>CM077347.1:69062740-69683740 GCA_039655645.1 Ammopiptanthus mongolicus
CATGCACGATACACAAAACAGCATATGAACATATGGAGTATCAATACAGCATAATAGCAGAAGTAACCTAGGGCGATGTACCAAGTAACCACATGCTCAACATGCATACCATAAGTTGCAATATATCATATTAATCAATTAGCAGCATAAGACATCTTGAAAGCAAAATGGTGATGTACACTAAGCAAATGTAATCATCAACAGCCATACAATGCAATGCGATGTTCATGACTCAATGCCATATGCCACAAGGGTAAAACTCTGACCCCTACTCCATGGAGCTAACAAACAGTTGGAGAGAGTGAATGGGAGGACATGTTCTAGTTATTGCCAGCCATGAGCAAGATGCTACAACATTCGTAATGTGCACGTATCTAGCTGTACGGAAACACTCTCTACTAAACATGAAAAGTACGGCATCTATTAGAGGATATCAGTGTATTGCTCGGATTCGCCACCACACAGAAGAGCTACCAACTGGTCACATGTCAGCCCTTCCAACCCTGATATCTCCAAAAAGACCATTGAAGATTGTCACCGTAAGATTCGCACCCGCATCAAGGTGTAAGCTCAACTCCTAGGCTCAAGGCCTTACAACTATGCAAATGAAATGCCAAGGCTTACACAAAGCAGATGCGATAAAGCAATGTCTATCCATTGGATAAACCTCAAGGTTCTCTTTCATAGGAACTATACGCGTCTTTGTATTATAAAACATTTATCCAACACATTTATCCATCGGATAATTATCTTGTGATTCCTTTGGAATGATCTGGGCTGCTTTCGGAATTGCCAACTGTCCCCACAAACCAACACAAGTCTTTTCAGCATGCTTTGTCCTCACCCACACGCTTTCTAGGAAACTTCCCAGAAGGTCACCCATCCCACAATTCCTCCAAGTCAAGCACGCTTAACTATGAAGTTCTTACGTTCTAGGCTTCCGAAAAAAGATGAATCTTGTTGGTATAGGTAGTACCAATCAATTCTCATAAGCTTTCCTTCAACTAAACAGTCCCATACCTGCACAGCCTCAGAATTCCTTTAACTGTACAGTCCCATACCTGCACAGCCTCAGGGTCCCTCTCGTCCCAATTATTACAAGACTGAAACAAAAACGATTGTTTTAAAACCCCTAAACGTTTCTTGTTTGTGTTTGTGTCTTATGAATCACATCTCAAATCCTAAGTATTATGAAGAAGGATTGAGAATCCTCTTAGATAAGTCTTTGATCCTTTCTAAGATATTACTCCTTGATTTTCAATCAATGAAATAAATGTTGATTCATTTAAGTCTTATGAAGTCATTGATGCATTAAGTCATCAATAGTATAGTACATGGTCTTGTTCCACCACATACTATACTTAATTATCCCTTCAACTCTAAGTTAATTACTTAACTTAGGCTTTCACGCGTAAAACTTTACGATTAAGAGTTAAAAACTTTCTTTGTAACAAAACTATTCTCATTTGAAAACTCATTTTATTTGAAATACGTTGCACTTGCCTCAAGCAAAGTACCTTAACTATTTTTGAAAAGAGTTCTTCTTTACTAACTTAGTGTAAAACCATGTTCTAAGTTAATGGAAAGGAATGTAATCTCATCTAACTTCCTTAACCATGATTCATTTAATCAATTTAAGGATAAAAGGTCTCCATTATGTTTGAAAAAGAACATTGTCATCGTTTTAAGATAAAGGAAATGCCATATGAAACTATGTTTAACTTTTCAGGAAAACACTTCTTTATTTTACTTTTAAATCACTTGATCACTTAGATAAACTAAGGTTAAAGTAAAAGACATGTTTCACTTTGGTGAAGACACTTAAAAGTTAAAACTTTACTTAATCTTTGGATCAAATCACTTATTGTTTTCCTTTTAAACATAAATTATTAAAACAATTTCTTACTTCAAGAACTTTAAATGTTCAAGAATAACAAGTGTTCTTCCTTTTTCTTTGGTCATGGCCGAATGCTCCCTCAATGGGATGTGAAGATTTTGCTTCACTTATTTGACAAGTTATAGCTCAAAAGCTCACAATATAATGATGAACAATAATCATGCATCATTCAATCATAATCAAGCATAAAAATCCTTACTTGATCTAGAGATCAAAGTATGGTTTTCAACATACATGAAAACATTTTCCATCCAAGCATACATCATCATCAATATATGCTAAAACATAGTAAAGCATACTAAGCATAGATCATTATTACAATCACAACGAAGCTCCAAATCAATCACGGATAACATATATTTATCGTAAAATCCCTCAGGCAAACTCTCCTTACCCATTGTAGTTATCCTCCGATCTATCCTCTGATCAAAAGTTGTCCGATCGGCTCGCGAATCCTCCCGATTCCTCGTCCGATCAACCAATCACAACTACATACACATAATCAATCCAAACATCAATATTGCATAACAAAAATCTTCCTATTCCTATCTATATAGGATTCGGCCATGGAGCTATAAAAATAGCTAGGGATGTCCAAAAAGTCCTATCTCTTGGATTCCATCCTTACTAGGTGTGCTAAGGCTAGATCAAAGCCTATTACTCCAAAACTTGAACCAAAATCCCATCCACCAACACATGGAGGTTTCGGCCAAGAAAACCCATATGAGCTAGCAAGCTCATTTGGTTTCAAACTCTTGGATCCATGATCCTCAAGTACACACAACACTAGATTAAGTCTTATTACTCAAAACTTGAATCAAAAACTCATCCTTTCTTACCATGAAGATTTCGGCCACCTTAAGAAGATATGGCTAGAAAAATTATTTGATTTCATGCTCTTGGATAATGAAAGAGAATGATGAAACTAGATCATAGAAATTGATTTTGTATCAAAAGGATTTTTCTACACTTTTCTATGATTTTTCAAAGTTTATGGATCAAAGTTGGATCTTCATGAATCAAGAGATTCAAGAGATGAAATAGAGTGATTAAGAAAGCTAGGATGGAGTTAATACCTCCTAGATTCAAAGTCTTGAAGAGAAACAACTTGATTTCACCAAAAACTTTCAAGTTTCAAGATCAAAATGAAGAAAAGTGTGAAAAACATATGAAGAACAAAGAGAGGAAATGAAGAACAAGTGAGAGAAGAGTGAGATAGAGAGAGAAAGAGAAGGGCCGAAATGGCCAAGAGAGAGAGAAGGTGAGATTTTATTTTGTCTCAATGGCAAGCTTGTAAATAACCAAAAGGGTAATTTGGTAATTCCTTAAAAGACTAGGGGCATAAATGTCATTTCCCCTATAAATATCTAGATATTTCTAGAAAGGTAATGATGACATGGTGTGTCACAGGATCAGAATGGTTATTTCATAAATTCTCAGGGGCAAAACGGTCTTTTCATTCAAGGGCAAATGGCAATTATGGAAAAGGTCAGGGGCATTTTGGTCTTTTCGCGTCCAGATATTTTCTAAACGTAATCATTACACTGATGAGTCATGGCACGCTTTCCTAGGTGATGTGACATCAACCTTATCTATTAGCGGGTCCCGGTAGATCCGTTTTTAGCTCCGTTGTTCACCCGATTTAGGTTCTCGCACAAGAAAGTCGTGAGAACTTATTTATTTTGAATTTTTTTCAAAATCGCCGATAGCGTTTGCAATTTTATTTAAAACGTAACTGTTTCGTTCACGAGTCAAAATTAGGCCTTGATAGTAGTAAAATACTACTGTCAATGAAAAACGCAGACCGGGCTCCGTTTGAGCTTTCGCCCGAAACTTAACCATGGCTTCCTATGGTTGTGTAAGGCATGCCTACGTTCTTAGAATATTTTATTTCGTTCTCTAAACCCTCCAATAAAATACAAACTTTTAAATACTAAATAATTATAAAATGTGAAAATCGGGGCGTTACAATATGTAGCAAAGTCATTGATCCCGAGAAGTTGGATGAGTTGGAAAAAAAGCCTGCTATTATCTTGTGTCAGTTGGAGATGTATTTTCCTCCTTCATTTTTCGACATCATGGTTCACTTAATTGTTCATCTAGTGAGGGAGATTAGATTGTGTTGCCCTGTTTATTTAAGGTGGATGTACCGAGTTGAGCGATACATGAAGATTCTGAAAGGGTATGTAAGGAATCCACACCGTCCAGAAGCATCTATTGTTCAAAGGTATGTTGCAGAAAAAGCTATTGAGTTTTGTCAAGACTACCTTTCAGAAGCAGATCCTATAGGGATTCCTAAGCCTCGTCATGAGGGAAGATGTGCTGGTGAGGGTACACGAGGTATAAAGGTTATTGGCATGACTCGGGAAGAAGTGTTTCAAGCCCATTTGCATATATTGAATAACACTGATGAGGTTGAACCTTACTTACGTGCTCACAAACAAGAGGTCAAGGAAGATAACCCTCAAAGGAACGAAAAATGGTTATTGAACCATCATAACAAGACTTTCCTAAATTGGTCTAAAGAAAAAATTACGAATGATCACACTACTTCTGCTACATTACAATGGCTAGCACAAGGGCCACGTCTTGATGTCATATGTTAGAGTGGATATGATATCAATAATTTTTCCTTCTATACAAAGAACCAAGATGACAAGAGCACCTGCAAAACAATGGGGTTATGATTGTGGCTGAGTCCATGCACTTCTCTAGTTCAAAAGATGCAAACCCCATTGTGGTATCTATATCTTACTTTGGAGTTATTGAAGAGATTTGGGAGATCGATTACACTAAATTTAAAGTGCCTGTTTTTAAGTGTAAGTGGGCTAACGGTAACAATGGTGTATAATCCGATGAATTAGGATTTACATTGCTGGACCTTAACAGGGTTGCTTATAGGGAAGAGCATTTCAAGCAAAACAAGTGTTTTATATCAATGATCCTTCTAACAAAAGATGGTCAGTGGTTCTCTAAAGAAAAAGCATGCATAATGGTAGTGATGAAAATCAAGATTCAACTCTTGATATTTTAGAGACTCCTTCTTTCTCATCTCGGAGGCGTACTTTCATTGAGGAAGATATTGAGGAAGATGAAATGGACGGTGTACATGCCATTCGTGATGATCATCATAAAGGGATATGGGAGAACATTCCTACATGACCATAGGTTATGTTTTTTTTATCCATATTGTAGTTATGTTTTTTATTTATTTATGGGAGGTCATGCCTACTTTCATATTTTAGTTATGTTTTTTTATTTATCCATGTTTTACTAATGCATTATTTTTTGTCTAAACAGGCACATGAATGATATATTGGGCATCCCTCCTTCGCATGACGAGCCGGACACTCAGTCGGGCATCCCTCATTCTCATAGCGGGTCGGACACTCAGCCGCCATAAAAAAAAAAGGGGGGTAGACGTGCCTCAACACTTAAAAAGTTGACACTCGCTCGTACTAGTGATCAAAAGTTACACATTGATTTTGATGAGCTTGGGCAGCTGATGGGGCCAGAAGCTTCACAATTCAAGACTTTTGTGGCCGTCCAAGGTAAAAGCAGAGCTAGCATTCTTTATGAGGATTGGGAAAGTGTGTCGGATGTGATGAAGAACCAAATTTGGGAAAGTATCACGGTATATCACTATTACTACCTATGTTTGTATTTATTATGTTTAGTCATATTCTTATCACTAACTAATTTCTCCATT
Source organism: Ammopiptanthus mongolicus (assembly GCA_039655645.1). Lineage (NCBI taxonomy): Eukaryota > Viridiplantae > Streptophyta > Magnoliopsida > Fabales > Fabaceae > Ammopiptanthus > Ammopiptanthus mongolicus. Next base: position 69,068,347 of record CM077347.1, read on the forward strand.
TTTGTTGTGTAATGTAGCTCACCTACGATGTGTCGAATACTGAGCAAATAAAGAATAGATGGATTTCTTATGCATGTGGGCGCTGGAGGCAGTTTAAGTCAGACCTCACTACCAAATACATATTTAAGCAGTCGGAAAAAAATTGCTCGTGAGATATACCCGTTCCTTGATGAGGATACGTGGCAGAGGTTTGTTGAGACCCGACAGACCCCCACCTTTGAGGTTAGTTACAATTTTTTATTGTATCAGGCTAATTTATCTATTTTTACTAACTTCAGTTGTTCATGTGTTTTGTATAATAGAAGAAAAGGAAAAAGGCTTAGGCAATCCAGCAAAAGAATGTCCATCCTCATAGATTGTCTCGTGGGGGCTATAAAAGACTTAGGAATCAATTGATGAACGAACAATGTCAGAAAGCATTAGAAAGGCAATCTGATCCTTTGCATGATCCTCCGGTTGTTGTTGATCCTCCAGCTGCACCCCCACGCCATGTCACATGGATTAAAGCCCGACAAAAACCATCTGGGGAGTATACATCCGAGTCGACACGCGTTGTTGCTGACAAGATTGTAAGTAAATATTCAACTTTAATTGTAATTGTAACAAGTTTACACACCATCTTACATATTTTGTGAATTATATGTTATAGGAGTCTTTGGTTGAGCAGAGCTCCCAAGGATCATTTGTTCCTAGTAGCTCCCGTCGAGATATCTTGGCTACCACCCTTGGGAAGGAAGACCACCCTGGTCGTGTCCTTGGTGTTGGGGGGTTTTTAGGCGTGCGGACGTACCACGGAGCACGATCACGTCATGACGTCGACCGCAGTGTCATACGAGAGGAAGTCAGACGGGAGGTCCTTCCGCACGTTATTGCGGATGTTAGACGAGAGGTTGTTTCGCAGATTATGGTGGACCTTAGACGGGAGGTTATCCTGAGATGGTGGCGGAGTTTAGACAACATATGTCATCTATGGGTGTTTCCCACAAACTTCGTGTGTCCAACCTTCTGCTAATGTGAGCACAAAGGGGAGCCGTGATGCTACACATGTGTTAGCTGAGGAGCATGAGCATGAGGATAATATAGATGGGGAGGACGAGGATCTTTGTCAGCTACATGGGGATGAGGATGATGCACATGCGCCAAAGGTATTAATTCATAATGTTTTATGTCTTTCAATTCGAATGACTTAATTAACTGATGTTTACTAATGTTTTATTGTTGTGTAGGATGTTGAGAAAGCTGGTCCAAAGGCAGAAATTTCTCCGTTATTACAACTGGTTGGAGTAGCGATGAAATATATGTCGGAAGATTTATTTCTGCCTTTGGAGCACGATGGCAGCGAGGGATTAAATGGGCTCTTTCTAATCGCTGGAAAAGATATGAATGATTTATACATGGATAGATGGCTTTGCGTTAACGTTCTACAATTATGGTGCGCGTAAGTACTTTTATTTGTAGATCAGTTTTATAATTAATAAGTATCAATCTTTTATAATTAAAATTAATTTATTTCATCATCTTATAGGGCTATGCATCGCCTAAGTGTCTCAAATGACACCAGCCGCTTGTATGGATACCTGGACCCTAGCAGGATTTTGGGTAAGATTATGAATGCGAGAGTGAAGACATACATCATGAAAACGATTCGTAACAGCCAAAAGGAGTGTTATCTAGCTCCATTCCTCGACAAGGATCATTGGCAGTTAGCAATTCTTTGCCCTCGTCGGAACGAAGTCGCATTCTTGTGTTCATTGCACTATACCCCACCTATAGTTCTTAAGGAAGTAGTTGATACGTAAGCAAGTTTCTTTCACTCTTAATTTGTAATATTAACATTTGTTTATCTATATGTATTAATATTTGATGTATCAATGTATGTTTATCATAGAGCTATGTAGGCATGTAATAGCTTGGAAGGTAAAAGTAGGGTCAAGAGTAAAAAGCCTCAATGGATTTGCCCACGTGTAAGCAGTTAATATGAGATTCAATTAGATGTTATATATATAATAGTAGTTATATAACTTTATATTAAGTTATTTTTTATCATTTGTAGTCTCATCAACAAAGTGGCGGCTGAGAGTGTGGATATTATGTCATGAGACATATGTTCACTATTGTCTTCGCAAGTATTACTTCTCAATGGGCGAAGGTAATTATTAATAGAATTTTTAAGTACAAGAGTTAGTTAAATTATTATGTTTGTTTTATTACTTGATGAGCAAAGTGTTTAATTTAATTTTCTTATGTTATGTGAACTTGCAGACTTTCAACAATCCGGCTCCGCTATCTAAGGATGATATTCAAGACATCAAGGAAAAATGGGCAAGCTTCTTTGTTGGCTATTGTAAAGATCATAATGAATCATAGATGTATTTAATTAGTTTGACATTTATATAGGTTGTGTAGGAATTATATATATAGCTTAGTTTTGACACTTTGTTGCCATGTTTGTATATATACATTTTTGTTAACATGCAGTACTGATTACATATATGTATATATATCTGTTAACACTTGGTTTGGTTTATCTATTATTGCTGTTGAATTGGATTTGGCTGGTTGTATCAAATTGAATGAAAAAATTAGGAAGGGAAGAAAGGAAAACAGTTGAGATTATTAAAAAAAAAAAAAACACACTTTCGACTACGGTTGTGACCATAACCGTCGTAGAAAATGACTTTCAACTACGGTTGAAAGTGACTTTTGACTACGGTTGTGGTCACAACCGTAGTCGAAAATCACTTTCTACTACGGGTATGGTCACGACCGTAGTAGAAAGTCACTTTCTGGAAGTCTTTTTCCATCCATGATATGACTTTCTACTATGGTTGTATCATCCAACCGTAGTAAAAAGTGAACTTTCTGGGTGACTTTCTTCGTCCATAAAGTCACTTTCGACTACGGTGGTGACCATAACTGTAGTAGAAATTTAACTTTCCACTATGGTTCACCAACTGTAGTGGTAAGTTCCAACTTTCAACAACGCATCTTGCTACTATGCTTTTCCAACCGTAGTAGAAAGTCAAAACCAACCGTAGTAGAAAGTGAGTTCTGCACTAGTGACAAAAAACATCTTGACACACAAGTAAGCAAATTGATGTTGTCAAGTGAACCATAGCAGCTTGCTTCGGCCCAGTAAAGAATAAAAATCCAGCATCATTATTCTGCATATTGGAACCAGCACTATTACAGTAAAGACTTTTAATATTGGTTAAAAGAGGCTTTTAACATCGAGATTTTTGATAAACAGTAGGGTACTTTTACAAGCTATTTACCGAAAAGGGGTAATTTTGAAACTATTTACCAAAATGGGGTTCCTTTTGCCTACATGGATTTTTTTCATTGCTGACGTGAAAGGCGTCAGTCCAAGTGGCGCTTTTAAAGCTAAACGGATGGTATAATTTTAAAAAAATTCAAAATCCCATGTGTCACTTACTGATTGGATGGTCTAATTTAAAAAACAACAACAAAAAACAACAAAAAGCTGCCCAGCCTTCCACTGTGTTGCGCCATGTGGCACGTGTAGTGGAGGCTATCCCCCCTCCCCCAGCATCCCCAACCCCTTCCTGAAGGAACTTGTTGGAAATACAAAGGGGGGTTGAAATGTGTTTCTTAAGTTTTTAAAACCTTTTTCGTAAGCAGATATCTTTTAGTAAACGTTTGGAGGCAAAGATACTTAACAGACGCTGAAAGCGTATACTAGAAACTCTGGACGCACACTAAAAACGTTTTCCTGAAAGACGTACGTTAAGGAAACAATTTCAATCCCAAGCATTAGTTATAAATAAACTAAAGGCAGAGAAAAGGGAGAGAAGATAACACAAGGATATTATCCTGGTTCACTCTTAACCCAAGAGCTACGTCCAGTCCCCTCTACGTGAGAGCTTTATCCATTATAAGAACAACCTTGTTACAAGTATTGTAACGTCTCGCGATATTACATAGAAATAGATAATTAAAAAAAATAATTATCCATTCATAGCATCAGAAACTAAGATAAATTAAAACTTCAACATTATTACATAAAAACTCTTCAAGTTAATTAATAAAAAAACACAATTTTTTAATAACAATTTTAGCCTCAAAACATGGGCAACTAAAACATTCAAAAAATAAAATAAAACATCACTACTACTAAGGTTTTCAAGACTCCAAGACTTTCTCAAGTCGCTGCATCATCCCTAATGTCACCTGTGAACTCTGAAAGACAACACCACTAATGAGATTTATAATCCCAGTAAGCAAACACAGTCTAAACGATTTGCAAAAAGATGTTGCTTTCAGCTGGCACGGTAACCAGAAAAACAACCATGGTATTCCGTTAATTTCAAAATAATATAATATAAAAGTATTTTAATTAATAACATAAATATGTCATAGCACATACAATAACATCAACAAGCTCTTAGTTAGACCAGACACCTCTTGTTTGAGTCTTACAACCTCATAGGGTGCATTGGACTCAGAGGAGAGCTTGTCAGTCAGATTGACATTCTCAGATTTTAGCTTAGTATTTTCTTCAATAAGATTTTGTTTTGAGTGCTCATGTTTTCAAATTCTTTGCTCATAATTGAAAACTTCTTTTTAAGCAGTTTATATTGATTATGCAATAAAGAAGAATCATTGAGAAACTCATCATAAGCCTCTTGTAGAGAGTCGGAATTTGATACCTCATCTTCGTCCGACTCATCGTTCGAAGAGTTGTTAGCCATTAGGCAAAGGTTGGACGCAGGTGAACTTCTTGTTTTGTAGAGAGCGTCTAAAGCCTCCAACTTTTCCTTTGCAATCTGAAGATGCATAGCCATCTCCACTCTTGGTCTGTCCAGAGCATATGAGAGACACCAACAGGCACAAGCATTTAAGCAATATCTCCTAACGTCGGCATTCGTGCAGTCAGCTTCAGGCTTGGATGCTGTTGAGCCATCCTCAAGGATTACGATTGGACGTGAAGCAACCTATTTGAAACACAAGAAGGGGGTTGAATTGTGCTTCTTATGTTTTTGAAAACTTTTTCGCAAGCAGATATCTTTTCGTAATCTTTTGGACACAAAGAAGATAAGCAGGCGTTGAAAGCTTGTAAGCTTAACTCTTTGATGCATGCTAAAACGTTTTCTTTAAGAATGGACGTCAAGAAAACAATTTTAATCCCAAATGTTAGTTATAAATAAACTAAAGGCAAGGATATGGAAGAGAGGATAACACAAGAAAATTATCTTGGTTCATTGTTAACCAAAGAGCTACGTCCAGTCCCCTCTATGTAAGAGCTTTAACCACTATAACAAAAACATTGTTCCAATAAGTATTCTACACCTCTTCAGAAACAAGTATTCAACACCTCTTTAGGTATAAGTATTCAACACCTCTTCAGGCACAACACAAGTATTCTTTTCAGACAAGCCTCTCCAGGCTCAACTAAGTATTCTTTTACAAACAAACCTTTTCAGGCTCAACTAAGAATAGTTTGAAAAGAGTTTAAGTTTAAATCTAACTCACAATGTGTGAGGATATGAAAATTAAGTGTAGACTCTGAAAAACAACTCTATGCAAAGAATGATATGAAATTTAAGATCAGAGATAGCTTGTGAGCTTTTTTTTTTCTTGATTCTTGTAAGCTTGTATGATTTCAGATCAAGATCTGTCCCCTTTCTTCTTCAAATATGAAGGTTTTATAGCCTTCGATCTTGAGCAAGCTTTGTGTCTTCAACTGTTAGCAAGAGAGTTGTTCTGATAAGAATTTAATGCAAAATCCCGTTGGGTCAGATAGCTTGAAGAGAGCTTCTAAAAAGCAGGATAGGCTATTAGAGAGATAGCTGAAAGTAGCACTGTCATCTTTTTTTTGTACCCGAAAATTGCCTTTTGTCTTTCCTTGTTGATTTAGTCAACTACATCATGACAAGGACAGATTGGCTTGAGGCGTTCGAGAGTACTAAGTTACAGAGAATTTTTGTCTAAGGGATATTCTCTTTTTACACGAAAGATAATAATTTGAACTTATTATCTTTTTGCATTTGCGTGCTATAAACATGGTCCAGTAAAGATAAACATATATTATTACATTGGACTTTAGTATAAAAAGGTAAGTCAACATTCTTTCAGATGAGTCGTTGGACTTAGATAAGTTTAAAAGTATTCTTTGGTCCACGAAGGAATTTGTCCATTTACCATTTATAGTAAAACACTGTGCAATAACTCTCCCGGTCTGATAAGTCTTTGGACTATGAAATCATGCACAGTTAGGATAAACTTGTTAGACCATAATAGACCTTTGTTCACATAATTTAGTTCTTTGTTAACATCAAAATTTTAGGGAGTTAAGTACCATAACCACTTTGGTTCCAAAATTCTCCCCTTTTTTTTATGATGACAAAATATACTAAATTTGATTGAACAAAGTTTTTCTAAAGAGCCAGAAGGCTCCATCTAAGAAAAAGCTTCTATCGAAGATAACATTTATCGGCATTTAAGGATTTGAACTAAGATAAAGAATATCACTATAAGCAGATATATATGTTGAACATATAAGATATCAAAGCATTAAATCAACAAACATGTAAAAGCGTAATAAGACTTAACAAATGAAATGTGTTAGTTTAATAGGCAAATGTCAATCAAATTCCCAGTCTTTCACCTTATGTTTGTCATCAGAAAAAATGTGAAGTAAGAGCATCATTGTCTTACAAGAAAATTAAAAGAAATAAACAGAATTAACAAGAGGGAGGAGGTGGAGGGGGATCAAAAGGTTTAGAAAAGAAGTTTTGCATCATGGCAACTATCTATGTCAGCAGTACTTCGTTATTAGCTTGGATGGACTTTTGAACAAATTCTTGAACTTCTAGAGGGATGGCTGAGATGGTGCTTTCAGCAATAGCCTTGGTTGCTTCTGCATTAGTATTGCCCAAAATCACACTCAAGGCCATAAATGGAGAAGGATCAACTGGATGGACGATTGAGATAGAATGAGGCTGAGAACTTGGACGAACAGATGCACTATGCTTAAACTCTCCAATTTGCTCTTGCATAGCAGATGGCTCATCTTTCGCAGGCGCTTGAATATGTTCTTGAATAGGCTTTTGGACAGGTTCTTGAACAGGTAGTTCAATCCAAGGAATGTCATTGTCCTCCTCAATATTTGTACAATATAGAGGAATCCCAAAGATGCCGTCCACAATCATAAAGGTGACATCTGAGATTCTGTACTTTCCATGGACGGTAGGAGTCTCAGACTTTTCTTCCTCAGACTATCCAAATGATGAAGCTTCAGCAGCGCATCTCCATGTGTGTCTTTCCCAGACAATGGTAGCATCCTTATCATCACACTCCCAAGAACTTTTCCTCAAGATACTTGCAAAAACAACAACGTCTTGGCGAGGCCTTTTCCAGAACAAGAGATTGAAAGAGACGGGGAAGGGTTTCACCTCCTTGGACCATATTTTTCGTGCATCTTTATCCTTGTTCATATCCATCATTAGTATACGAGGACAAGCACGTGGAAGAACCACTCCCAATCTTGTCTGTGCAGTCTTCTTCCAGAAACTCTTGGGAAGATTGTGAAGAATCTTTGCCTCCTTGGGCATCTCAGGTTTCATTCTTGCAGGCATAATAGGGCAAGAGATCCCTAACATCAAAATACTCTTTCCAGTTTGAGGGATGGCTGGGAATGAACTTGACATCACGATCCAGGATGAGTTTGTGTCGTCTAAAGGTTTGTGACCTTAGCTCCTCAGTGGTCTGCCAACCTCTCTTCTGCTTATGAGGTGGAGTGATGTGGCATCCCACATTGTAGTGGCACCATTTGAAAGCTTTATCCATATGAGATTTGGATAAATCTTCCTAGGTTGAAATCTCTTCTATTCCAAATGGACAAGTAATGGTCCATTGTAAGTAAAACGTTCACTGGAAGGGCTTAATCGGACGGTTAATATGGATGGGGAATATAACTGATAGGGGTAGGAAGTGGTTGAGGCTTATACCCATATTCTGGGAAGGGGAATGGTGGTCGAGGGGTTGGTGAGGGGCGTGTGGTAGGATGTCTAATAAAGAGAATTCTCCAAGTTCGTATGACATCGAAGAGGGTTTGAGTTCGACTTTCTAGGATGGGGGTAGGATCAATATATGGAAAGGATTGACGTGGATATCTATTGGTGTGATAGATTGTACCATAGGGTCTGAAGGGTTGATATCCCTAAGGTGTGAACCAGTTTTGAAGTTCAGTCATTGAAGGTGAGGGTTGTGAGGTCATATCGAAGTGTTGTTCTGGTTAGGATAGGGTTATGGGGTCATTTGGTGAAGGTGAGTGACAAGATGAGGTTTGTGATGAGGGATGGGATGAGTTTTCTGGTGATTAGTGAAGGGAAGCTTGTGGTGAGGTTACTGTTTGGGGAATGGGTGAGGCTTGGGTTTGAGGAGAGGGTGAAGTGCCCAGTGATTGTCTATACCCAGAAACAATCTTTTCAATCACAGCGGGTTGATTAACAATAGGTACCAGAACTGAACCAGAAGGAGTTAAGTGTTCAATGTTACCTATGGAAGAAGGAGCAGAGCTCTTTGTCCTTGAAGACCTTGGCCTTTTTAGAGGAAACTTAGACCTTGGTGAATATGTTGTAATTGTTGTGAACAATTACTTTATGTGGTTTTGAGAGATGACAAATAAAAGAAACAAGTTTGCTAAATGGCTTTTTTACTAAACTAAGTTACTTTCTAGAACTATATACCAAATTGATTTGGTTCCCAAACTATTTACCAAAATACTCTTGTTTTGAATAAAAAAATATTTTTTGAGTGGCGCTGGTCCAACCAGCGCCACTCCTTTACACGTGGCACCCACTGGTTGGGTGCCATTTATTTTACCCGAAATTTTTTAAAAAATTTTTTTTGCATGCAACGCCATGTGGCGCCCTCAGGTGAGTGGCACCATTGCAACCAGCGCCAGTCCCTGGCCACTCCTTTTACCTAACCCCTCCCGCCTACCCCTATATAACCCCCTGTCCCCCATTTCCCCCATCCCCAACCCCAGCCTCCCTCCCCCTAATATCTCATATTTTACTCTCCCTTAACCCAACATTCATATCTTTCTGCACACATCTCACTTCTCCTTCTACCACACTCTTCAACGTTTTTTATTTTAGTATTACTATTTAATATTTAGTAAGCGATTTATATTAATATTTACTTTACTATTACGATTTAGTGTTGTGTAATTTTTATTAATGTTGTTATAATTCTTGTCATGTTTATTAAAATTGTGTAGTATAGATTAATGTTATGATAATTTTTTTCTTCTTTATTTATTGTTATAATCACTCATATCTTGTTTCACACATCTATCTCACTTCTCCTTTTACTTTACTATTCAACATTATTTATTTTACTGTAACCTTCATCTCACTTCTCCTTCTATTACACTCTGCAACATTATTTATTTTACTATTAATCTTTAATATTTAGGTATACAATTTAATTATAATTGTTATTAGTATTATTATACTAATACTAAATATTGTTTTTTATTTTATTTATTATTATTATTATTAATGTTATTATTATTTTTTGAAAGTAAAATTATTATTGTTGTCATGATTCATAATTTTAATTTTGTCGTTAAATTAATGTTATTATTATTGTCTTTTTTATTGTTGTCATCACTAATATTAATTGTAGGTATGCAACATATTTCAGTCCCCGTTCTATTACACTGTCCAATATTATTTATTCTACTATTTTGTAATTAATGTTTTAACTTCTGTTTAATCCTATATTATTATTGTTATTATTATTATTATTATTATTATCATTATTATTTTAGTAGAAATATTATATTAATCGTATCATTAGTCTTTTGTTATTATTACTGTTGTTTCTAATGTTATTATTGGTTTTTTTGACTTTATTATTATTGCATAATGAACATTAATGTTATGATTTTTTATTTTTTTTTTTATTTATTGTTGTCATTTCTAATATTTTTGATATTTTTATTTAATCAAATTAAGGTTATAATTAGTTTTTTATTTTCTATGATGATTGTTTTTTTTTTTAGTGTTATGCATTAATGTTATGATTATTCTATTTTTTTTTTTTTGTATCCCCTTCGAAAGTAATTCCGTTTTTTATACTATTGTGTAATTTATATTAATGTTTTTATTATTTACTTTTTTTCTTTATTTATTTTTGTAATCAATAATATTTTTTATATTGTTATTTAATTAATGTTATTATTATTGCCTTTTTTATTTGTTTAATTATAATTATTCAGCAATTTTTTTTAATATTGCATTTTTTAATAGTATTATTATATTAATATAATTTATTTTATGTTTGATTATTGCAGGCCCAACACTATGAGTCAAGTAATGTTGTTTGTCTACTACAATGGGAGGGTATTCTCCGGAGAAAACGGAATTACTTTTGAAGAGGATACAAAAATCATGCCAATAAAACAAGGAATCGGATACCTTTTGTTGAAGGCAAAGATTCATTCCAGGCTGAAACTTCAATCAAATCAGTCTATTTCAAAGATAATGGGCAGATATTTGACACATGCAAATCCATTAAATTACACTGCCTATGAAATAACTGATGACGAGGACTATCAGTAGATGAAGATTGGAACAGTGAAATGGAGGCTGCTTCAATTGATGACGAAGAGGACGATGATATTCCAGCTTGTGATTCGGTCGACACTGAAGATGAAGCTGACCGTACCTCAAATCCGTATTCATTGGCCTCACCGTCATTGCTGGTTTCTCCAATATCATCCTTAAGACCCACAGTTGGTGTTCCACAACAAGCAGGTTTATTTTTTTAACAGTATTGTTATTGTATTTTTTTATTAATACGTTTAACATAATTGTACAAATTTTGAAAAATGTGAATGAACTACAGCTCAATCACAACATGGTGCATTCAACAATTCATCGCCACATTACTGTTATATTAATTGGGACCATCCAGATGAAGAGATGAGATTTGAAGCGATGGACGCTATAAGATCTTGGCAACTCGGCTAGGAGTTATGCACCGGTTTACAGTTTGAAAACAAACAATCAGTTCAGAATGCAGTGAAGCAATTTTCAATGAACATTCACCAATCATTTGATGTCGTTGATTCAACGAAGTCATTGTTTCATGTGAAGTGCTCAAACCGTTCAGAAGGATGCCCATGGAGGTTGAGGGCTATTTTATCTAAGAAATCCGACAAGTGGGTTGTCACGAAGTACAGAGGTCAACACAATTATGTCAACGCAATGCTATCACAGGATCATGCAAAGTTGGACTCCAACTTTCTATGCTCATGCATTTTAGGTATTATCACTAACCCGGTTCTTGAAGTTGATATTTTAATTTATTGAATGGTGATTTGAAACAAAATCTGTTATTATGTCAGACATGGTCCGTGAGCAACCATCAGTTACCATCGGGTTGATATGAGAAAGGATCCGAAGTACCTTCGGATACAAAATATCTTATAGGAAAGCATGGAAGGCTAAACAAAAAGCCATAGTGCATGTATTCGGAGATTGGGATGAATCATACTCGATGTTGCCTAAATGGCTAGAGTTTATGCAGTATCAAGCCCCGGGTGCTTATTTCAAGATTGAGACAAATGATGTAATTATCGGTAAACTGGTGAACAATGGATGTCGTAAGTTCCTTCGCATTTTTTGGACATTCAAACAATGTTGTGATGCGTTCAACCACTGTAAGCCAATAGTCCAAGTTGATGGTACACACTTATATGGCAAATATCGTGGCACCTTATTGATTGCAACTACACAAGACGGAAATAGTAATGTGTTGCCTCTTGCATTTGCTGTGGTTGAAGGAGAGACATTGGATGCTTGGTCCTGGTTTTTGGCATTCATCCGCCAGAATGTGACCAGCAAGACAGGTATTTGTTTGATCTCCGATCACCACCAAAATATTAAATCTGCTGTGGCAAATCCCGCCCTAGGTTGGCAACCCCCAAATGCTGACCATGTATACTGCATCAGACACATCGTAAGTAATTTCAATCATAAATTTAAAAATGCGAATTTGAAGTCGGAGTTGATGAAATTAGGTAACACTTTTATCTCAACTTGGTTAATGTTATTTCGACAATTATGTCAATATAAAATAAGTCGTGATGACTTTTTTGGTCTTTTCCAGGGTATACGGTAGCCCGCGTTAAATTTGTTCCGAGGTTAGAAAAGTTCCGCGAAGCAACCCCGGAGATACAAAGGTGGACTGACGCCATCTCGAAAGAGAAATGGAGTCTTGCTTTCGACGATGAAGGTCGTAGATATGGTCATATGACAACCAACTTGTCAGAAGCAGTAAATAAAATATTAAAGGACGCAAGGAATCTCCCAATCACGACTTTGGTGAAGTGCACATACGGGAGGATAGCTGAATATTTTGTTACCAGAGGTGCAACAGCTAGGGCTCAACTAAGTTCTGGACAAATATATTCGGAGAAGCTGATGAAAGCGTTGTTGAAAGAACAAGCGGAGGCTGCTTCGCATCTCGCCGACACGTATAACTATGAAAATCAATGATTTCAAGTCGACGAAGCTTTCAATCCAGTGACTCAGAGAGGGGGTCAATCTTGGAGTGTCAATTTAAAATCGGGGTGGTGTCAGTGTGGTAGATTTCAAGCGTATCATTTTCCTTGCTCACATGTAATTGCAGCATGTGCTCACATGAGAATTACGTTTTCTCAGTTTATTGATCCCATCTACAGTTTGCAAAGCATCATCAATGCTTACTCTCCTGAGTGATTCCCCATTGGAAATGAGGAACACATACCGTCCATGTGGGTGCCGTGGACTTTGGTACCCGATGAATCAATGCTACGTCCAAAGGGTCGTCCTAGATCAACCCGTATTCAAAATGAAATGGATTGGAGGGAGTCACAACCTATGCAACAATGTGGGTTATGTAGGTCTGAAGGTCACAATAGACGTCACTGCCCTCAACGAGCAGGAGGATCAGGGGGACATGTTGATGAATAAAATTATGATGATTACGGACTTGTGTTCATGAATAAAATTATAATGATTACGGACTTGTGTTCATTCTAGCTAGTAATTGTGTAGCAGTTTATCTCCTTGTAGATTTTATTTAATGTTTTGTGTTCATTTATTGTAGTAAACGTGAAACAGTAAACAACGTAAAATATGCATTTATTGATAATCATTATATCGTAAAAGTAGTCATTTCATTACAAACTGTCATAAATATTTCATTAAAAAATACTACCATGACATCAATGGTCGTGATCCTCGTCGTCGTTGTCCTACACGGGTGTCAAAATGCATCGACGAGGACGGTCCCTAGCAACACGGTGTGGGTTTTGTCTACCCTCCTGTTCAATAGGTTGGGTGGGTACATAATCACCTGACTGTAAAACAGCCTCAAAATCAATATTAAGATCAATACCCAACATGCCACCATAATCCGGAGAGCGAATCGGAGTGTCTTGCATCTGATTAATCCACTCCTGAGGTTCAGCAGGTGTGTAAGTAGATGGGGTATAAGGTGATGGTGTATAGTATATGTTGCCTCCATCTTGATGCATTGTCGGGTTCGATGTTGGGGCCGCAACAGTGTGTGATGAAGAAGGTTCCCCATGTCCGTAAAATTGTTGATGCATTGTCGGCTCCGATGGTGGGTTCGCAATAGTGTGTGATGAAAAGCTTCTCCATATCCGTAGAAATAGCTTTCTTGCGATTGTTATGGAACATACGGATATTGTGGAGGAACGTAATACATCCCCGGTTGCCGCTCCGGGAATGGTGGGGGGTAAAAGGGCTCTCCCTGAATGTGTGTTTTGTTTTGGGCAAGTCCATGTCTCTCCCTCCTAGACTGGCTGAGTGGGTTCTGAATCTCAGGCGGAGCTAGATGTTGCGTATTAAACAGAGCAGACTAGGAAGCTACAGTTCCCCTAAAGCCATCAACATACGTTGAGTCTCGCTTCTAATCTCATCATTCGATAAAGCTTGGCTCCCTTCCGTCGTGACTAAATAATTAATCCGTTCAACACCATCAGCCTATTCAAGAATAAATAAAGTTCATTATAAACGATAATAATATGATAGTAATTTTTAAAAATAAACACACTAAATTTATTTCATTACCACAATGCCTTCATGTGCGTTGTCTCTGCTGATCCATCTACGTGTAATGCGCGAGTACCACCTCATGTACTCTGAATGTTTGATGAGAAGCCCATGTTGTGGTGGATTAGTCTGTACCCACACCAACATATTGTTCCACATAGTAATAAATTGATTTAGAGTTTCCATCCAATCATCATCCGTTTTCCCCCTAAGAGTTAACCCGTGGACCCATTTCGGTTGGGAGGGTGGTTCAGGAATATGTTGGCTCATGCCAAACTGTCTCATCACACGATCTGGTTGCTGCCATTCCACAATGTGATAGCATATCAATGGAACAACTGTTCGCCAAATATGGACGCCTTCAACGCGTATCAATGGCAATGTTGCCATCATCTCTAGGGTGTACGGCTCCCACACAATCCACAAACAATCACTAAATGCATCAACAATGAAATAAAAATAATACTTTGTAGAACTTAAAAAGTGGAAAAACCCTTACATCTGTACGTTTCAGCCTATCAAATATTGCTCGATAATGAGGCAAATCGTGATATTGCCTTGAAAAATTTATATCGCGCTGCCACCTGTTATTAAAATATTTATTACAACAAAGTATATACATCAATATTGTCATAAAATGCATAGGAAAATTATTTCACCTTATTCCATATGGTGTCTGAGGAGGTCTAGCATCATTTCGGAGCCTAGGTACCACTTTTGGAAACCGTGCCCATGCCCACATCTGAATCAATGCAGTAAAGCCAGCCATCTCTTTGAGTTCATAATTAGTGGCCTTACATAGTTCACGATATAAATAGCTTAACACAGCAGCGCCCCAACTATGTTGTGCAGTTATGTTAAAATCTTCTAACAATGTTAGAAACCTTAACGGGACGAACGAACTAGAGTGATCGACCAATATCACTCCACCGAGTAACCTCAAAATGTACGCTCTAGTACAACGTTTAGCCACTTCCGGGTCACCCAGTGCGTATTGATCGACATGTCCGAATGAGTCATTTTGCCATCTCATCCTCAGTCGATGACCGTGAAAAGCATTTGGAGGTGGGATCAATCTTAACATATTACCCACATACTCAGCCCAATCTTTACGGTTTTTGCCTATTACTGCAGTCCCGTCAACACGCAAACCTGTCAAAATTGCAAGATCCTCCAATGTGATGGTGCACTCTCCAACTGTCATATGGAATGTGTGGGTCTCTGGTCTCCACCGTTCCACTAATGCACTTACTAGTGAATAATTAACTTGAAATAAAGATAACTGAGCAATTCCCAAAAATCCGTCTTGCTCAAGATACCCTGCAATGGCGGGGGGTATGTTCACACCTCCATCATGAAATTGTTGGGCACGTCTACAAATAAGAACTCGATCTTCGTCACCGTTCCATACGTGTTGGGAAACATGAGTAGCTTGCTCATCCAACACTGATGTAATTACCGGGCCAGGATTAATCGCATCTGCCATCTTACCTAATAAAAAAACAATAATCTTAACATTAATGCATAATACTAAAAAAAACAATAATCATAACATTAATGTTCATTACACAATAATAATAAAGTTAAAAAAAACCAGTAATAACATTAGCAACAACAGTAATAATAACAAAAGACTACTGATACGATTAATATAATATTTCTACTAAAATAATAATGATAATAATAATAATAATAACAATAATAATATAGGATTAAACAGAAGTTAAAACATTAATTACAAAATAGTAGAATAAATAATATTGGACAGTGTAATAGAACAAGGACTGAGATATATTGCATACCTACAATTAATATTAGTGATGACAACAATAAAAAAGACAATAATGATAACATTAATTTAACGACAAAATTAAAATTATTAATCATGACAACAATAATAATTTTACTTACAAAAAATAATAATAACATTAATAATAATAGTAATAAATAAAATAAAAAATAATATATAGTATTAGTATAATAATACTAATAACAATTATAATTAAATTGTATACCTAAATATTAAAGATTAATAGTAAAATAAATAATGTTGAAGAGTGTAATAGAAGGAGAAGTGAGATGAAGGTTATAATAAAATAAATATGTTGAATAGTACAGTAGAAGGAGAAGTGAGATGTGTGAAGCAAGATATGAGTGATTATAATAATAAATAAAGAAAAAAAAATTATCATAACATTAATCTACACTACACAAATTTAATAAACATGACAAGAATTATAACAACATTAATAAAAATTACACAACACTAAATCGTAATAGTAAAGTAAATATTAATATAAAACGCTTACTAAATATTAAAAAGTAATAATAAAATAAAAAACGTTGAAGAGTGTGGTAGAAGGAGAAGTGAGATGTGTGCAGAAAGATATGAATGTTGGGTTAAGGGAGAGTAAAATATGAGATATTAGGGGGAGGGAGGCTGGGGTTGAGGGTAGGGGAAATGGGGGACCGGGGGGGGTTATATTGGGGAAGGGGGAGAGGGGTAGGTAAAAGGAGTGGTCAGGGACTGGCCATGTGGCGCTGCATGCAAATTTTTTATTTTTTTTAAAAAAATTTCGAGTAAAATAAATGGCACCCAACCAGTGGGTGCCACGTGTAAAGGAGTGGCGCTGGTTGGACGAGCGCCACTCAAAAAATATTTTTTTATTCAAAACAAGAGTATTTTGGTAAATAGTTTGGGAACCAAATCAATTTGGTATATAGTTCTATAAAGTAACTTAGTTTGGTAAAAATGCCTTTGCTAAATATATTACATAAATAATTTATTGTATAAATACGTGAACGTTGCTAATTGTGTGTTCAAGTGCGCAAAAAAACTATTTAAGCATATAAACCTTGGAAATGAAGAAAAGGAGAAGATTGAAGAGAAAACGTCAAGTGTCTTGAAGAAGCGTCTTATATACAAAGCGTCTAACCCAAATAAATGACAAGCGTCAAGTGTCAATTGTCAATGGACTTGACGAATCAAGTGTCAAATAGGCAAGCGTCCAACGACTTGAAGAATCAAGTATCTAAGAAAAATGTGTTTCATAAAGTGAAGGACTGTAATTCCAAAGCTTGAACATGTCAAACAAGTCTCAATGTTATAAAGCATCCAAATAAGTTCCTTGTACCAAGTGTCTCGCTCAAGCGTCTTATGAAGCGTCTTAAGACTAGCGTAATGTCTAAGACTGATGACGTTTCTAAGACCTATGTTGTCGTATCCCAAGCTTCTGCTCAAAGTGTCTATCTTGAAGTATCTTAGTACAATTCAAGATTCTGTAATACTGATAGATCAGACTATTGCTTATAAAGTACAAAAGCATAGAAACAAAGATTGAAGATTGAAGTCAAACGTCTGCTACAAACAATCAAGCGTCTCAAATGTCTTTTTTGGAGTTACACTCGTCGAAATGAAGTGATCTTAGTCTTTTTAGAAATATAATAGAACTACCTACTTTTTTCATGAATAATTCGAAACCTGAATCAATCTTTATCTAGATGAAATTCCTTCTTCAAGCTGGAGAGGTGATATTGTTCGTGAAAGTCAGAACATGCAAGTGTCTGCTGACGATATCTGGAGATGTAGGTGTCAAATGCATAGATCGTGGTATTGTTGAAATCTAAGAGAATGATCTACAACTATCATGAAGAGGTTGAGAGCTAAATCGATCTATATCTTTGTAACATTGCTTCCGCAAGTTGGTGATGTGATGTTGTTCTTGATAGTCAAACATTTGTAGCGTATGATGGCCATATCTTGCTCTGTCGGTGTCTGAATTAGATGAAACTAGTGTCGAATAAAAGCTAATATCGATATCTACAAGTTTGATGAAGACATCAAATCGTAAATAGACTGTTAAGATGGTTAAAGATACGACGATTTGCCAGAATGCTACAAGTTAAACAACCTTGTGAATATTCCCAGTGTATAACCAAGCGTCTTAGCTCTTTTAAGAAGCGTCCAGTGCAGCTAACCAAGATTCTACTCAAAATATAGAACATTTTGATGGTTGGAGAAGTGATTTTGAACGAAGTATTAAAATATTCAAAGTCCAAGCTTGTTCAGAAAATGAGGCACCTTTTCAATAAAGTTTTGAAGCATCAAGAACTGTAACAGAAGGAGACAAAAGCTTCAGCAACTTTAACAGAAGAAAGAAAAGAAAAGCCTGAACAAAGGAGGAATGTCTTGTTGCCGCAAAAGTAAAAAAGCTGTGTAAGCAAAAATACTTTATCTAAAGTGTACTCAACATAAAAGATAAAAGGATTTGTGCAACGGTCAAAAATCTCCAATAACTATATTTCTGAGTTAGGCTATTTAAATGGAAGATCATTTGAAGAAGAAAGTGATGAAGTTGTTACCGCTGTTGCAGTTGAGAAAAATGAGATCATCACTATCACAACAGAATTTCTTCTCAACATAATCATTCTATATCCACTGAAGTGATTACTATGAGAGATTTTCTTTAGTTCTTATGAACTTCATTATATATTCACTCTTGTGAGTGTATTAAGAACACATTCTCTGCACTTCATTGTAAATACACTTTGTGAGTGTTGTGAGAATAGTTCTATGTAATCTTCATAAAAATTTAGTGAGCCTGAAGAGGCTAGGCAAAAATAATACTGGCAACTGTCTGGAGAAGCTGGTTAAGAAGAATACTTGTTGAGCCTGGAGAGGCCAGGTGAAAAGAATACTCAACGGCTTGGAGAGGTTGGTTAAGAACAATAATTGTTGAGCCCAAAGCAGCTAGGTGAAAGCAATACTAAGCGGCTTGGAGAGGTCGGTTAAGAACAATACTTGTTGAGCTTGGAGAGACTAGGTGTGCAAATAACACTCAACGGCCTGAAGAGGTCGGTTATGAATAATACTTGAGGCTAGAGAGGGTAGGTGTGCAAACAATACTTGAGCCTGAAGAGACTAGGTATGCAAAGAATATTCATTGTAGTTATTTGTTTTGATAATGAAAGAAAACTCAGTTAATGCTGGGGACTGGACGTAGCTCATAGTTTTTATGAGTGAACCAGGACAAATTATTTGTGTGCACTCTTCTCATCCCAATCTCTTTTATACTTGACTAAGTCTGTTTTTGTTTATATTTGCTCCATATTTGTACTGTGCTGAAATTTTTTTATTCCATTGTGTTAATCTCTCAAAGATTGCGAATGTTTTCTAAAATACTCATATCACTCAATTCACCTTCCTCTTGTGTGATGGTTGCTTGACCCAACAATTGGTATCAGAGCTAAGTTCTCTGGTAAAAAAGCTGAAATGCTTAGAGTTCAAGATCCTTGTTATCTTTTCAACAAAAAACATTATTTGTAAAATGTTTGGTTTTAAAGTTGAAAACTTCATGTCTTTAAATTTCTTTTCACAAAAAATCAAAATAGACATGTTTTTACAATATGTTGATTTTGTTTTGTGGGATACTGTTTTTGATGTTTTCCCCTTTTAAACTAAAACTCTTTTGCGCTGATTTTGATAGAAAATGTTTATCCTTAAACATTAGAAAAATGATGTTTTATATAAAAAAACAATTAATTAACTAAATGTTGTTTCACAAATCCAAAGAGTGCTCTAATGATAAAAATAAATTTATTTAGGTTCCTAAAGATTCAAATTGCTTATCAGCTAACTCCCAAGGACCCAAGTCAAATTGGGTACCAAAAGTTCTTCCTTGTGATTTAGTTTTACAGGAAAATGTCGAAAAAGATGGATGGGTAACCTAACAAAGAAGGAAACCTCCTATAAAAGCGCATCCCAAAATTGAACGTATTAGTCAGTTAAGGACACAAGGAAGATGCACTCATCCAAGCCTTATCCCATGAAAATTTGAAATTCATAATGTTCAAGAAGTCTAAGACTTTAAATGAAAAGGACAGCTGGATGAAAGATGGTCAAAAGGAAGACAAAATGAGTCATCTCAAAAAAGGAGCATCAAACTTCACAAATTGCAATAAGGGTCTGTGTTCCTAAATTTATTATATTTTCTAATTATACTGGATAGTATGATGCTTTTGCTAAAAAAAATTATTGCTTCCATAAGTTGTGCGCATAACTGATATCATAGACATGTTACATGCTTAAAATTGGTTTAGAATCTCTTTGTGTAAGAGAGAAGATAATGACCAAAATGCACTATGTCATGTATCTCTTTGTGTAAGGGAGAAGATAATGAAGAAGCATCTTATGATTCAATGTGTCTAACCCAAATAAATGACAAGCGTCAAGTGTCAATTATCAATGGACTTGACGAATCAAGTGTCAAACAAGCAAGCGTCCAACGACTTGAAGAATCAAGTATCTAAGAAGAACGTGTCTCATAAAGTGAAGGACTATAAGTCCAAAGCTTGAACACGTCCAACAAATCTCAATATTATAAAGCATCCAAATAAGTGCCTTGTACCAAGTGTCTCGCTCAAGCGTCTTAAGACTGGTGAAGTGTCTAAGACTGATGAAGCTTCTAAGCCTAATGTTGTCCTATCCCAAGCTTCTGCTCAAAGTGTCTATCTTGAAGTGTCTTAATACTATTCAAGATTCTATAAGACTAATAGATAAGACTATTTCTTATAAAGAACAAAAGCATAGAAACAATGATTGAAGATTGAAGTCAAGTGTCTCCTGCTGACAATCAAGCATCTGAAATGTCGTTGTTTGAGATAGACTCATCGAAATGAAGTGATCTTGGTCTAGTTAGAAATATAAGAGAACTACCTACAACTTTCATGCAGAAGTCGAGACCTTAATCAATACCTGGGTGAAATTCCTTCTTCAAGTTGGAGACGTGATATTGTTCGTGAAAGGCAAAACATGAAAATGTAACATCCTGACTTTTTATGACTCTAATCGAGCTAGTTGATCTCGATTAGGGATCTTGATGATTGTGTGAATTTTTATGTGCTAGTTTAAGGCTTAGTTTGAAGCTTAGGAATAGGCTTGAATCAGGTCGGAGGTGCCTAAGGTGTGAAATGAGTAACTGTGGAGGCCAGATGTTTGGCAGGCTTTCCCCCGCTGAGCGGCACGCTCAAGTGTAGGAAGAAAGCACGCCTCAGCGTGCCAACATTCAAGCGTTGGTATGCTTGCATGCTCAAGCGTTCTAAGTGCATTTGCCAGTTGGTGTGCTTTTTGACGCATGTGCTACACGTGTCAGGCCAGGGTGAAGGTGGAGCGGACAAGGTTCCACGCTCAAGCATGGAGATAACCTCGCGATCAAGCGTGCTGCGAGTCCACGCTAAAGCGTGCACAGCGGATCAAGTTGGGTGTTTTCCTTTCTCTCCCTCATTTGCACGAAGGTTCACTTGGGATTTCTGGGAGCTCTGCAACTAGAGAGAGAGGGAGCACTGTTCTAGTCTGAGAAAGCTTGAGGGTGAAGGCGATCGAGGCGTCAGAACACAATTCTGACTACACAGTTGTGATCGCGGCGAAGTCTTCTACGACTTTGACGAATTACTTTCTCGATTCGCCAAAGGTAAGCTCGAATCCCTAACACGCGTTCTTCGTGTTCTTGGCGTTCTTCGAGTCTTTACCTCTTTCTTTGATCCTTTGAGCTAGCCCTAGGGCGAACACTTTTGTATACGTGTTGTGCTCGTGATTAGGGCAAAGTCTGCGTTTGTGATTGTTCGGATTTTGGAGGTGGAACCGTGGCTGTTCTTGGAGCTGCCACTGAAGGGCAGCGAGCTCAAGCTTGGAGGAGCGAGCCGATGTTCGTGTTGATCTTCATGCTACGACTGTTCAGGTGGGGAGAAAGAGTACTGCTGCCGTCGGGAAGGCAAAAGTAGTATAGTATGTTTTCTGCTATGTGTAGGGAAGCCCTAACCCTACTAGTGGTTGAGCCCCAATAAAGTACCTAAACCCTAGGTTTAGCTTACTTTGGGTTATCACCGATAAGTTTGGAAACCCTAGGTTAGCAAACTATTGATTGAGGATGACCTGTTTTGTATGACTGCTATGATGATGACTGTTGTTGTATCTATCTAAGTGCCTATATGCTACATGGTATGTGATATGCTGCTATATGCTGTTGTTGATATTACTGTTGTTAAAATTGGTGCTGCTATGCTGTTTGTGATAATCGTTGTGTGGTGGCAGAATGTCGTAGAGTTAAGTTTGGCTATGTGCCGTGTTGTTGTCGGGTTGATACTGTGGATGGTGCCGTTCTTGTTATGCTGACTGTTCGAGGCTGTGGCCGTGTTGTTTGAGCTGTGGCTCATGGACGCATGGCGTCGAGGTTGTGGCCGTGTGGATGCAGTGGCATCATGTTGTTTCTGATTGAGAGCTTAGGTGTGAGATCCGTTATCAAGCCTGTTGAGGATGTTTGTTGCATATCATCAGCTGGCAAGTGGCGAGGCCGTATGATAGGTATTATGGGCTCCCAGCGTCATACAAGGTTAATTGTACTTGAGTGCGGGTATGGAAAGTAGATGGGGCGGTCAAGTAAGTGACCTTGGGGATGTTGCCGGTCTCGGGAATAGTTTACAGTGACGGATGAGGTAGCTCTTATCCTGTCGTGAAGCCTGATCCAGCCCTGTTTGCCCGACTAATCCCAGAGGTTACCATTGTTCCAGGCTAACGTTCCGAGGCGACCGAGGTACCCCGGTTCCGATGTGGAAGGGGGATACACTCTTATTGGTCACGGCGAGCGATTCAGTTTCCCGGACAAACTAACTCCGTTCCGACACAGAACCTGTTCCGGTATGGACTTGTTTGGGTGTGGAATCGTTCCAGTGGGAACCAGCTTTGTTAGTTTTCGGCCAACATGCTGCATGGGATTAGCATCCCTGTCTAGAGGATTGATCTGAGTGTGAGACTCATGGAGATGGATGCTTGTTGCATGTGTTTTCTCAAGAGACGTTTGCTGGAATGCCGTAACTGTTATATCTGCTACATGCTATATGTTGTCATTCACTGCATTACTATTGTTTTCCGACTTTGCCAAGCATTGTATTTCTTATCTCCCTATTGTTTTCCTTGTTGTTCTATTTTGGGTTCGCTCGAAGACGATAAGCCAGCCGAGGCGCAGGATGGACCCGAGACTTCACCTGTTTATCACGGGGGCACCGCGGATGCCGGTGCTGGGCGACATTGAGATCATCGTAGATGATGAGAGGGGATGGTGGGTGGACCCCTCGACCTTCTTAGTGGTTTGCACGGGACCTGTTAGTCTGATCTTTCGAAGCGGCACGCTGCCGTACGTGGACATCATTGGACCCTATTGCTTGTACCAGTTCCTCCCTTTTCCCAGGATGTGGCGACTTTCGAGACAGAGGGAGCGAGACTACATGTGGGTGGCACCCCAGTCTTCAGCTTTGTACAACAGGAGAGGCTACGTCTACCGAGGTCAGCACCCGAGGACAGAGCAGTATCTGAGGACCTACCGTAGGCGCAAGATTGTGGTATCCAGCTCTTCGTCAGAGTGTGAGACTTTGGTACGGTACAGGCGTACTCCTGGCAAAGGTCAGGGTAGCTCAAGGCATCCTCACCACTGATGGTGAGAGCCTGCCAGTGCGTCCTAGGTGGTGAGCTAAGAGTTTTTCATGTACTTTTTGAGTGGGGGAGGGTCATGCTGGTGAGCTCCAAGAGTCTTTTCGTTTTGATGTTGATATATTTTCAGCTTTTCTTATACAGTGTGTATATGTATGTACAGTGCCCTACCAATGGGGCTATGATATGTATGGTATTTATATAGCTATCTTATGTTGCGCTTTTACTCTGATGATTCCTTATGCTTGCCATCGTTGTTTAGTTTGTTTATGTTTGCTTCCGCAACGCTGTTTGAATACCACGCTATCGCTTTATATATGGCTAGGCATAGTTAACAATACTTGGAGCTTGGGACTAATGGGATTATACTTCTACGAAAGAAGGGTCGTCTCATTTTGGTGGTATCAGAGCATTTTAGTTCCATAACGGGCCTTGAGGTTCGTTGATGCTACACAGTCCTTGTAGGACCAGAAGCTGTGGAAGTCTGGAACCATTATTACGAGTCTGGAAAGTGTACTGGCTTTAATGGTTGATACCCGAGTTGTATCAACTATTTATGGATTGGGTAGAGTGTCCGATGTGCTAGTTATCGAAGTGTGATAACTGTTTTCCTTCATAAGGCATATGATATGTTTAAATGTTAAGCGCTATTATATGTCTTATGAATTGGAACTGATAGCTACTTTTTACAGGAAGCTAGATGGCACGTGGAAGAGGAAGGAGTGGAAGGCCAGCTGCAACCGAAGGTAATAACAACAATGGTGACCACTCAGGGATAAGAACTGGTGGTGACACCTCTGAAGCAATGCGGGCCATGCGGGACTTGGCTACCGCAATGATGCTACAAACTTAGTAGACTACCTAATATATGCAGAGGCAGGAAAAAGAGAAGCAAGATAGGATCAGCTGCACACAATTAGAGGGAATGAGATGGTGGACACCGGTCTCAATGGTTTCATGAAGGGAAATCTCCCCAATTCCATGGAGAATACAACCCTGAAGCTGCAGAGATGCGGTTGCAAGAGATAGAGAAGGTGTTCATGGCCACACACTGCAGAGAAGATCGAAAAGTTACATATGCTGCTTTCATGCTGGTTGGAGCAACCGAAGCTTGGTGGAGAACCAAGGGCAGACCGCTAGAGGCGGGAGGAAGGATGTTAACCTGGCAACTGTTCCGGGAGTGCATTCTGGAGAAGTACTTCCCGAGGAGTATCAAACAAGAGAAAGAGAAAGAGTTCCTAAGTCTGAAACAGGAACAACTATCCATTGGTGAGTATGCGATGAGGTTTAAAGCACTACTCAAGTTCTCTCAATTCTATCAGATCCATCCTGATGAAGAATGCGTCTGCAGAAGGTTTGAAGACGGGTTGAGGCCCGAGTTAAAGCGAACGATGCTACCTTTAGGTATCAACTCTTTTCCTGAGATGGTAGAGAAGTGCACAGTGGTGGAAGGGCATGACCGAGCAGGGACTATTGCCAAACAGGTAAGTAGTGGTGGACCTGTTCGAAGCAACTAGAGAGGTAGGAGCAGCAAGTTCTAGCAGAGAGCGAGACCGTATGATCGCCCGACTCAGTTTAATGTCAACCATGGAGGGAGCAACTCCAGTCAAGGGCAACAAGAGGTCAAGACTTGTTTCCGATGCGGGGGACCGCATCTAGTCAAGAGTTGTCCAAGGACCCAGCACATCAAGTGTTTCAATTGCAACCAGATGGGTCATTATGCATCAGATTGCAAGCCCGGAGTTAGCAGAAGGGCTCAGTTTCAACAATAGAGTGGTAGTGCTCAGAGCGGCAGACCAAGATCGGTAGTGGCAAGTCAACAGAGTAGGCCACAGACAACCGGAAGGGTGTTTGCCGTGAGGGGTTCTGAAGCCTCTCGAAGCCCCAACCTGATTCAAGGTAAATGCTTAGTCTCTGGTAAACTTTTGTCGGTTTTATTTGATTCGGGGGCTACTCATTCTTTCATATCATTGGAGTGCATGGATCATTTAGGGTTGTCTGTTTCTGCATTACCCTATGATTTGACTGTCTCAATGCCTACTGGCGATTCTTTGACTACCCAATTTGTATGCTTGAAGTGTCCTATTACGGTAGAGAACCGTCATTTTCTTTTTGACCTTATCTGTTTTCCTATCCAACAGATAGATGTAATCCTAGGCATGGACTGGCTTTCGGCCAACCATGTAATGTTAGACTGTTCAAACAAAACCCTCCATTTTTCCGAGCGATCTGGATTGATGCCTACCGACGAGAGTATCTTGAAGGGTGGATGATCAGACGGATGGGTGGTGCTGTTCTCTTTGGAAGCAAAGGAGACTCCTAGTGTCGGAGCTTTGCCTATCGTGCAAGAGTTTCCGGAAGTGATTCCCGATGATGTTCCTGGACTGCCACCGGAGAGAGGTGGAGTTTGCTTTAGATCTGGTACTGGGAACTGGGCCTATATCGATAACGCTGTATCGGATGTCTCCAGTTGAGTTGGCGGAGTTGAAGAAACAGTTGGAAGAAATGCTAGGCAAAAAGTTCATCAGACCTAGTGCATCTCCGTGGGGAGCGCCGATATTGTTTGTAAAGAAGAAGGACGGAAGCTCGAGACTGTGCGTAGACTGTCGTCAGCTGAACAAAGTGACGTTAAAGAACAAGTATCCGTTACCCGGATAGATGATTTGATGGATAAGTTGTGTTTTCTAAGATCGATCTGCGATCTGGATACCATCAGATCCGGGTTAAGAAGGAGGATGTGCCAAAGACTGCCAAAGACTGCTTTTCGGAGTCGGTATGATCACTACGAGTACTTGTTTATGTCGTTTGGTGTGACTAATGCTCCAGCTGTGTTCATGGATTTTATGAACAGGATCTTCTGACCATTCCTTGACAAGTTTATTGTCGTATTCATCGATGACATCCTTATGTACTCTTCGAGTAGAGAGGAACACCAAGAGCATCTAAGGGCGGTGTTGCAAGTGCTAAAGGACCGGCAGTTGTATGCTAAACTGTCGAAGTGCGAGTTTTGGCTAGAGGAAGTTCAGTTTCTAGGCCATGTGATCAATAAGGATGGAATCGCAGTGGATCCTACGAAAGTTGAGGCCGTAGTGAGTTGGGAAAGCCCTAAGTCTGTAAGTGAGGTGAGAAGCTTTCTTGGTTTAGCGGGCTACTATCAGGGGTTTATTGAGGGATTCTCTAAGATTGCATTACCTATAACGCAGTTGATGAGGAAGGGGAAGACGTTTGTGTAGTCAGAGGCTTGCGAGCAAGGTTTCCCGGAGCTGAAAAGAAGACTGACCTCATCACTTATGTTGGTGCTACCAGATCCATTAGGACGATTTGATGTATATTGTGATGCATCTTATCAAGGCTTGGGATGTGTGCTTATGCAAGAAAGAAAAGTGGTGGCGTATGCCTCCAGGCGGTTGAGAGTACATGAGCGGAAATACCCAACGCATGATCTGGAATTGGCTGCGATAATGTTTGCATTGAATATATGAAGACACTATCTTTATGGTGCTAAATTCAGCGTGTTTAGCAACCCATAAGAGCCTGAAGTATCTTTTCGACCAGAGAGAGTTGAACATGAGGCAGCGAAGATGGATGGAATTCATAAAGGACTATGAATTCGACTTGCAATACCATCCAGGTAAGGAGAAGTAGTAGCAGATGCGCTCAATAGGAAGTCCCTACACGTATTTGCGATGATGGTAAAGGAGCTAGAGCTTTTAGAGGTGTTTAGAGATCTGAATCTGGAAGCGGAAATCGTCAAGGATAAGCTGAATCTGGGGATGCTTAGAGTAACTAGTGATTTCTTGAAACTATTATGGAAGCAGCAAGCTAAGGATAAGTACCTCGAGAGCGTGAATCAGTTGATAGAGGAAGGTAAGACTTCGGAATTCATAAGAGGTACTGACAGTCTACTTAGGTATGGTGATCGGGTTTGTATGCCAGCAGATAGAGAAGTTAAGGATATGATCTTGGAGGAAGCACACAAGGGCAAGATGATTTTCCATCCTTGGGCTACCAAGATGTATCAGGATCTGAAGAAGCTGTTTTGGTGGCCGGGGATGAAGAAAGATGTGGCGGCTTAGGTCCTAACCTTCTTGGTGTGTCAGAAAGAGAAGATTGAACACCCGAAGCCAGCAAGGTTGTTGCAATCGTTGGACGTCCCAGAATGGATGTGGGATAGCATTGCCATGGACTTTGTTTCTGGGTTGCCGAAAACTAGGAAAAGGTGTGATGCGGTCTGGGTAATCGTTGACAGGTTGACGAAATGTGCTCACTTCTTACCGGTCAAGCAGAGTTACTCTAGAGCGATTAACTCAGATCTACATCAAAGAGGTTGTAAGGCTGCATGGGGTACCTTCGAGCATCATTTCGGATCGTGATCCAAGGTTTATCTTAAGGTTTTGGAGGAGCTTACACAGTGCAATGGGAACTAAGTTAAGTATGATTTCTGCTTATCATCCTCAAACGGATGGTCAGTCTGAACGAACAATTCAGTCATTGGAGGATCTCTTAAGAGCGTACGTGTTGGAGAACACGGGAAGTTGGGATGAGTTTCTTCCATTGATCGAGTTTACTTATAACAACAGTTTTCATTCAAGTATTGGCATGGCGCCGTACGAGGCACTATATGGATGTAAGTGCAGGACTCCGTTGTGTTGGTTTGAGATTGGAGAAAGTCAGCTGTTAGGTCTGGAGTTGGTACAGCAAACAACAGGACAAGTCCGTAAGATACGGGAAAAGATGAAGATCGCGAGAGATAGGTAGAAAAGCTACGCCGACAAGAGGAGGAGACCCTTGGAATTCCTAAAGGGCGACTATGTCTTCATGAGAGTTACCCCGAGTGTAACACCCCCGTTTCTGTAACTGTTTATGATCAACATTTAATTATGATCACTACCTTATGGTTGATATGACTTATATATATATATATATATATATATATATATATATATATATATATATATATATATATATATATGTCAATGTTTATATGATGGTTTATATCCATGGTTATGTTGTGGTAAAGTTTCTTTTGTCGTCAAGAGACGAAAAACCGATAAAAGTTCTATTTTGGTCGCTATCGGGTAATTTCTCGTTTTGCGTGCCGGAGGCCGGGAAATTAAGTGAGATGTAATGTTGAATTACATTTTCCATTACCTTGTTGATTATTCCTAATGAAAAGGATTAGCTTTCTTAAAATCCAAAAATTTACCAAAAGTAGTAAAAATCAATTATCCATTTTTGGTAAAAACCCTAATTACCTAATTCCTAACTAAATGAGAATGTAACTATTTTTGTTGCATTTAGCCAAGGCCATTCGGCCATGATGCTTGGGGAAGATCCCAAAATCCTCCTTTTATCATATCCAAGAAAGTTATGACACTAACCGTTAATGGAAAAAGCATCTTAGCCATTTTTGGTTAATCTTGTCCTTAAGCCATCCTTAAGCAACAACACACTCATCAACTTGAATCTTGGCCCTCCATTCTCTATGACCAAAATTGAATGAGGATTTTGAGTCCACAAGGAGGGGAAGCTCGGCCTCTAAGCTCTCTCTTCTCTCTCCTTCCTTCCTAGTTTCGGCCAGACCTGGTAAGCAGTCTTACTCACTTTATTTCATCATTCTAACTTCATATTCGTTTTTATCTCATTCATCTGAACAACTTTCCTCTTTGGAATTTCTTCATTTGAAGTTGTTTGCTTCAAGATATTCAAGAAGGTTCAGGCTTCTTGAACTTGATTTTGAACCCTTGTTCAAGAGTAAGTTTTTAACTTAGTTTCTTCTCTTTATTACTCTTGAGAATATCTTTATGTTATCATCCTCGTGATGTTGAAAAATCATTGTGTCCTCATTGTTTATGAAGTTGAAAAATCAAGTTTTTGAACTTGTTTGTTTCTCCTCTAGGTCACGGTTTTCATAGTGGTTTTGGTGACCAAGTTTTCATCTTCTAATCTTCAAGTAAGCTTCACAAAGGTAATAGGGGAGTGAACCATATCACACCTTAAATGGTGGTGATAAAGGCCTCCAAATTTGTTGAAGGAAAACCCTAGATCTAGGGTTTCCTTATAAAGCTCTTCACTTTGTTGTCATATTAAATTATGTGGCTGTGTTGATATGATGATTATGTTTGTATGTGCTAGAAGAAAAGTATATTGGCATAGTGAAAAACTATTCTTATGTCCAAAGTGTGACACCCACTACCCCGCATATAATAAAGCATAAATAAAACCATACATGTCTTAAAAAAAAAAAAAATATAACAATTATAAAAAAAACATATTCTCAAAGGTAATGTGCATCACATCATCTATAAGTTAAACGTAGGAATCTGAAATAATCAAAATCCTTTAAAAACAAACTGCGGAAAACATAAATAATAAACATAACCCAAATCCCGAAGTCATATATCAGAGTTGGTATACATATACCGATAATACATCGGAATAAAAACTGAACGTAAATCCTAACTACTACTACTAAGAGAGATCTCCACGGGATCACTCGTCATCGGCATGCTCACCCTCCTCTGCACATGCAACATCATATGCACAAAAACAACAAAAGATAGGGGTGAGAAATACGATCATAAATATATGTAAACGGAATGGAATAGTAATTAAGATGACATACAACATACATCAATCAACGCATGTATAATCAATATATATATCAAAGATGCATGTCAATGCGAATGCAACATCGCTACTCTTTATGCATATGGCCAACAACTCTAACTCTGGAAAGACGATTAGGAGTACATGTCCGGTTATCAACGTGGATAATATGCCAGACCATGGGCCATTCCCGAACACTCTCACTAATCCTGATAACGTATAGTGGCTAGTCAGGGTACTCAAGCTTATTCATTAGGTCACTCCGACAATAGGTAGCTAGCCCATGTCGCCTGGAACTTCTCTACCCAATGTACCTTCAAGGCCGCGATAACACCCATCATGGCCTCCACTATCGCGATTCATCGTTTGCTTTCCACCCAACATATCAACTTCAATGTATGATGCGTGCAATGTTCACCAATATGCAAACACATGCCAACCATTCACCATCATAATCAATCATATTGATTATTAACTATGACCATCCACGATGGTCATCAACAACATCACTAATAATAACCCATTGTTATCATTATTAACAGCATCTTCGTTATTACCTTTATTATTTCATGACGTCCTTCTCTAACTCGTTCTATTTTAAACCATGGGATTACATGCTCGTGTTAAGTAAGATCAAAGATCAAGTGTTCTTAAGCTCCTAAGGGTGACCTAAAGTTCTTAAATCATAACAAGCCTATATAACACTATCCATCAAGCATAAGGGGTTAAAACTACTCCTGGCCACGTGAGAATCGATTTCCAATCTCTAGAATCGATTTCTCAAGTCTTCAAATCGATTTCCATTACATGGAAATAGATTTCAACATGTTCAAATCGATTTCCTCAATCGATTTTGAACAAGGCAAATCGATTCTGGAAATCAATTTCTACAAGGCCAAATCGATTTCCACACCATGGAAATCGATTTTTGGAGGATTCAAATCGATTTCCATGTTCTGGAAATCGATTTCTGGGTGTCAGATCATGCAGAAACGTGTTTTCTCCCCTATCGGACTGGTGAATGTTTTCTGATTGACATGTCATTCAAGCCTAAGCTATTTATCACCAATTTGATTAGTCCAACACTCATAAATCATAACCTAAGTGTTCTCAAACTAATCCTTGGTTATCAATCTCACATCCCCTATTCATTTTCTCCCTATAACTATGTTCTTATAGCATTAGGTTAACAAAACACCATATCATGGCATAAACAACATGCTCATCATCATTAATTCATCAACAATCATATAAATCATGAACTCATAGTTATAAACATGTTATAACGTCAGATTATTCATCAATCAATACTCATATAGCCAGAAAACAACATTACAACATTCAGAGACATACGCAGGCATACATGGGGGTCATGGGTTAACCCCTTCATCTTAACCTATCCCAAAACTTACATATTCATGACCAATTTTCTCCCCCATACCTATTATGACGATTCACAGCCTAAGGAAAAAAGAACAGAGCCAAGTTCTGCTACGATTCTTTCTTACGGGTTCAGCACTTGATCACGATTGCAATACTGGAAAGCAGAGTCGATCTTTAAGTTAAGGATTGAAAGGGAAAACAAATCTAGGATTAGAAACTCACCTTGGTTTCTAACTTAGGAGATTAAATCTAGGAGCAGGGATAGACTAGCCAAACAAAGGAGTGTTCTTGACGAAGAACACCAAAACAGGATTCGTCCTTTTGGGTTTTCTAGAGCAAGAGATCAGTGAGAGCTCCTAGGGATGAGAAGAGGCAACTAGTGAGTATAATAGGGTGTAGAAACTAGGTTTAGGTCATACGCTATGCATACATAACTGTTAGGGACGTTTTAGGACGAATGGGTCGTACACAGCATAGCCCGATAATACAAACGCGTACACAAGCTCTGACAAGCATGGGAATCGATTCCACAGCCATGGAAATCGATTTTCCATTTGCCAAATTGATTTTCTTATCAAATAAATCGATTTTTCCCTTTAAGCAATCTATTTCCACTTTCTGGAAATCGATTTCTTCATCTAGAAATCGATTTCCCAAATCGATTTCTTCAGCTAGAAATCAATTTCCCCTTCATAAAACGTGTTTTTGGCCTCGACATCCGAATAAGACTTGTAGATAATTATCTAATCTTTCCAACGCATCCAAAATCACCCCAATCGGATGTCTAGAACCCAAGATATGGCCAAAACCGTGAAGCAGGTTACTTGGACTCGAATGGATCGATTAAAGGCTGAACTATTTCAACTATGAACTTATGCACCAAAAACAAGCATAAACAACATATTCAAAAATCTATAAGCAAGTATTAAAACATATAAACATATAAGTGAAAAGCAGGGTGTTACAATTCCACCCCTTTATAAAAATTTCGTGCTCGAAATTTCTACTCATCTCGAGTAAACAGATGCGGGTATGACTCCTTCATCTTGCTCTCTAACTCCCACACAACACTTTCTTCTGTAGCTCCACTCCAAATGACCTTGACCATGGGAATTGCCTTCCCTCTCAGCTGCTTGACCCTTCGATCTTCAACCCAAAGCGGTAACACCTCAAAGGTCAAGTTATCCTTTAGTGGAATGACATCGGGTACAATCACATGGCTTGGATCATGAACATACTTTCGAAGTTGAGACACATGAAACACATTATGAAGATTTGACAAGAACGGGGGTAAAGCTATCTGGTAGGTGACTTCGGCGACTCTTTTTAGAATTTGGTAAGGGCCAATGAATCTAGGAGTAAGTTTCCTCGCTTTCATTACTCTGCCAACCCCAGTTGTTGGAGTAACTCGCAAGAACACATGATCTCCCTCCTGGAATTCGAGAGTTTTTCTTCTCTTATCATGATAACTCTTTTGCCTACTCTGTGCCACTCTCATCTTATCTCGTATCATCGTCACTTTCTCTGTAGTCTCTTGCACTACCTCAGGTCCTAACACAACATTCTCTCCAGGCTCATTCCAGCACAAAGGTGTCCTACACCTCCTCCCATACAAAGCCCCATAAGGTGCCATCCCAATACTGGAATGGACGCTATTGTTGTGGGTGAACTCTATAAAGGGTAAAAATTTATCCCAACTACCAGAATGCTCTAGCACACACGCCCTCAACAAGTCTTCTAATGATTGGATTGTTCTCTCAGACTGACCATCGGTCTGTCGGTGATAAGCTGAACTCAATCTAAGCTTCGTTCCTAAGGCCTCATGCAACTATTCCAAAATCTAAAGGTAAATCTAGGATCTCTATGCTAGAGGGTACACCGTGCAATCTAACTATCTCTCTGATATACAACCCAGACAACTTCTCTAATGGATATTCCATGTTCATAGGAATGAAATGGGCAGATTTGGTCAACCAGTCCACTACAACCCATATGGCATCACAACCAGCTGGAGTCCTAGGGAGTCTAGACACAAAATCCATAGAGATACTATCCCACTTCCACTCAGGAATACTTAAAGGTTGCAACTTACCCGAAGGTTTCTGGTGCTCTATCTTAGCCTTCTGACACACTAGGCAAGCATAAACAAACTCAGCCCCATCCTTTTTCATCCTAGGCCACCAAAACATCCGTTTCAGATCCTGATACATCTTTGTGGCTCTAGGGTGGACACTCAAACCACTCCTATGTCCTTCCTCAAGGACCAACTTCCTAAGCTCTGGAACATCAGGTATACAAACTCTATCCTGGAACCTCAAGATTCCATCAGTCCCTTCCTTAAAACTGAGATTTCTACCCTGAGCAATCAACTCTCTCTGGTCTAAAAGGTATACATCTATCTTCTGCCCTTCTCTAATCTGATCCATCAAACTGCTAGTGATTTTCAACATTCCTAGCCTAATATCTCTTAGGGGTAACTTCCCAAGCTAAACTCAAGTCTCTAAACTCCTCGATCAAATCCATCCCTCTAACCATCAAGGCTGAAACATGTAAGACTTTTTTGCTCAAAGCATCAGCCACTGCATTGGCTTTACCTGGGTGAAATTCCATTCACCTAAGCTGTCTCGTATTCAGCTCCTTTTGGTCAAACAGGTATTTCAACCTCTTATGATCACTAAAGACCTCAAATCTAGCCCCATAAAGATAATGCCTCCAAATTTCTAAGGCAAGCACTATAATTCCTAACTCCAAGTCATGGGTAGGGTAGTTCTTCTCATGGGTCTTAAGCTGCCTAGAAGCGTAAGCTATTACCTGACCGTTCTGCATCAACACACCACCTAAACCTTGCTTTGAAGCATCACATTACACTATAAAAGGTTCACTAGGATTGGGTAGTACTAACACAGGTGCAGATGTCAACCTATTCTTCAACTCCTAAAAACTTTCCTCACACTTAGAGTCCCACACAAAGATCTGACCTTTCTTTGTAAGGTGGGTCATAGGCAAAGCTATCTTAGAGAATCCTTCTATAAACCTCCTATTGTACCCGGCTAAATCCAAGAAACTCTTAACCTCGGTCACCGACTTAGGTGCTTCCCACTGGAGCACGGTTTCTACCTTAGCTGGGTCCACGGCTATGCCTCCTTTAGAGATGATGTGTCCTAAGAAACTCACCTCTTCTAACCAAAACTCACACGTAGACAACTTGGCATACAACTGCTTTTCCTTAAGGGTTTCCAAGACTATCCTCAAGTGTTCATCATGTTCCTCCTTAGTCTTAGAGTATACTAGGATATCATCTATGAAGACAACTACAAACCTATCCAAAGTATGGATGAAAGATCTTGTTCATGTAGTCCACGAACATGGCAAGGGCATTAGTCCTGCCAAAAGGCATAACTAGGTACTCATAACGGCCATAATGCGTTCTGAACGTAGTCTTTGGAATGTCCTCAAACTTGACCTGAATTTGGTGGTAGCCTGATCTCAAATCTATCTTAGAAAACACACAAGCTCCTATCAGTTGGTCCATAAGATCATCTATCCTAAGAAGAAGATACCTATTCTTAATTGTCACCTTGTTGAGCTGTCGGTAATCGACACACAACCTCATGCTGCCATCTTTCTTCTTCACCAACAACACTGGCGCTCCCCACGGAGACACACTAGGCCTAACAAACTGCTTCTGAAGCAATTCCTCTAACTGTTTCTTCAACCCAGCTAGCTCTAGAGGGGACATCCTATAAGGTGCTATGGATATAGGTCCTGTACCTAGCACTAAGTCTATGCTAAACTCAACCTCTCTCTCAGGTGGCAAACTATAAATATCCTCGGGAAAAACTTCTGGGAACTCTCTCACAACTGGCACATCCTTAACCTCAGCCTTTCTCTCTACTTCCAGGGAAGATAAGATCATGTATACTTGGGCTTCTTCTCTAATAGAAGCCTTGACTTGGTTGGCAATCAGAAAACTCGGATCCTTAGGATCGACAGCAGTTCCAAAAATAACAGTTTTATCAAAGCAATTTAAAAGGACATGATGGGCAAATAACCAGTCCATACCAAGAATAGCATCAAGTTGTTTAAGGGGTAAGCATATAAGATCAACTATGAAATTTCTATCATCAATGACAATGGAACAACCTTTACAAATATGAGGTAACAACAGGCTTATTGGTAGGGGTAGCAACAACTAGATCATATTCAAGTTGGGCAATAGGTAATCTAAGGTACACAACACAGTCATGTGATATAAAGGAATGCGACGCACCCAAATCAAACAACACTATTAAAGGAGTCCCTTTGATGAGGCACTTACCTTGAATCAGGTCTTCAGATTCTGAGGCTTCAGCTCCACTGAGAGTGAAGACTCTTCCACTTGTCCTCGGTCGATCGGCTTGAGAACTCTTGCTGGCGCTTTGTGGCTAGGCTTCCCACATTTGAAGCAGATGATGTTTGTCTCCTTGCAGTCACGAGTAAAGTGCTCCTTACCACACTTGCCACACCTGATTGGCCTAGAAGAGGCAAATCCTCCGCCACTGGCTGGTCCCGACATATACTGCGGTTTCTTGCCGGCGTACTTGAACCCACGACCAACTGGTGCCAATTGTTGTTTTCCTTTATCCTATTGGGTCGTCCTCTTGCTACCTTGGGGACCAGAATTCTTGAACTGAGCAACTCTAAACTTGTAGTCTTCCTCAAATATTCTGCACTTGTTCACCAAAGTGGGAAAAACACGGATTTCCTGGTAGCTGATGGCTTGCTTGATCTCTGGGTGCAAACCATTCTCGAACTTCACACACTTAGAGCAATCATCTTTACAATACTGATAGAGCAGATAATAACGTGACAATTCCTCAAACTTAGCGGCATAATCCCCAACGGACATGTTTCCCTGAGTCAAAGCCAGAAACTCCATCTCCTTCTTGTCGCGTATATCAGCAGGGAAATACTTCCCCAAGAGTCTCTCCTTGAAGGCATCCCAAGTAACAACGGTGCCTTCAGCTTCCAAACGTTGGCGGCAATTCTCCCACCAATGTTCAGCTTCTTCTACCAACGTGAAGGTAGCAAAGGTAACCTTCTGAGCATCGGTGCATGCCATGGCCCGGAAGATCTTCTCAAGATCTCAGATCCATGTCTGAGCACCTTCAGGGTCATAAGCTCCCTTGAAGGATGGCGGATTATTCCTCTAGAACTTATCTAAACCCTGAAATTCAGCAGGTCCACCTCCAATGTGATTCTGATTCTGCCCTATGGCATTAGCTAATGCTTCCAGGGCATCAGCATTCGCACGATCGTTTCTACCCGCCATAACTTCCGACATCATTCAAGCAAACTGCTCAATATCATAAGTTAAGCAAAACAAAACTAAACACTTAATACTCTATACCATCGTCATAAACAATCATATAAGAGTACACAGAAGAGAACACAATAGACACATACCCGGTCTGTAGGACAGACCGGCTCTGATACCACCAAATGTGACACCCACTACCCTGCATATAATAAAGCATAAATAAAATCATACATGTCTTTAAAAATAAAAATAATATAACAATTATAAATAAAAACATATTCTCAAGGATAATATGCATCACATCATCTATAAGTTAAACGTAGGAATCTGAAATAATCAAAATCCTTTAAAAACAAACTGCAGAAAACATAAATAAGAAACATAACCCAAATCCCGATGTCACATATCAGAGTTGGTATACATATACCGATAATACATCGGAATAAAACTAAACAACTGAACGTAAATCCTAACTACTACTACTAAGAGAGATCTCCACGGGATCACTCCTCGTCGGCATGCTCACCCTCCTCTGCACATGCAACATCATATGCACAAGAACAACAAAAGATAGGGGGTGAGAAATACTATCATAAATATATGTAAACGGAATGGAGTAGTAATTAAGATGACATACAACATACATCAATCAACACATGTATAATCAATATATATATATATATATATATATATATATATATATATATATATATATATATATATCAAAGATGCATGTCAATGCGAATGCAACATCACTACTCCATATGCATGTGGCCAACAACTCTAACTCTGGAAAGACGATTAGGAGTACATGTCCGGTTATCAACGTGCATAATATGCCAGACCATGGGCCATTCCCGAACACTGTCACTAATCCTGATAACGTATAGTGACTAGTCAGGGTACTCAAGCTTGTTCATTAGGTCACTCCGACAATAGGTGGCGAGCCCATGTCACCTGGAACTTCCCTACCCAATGTACTCTCAAGGCTGGGATAACATCCATCATGGCCTCCACTATCGTGATTCATTGTTTGCTTTCCACCTAACATATCAACTTCAACGTATGGTGCGTGCAATGTTCATCAATATGCAAACACATGCCAACCATTCACCACCATAATCAATCACATTGATTATTAACTATGATCATCCACGATGGTCATCAACAACATCACTAATAATAACCCATGGTTATCATTATCAACAGCATCTTCGTTATTACCTTTATTATTTCAGGACGTCCTTCTCTAATTCGTTCTATTTTAAACCATGGGGTTACATCCTAGTGTTAAGTAAGATCAAAGAGCAAGTGTTCTTAAGCTCCTAAGGGTGACCTAAAGTCCTTAGATCATATGCTGCTTTCATGCTGGTTGGAGCAACCGAAGCTTGGTGGAGAACCAAGGGCAGACCGCTAGAGGCCGGAGGAAGGATGTTAACCTGGCAACTGTTCCGGGAGTGCATTCTGGAGAAGTACTTCCCGAGGAGTATCAAACAAGAGAAATAGAAAGAGTTCCTAAGTCTGAAACAGGAACAACTATCCATTGGTGAGTATGCGATGAGGTTTAAAGCACTACTCAAGTTCTCTCAATTCTATCAGATCCACCCTGATGAAGAATGCGTCTGCAGAAGGTTTGAAGACGGGTTGAGGCCCGAGTTAAAGCGAACGATGCTACCTTTAGGTATCAACTCTTTTCCTGAGATGGTAGAGAAGTGCGCAGTGGTGGAAGGGCATGACCGAGCAGGGACTATTGCCAAACAGGTAAGTAGTGGTGGACCTGTTCGAAGCAACTAGAGAGGTAGGAGCAGCAAGTTCTAGCAGAGAGCGAGACCGTATGATCGCCCGACTCAGTTTAATGTCAACCATGGAGGGAGCAACTCCAGTCAAGGGCAACAAGAGATCAAGACTTGTTTCCGATGCGGGGGACCGCATCTAGTCAAGAGTTGTCCAAGGACCCAACACATCAAGTGTTTCAATTGCAACCAGATGGGTCATTATGCATCAGATTGCAAGCCCGGAGTTAGCCGAAGGGCTCAGTTTCAACAATAGAGTGGTAGTGCTCAGAGCGGCAGACCAAGATCGGTAGTGGCAAGTCAACAGAGTAGGCCACAGACAACCGGAAGGGTGTTTGCCGTGAGGGGTTCTGAAGCCTCTCGAAGCCCCAACCTGATTCAAGGTAAATGCTTAGTCTCTGGTAAACTTTTGTCGGTTTTATTTGATTCGGGGGCTACTCATTCTTTCATATCATTGGAGTGCATGGATCATTTAGGGTTGTCTGTTTCTGCATTACCCTATGATTTGACTGTCTCAATGCCTACTGGCGATTCTTTGACTACCCAATTTGTATGCTTGAAGTGTCCTATTACGGTAGAGAACCGTCATTTTCTTTTTGACCTTATCTGTTTTCCTATCCAACAGATAGATGTAATCCTAGGCATGGACTGGCTTTCGGCCAACCATGTAATGTTAGACTGTTCAAACAAAACCCTCCATTTTTTCGAGCGATCTGGATTGATCCCTATCGACGAGAGTATCTTGAAGGGTGGATGATCAGACGGATGGGTGGTGTTGTTCTCTTTGGAAGCAAAGGAGACTCCTAGTGTCGGAGCTTTGCCTATCGTGCAAGAGTTTCCGGAAGTGATTCCCGATGATGTTCCTGGACTGCCATCGGAGAGAGGTGGAGTTTGCTTTAGATCTGGTACTGGGAACTGGGCCTATATCGATAACGCTGTATCGGATGTCTCCAGTTGAGTTGGCGGAGTTGAAGAAACAGTTGGAAGAAATGCTAGGCAAAAAGTTCATCAGACCTAGTGCATCTCCGTGGGGAGCGCCGATATTGTTTGTAAAGAAGAAGGACGGAAGCTCGAGACTGTGCGTAGACTGTCGTCAGCTGAACAAAGTGACGTTAAAGAACAAGTATCCGTTACCCGGATAGATGATTTGATGGATAAGTTGTGTTTTCTAAGATCGATCTGCGATCTGGATACCATCAGATCCGGGTTAAGAAGGAGGATGTGCCAAAGACTGCCAAAGACTGCTTTTCGGAGTCGGTATGATCACTACGAGTACTTGTTTATGTCATTTGGTGTGACTAATGCTCCAGCTGTGTTCATGGATTTTATGAACAGGATCTTCTGACCATTCCTTGACAAGTTTATTGTCGTATTCATCGATGACATCCTTGTGTACTCTTCGAGTAGAGAGGAACACCAAGAGCATCTAAGGGCGGTGTTGCAAGTGCTAAAGGACCGGCAGTTGTATGCTAAACTGTCGAAGTGCGAGTTTTGGCTAGAGGAAGTTCAGTTTCTAGGCCATGTGATCAATAAGGATGGAATCGCAGTGGATCCTACGAAAGTTGAGGCCGTAGTGAGTTGGGAAAGCCCTAAGTCTGTAAGTGAGGTGAGAAGCTTTCTTGGTTTAGCGGGCTACTATCAGGGGTTTATTGAGGGATTCTCTAAGATTGCATTACCTATAACGCAGTTGATGAGGAAGGGGAAGACGTTTGTGTAGTCAGAGGCTTGCGAGCAAGGTTTCCCGGAGCTGAAAAGAAGACTGACCTCATCACTTATGTTGGTGCTACCAGATCCATTAGGACGATTTGATGTATATTGTGATGCATCTTATCAAGGCTTGGGATGTGTGCTTATGCAAGAAAGAAAAGTGGTGGCGTATGCCTCCAGGCGGTTGAGAGTACATGAGCGGAAATACCCAACGCATGATCTGGAATTGGCTGCGATAATGTTTGCATTGAATATATGAAGACACTATCTTTATGGTGCTAAATTCAGCGTGTTTAGCAACCCATAAGAGCCTGAAGTATCTTTTCGACCAGAGAGAGTTGAACATGAGGCAGCGAAGATGGATGGAATTCATAAAGGACTATGAATTCGACTTGCAATACCATCCAGGTAAGGAGAAGTAGTAGCAGATGCGCTCAATAGGAAGTCCCTACACGTATCTGCGATGATGGTAAAGGAGCTAGAGCTTTTAGAGGTGTTTAGAGATCTGAATCTGGAAGCGGAAATCGTCAAGGATAAGCTGAATCTGGGGATGCTTAGAGCAACTAGTGATTTCTTGAAACTATTATGGAAGCAGCAAGCTAAGGATAAGTACCTCGAGAGCGTGAATCAGTTGATAGAGGAAGGTAAGACTTCGGAATTCATAAGAGGTACTGACAGTCTACTTAGGTATGGTGATCGGGTTTGTATGCCAGCAGATAGAGAAGTTAAGGATATGATCTTGGAGGAAGCACACAAGGGCAAGATGATTTTCCATCCTTGGGCTACCAAGATGTATCAGGATCTGAAGAAGCTGTTTTGGTGGCCGGGGATGAAGAAAGATGTGGCGGCTTAGGTCCTAACCTTCTTGGTGTGTCAGAAAGAGAAGATTGAACACCCGAAGCCAGCAGGGTTGTTGCAATCGTTGGACGTCCCAGAATGGATGTGGGATAGCATTGCCATGGACTTTGTTTCTGGGTTGCCGAAAACTAGGAAAAGGTGTGATGCGGTCTGGGTAATCGTTGACAGGTTGACGAAATGTGCTCACTTCTTACCGGTCAAGCAGAGTTACTCTAGAGCGATTAACTCAGATCTACATCAAAGAGGTTGTAAGGCTGCATGGGGTACCTTCGAGCATCATTTCGGATCGTGATCCAAGGTTTATCTTAAGGTTTTGGAGGAGCTTACACAGTGCAATGGGAACTAAGTTAAGTATGATTTCTGCTTATCATCCTCAAACGGATGGTCAGTCTGAACGAACAATTCAGTCATTGGAGGATCTCTTAAGAGCGTACGTGTTGGAGAACACGGGAAGTTGGGATGAGTTTCTTCCATTGATCGAGTTTACTTATAACAACAGTTTCCATTCAAGTATTGGCATGGCGTCGTACGAGGCACTATATGGATGTAAGTGCAGGACTCCGTTGTGTTGGTTTGAGATTGGAGAAAGTCAGCTGTTAGGTCTGGAGTTGGTACAGCAAACAACAGGACAAGTCCGTAAGATACGGGAAAAGATGAAGATCGCGAGAGATAGGTAGAAAAGCTACGCCGACAAGAGGAGGAGACCCTTGGAATTCCTAGAGGGCGACCATGTCTTCATGAGAGTTACCCCGAGTGTAACACCCCCGTTTCTGTAACTGTTTATGATCAACATTTAATTATGATCACTACCTTATGGTTGATATGACTTATATATATATATATATATATATATATATATATATATATATATATATATATATATATATGTCAATGTTTATATGATGGTTTATATCCATGGTTATGTTGTGGTAAAGTTTCTTTTGTCGTCAAGAGACGAAAAACCGATAAAAGTTCTATTTTGGTCGCTATCGGGTAATTTCTCGTTTTGCGTGCCGGAGGCCGGGAAATTAAGTGAGATGTAATGTTGAATTACATTTTCCATTACCTTGTTGATTATTCCTAATGAAAAGGATTAGCTTTCTTAAAATCCAAAAATTTACCAAAAGTAGTAAAAATCAATTATCCATTTTTGGTAAAAACCCTAATTACTAATTCCTAACTAAATGAGAATGTAACTATTTTTGTTACATTTAGCCAAGGCCATTCGGCCATGATGCTTGGGGAAGATCCCAAAATCCTCCTTTTATCATATCCAAGAAAGTTATGACACTAACCGTTAATGGAAAAAGCATCTTAGCCATTTTTGGTTAATCTTGTCCTTAAGCCATCCTTAAGCAACAACACACTCATCAACTTGAATCTTGGCCCTCCATTCTCTATGACCAAAATTGAATGAGGATATTGAGTCCACAAGGAGGGGAAGCTCGGCCTCGAAGCTCTCT
Organism: Ammopiptanthus mongolicus; assembly: GCA_039655645.1. NCBI lineage: Eukaryota > Viridiplantae > Streptophyta > Magnoliopsida > Fabales > Fabaceae > Ammopiptanthus > Ammopiptanthus mongolicus. The sequence continues at coordinate 69,111,039 of CM077347.1, forward strand.
CTTCTCTCTCCTTCCTTCCTAGTTTCGGCCAGACCTGGTAAGCAGTCTTACTCACTTTATTTCATCATTCTAACTTCATATTCGTTTTTATCTCATTCATCTGAACAACTTTCCTCTTTGGAATTTCTTCATTTGAAGTTGTTTGCTTCAAGATATTCAAGAAGGTTCAGGCTTCTTGAACTTGATTTTGAACCCTTGTTCAAGAGTAAGTTTTTAACTTAGTTTCTTCTCTTTATTACTCTTGAGAATATCTTTATGTTATCATCCTCATGATGTTGAAAAATCATTGTGTCCTCATTGTTTATGAAGTTGAAAAATCAAGTTTTTGAACTTGTTTGTTTCTCCTCTAGGTCACGGTTTTCATAGTGGTTTTGGTGACCAAGTTTTCATCTTCTAATCTTCAAGTAAGCTTCACAAAGGTAATAGGGGAGTGAACCATATCACACCTTAAATGGTGGTGATAAAGGCCTCCAAATTTGTTGAAGGAAAACCCTAGATCTAGGGTTTCCTTATAAAGCTCTTCACTTTGTTGTCATATTAAATTATGTGGCTGTGTTGATATGATGATTATGTTTGTATGTGCTAGAAGAAAAGTATATTGGCATAGTGAAAAACTATTCTTATGTCCAAAGTGTGACACCCACTACCCCGCATATAATAAAGCATAAATAAAACCATACATGTCTTTAAAAAAAAAAAATATAACAATTATAAAAAAAACATATTCTCAAAGGTAATGTGCATCACATCATCTATAAGTTAAACGTAGGAATCTGAAATAATCAAAATCCTTTAAAAACAAACTGCGGAAAACATAAATAATAAACATAACCCAAATCCCGAAGTCATATATCAGAGTTGGTATACATATACCGATAATACATCGGAATAAAAACTGAACGTAAATCCTAACTACTACTACTAAGAGAGATCTCCACGGGATCACTCGTCATCGGCATGCTCACCCTCCTCTGCACATGCAACATCATATGCACAAAAACAACAAAAGATAGGGGTGAGAAATACGATCATAAATATATGTAAACGGAATGGAATAGTAATTAAGATGACATACAACATACATCAATCAACGCATGTATAATCAATATATATATCAAAGATGCATGTCAATGCGAATGCAACATCACTACTCTTTATGCATATGGCCAACAACTCTAACTCTGGAAAGACGATTAGGAGTACATGTCCGGTTATCAACGTGGATAATATGCCAGACCATGGGCCATTCCCGAACACTCTCACTAATCCTGATAACGTATAGTGGCTAGTCAGGGTACTCAAGCTTATTCATTAGGTCACTCCGACAATAGGTAGCTAGCCCATGTCGCCTGGAACTTCTCTACCCAATGTACCTTCAAGGCCGCGATAACACCCATCATGGCCTCCACTATCGCGATTCATCGTTTGCTTTCCACCCAACATATCAACTTCAATGTATGATGCGTGCAATGTTCACCAATATGCAAACACATGCCAACCATTCACCATCATAATCAATCATATTGATTATTAACTATGACCATCCACGATGGTCATCAACAACATCACTAATAATAACCCATTGTTATCATTATTAACAGCATCTTCGTTATTACCTTTATTATTTCATGACGTCCTTCTCTAACTCGTTCTATTTTAAACCATGGGATTACATGCTCGTGTTAAGTAAGATCAAAGATCAAGTGTTCTTAAGCTCCGAAGGGTGACCTAAAGTTCTTAAATCATAACAAGCCTATATAACACTATCCATCAAGCATAAGGGGTTAAAACTACTCCTGGCCACGTGAGAATCGATTTCCAATCTCTAGAATCGATTTCTCAAGTCTTCAAATCGATTTCCATTACATGGAAATAGATTTCAACATGTTCAAATCGATTTCCTCAATCGATTTTGAACAAGGCAAATCGATTCTGGAAATCAATTTCTACAAGGCCAAATCGATTTCCACACCATGGAAATCGATTTTTGGAGGATTCAAATCGATTTTCATGTTCTGGAAATCGATTTCTGGGTGTCAGATCATGCAGAAACGTGTTTTCTCCCCCATCGGACTGGTGAATGTTCTCTGATTGACATGTCATTCAAGCCTAAGCTATTTATCACCAATTTGATTAGTCCAACACTCATAAATCATAATCTAAGTATTCTCAAACTAATCCTTGGTTATCAATCTCACATCCCCTATTCATTTTCTCCCTATAACTATGTTCTTATAGCATTAGGTTAACAAAACACCATATCATGGCATAAACAACATGCTCATCATCATTAATTCATCAACAATCATATAAATCATGAACTCATAGTTATAAACATGTTATAACGTCAGATTATTCATCAATCAATACTCATATAGCCAGAAAACAACATTACAACATTCATAGACATACGCAGGCATACATGGGGGTCATGGGTTAACCCCTTCATCTTAACCTATCCCAAAACCCACATATTCATGACCAATTTTCTCCCCCATACCTATTATGACGATTCACAGCCTAAGGAAAAAAGAACAGAGCCAAGTTCTGCTACGATTCTTTCTTACGGGTTCAGCACTTGATCACGATTGCAATACTGGAAAGCAGAGTCGATCTTTAAGTTAAGGATTGAAAGGGAAAACAAATCTAGGATTAGAAACTCACCTTGGTTTCTAACTTAGGAGATTAAATCTAGCAGCAGGGATAGACTAGCCAAACAAAGGAGTGTTCTTGACGAAGAACACCAAAACAGTATTCGTCCTTTTGGGTTTTCTAGAGCAAGAGATCAGTGAGAGCTCCTAGGGATGAGAAGAGGCAACTAGTGAGTATAATAGGGTGTAGAAACTAGGTTTAGGTCATACGCTATGCATACATAACTGTTAGGGACGTTTTAGGACGAATGGGTCGTACACAGCATAGCCCGATAATACAAACGCGTACACAAGCTCTGACAAGCATGGGAATCGATTCCACAGCCATGGAAATCGATTTTCCATTTGCCAAATTGATTTTCTTATCAAATAAATCGATTTTTCCCTTTAAGCAATCTATTTCCACTTTCTGGAAATCGATTTCTTCATCTAGAAATCGATTTCCCAAATCGATTTCTTCAGCTGGAAATCAATTTCCCCTTCATAAAACGTGTTTTTGGCCTCGACATCCGAATAAGACTTGTAGATAATTATCTAATCTTTCCAACGCATCCAAAATCACCCCAATCGGATGTCTAGAACCCAAGATATGGCCAAAACCGTGAAGCAGGTTACTTGGACTCGAATGGATCGATTAAAGGCTGAACTATTTCAACTATGAACTTATGCACCAAAAACAAGCATAAACAACATATTCAAAAATCTATAAGCAAGTATTAAAACATATAAACATATAAGTGAAAAGCAGGGTGTTACAATTCCACCCCTTTATAAAAATTTCGTCCTCGAAATTTCTACTCATCTCGAGTAAACAGATGCGGGTATGACTCCTTCATCTTGCTCTCTAACTCCCACACAACACTTTCTTCTGTAGCTCCACTCCAAATGACCTTGACCATGGGAATTGCCTTCCCTCTCAGCTGCTTGACCCTTCGATCTTCAACCCAAAGCGGTAACACCTCAAAGGTCAAGTTATCCTTTAGTGGAATGACATCGGGTACAATCACATGGCTTGGATCATGAACATACTTTCGAAGTTGAGACACATGAAACACATTATGAAGATTTGACAAGAACGGGGGTAAAGCTATCTGGTAGGTGACTTCGGCGACTCTTTTTAGAATTTGGTAAGGGCCAATGAATCTAGGAGTAAGTTTCCTCGCTTTCATTACTCTGCCAACCCCAGTTGTTGGAGTAACTCGCAAGAACACATGATCTCCCTCCTGGAATTCGAGAGTTTTTCTTCTCTTATCATGATAACTCTTTTGCCTACTCTGTGCCACTCTCATCTTATCTCGTATCATCGTCACTTTCTCTGTAGTCTCTTGCACTACCTCAGGTCCTAACACAACATTCTCTCCAGGCTCATTCCAGCACAAAGGTGTCCTACACCTCCTCCTATACAAAGCCTTATAAGGTGCCATCCCAATACTGGAATGGACGCTATTGTTGTGGGTGAACTCTATAAAGGGTAAAAACTTATCCCAACTACCAGAATGCTCTAGCACACACGCCCTCAACAAGTCTTCTAATGATTGGATTGTTCTCTCAGACTGACCATCGGTCTGTCGGTGATAAGCTGAACTCAATCTAAGCTTCGTTCCTAAGGCCTCATGCAACTATTCCAAAATCTAAAGGTAAATCTAGGATCTCTATGCTAGAGGGTACACCGTGCAATCTAACTATCTCTCTGATATACAACCCAGACAACTTCTCTAATGGATATTCCATGTTCATAGGAATGAAATGGGCAGATTTGGTCAACCAGTCCACTACAACCCATATGGCATCACAACCAGCTGGAGTCCTAGGGAGTCCAGACACAAAATCCATAGAGATACTATCCCACTTCCACTCAGGAATACTTAAAGGTTGCAACTTACCCGAAGGTTTCTGGTGCTCTATCTTAGCCTTCTGACACACTAGGCAAGCATAAACAAACTCAGCCACATCCTTTTTCATCCTAGGCCACCAAAACATTCGTTTCAGATCCTGATACATCTTTGTGGCTCTAGGGTGGACACTCAAACCACTCCTATGTCCTTCCTCAAGGACCAACTTCCTAAGCTCTGGAACATCAGGTATACAAACTCTATCCTGGAACCTCAAGATTCCATTAGTCCCTTCCTTAAAACTGAGATTTCTACCCTGAGCAATCAACTCTCTCTGGTCTAAAAGGTATACATCTATCTTCTGCCCTTCTCTAATCTGATCCATCAAACTGCTAGTGATTTTCAACATTCCTAGCCTAATATCTCTTAGGGGTAACTTCCCAAGCTAAACTCAAGTCTCTAAACTCCTCGACCAAATCCATCCCTCTAACCATCAAGGCTGAAACATGTAAGACTTTTCTGCTCAAAGCATCAGCCACTACATTGGCTTTACCTGGGTGAAATTCCATTCACCTACGCTGTCTCGTATTCAGCTCCTTTTGGTCAAACAGGTATTTCAACCTCTTATGATCACTAAAGACCTCAAATCTAGCCCCATAAAGATAATGCCTCCAAATTTCTAAGGCAAGCACTACAATTCCTAACTCCAAGTCATGGGTAGGGTAGTTCTTCTCATGGGTCTTAAGCTGCCTAGAAGCGTAAGCTATTACCTGACCGTTCTGCATCAACACACCACCTAAACCTTGCTTTGAAGCATCACATTACACTATAAAAGGTTCACTAGGATTGGGTAGTACTAACACAGGTGCAGATGTCAACCTATTCTTCAACTCCTAAAAACTTTCCTCACACTTAGAGTCCCACACAAAGATCTGACCTTTCTTTGTAAGGTGGGTCATAGGCAAAGCTATCTTAGAGAATCCTTCTATAAACCTCCTATTGTACCCGGCTAAATCCAAGAAACTCTTAACCTCGGTCACCGACTTAGGTGCTTCCCACTGGAGCACGGTTTCTACCTTAGCTGGGTCCACGGCTATGCCTCCTTTAGAGATGATGTGTCCTAAGAAACTCACCTCTTCTAACCAAAACTCACACGTAGACAACTTGGCATACAACTGCTTTTCCTTAAGGGTTTCCAAGACTATCCTCAAGTGTTCGTCATGTTCCTCCTTAAACTTAGAGTATACTAGGATATCATCTATGAAGACAACTACAAACCTATCCAAAGTATGGATGAAAGATCTTGTTCATGTAGTCCACGAACATGGCAAGGGCATTAGTCATGCCAAAAGGCATAACTAGGTACTCATAACGGCCATAATGCGTTCTGAACGTAGTCTTTGGAATGTCCTCAAACTTGACCTGAATTTGGTGGTAGCCTGATCTCAAATCTATCTTAGAAAACACACAAGCTCCTATCAGTTGGTCCATAAGATCATCTATCCTAAGAAGAAGATACCTATTCTTAATTGTCACCTTGTTGAGCTGTCGGTAATCGACACACAACCTCATGCTGCCATCTTTCTTCTTCACCAACAACACTGGCGCTCCCCACGGAGACACACTAGGCCTAACAAACTGCTTCTGAAGCAATTCCTCTAACTGTTTCTTCAACCCAGCTAGCTCTAGAGGGGACATCCTATAAGGTGCTATGGATATAGGTCCTGTACCTAGCACTAAGTCTATGCTAAACTCAACCTCTCTCTCAGGTGGCAAACTATAAATATCCTCGGGAAAAACTTCTGGGAACTCTCTCACAACTGGCACATCCTTAACCTCAGCCTTTCTCTCTACTTCCAGGGAAGATAAGATCATGTATACTTGGGCTTCTTCTCTAATAGAAGCCTTGACTTGGTTGGCAATCAGAAAACTCGGATCCTTAGGATCGACAGCAGTTCCAAAAATAACAGTTTTATCAAAGCAATTTAAAAGGACATGATGGGCAAATAACCAGTCCATACCAAGAATAACATCAAGTTGTTTAAGGGGTAAGCATATAAGATCAACTATGAAATTTCTATCATCAATGACAATGGAACAACCTTTACAAATATGAGGTAACAACAGGCTTATTGGTAGGGGTAGCAACAACTAGATCATATTCAAGTTGGGCAATAGGTAATCTAAGGTACACAACACAGTCATGTGATATAAAGGAATGCGACGCACCCAAATCAAACAACACTATTAAAGGAGTCCCTTTGATGAGGCACTTACCTTGAATCAGGTCTTCAGATTCTGAGGCTTCAGCTCCACTGAGAGTGAAGACTCTTCCACTTGTCCTCGGTCGATCGGCTTGAGAACTCTTGCTGGCGCTTTGTGGCTCCATCTTTGCTCCACTACAATCCTTACTGATATGACCAGGCTTCCCACATTTGAAGCAGATGATGTTTGTCTCCTTGCAGTCACGAGTAAAGTGCTCCTTACCACACTTGCCACACCTGATTGGCCTAGAAGAGGCAAATCCTCCGCCACTGGCTGGTCCCGACATATACTGCGGTTTCTTGCCGGCGTACTTGAACCCACGACCAACTGGTGCCAATTGTTGTTTTCCTTTATCCTATTGGGTCGTCCTCTTGCTACCTTGGGGACCAGAATTCTTGAACTGAGCAACTCTAAACTTGTAGTCTTCCTCAAATATTCTGCACTTGTTCACCAAAGTGGGAAAAACACGGATTTCCTGGTAGCTGATGGCTTGCTTGATCTCTGGGTGCAAACCATTCTCGAACTTCACACACTTAGAGCGATCATCTTTACAATACTGATAGAGCAGATAATAACGTGACAATTCCTCAAACTTAGCGGCATAATCCCCAACGGACATGTTTCCCTGAGTCAAAGCCAGAAACTCCATCTCCTTCTTGTCGCGTATATCAGCAGGGAAATACTTCCCCAAGAGTCTCTCCTTGAAGGCATCCCAAGTAACAACGGTGCCTTCAGCTTCCAAACGTTGGCGGCAATTCTCCCACCAATGTTCAGCTTCTTCTACCAACGTGAAGGTAGCAAAGGTAACCTTCTGAGCATCGGTGCATGCCATGGCCCGGAAGATCTTCTCAAGATCTCAGATCCATGTCTGAGCACCTTCAGGGTCATAAGCTCCCTTGAAGGATGGCGGATTATTCCTCTAGAACTTATCTAAACCCTGAAATTCAGCAGGTCCACCTCCAATGTGATTCTGATTCTGCCCTATGGCATTAGCTAATGCTTCCAGGGCATCAGCATTCGCACGATCGTTTCTACCCGCCATAACTTCCTACATCATACAAGCAAACTGCTCAATATCAGAAGTTAAGCAAAACAAAACTAAACACTTAATACTCTATACCATCGTCATAAACAATCATATAAGAGTACACAGAAGAGAACACAATAGACACATACCCGGCCTGTAGGACAGACCGGCTCTAATACCACCAAATGTGACACCCACTACCCTGCATATAATAAAGCATAAATAAAATCATACACGTCTTTAAAAATAAAAATAATATAACAATTATAAATAAAAACATATTCTCAAGGATAATATGCATCACATCATCTATAAGTTAAACGTAGGAATCTGAAATAATCAAAATCCTTTAAAAACAAACTGCGGAAAACATAAATAAGAAACATAACCCAAATCCCGATGTCACATATCAGAGTTGGTATACATATACCGATAATACATCGGAATAAAACTAAACAACTGAACGTAAATCCTAACTACTACTACTAAGAGAGATCTCCACGGGATCACTCCTCGTCGGCATGCTCACCCTCCTCTGCACATGCAACATCATATGCACAAGAACAACAAAAGATAGGGGGTGAGAAATACTATCATAAATATATGTAAACGGAATGGAGTAGTAATTAAGATGACATACAACATACATCAATCAACACATGTATAATCAATATATATATATATATATATATATATATATATATATATATATATATATATCAAAGATGCATGTCAATGCGAATGCAACATCGCTACTCCATATGCATGTGGCCAACAACTCTAACTCTGGAAAGACGATTAGGAGTACATGTCCGGTTATCAACGTGCATAATATGCCAGACCATGGGCCATTCCCGAACACTGTCACTAATCCTGATAACGTATAGTGACTAGTCAGGGTACTCAAGCTTGTTCATTAGGTCACTCCGACAATAGGTGGCGAGCCCATGTCACCTGGAACTTCCCTACCCAATGTACTCTCAAGGCTGGGATAACACCCATCATGGCCTCCACTATCGTGATTCATTGTTTGCTTTCCACCTAACATATCAACTTCAACGTATGGTGCGTGCAATGTTCATCAATATGCAAACACATGCCAACCATTCACCACTATAATCAATCACATTGATTATTAACTATGATCATCCACGATGGTCATCAACAACATCACTAATAATAACCCATGGTTATCATTATCAACAGCATCTTCGTTATTACCTTTATTATTTCAGGACGTCCTTCTCTAATTCGTTCTATTTTAAACCATGGGGTTACATCCTAGTGTTAAGTAAGATCAAAGAGCAAGTGTTCTTAAGCTCCTAAGGGTGACCTAAAGTCCTTAGATCATAACAAGCCTACATAACACTATCCATCAAGCATAAGGGATTAAAACTACTCCTGGCCACGTGAGAATCGATTTCCAATCTCTGGAATCAATTTCTCAAGTCTTCAAATCGATTTCCATTACATGGAAATCGATTTCAACATGTTCAAGTCGATTTCCTCAATCGATTTTGAACAATGCAAATTGATTTCCACACCATGGAAATCGATTTTTGGAGGATTCAAATCGATTTCAATGTGCTGGAAATCGATTTCTGGGTGTCAGATCATGCAGAAACGTGTTTTCTCCCCTATCGGACTGGTCAATGTTCTCTGATTGACATGTCATTCAAGCCTAAGCTATTTATCACCAATTTGATTAGTCCAACCCTCATAAATCATAACCTAAGTGTTCTCAAACTAATCCTTGGTTATCAATCTCACATCCCCTATTCATTTTCTCCCTATAACTATGTTCTTATAGCATAAGGTTAACAAAACACCATATCATGGCATAAACAACATGCTCATCATTATTAATTCATCAAAAATCATCTAAATCATGAACTCATAGTTATATACATGTTATAACGTCAATTTATTCATCAATCAATACTCATATAGCCAGAAAACAACATAACAACATTCATACACATACGCAGGCATACATAGGGGACATGGGTTAACCCCTTCATCTTAACCTATCCCAAAACCCACATATTCATGACCAGTTTTCTCCCCCCATACCTGGATGACGATTCACAGCCTATGGGAAAGAGAACAGAGCCAAGTTCTGCTACGGTTCCTTCTTACGGGTTCAGCACTTGATCACGATCGCAACACTGGAAAGTAGAGTTGATCTTTAAGTTAAGGATTGAAATGGAAAACAAATCTAGGATTAGAAACTCACCTTGGTTTCTAACTTAGGAGATTAACTCCAGCAGCAGGGATAAACTAGCCAAACAAAGGCGTGTTCTTGACGAACAACACCAAAACAGGATTCGTCCTTTTGGGTTTTATAGAGCAAGAGATCAGTGAGAGCTCATAGGGATGAGAAGAGGCAACTAGTGAGTATAATAGGGTGTAGAAACTAGGTTTAGGTCATACGATATGCATATATAACTGTTAAGGACGTTTTAGGACGAATGGACCGTACACAGCATAGCCCAATAATACAAACGTGTACACAAGCTCTGACAAGCATGGGAATCGATTCAACAACCATGGAAATCGATTTTCCATTTGCCAAATCGATTTTCTTATCAAATAAATCAATTTTTCCCTTTAAGCAATCGATTTTCACTTTCTGGAAATCGATTTCCCAAATCGAGTTCTTTAACTGCAAATCGATTTCCCAAATCAATTTCCCCTTCCGAAAACGTGTTTTTGGCCTTGACACCTGAACAAGACTTGTAGATAATTATCTAAGCTTTCCAACGCATCCAAAATCACCCCAATCGGATGTCTAGAACCCAAGATATGGCCAAAACCGTGAAGATGGATCGATTATTCTAAAGGCTGAACTATTTCAACTATGAACTTATGCACCAAAAACAAGCATAAACAACATATGCAAACATCTATAAGCAATTATTAACACATATAAACATATAAGTGAAAAGCAGGGTGTTACACAAAGATCTAAGGATAGGATTTTTGAATGATTTGAACTTGTTTATATTCTAAGTTGTCTTGATAACATGCTTGTATGTTGATTGATTATTCTAGATACTTTGGATGTTGTTGAATGGCTGTATTTTTGTGGTATATGGGAATGTATGGTTCGGCCATATGATGTTGAGGAGGGAAGCCAAAGCTTTTATGATTAAGTGATGATTAAATGAACTTAATATGGTCCTAACAATGCATATAAAACAAAGAAAAACCTATCCTATTTCCTATAGGGCATTCGGCCTTGATGTGGAAAATAGGGTTAGGACCTTAAAATGTTAATGCTAAGGGGTTTTATATGTTCATACTAAAGTATAAGAAGTATATAAATTGAAAAGGTTTTCAAAGAAATCAAGTTTTGGTTCCAAAGAACCATGTGTTGTGAAATAAGAGTTTTTGGACTTCATGTGAGAACCATGTTAAGAATAGGTTGGTTTGATGTTGATCAACCACTTACTTTAATAAGTTGCTTTAAAGAAATTTTTTTCAAAGATCCAAGAGTTCCATAATTAATCAAGATGGTTTTTAAAGAATTTTAGTTAGTAAGCCTTCCTTGAGAAGATAGGATTCTTACAAAACCTTTCTTTAAAAACAAGGAGTTTTACACTATCTACCTTTTAGAACTTGCCAAAGGTTTATAAGTTATAATTCATTTGAAAACAAAATGATGATTTCAAAGGAGAATCATGCTTTCTTCTACACTAAGTAATAGAATTAAGGAAACTAACTCAAGGAGTTTTGCACCAAAATGAGACACCTATGGACACTTGATTAGAATTTTCAAACTATACTTCATCAACTACTTTGACATAAAGATAGTACTTTGAAGTTTTCAATATAATAAGATAAACACGCGTTATCTCCTAAGGGAATCTATATGAACTCCATCATGGACTCATAAGATCCTAGTAAAAGACATACACTAATACCTAGTGGACATGACAAAACCATGTTCCACATCCTTGATGATTTAGATCATCTAAGGACTCCATAATGTTTAATTACTAAGAGTTACTTATAAAGCATAAGAAACGTTCCTTTGCCAGACAAGTGAGAACCCTAACCTCCATAATACATCTAGGTTATGGACTAATGTATCATAAGACATGAACATCGTGTTTCAAACGACGAAGTGATATGTGATTGCAAGGAACGGGACCAAGGATGGGTGACTAATGGCAAGTCGTGTGAAAGTGGGTCCTGTAAGGGTATCCTGTGGTTTATCAAGGGATAAACGAGGTACTACAGTGATGAGGTAGTACGTGGCTATTTTGTGTGGTTTTCTTGACATACATCTGCATCTGTGCATGAGTCAGGCGTGATGCCTAGAAGTTGAGATTACACCTTGGTGCAGGTGCGATTGTTTGAGTTATCGATCATGAGGATCTTGGGGATGTCGGGGGTTGAGGAAAACACATGTGGCCAGAGAGTAGCTCCTCTATGTCGTGGATATCCATCGAAAAACAATGACGTCCTAACTGAAACACCGGGCAAGTCATGATTTGGGTAAAGAATGTCTGGCGTGAGCCGTTATGATGATTGCAATTATTTTGATGTGGCACTGTGGGCTGAGATAACGCAGACAATGTTCTTCCAATCACTCACTCTGATGATGTATAGCACCATGGAGTAGGAGTCTGAGTCATGTTGCATTGGCGTCATTGCATATTTGAGTTAACATTTGACCCATATTATTGTTGATATATATATATGTAACTGTGATGCCAGGTAATTAATTGTTATGCTGTGAAAGCCCATGCGCTATTATGCCGATTGGGTGCGTGTGTGCGTGACTTTTAGCACTGCTATTCTGGTTGTGCGATATGCGGAATCTCACCTCATTACTTTTGCTGTCACGCTGCTCGCGTGGTTTTATTTCTACTATGGTGAGTAGATATGGCGAGCGATCCACCTTCTCGATTGACGTAGGACTTGACGCTTCACGACGGGAAGGATGCGTGGACGATCCATCCTGACGGATGTCGCACATACACGGGAGCAGTGAATTTCATGAGCAGGAGAGAGTTGCCTTTCTCCATGACGAGCCTGTCTAAGAGAGTTTATACTGTACAGTTTAGTGGTGAGGCTAGCACAAGAGTCACCCAGCCACCACCACCACCTGCTGATCATCCGCAACAGGCCTGGACCTAGACTGCAGTTCCTCGGGAGGAGCCTCGGGACATATATGTTGGCCCTGCTTCTATGCCACCTCCACCTACTGCACCGTCTACTTCTGCTGTACCTGCATCTGCGACCGGCCCTTCTGTCCCTGCTGTTCCACCCCCAGGGCCTACTTATGAGCCTTACGAGCTACACCCTCTGATTCCCCGCCATCGGGCGACTTGGAGGATGACTGTTTCCAAGAGCACACTGGCTCCTGCCTCCTTTTCTACTCCCTTCATTATCCTCTCGTCCGACGATGAGGAGATGGAGGAGGAGGAAGAGGAAGTGCCCGAGTATGTTCAGGAGGACGTTCCTGAGGTAGCCCCTACCAGCCCGTGGTGGTTGAGAACAAACAAGGAGGCGCTACAGTATGCGGAGCAGATCATGAGCGGTTATGACATGCAGGCCTTGGAGGATGAAGACGAGGAAGAGGCCATGGAGGAGGACGAGGAGGAGGAGGACCCAGAGGAGTATTACTCTGATGAGTAGTACAGTGTCAGTGTTTGGCCAGTCTCTAGAGTCTTCCCAGTGTCTGTATATTTATTATGTACCCCTTCCCCTTTATGTTATGGAGCTGCGTCTCCTGTAGTATAGGATAAGATGGTCTTCATGCTATTTTGCTTTTCCCTGTAGTTATATGTTAAACTACTATGTGTATTATGAAAAGTTGACAGAAGTTCTACTTTTAATATTGTTATGATAATGCATATTATCCTTGTTGTGTAAGTATACGTGTATGATTTTGGAGCTTGATTATGAAAGAAAGGAAAAAGAAAACCCATATTTTGGGTAAGCTCTATTTATATATTTTCTGCTTGTAATTATGGTCGTGTATTGAATAGTCGTGACCCCTAAAGTGGGGTGTTACACCGAGAGCTGGAGTGGGCAAGGCAATCAAATCCAAAAAGCTAACACCTAAATTTATAGGACCGTTTCAGATTCTTCGACGAATCGGCCCAATAGCCTATCAAATAGCTTTGTCACCAAATCTGTCAAATCTTCACGATGTCTTTCACGTCTTTCAACTTAGAAAATACCACCCTGATCCATCACACGTGTTAGAGCCCGAGTCAATCCAACTGAAAGAGAACCTTGAGTACAAGTCTTCACCTGTTCGGATCGTGGATAGAAGCATCAAGGAACTGCACGGCAAGCACATTCCGTTAGTTAGAGTGGAATGGAACCTAGTGACTGGTGATTCAACGTGGGAACGTGAAGCTGAGATGCGCCAAAGTCATCCCTTTTTGTTCACAGGTATGCGGCAGAAATTTCGGGGACGAAATTTTCTGTAAAGGGGGTGGTAATGTAACATCCCGACTTGCTGCAACTCTAATCGAGCTGGTTGATCTTGATGATTGTGTGAATTGTTATGTTCTAGTTTAAGGTTTAGTTTAAAGCTTAGGAATAGGCTTGAACCAGGTTGGAGGTGCCTAAGGTGTTACACGAGTAATTGTGCAGCCAGATGTTTGGAAGGCTTTTTCCCGCTGAGTGGCACGCTCAAGCGTGGGAAGGAAGCACGCCAACATTCAAGCGTTGGTATGCTTGCACGCTCAAGCGTGCTGAGTGTGTTTGCCAGCTGGTGTGCTTTTTGACGCGTGTGCTACACGTGTCAAGCTAGGGTGAAGGCAGAGCGGACAAGGTTCCACACTCAAGCATGGCGATAACCTCACGCTCAAGCGTGAGCACGATCAAGCGTGCACAGCGGATCAAGTTGGATGTTTTCCATTCTCTCCCTCATTTGCACGAAGTTTCACTTGGGGTTTCTGGGGGCTCTGCAACTAGAGAGAGGGAGCAGTGTTCTAGTGTGAGAAAGCTTGAGGTTGAAGGCGATCGAGGTGTCGGAACGCGATTCTAACTACACAGTTGTGATTGCGACGAAGTCTTCTATGACTTTGACGGATTACTTTCTCGATTCGCCAAAGGTAAGCTCGAATCCCTAACATGCGTTCTTCGTGTTCTTGGCGTTCTTCGAGTCTTTACCTTTTTCTTTGATCCTTTGAGCTAGCCCTAGGGCTAACACTATTGTATACGTGTTATGCTCGTGATTCGGGCGAAGTCCGCATTTGTGAATGTCGGGGTTTTGGAGGTGGAACCGCGGCTGTTCTTGCAGCTGCCATTGAAGGGTTGTGAGCTCAAGCTTGGAGGAGCGAGCCGGTGTTCATGTTGATCTTCGTGCTACGACTGTTCAGGTGGGGAGAAAGAGTACTACTACCGTCGGGAAGGCAAGAGTAGGGTAGTATGTTCTCTGCTATGTGTAGGGAAGCCCCAAGCCTACTAGTGGTTGAGCCCCGATAAAGCACCTAAACCCTAGGTTTAGCTTACTTTGCGCTATCGCCGTTAAGTTTGGAACCCTAGGTTAGCAAACTGTTGATTGAGGATGATCTGTTTCATATGACTGCTATAATGATGACTGTTGTTGCTATTTGTCTAAATGCCTATATGCTACTTGGTATGTGATATGCTGCTATGTTCTGTTGTTGATATTACTGTTGTAAAAATTGGTGCTGCTATGCTGTTTGTGATAATCGTCTTGTGGTGGCGGAATGCTGTAGAGTTTACTGTAGAGTTAAGTTTGGTTGTGTGTCGTGTTGTTGTCGGGTTGATACTATGGATGGTGTCGTTGCTGTTATGCTGACTATTTGAGGCCATGGCCGTGTTGTTTGAGCTGTGGCCCGTGGACACGTGGCGTTGAGGCTGTGGCTGTGTGAATGCAGTGGCATTGTGTTGTTTCTGATTGAGAGTTTAGGCGTGAGATCCAGTATCAAGCCCGTTGAGGATGTTTGTTGCATATCATCAGCTGCCAAGTGGCGAGGCCGTATGACAGGTAGTATGGGCTGCCAATGTCATACGAGGTTAGTTGTACCTGAGTGCGGGTACGAAAAGTAGATGGGGCGGTCAAGTGAGTGACCTTGGGGATGTTGCCGGTCTCGGGAATATTTTACAGTGACGGATAAGGTAGCTCCTATCCTGTGCCCGATCCAGTCCGATTTACCCGACTAATCCCAGAGCTTTCATTGTTCCAGGCTAACGTTCCGAGGCGACCGAGATACCCCGGTTCCGGTGTGGAAGGGGGATGCACTCTTATTGGTCATGGCGAGCGGTTTGGTTTCTTGGACAAACTAACTCCGTTCCAACACAGAACCTGTTCCGGTGTGCACTTGTTCGGGTGTGGAACCGTTCTAGTGGGAACCAGCTTTGTGAGTTTTCGGCCTACACACTGCATGGGATTAGAATCTCGGTCTAGAGGATTGATCTGAGTGTGAGGCTCATTGAGATGGATGCTTGTTGCATGTGTTGTCTCGAGAGACGTTTGTTGGAATGCCGTAACTGTTATATCTGCTACATGCTATATGTTGTCATTCACTGCATTACTATTATTTTCCGACTTTGCCATGAACTGTAATTCTTATCTCCCTACTGTTTTCCCTGTTGTTCTGTTTTGGGTTCGCTTGAAGACGACGAGCCAGCCGAGACGCAGGATGGACCCAAAACTTCACCCGTTTATCACGGGGGCACCGCGGATGCCGGTGCTAGGCGACATTGAGATCATCTACCATGATGAGAGGGGATGGCAGGTGGACCCCTCGACCTTCTTGGTGGTTTACACGGGACTCGTCAGTCTGATCTTTCGAAGCGGCACGCCGCGGTACATGGACATCATTGGACCCTATCGCTTGTACCAGTTCCTCCCTTTTCCAAGGATGTGGCGACTTCTGAGATAGAAGGAGCGAGACTACATGTGGGTGGCACCCCAGTCTTTTGCTTTGTCCAGCAGGAGAGGCTACGTCTTCCGAGGTCAGCGCTGGAGGACAGAGTAGTATCTGAGGACATACCGTAGGCGCAGGATTGTGGTGTCCAGCTCTTTGTCCAAGTATGAGCTTTTGGTACGGTACAGGCGTACTCATCGCTTGGGTCACGGTAGCTCAGGGCATCCTCACCACTGATGGTGAAAGCCTTCTAGTGCGTCCTAGGTGGTGAGCTGAGAGTTTTTCATGTACTTTTTTAGTGGGGGCGGGTCGTGCTGGTGAGCTCCGGGAGTCTTTTCATTTTGATGTTGATGTATTTTCAGCTTTACTTATACAGTGTGTATATATATGTATAGTGCTCTACCGATGGGGCTACGATATGTATGGCATTTGTATAGCTATCTTATATTGCGCTTTTACTCTGATGATTCCCTATGCTTGCCGTCATTGTTTAGTTTGTTTATTGTTTGCTTCTGCAACGCTGTTTGAATACCATGCTATCGCTTTATATACGGCTAGGCCTAGTTAACAATACTAGGAGCTTGGGACTAATGGGATTATCCTTTTGGGAATGGAAGGTCGTCTCAAAAAAGGTTTGCTGACAATATCTGGAGCTGTAGGTGTTCAAATGCATCGATCCTGATATCGTTGGAAATATAAGAGAAATATCTCCAACTCGCACGAAGAGGGCGAGAGCTAAATCAATCTATATCTTTGTCAAAATGCATTCGTAAGTTGGTGATGTGATGTTGTTCCTGACAATCAGACCTTTGTAGCGTCTGATGGCCAAATCTTGCTCTGTATGTGTCCGAATTGGATGAACCTGGTTTCAAATTAAATGTAACATTCATACCTACAAGATTCATGAGTAAATCGAATCCTAATTAGACCTTTAAGGTGGTCAAAGAAGCAAAATACACTGATTTTCAGAATGCTACGAGTTAAACACCCTTGTGAATATGCCCCGTGCATAACCAAGCATCTTAGATCTTTTAAGAAGCGTCTAGTGAAGATAACCAAGCATCTACTCAAATACAGAACATTTTGATGGCTGGAGAAGTGATTTTGAATGAAGTATTAAAATATTCAAAGTCCAAGCTTGTTTAGAAAATGAGGCACCATTTTCAACAAAGTTTTGAAGCATCAAGTACTGTAATAGAAGGAGATAAAAACTTCAGCAACTTTACAAAAGAAAGAAAAGAAAAGCCTGAACAAAGGAGAAATGTCTTGCTGCAACAAAAGTACAAAGGCTCTGAAAGCAACTACGCTTTATCTAAAGTGTACTCAGCAAAAAAGACAAAAGGATTTGTGCAACGGTCAAAAATTTCCAACAGTTATATTTTTGAGTTAGTCTATTTAAATGGAAGATCATTTGAAGAAGAAAGTGATGAAGATGCTACTGTTGTTGCTGCTGCTGCAGATGAGCAAAATGAGAGCATCGCTATCACAACAGAACTTCTTCTCAACATAATCATTCTATATTCACTCAAGTGAGTGTTATGCGAGATTTTCTTTAGTTCTTATGAACTTCATTATATATTCATTCTTGTGAGTGTAGGAAGAACATTTTCTCTGTACTTTATTGTATATACACTCTGTGAGTGTTGTGAGAATATTTCTATGTAATCTTCATCAAAATTCAGTGAGCCTGAAGAGTCTAGGCAAAAATAATACTGGCAACAGTCTGGAGAAGCTGGTTAAAAAAAATTCTTGTTGAGCCTGGAGAGGCTAGGTGAAAAGAATACTCAACGGCCTAGAGAGATCGGTTAAGAACAATACTTGTTGAGTCTAGAGAGGCTAGGTGAAAAGAATACTTAACAGCCTGGAGAGGTCGGTTAAGAACAATATTTGTTGAGCCTGAAGAGGCTAGGTGTGTAAAGAATACTCAATGGCTTGAAGAGGTCGGTTATGAATAATACTTAAGCCTAGAGAGGCTAGGTGTGCAAACAATACTTGAGCCTGGAAAGACTAGGTGTTCAAAGAATACTCATTGTTGTTATCTCTTTTGATAACGAAAGAAAACTCAGTTGTTGCTGGGGACTAGACATAGCTCATGGTTTTTATGAGTGAACCAGGATAAATTATTTGTGTGCACTCTTCTCATCCTATCTCTTTCATACTTGATTGAATCTGTTTTTGTTTATATTTGTCCAATATTTGTATTGTGCTAAAATTATTTTATTTTGTTGTGTTAATCTCTCAAAGATTGCGAAAATTTTCTAAAATATCATATCACTCAATTCACCCCACTCTTGTGTGATGGTTGCTTGACCCAACAATTGGTATTAGAGTTAAGTTCTCCGGTAAAGAAGCTTAAACGCTTAGAGTTCAAAATCCTTGTTATCTTAGCAACCAGAAACATTGTTCTCAAAATGTTTAGTTTTAAAGTTGAAAACATCATGTCTTTAAATTATTTTAACAAAAAAATCAAAATGGAAATGTTTTTACAATATGTTTATTTTGTTCTATGCGATACTATTTTTGATGTTTTTCCCTACTCAACTAAAACTCTTTTGCATTGATTTTGATAGAAAATGTTTATCCTTAAACATTAGAAAAATGATGTTTCATATAAAAAAACAATTAATTAACTAAATGTTGTTTTTACAAATCCAAAGATTGCTCCAATTATAAAAATAAATTTATTTGGGTTCCTAAAGATTCAAATTGCTTTACTCCCACTGTCTCATTTTACTTGTCACATTTGGTTATGCGCACCACTTAAGAAAATGATTATGTTTACTAATTTTTATAAGAAGATGACACTCTTTGACTAAAATGACCCTATTTAAATTATACAGTTGGATGGTTGCAATTACTTACAAACCACTGCACTTTTTGATAAAAAAAACTCATTAATATAGATTGGTTGAGATACAAGGGTATTTTTGGAAAAAAAAAAGTAATTAATATTTCTTTATTTTTTAAAGGGACAAGTAATTTAAGACAATGCAATATTCCAAATGGGACAAGGAAAATGAGATAAAGGGAGTAACTCCCAAGGACCCAAGTCAAAGTGGGTACGAAAAAGTTCTTCCTCGTGATTTAGTTTTGCAGGAAAATGTCGAAAAAGATGGATGGGTCACCCAACAAAGAAGGAAACCTCCTATAAAAGCGCATCCCAAAATTGAGCATATTAGTCAATCAGGGAAGATGCACTCATCCAAGCCTTCTCCCATGCAAATTGGAAATTCATAAAGTTCAAGAAGCCTAAGACTTCAAATGAGAAGGAAAGCTAAATGAAAGATGGTCAAAAGGAAGACACAATGAGTCATCTCAAACAAGGAGCATCAAACTTCACAAATTCCAATAAGTGTCTCTATTCCTAAATTTATTATATTGTCTAATTATACTGGATAGTATGATGCTTATTGCTAAAAAAAATATTGCTTCCATAAGTTTTGATTGCATAACTGATAACATAGACATGTTACATGCTTCTACCAAAAAAGACATGTTACATGCTTAAAATTGATTTACAATCTCTTTGTGTAAGGGAGAAGATAATGACCAAAATGCACTATCTTAGGTGGAGTCATGTATCTTATTATGCTAAATCTGTTTTTACTCCTTCATACATGTTTTTGCTAAGCATTAGTTCAGGGGCAGTCATAATACAATTTAAGTGGAGTATGTCTCACATCTTTGCTGCTTTACTATGTTTTCTTAACATGTTATCTAGCACCAAGAAGATATTAAATATGGGAGAGATAACTATTGATAACCCTTTTTGTTGATGACAAATAGGGGAGAAATGTATGTTTTATTTATTTATTCAAAATGGCATGCAAAGGCATCATAATAGAAACAGACATCCCAATTAGGTTGGCACCCCTGAAACTACCAATCATTTGTAGCACACCATAAATTTATTAATATTAGCAAAAGAATACAAAAAGGGGGAGAAAGACCAAAACCCTTGCAAAAGCAATTACCTAAACCTGTAAAAAGGCAATCCTAGCCTATTACGAAAAAAATCTTCCGTAATAAAACTAGGAATAGTATCCCCCCAAAGAAATCCAGAAATAGAAATACCATGTGTGAGGCAAGCCTATCAGCACAATTATTACCTTCACGAAAAATATGGGAAAACATGAAATTCATCCTACTAGTAAGTTGTATACAATTTCTCCACCTATTTCTTAGCTTCCAAGGAACTAAAGAAGCAGATTTGAAAGCAAGGATAACCAGCATAGAGTCACACTCCAACCAAAAATTGTGCCATCCTTTTTTATAAGAAAGCTCTATGGCAATCATAGCTCCAACCATGTAACACCCGGGGCTGACGAGGGCGGGGAGTGATCACCGGTACATGAGGCACGGACAAGGAGCGGCTCCTGGCAGGCTTCTAGGCGGAGAGACTCATGAATGAACCGATTCACACCGGAATGAGAGGGATCCTGAGGCTGTGTAGGTATGGGACTATACAATTGAAGGAAGGCTTATAAGAATTGATTTGTACTACCTATACCAACAAGATGCATCTTCTTTTCGGGAGCCCATCACTTAAGAACTCCAAAGTTAAGCGTGTTTGACTTGGAGTAATTCTGGGATGGGTGACCTCCTGGGAAGTTTTCCTAGGAAGCGTGTGAGTGAGGACAAAGCACGCCGAAAAGACCCGTGTTGGTTTGTGGGGACAGTCGGCAATCCTGAAAGCAGTTCGGGCCATTACAAACCAACTCTGCATGAAGAGCAAAGCTATTCCCCAAATTAGTTGCGAAACAACCTAAGGTAACAGCATTATGATCTCAGAAGAGACCACCACAGGCAGCAGGTCCTGGAGCTCCTCTAGCTGCTCCATCAATGTTGCCTTTAATCCAGTTACAAAGAGGAGGATGCCATATAATTTCTTTGAGTAGAGGTGCAGAACAATACTTCCTTTTGATAGAAAATGCTTTAAGAATAACAAGATCTTGCATAGAAGAGGTCATGTATCCTGAACTAAGATTTCCAGAAATAAATATATTAGCAATTATCAGATTAATAGCAGCATGATATGGAATCTTTTTATCGTCAAATCTGAGCTTGTTCCTACAATGCCACACAACCCAAATCACATTAATAATACCAGCTACAACCACATCCTTCAGCAATGAAGACCAATTTTTATCACAAACATCCAAAATACTGAAAATAGAGGATGTATCAATACTAACGTCCAGGATAGAACTAAGCCATCCACAAATTTTTCTGATAAAACTATAGTCACAAAACAAATGCTAAGTGGATTCTACTGCAGCTTCGCAAAGACTGCACATTGAAACAAAACCATAGCCTCAAATCCAAAAACTTTCATCTGTAGGCAATCGATAATGAACGATTCTCCAAAGTAGAAGAGACTTAGAAGGAGGAATTACATTGCTCCAAATCAGATTACACCAGTGGAGGGAATGACCAATAGGCTTATAAAACAGATAAGCATCTTTAAAAGATAGCTCACCTGAATCATTATTCTTCAACATAATCTTATCTGGACTAGCAAATGTAGGACTAGATATATGCTGCAACTCTATCAGCAAAGCTAGATATCTTTGAGCCAAGCCAAAAGGAATATGCAAGGAACCATTTTGAATGAAGTCATAAACCTTTGCCTTTAGAAGATGATGCATAGAATCAGGAATGTTCAAAAGGGCAACCAAAGGTTCTGATAACCAAAAATACTGCCAGAATTGAATATTTTTACCATCACCAAGCTGCCAAATCATGTTTTCATTCACAGTAGATGCCTTACTTTTCAAACCTGCCTAAATAGAAGAACCAATATGATAGAAAACAAGACAATTATTCTTAAAATCTCTATCTCTCAAAAGATCAGCCCACTGAAGCTGATAAGTGAATAACTCCCAGCTCAACTTCAAAATAGCAGCATTATTAACCTCCCTAAGTGATCTTAATCCAAGCCCTCCTTCCAGAATAGGACTACACACCTTATGCCATGCAACAATTACTACTTTCTTATGACAAACATCTCTAGACCAAATAAAATTACTAAGCCAACTATCCACAGTTTTAATCAAACTAATAGGCCAAGCATACACCAAAAAACTGTAAAGCATTATACCATTATAACTGTTTTGACTAACTGCACTCTACTAGCAATGGAGAGCAAAGCAGCCTTCCAGGCAGATAGCTTAGATTTAATCCTGTCAGCAGTAGGCTTCAAATGAACCATTATTGGCTTACCTTTGAAGATAGGAATGCCTAAATAAGTGAAAGGCAATTGACCAATTGAAAAGCCAATAGTAGAAGCAATACTAGCTTTCCTTCTAGCAGAAATTGAGCTTGCATAAAAAGTGGATTTTACAGGCTTTATAACCTGACCAGAAATAGAGGCATACTTCTAAAACAAAGAAATTAGAGCTACAAATTTTTTCTGAGTTCCCCTACAGAATATCATGACATCATCTGCATAGAGCACATGGGATGGAACTGAAAATCGCCTAGCACCTGCCATCAAACTTAATTTGCCATCATTTACCAATTTGGAAATACCCCTACTCAAGACCTCCTCTGCAAGACAGAACAAAAGTGGAGAAAAAGGATCTCCCTATCTAACCCCCCTTTTACAATTAAAATATCCAGCAGGCTTTCCATTCACTGGAATTGAGAGCTTAGCCGAATGCAAGATAACATTGATCCAATGACAAAATTTCTGATCAAACCCAAATGTTTTAAGAACTTTTAGCAAAAAATTCCAATCGACAGTGTCAAATGCCTTCTTAATATCAATCTTTAAAGCTAAATTACCTCCAAAACTTCTTTTACCAAGAAGATTAATCGCCTCAGGTGTCAAGCATATGCAATGAGAGATTTTTCTACCTTGTATAAAGCCTCTCTGTTGAGGAGAAATAATAGAAGGAGCAATGTTGGCCAATCTATCTCCATTTAATATGACGTGTATGGTCTCTACTCTCTACGTACTATCTACTTGCTCAGCATATAGAATAACAAGTTTCTCAGCCTCACACCCACAAATGCTTCACCCTAACGCTGGTAAACAACTGCAACTATGCCTTTGGGCCGCCCTCCAACCCAACGTTGGACACTCTGTCCTTCCCGACATCGGTTTCTTCCTCAACTCCCTCCCCCACGTCTCCATCCCATACCCCAATACCCACTGGCCCGAACGCTAAAAACGAAATCTCCTTCATCAGCGATGACTGCGGTGACCTCCTTTAGTGCATTGCGCCGGAGATGCCGCGGATCGATGCTACGCAAAATCCCGACACACCTACCATTGAACTTGCGTCCACCATCTCTCCAATCTTCCATAATATAGGGCGCTGGTGAATCCCGACACGTGTTGCCTAAGCTAAGCCAAAGAGGTTTCGAATTTTGGTTGACCACGGTCCTTAGCAGGAATGTTAGTCCCGATTGCGATCCGGTGCATGTTTCGGTGGTGAGGGCACGTGACGATTGGATGCATCGATGGTTGCTATTTTACTCTCTGTAAACTTTTTAGTATTTGGAGAGTGAAGGATAGACTAAGAACTTGGATTTCCAAAGAGAGATTGTCACTGTTATACATTAGGGAAAGAAAGCTCGCGAGTGGTATTGTGCAATTATTTCCCCCTTTTACGCATTGCATTGTAAGGTTTGAGAACTTGAGAATTGTAACACCCCCCTTGGGTGCTACGTACTCGAACTCAAAAATGCGGAAAAACATCAAGAAATAAAACGTTGGTTGCTTTTGGAAAATACTTTAATTAAGTAGCTACATTCGAAAACGCGATTCTAAAAATTTTCTGCATGCATAGGTGATCCAATTCAAGACAAGGAAATAAAATTCTTAACACACATCAATATTTAAAAACCATAGTAATATAATCATGACATAAAATCGGTCTAATATATCATATTGCAGACATAAAGACATATGTTTAACATATATGCAGCAAATAATATACGACTGCATCAAAAAAAAAAAAAAGACTCGTATGCTGGTCGGGCTAAAAGCAGCCATCGGTAACAACCCAAAAGTCAGCTTCCTCAAAAGGTTCCGTCATCCAAGTCCTCACGTGTCCGCGGGGACCTACGATCAACATCTTTACATGTGTTCCAAAAACACAACAGGGTGTCCAACATGTACAGACAAAGGTGAGATACTCATATATAAGTTTATAACGATAGCCGCACAAGCAACAAACAACAGTTACAGTCACACATAAATACAGTTATGATAACAGTTATTCATATGAAACAATATCTCAAACACTATCATGAGTTATAATAACGCATAAGACTTCAATATCATCTTTCTAATTCATGTACTCCGGAGATTCCTACTACCCTTCATCGAGCGAAGGCCGCAAATACACCTGTAACACAATTGTTCTCACGAGTCAACCTCTCAATTTAGGTCCGAACTCCAATTGCTCCAGTGAAATGCGTCATAACCATATCCTGAATAGTCCAGTCTCTGATTGAGTTCATTTGTGTTGGGCAACTGATTTACCACGGCATGGGGTTGCTATGCCACCGGCCACTTGTGTTGTTTCGAACACAGAATGCCCCTATAGACCAAGTGGTCTTAACTGGCTCAATTCTTAACTACGTAAGTTGTAGCTCGTTTTCAAATGGCATGTTTGTCGGTTCATGCATGTTCACAGAAATTTTCTGTTTTCTTTTTCATTCATTCTTTCATTATCGAGGCATATAGCCCACGACTCGTTTTAAAGGACATTAAGCCCGTTCAAATCAAAACACAGGACACGAAGTCCGAGTGCTCAATCCACAAAACGCTAGTCCGACGTCTCGGTCACTAGGTTTGCACTCATCTCAAAGATTCCTCGTTTTTCTTTTCAAAACAACTTTGGAAAACAAAATTCAATCTCATTTTCTTGAACTAAAACATCTTTTTCCAAGAACAAATTTTTCGGGAAAATCACTTTTTCATAAACCAAGCCGTTTTCTAAAGGTTCTTTTTCATGGCAAACGTTTTTCAAAAGGAAAACACTTTGCATTGACTTTTCCTTAAAGGCTTTTTCCTTTAAAAAGGAAATCAACTTTTCAAAAAGGAAAGCTACTTTTTCTTAATAAAGCAACATGTTTTCCCAAAAACACGTTTTCGCTTTTCAAAACTCGATTTTCAAAATTTTGACTCCGGTTTTCAAGTATGTTAATTATTTATCGAGTCATAGTCAGTCATATGCTCATCCAGGATATAATATATATATATATATATATATATATATATATATATATATATATATATATATATATATATATATATATATATATATCAAAACAGCCCAATATCACAATAATATTCATCAAAGGCATCCATGCCACAATTCTAAATCAAATGCTCAATTACAAACTTTATCAAGTACATAAGTCAATCATTCAAAACTTCCAATCATCAATCAACACTACGATATCTCATATAACAAATCAAATGCTATGAAGCTATCAAACTCTAATGAAATACCTCCCTTTACCTCTCTAAGTTGCTCAATTAAAACCCAAACAATTCTCGGCTCCGGTTCCTTCTTCGTCCTCGTCGCCAGAAACAATTAAGCACAATTCAATTGAAACAACAGTCAACACAAAGTTACAAAATCTAAACATAAATTTTCTTCCCCAAAATGGTCCAAGGTTCATCCAAGAAAAGATAAAAAGGCTAGGAATCTCATTTGGTTCCAAACTTTTGGATGGTTGGTTCATAAGCTTGGTTAACACGAATACAAGTCCTAATACTCAAAAATATAATACAAAACTCAATGTTCTTAACACATGAAGATCTCAGCCATGAAAGTAAAATTAGGCTAGGAATTGATTTGGTTTTCCATCACTTGGATTCAAAGACAATAGGAAAGTTAAGGATGGAATCAAGAGTAAGAAATCAAAAATTTGAACAAAAACACTATTCACCAAGAACTCTAGGGTTCGGCCACTTTTGGATCAATAGGCTAGGATGAGAGTTTGATCATATGCTCTTGGGTTTAGGTAGAGGATGATGAAGTGAGCTCAAAGAAATTGGTTTCCCATTAAAAGGATTTTTCTACAATTTCCTATGAATTTTTGAAGTTTTGGATCATAAACTTGATTTTCAGGAAAACAAGATTTGAAATTGAGATAGGAAGAGATTCATGAAGCTAAGAGATCATAGAAGTGATCTTACCTATGAAAGGATGAAGACTGATCAAAGATTCAAGCTTTTTCTCAAACGATTCAAGCTTTTTCTCAAAGGATTCAAGCTTTTCTTAAGAAGAAAATTGAGTTTTTCCAATGAAGAAGATGAAGTGTGTGAGAGAAATGGGTGAAGCTCTCTTATGCTGGCTGGGGACCATGGGAATGGGGCTGACCAGCCCATAAAATGGGTCACTTAAGGGTATTTTGGTCATTTCCTTCAAGGGTAAAATGGTAAAAGTAAAAAGGGTTGGGGCTATTTTGGTCTTTTTACGTCTAGATATTTCTAAACATCATGATGACTCTGGCACGCTTTCCCATGTGATTTGACATGATGTGACATCAAGATTATCCGTTAGCGGGTCCCGGTAAGTCCATATGCAGCTTCGTTCGTCACCCGATTGAGGATTTCGCTTGAACGAAGGTCAGGAAGTGATTTTTTTGAAATTTAACCAAAACGTAGAGAATTAAATTCTAAGACTTACTGTCTCGTTCACGGGTCCATCTGAGGTGTCCTGAGCAGTAAAATCATACTGTCAATATAAAAACGCAGACCGGGCTCCGTTTGAGTTTTCGGCTCAAAATTTAATCGTAGCTTCGTACGATAACGTTGAGTATGAATATGATCTCGGTATTTTATTTCATTTTCTAAGTCCTCGAATAAAATATAAACTTAATTATATAACTTGTTGATTTATAAAGACAATGAAAATCGGGGTGTTACATTACTACCCTCTAAAAAAAATTTCGTCCTCGAAATTACATACCTTGAAAATGATCGGGATACTGTAATCTCATCTTGTCCTCGAGCTCCCACGTTGCGTCTCCAGTCGCATCGTTCCAAACAATCTTGACCAAGGGAACTTGTTTTCCCCTGAGTTGCTTGATCCTCTTATCGTCGATTCGCACAGGCGATGTCTCGTAAGATAAGTTTTCTCATAAGTGTACTATATTAGGTTCGATTACATGGGACGAATCAGGAATATACTTTCTAAGTTGTGAGACATGGAAAACATTATGAATGTTGGATAGAAAAGGTGGCAAGGCAATCTAGTATGCTACTGGACCAATACGTCGAAGAATCTGGTAAGGTCCAATGAATTTGGGAGTGAGTTTTCTGGACTTTATAGCTCTACCTACCCCAGTTGTAGGTGTGACTCTCAGGAACACGTGTTAACCTTCTTGAAACTCGAGGGGTCATCTTCGTTTATCTGAGTATCTCTTTTGTCTGCTCTGTGTCGTCTTCATCTTTTCACGGATTTGCTTAATCTTTTCTGTTGTTTGTTGCACAAGTTCGGGGCCTGCAATCATATTTTCTCCATCCTGGTACCAACACAACAGTATCTGGCACTTTCGTCCATACAAGGCTTCATAGGGTGCCATCCCTATGCTAGAATGATAGCTGTTGTTGTAGGTGAATTCGATAAGAGGTAAAAGATCTTCCCAACTTCCACCATCGTCTAGAACACAAGCTCTCCGCAGATCTTCTAAAGATTATATCATTCTCTCTGTCTATCCATCGGTTTGAGGGTGGTATGCTGAACTCAGTGTCAGCCTTGTTCCTAAAGTTTGATGTAGACTTTGCCAAAAACGTGAAGTAAACATTGGGTCTCTATCGGAGACTCTGCTTGACGGCACTCCATGTAGTCTGATTACTTCTCTGATATACAGATCGGTTAACTTCTCCACTGAGTAGTTGATCTTAACAGGTAAGAAGTGTGCAGACTTCATTAACCTATCAACGATCACCCAGATCGAATCAAAACTCTTAGATTTCCTCGGCAAACCTACCACGAAATCCATTGAGATGCTCTCCCATTTCCATTCGGGTATATCCAAGGATTGAAGCATTCTTCTAAGTCGTTGATGTTCTACCTTCACTTTCTGACAGGTCAAACATGATGCTAAATACTCAGCCACTTTCTTCTTCATTCCTGGCCACCAAACTTCTGTTTCAGATCTTGGTACATTTTGGTTGATCAAGGGTGAATGTGCAACACCCTTTCCCGAGTGTCACATTCCCGAACGTTTATAAGGCCGAAAATATTTATTAATGCGAAAAATACGATTTTTCTTTTTCTTTTCTTTTCATAAAGATGTAATGGGATTAGTAAAGGTAATAAATAATACTAATAAATGAACTTAGGTTCACCATGCATTACTAGGACGTACTGTATTATAAATACAGAAACAGAAAACGGAAAATAGAAACATCAACATTACTATATACGGACATAAGTCTAATGTATGACTGACATTAGAAATACAATAAGTACTAGGAGTCATAGCTCTCAAAAGATACTACAAAAATTGACATAGTCTGGCCGACAACAAAACTAAAACATCAAAAGAGTCCACCTCCGAACTCAAAAGGACTGCTGAACCGAACCATCGTCGCGTCCATCTGTTCAAGCAGCAACAGCAAGTACCAGCAGAAAACATACAGATATGGGTGAGATTCCCGATCATCAACACAACAAAACAGCAGTAGTAAAAATGGGACGACTCACCAGGTAACATCCTACCCAACATGTTAAACCGTTAAACCACATACTAAACCTCTCAATATAAATCATGTTAAACAGCTAACAATATAATATAATACATTCTTAAACATAACAGCGATGTATAACAGTAAATGTAAACATCAACAGGCATGCAATGCAGTGCAATGTACATGACTCAAGGCCAATGCCACTGGGTACTACTCTGACCCCTACTCCATGGAGCTAACAAAACATTCGGAGAGAGTGAATGGGAGGACATGTTCCGGTTTCTGCCAGCCATGAGCAAGATGCTGCCATGAGCAAGATGCTACAAAATTCGTAACGTGCAAGTATCTGGCTTTACGGTAACACTCTCGACCAAACATGAAAAGTACGGCATCTAGTAGAGGATATCAGTGTATTGCTCGGATTCGCCAACAGAAGAGCTACCAACCGGTCACATGTCAGCCCTTCCAACCCTGATACCTCCAAAAAGACCATTGAAGATCGTCACCGTAAGATTCGCACCCGCATCAAGGTGTAAGCTCAACTCCTAGGCTCAAGGCCTTACAACTATGCACATGAAATGCCAATGCTTACACAAAGCAGATGCGATAAAGCAATGTCTATCCATTGGATAAACCTCAAGGTTCACTAAGGTTCTCTTCCTTAGAAACTACACATATCTTTGTTTTATAAAACATTTATCCATCGGATAATTATCTCGTGATTCCTTTGGAATGATCCAGACTGCTTTCAGAATCGCCGACTGTCCCCACAAACCAACACAAGTCTTTTCAGTGTGTTTTGTCCTCACTTACACGCTTTCTAGGAAACTTCCCAGAAGGTCACCCATCCCATAATTACTCTAAGTCAAGCACGCTTAACTATAAAGTTCTTATGTTCTAACTTCCCGAAAAGAAGATAATTCTTGTTGGTATGGGTAGTACCAATCAATTCTTATATGCCTTCCCTTAACTATACAGTCCCATACATGCATAGCCTCAGGATTCCTTCCACTGTACAGTCCCATACCTGCACAGCCTCAGGATCTCTCTCATTCCAGTTATCGCAAGACGGAAACAATTAAACGATTAACCTGGATCCGAATCATCGGTCTATCATCGAACTATTGTTTCAAAACCCAAAATGTTTCGTGTTTGTGTTTACGTCTTATGAATTATGTCTCAAGTCCTAAGCATTATGAATAAGGATTGAGAATCCTCTTAGATAAGTCTTTGAGCCTTTCTAAGATATTAATCCTTGATTTTCAATTAAGGAAATAAGTGTTGATTCACTTAAGTCTTATGAAGTCATTGATGTACTAAGTCATCAATGGTATAGTACATGGTCTTGTTCCACCACATACCATACTTAATTAACCCTTGTCTTTAACGCTAAGTTAATTACTTAACTTAGGTTTTTCACGTAAAACTTTACGATTAAGAGTTAAAAACTCTTTTGGTAACAAAACTGTTCTCATTTGAAAACTCATTGGATTTGAAATACGTTGCACTTGCCTCAAGCAAAGTACCTTAACTATTTTTGAAAAGAGTTCTTCGTTACTTGACTTATAAGTTAATGGAAAGGAAATGTAATCTCATCTAACTTCCTTAACTATGATTCATTTAATCAACTTTAGGATAAAAGGTCTCCATTATGTTTGAAAAAGAACTTTGTCTTTGTTTTAAGATGAACTTCGTCTTCGTTTTAAGATAAAGCAAATGCCTTATGAAACTATATTTAACTTCTCATGAAAACACTTCTTTATTTTACTTTTAAATCACTTGATCACTTAGATAAACTAAGGTTAAAGTAAAAGACATGTTTCACTTTGGTGAAGACGCTTAAAAGTTGAAACTTTACTTAATCTTTGGATCAAATCACTTATTGTTTTCCTTTGAAACATAAGTTATATTAAAACAATTTCTTACTTTAAGAATTTTAAATGTTCAAGAACAACAAGTGTTCTTCCTTTTTCTTTGGTCATGGCCGAATGCTCCCTCAATGGGATGTGAAGATTTTGCTTCACCTATTTGACAAGTTATAGCTCAAAAGCTCACAATATAATGATGAACAATAATCATGCATCATTCAATCATAATCAAGCATCAAAATCCTTACTTGATCTAGAGATCAAAGTATGGTTTTCAACATACATGAAAATGATTTTCATCCAATCACATCATCATAGACATATGCTAGAGCAGACTAAAGCATAAACTACACTTATTAGACATTGTTCTCCAAGAGAACCAAATTGAATGGTGAACCCAAACCAAAGGGTTTCACCCACACATAAACTAAACAACCATCTTCACCACCACCATCTTGGTGTGATGAGGTTCACCCCCCATACTTGTTGAAGAGCAGATTCCCGGATCAAAGTCGGTTGATCGGTTTGTGAACCTCCTGATAATCGTCACCAACTACAAACAACCAAACAATCAAACATCAAACATCAAACAAGACAAATCTCATCTATTCCTCCTCAAAGAGGATTCGGTCCTACCCTAAGAAATTTTGCTAGAGATGTCCAAACTTTCTAATCTTTTGGATGGTTGATCCTTAGGTACTCCTAACACTAAAACAAGTCTTATTCCTTAAAACTTGAATCAAAAACTCAACCTTTTTCACATCTAAGATTTCGGCCACTTTTGAAAGAAAAGGCTAGAAAACTCATTTGGTTTCATGCTCTTGAATGGTGAAAGAGAATGATGAGACTAGTTCATAGAAAGTGATTTGGTATCAAAAGGATTTTTCTACACTTTTCTATGGATTTTCAAAGTTCTAGATCTAAACTTGGATCTTCATGAATCAAGTGGTTCAAGAGATGAAATAGAGAAATTGAGAGAGTTAAGATGAGGATCATACCTCCTAGGATCAAAGATTAGTGAAGAAGGAACAAGTTTTCACCCAAAAACTTCAACTTTTGAAGATCAAACTAGGGTTTTTGTAAAGAACTTTTGATGAACACTCAAGAACTCATGAAGAACATGAAGAACAAGTGAGAGAAAGAAGCGAGAGAGAGAGAAAAAGAAGGTGTGGCCGCATGGCCAAGTGGGGTGAGGGTTTTATAGCCATTGCTTCATGGCAAACTTGTAAATCAACAAAAAGGGTACTTTGGTAATTCCTTTAAAGACTAGGGGCATTTTGGTTATTTCTCTTATAAATATCTAAATATTTCTAGAAAGGTAATGATGACATGGTGAGTCACAGGGTCAGAATGGTTATTCCATAAATTCTCAGGGGCAAAACGGTCTTTTCATTCAAGGGCATATGGTAATTATGAAAAGGGTCAAGGGCATTTTCGTCATTTCACGTCCAGATATTTTCTAAACGTAATCATTACACTGATGAGTCACTGATGAGTCATAGCACACCATGTGACACTGATGAGCCACTGATGAGTCATAGCACACCATGTGACTTCAACCTTATCCGTAGCGGGTCACTGAAATCTCGTATTCAGCTCCGTTCTTTACCCAATTTAGGTTTTCGCTCAAGAAAGTCGTATGACGACTTATTTATTTTGAATATTTCCAAAATAACCAATATTGTTGGAAATAAAATATAAAACCTAACTGTTTCGTTCACGAGTCAAAATTAGGTCTCGATAGTAGAAAAAGGCTACTATCCGTGAAAAACGCAGACCGGGCTTCGTTTGAGCTTTTGCCCAAAACTTAACCACAGCTTCCTATGGTTGTGTTGGACATTCCTATCTGGTCAGAATATTTTATTCCACTCTCTAAACCCTCTAATAAAATACAAACGTTAAAATACTGGAGAATTAGAAAACGTGAAAATCGGGGCGTTACATTCCTACCCCTCTTAAAAGAATTTCGTCCTCAAAATTCTATGACTTAAAGCTAAACCAACTCGGTCGCTGAAGATTAAGGAAAGAAATTTTCAACAAAGAAAATTTTTCCTGGTCTTGGTCTTAGAAGAAATTATACAAAAGAATTTTATCAATCTTGAATGAATACAGGAATATCCGGTATGCAAAATGATTCTTCAGTAGGTTCGTGAGTGTAAAATAGCTAATACATGTTTACATCCATGACTCTAATAAAGTTCCTTCTTTCATAAGAACCTTCCAATAAACTTGGGAATCAAAAGATAAACAGTCTGGAAAAAATTAGACTGGATCACCTTCACCAAAAGTAAAAGTGATTAGACTAAGTTTCATCAAGAAACTTCCAGTATCAAGAAGTTGTTTATGTTATAACTCAAGAAATAGTTATAATGAAACTTTCAGTGAAATAATACGAAAATGTCCAGACCAATGGACACCATATTACCAATTCACTCAATTGTCGAATACACTGAGGAATATGTAGAAGTATGAACACAAATGTTCCCTTGAGATCAGGCAGCACTAACACAGGTGAAGTAGTCAACCTTCTCCCTAATCCTTGCAAACTTTCCTCACAGGCTTCAGTCCATTCAAACACTTTATCCTTCCTTTGAAATCATGTGACCCAAAAACTTTACTTTGTCGAGCCAAAACTCACACTTGGATAACTTTGCATACAGCTGTTTCTCCTTCAGAACCTGAAGAATCACACTAAGATATTCAGCGTGTACTTCCTGGTTTCGCGGATAGATGAGTATGTCGTCTATGAAACAACGACAAACTTATCTAGTTATGGACGAAAGATCCTATTCATGTAATCCATTAATATACGAAGTATTCGCCATACCAAACGGCATTACAAGGTACTCGTAGTGCCCATAGCGTGTTCAAAACGCTATCTTTGGTACATCCTCTACCTTCACATGAATCTGGTGATAACCCGATCGCAAATCAATCTCGGAGAAAACTGCCGCTCTCCTCAACTGATCCATCAAGTCATCTATCCTCGGAAGAAGATACTTGTTCTTAATGGTAACTTTGTTAAACTGGCGATAATCCACACATAAGCAAGATGTTTCGTCTTTCTTTCTCACCAACAGCACAGGCGTTCCCTACGGCGACACATTGGGTCTAACGAACTGTTTTCCCAACAAGTCCACCAACTGTTCCTTCAAGGTTTCTAGGATATCCCGAACTGGCGGTAAACCTGGTACGTTTTCAGAAAAGACTTCCGGAAACTCGTTAGTAACATGTATTCGTTGAGCTCCTCCTCTCAAAGAAACGTTTCCTTGGTCGGCAGTCCAAATCCAGAATTATCCGAATCAGGGAAAACTAAGGTTTTGTTTGCACCGTCTAATAGGATATAGTTACAAGATAACCAATCCATCCTTATGATCACATCCATTTGCGAAAGAGGCAAATAGATCAAATCAATCAAAAACGTTCTATCCATTACCGAAAATAGAACAGTTCAAACAGACTTTCGCAGTTATAACAGGCTTTGCAGAAAGTGCAAAAATTACCAGATGTAAGGGTAAGGAAAGATACAGATGAGGTTCTACCTTCCATGACGATCTAACCGTGAATCAAGTCTTCATTTTGAGAAGCTTCAGCACCACCCATAGTGTAGACTCTGCCTTTCGCCTTAGGCCTTGCAGCTTGGACATTGTTGACAGAATGTTCCAATTTCGGTTGCATGCATTCCCGTGAGATATGTCCTGGCTCCCCACACTTGAAGCAGATAATCCCTTTGATCGAACAGTCTCTTGTGATGTGGTTACTCTTCCCACACTTCATGCACTTCTTTGGGGCGCTTCCAGATTGACTAATACTCCCACTGCCTCCTCCTACAGAACGCTGTTGTTGACCTTGTTGTTTTGAATATGGTTTCCATCGAGATCTATCATCACGACCATTGGTGCCTTTATGGAACCTAGTCGGTCCAGAGTTACGTTGCCTTACTCCACGAGTCTTCATCAGATCTTCGACTACGAAGCATTCATCTACCAACACTGAGAACTCTTTGACCTCAAGAGGTAGCACTTCTCCCCGAATCTCGTCCCTTAAACCTTCTTCGAACTTTGTGCACTTCCACTCCTCATCGGGATGAAGATGGAAATACCTCGAAGACTTCAGCAGGGACTCAAAATGATCAGCATATTCTTTGACAGACATTCCTCCTTGACGTAGCTGCAGGAACTCCATGTCTTTCAACTCGTCTGGCACTCGTCGAAAAAATACTCGTTCTGAACAACTCTGCGAGTGACAACTTACAAGAAAGCAAAAACATCACTATCCTGCCCAATATCATTCCTCTTCAGAAACAATAATGTGGAGAATAACAAACAGGTGTTGTCTTCCTTACAGAAACACGACACAGGGAACAAACAATACAAAAGGATAGACCGAAGTCATCATCCTTTCCAACATTTTCTCTCAGAAACAATAGCACAGAAAAACAATAAGAGAAAACACAACACAAACAAGACAGACCATAACCTACAAACCCCAAAAAGACTCGGCCAGCTCTGATACCAAATAATGCAACACCCTTTCCCGAGTGTCACATTCCCGAACGGTTATAAGGCCGAAAATATTTATTAATGCGGAAAATACGATTTTTCTTTTTCTTTTCTTTTCATAAAGATGTAATGGGATTAGTAAAGGTAATAAATAATACTAATAAGTGAACTTAGGTTCACCATGCATTACTAGGACATACTGTATTATAAATACAGAAACAGAAAATGAAAAACAGAAACATCAACATTACTATATACGGACATAAGTCTAATGTATGACTGACATTAGAAATACAATAAGTACTAGGAGTCATAGCTCCCAAAAGGTACTACAAAAATTGACATAGTCTGGCCGACAACAAAACTAAAACATCAAAAGAGTCCACCTCCGAACTCAAAAGGACTGCTGAACCGAACCATTGTCGCGTCCATCTGTTCAAGCAGCAACAGCAAGTACCAGCAGAAAATATACAGATATGGGTGAGATTCCCGATCATCAACACAACAAAATAGCAGTAGTAAAAATGGGACGACTCACCAGGTAACATCCTACCCAACATGTTAAACCGTTAAACCACATACTAAACCTCTCAATATAAATCATGTTAAACAGCTAACAATATAATATAATACATTCTTAAACAGAACAGCGATGTATAACAGTAAATGTAAACATCAACAGGCATGCAATGCAGTAATGTACATGACTCAATGCCAATGCCACTGGGTACTACTCTGACCCCTACTCCATGGAGCTAACAAACATTCGGAGAGAGTGAATGGGAGGACATGTTCTGGTTTCTGCCAGCCATGAGCAAGATGCTGCCATGAGCAAGATGCTACAAAATTCGTAACGTGCACGTATCTGGCTTTACGGTAACACTCTCGACCAAACATGAAAAGTACGGCATCTAGTAGAGGATATCAGTGTATTGCTCGGATTCGCCACGACACAGAAGAGCTACCAACCGGTCACATGTCAGCCCTTCCAACCCTGATACCTCCAAAAAGACCATTGAAGATCGTCACCGTAAGATTCGCACCCGCATCAAGGTGTAAGCTCAACTCCTAGGCTCAAGGCCTTACAACTATGCACATGAAATGCCAATGCTTACACAACGCAGATGCGATAAAGCAATGTCTATCCATTGGATAAACCTCAAGGTTCACTAAGGTTCTCTTCCTTAGAAACTACACATATCTTTGTTTTATAAAACATTTATCCATCGGATAAAACATTTATCCATCGGATAATTATCTCGTGATTCCTTTGGAATGATCCAGACTGCTTTCAGAATCGCCGACTGTCCCCACAAACCAACACAAGTCTTTTCAGTGTGTTTTGTCCTCACTCACACGCTTTCTAGGAAACTTCCCAGAAGGTCACCCATCCCATAATTACTCTAAGTCAAGCACGCTTAACTATAAAGTTCTTATGTTCTAACTTTTCGAAAAGAAGATAATTCTTGTTGGTATGGGTAGTACCAATCAATTCTTATATGCCTTCCCTTAACTATACAGTCCCATACATGCATAGCCTCAGGATTCCTTCCACTGTACAGTCCCATACCTGCACAGCCTCAGGATCTCTCTAATTCCAGTTATCGCAAGACGGAAACAATTAAACGATTAACCTGGATCCGAATCATCGGTCTGTCATCGAACTATTGTTTCAAAACCCAAAATGTGTCGTGTTTGTGTTTACGTCTTATGAATTATGTCTCAAGTCCTAAGCATTATGAATAAGGATTGAGAATCCTCTTAGATAAGTCTTTGAGCCTTTCTAAGATATTAATCCTTGATTTTCAATTAAGGAAATAAGTGTTGATTCACTTAAGTCTTATGAAGTCAATGATGTAGTAAGTCATCAATGGTATAGTACATGGTCTTGTTCCACCACATACCATACTTAATTAACCCTTGTCTTTAACGCTAAGTTAATTACTTAACTTAGGTTTTTCACGTAAAACTTTACGATTAAGAGTTAAAAACTCTTTTGGTAACAAAACTGTTCTCATTTGAAAACTCATTGGATTTGAAATACGTTGCACTTGCCTCAAGCAAAGTACCTTAACTATTTTTGAAAAGAGTTCTTCGGTACTTGACTTAGTGTAAAACCATGGTCTAAGTTAATGGAAAGGAAATGTAATCTCATCTAACTTCCTTAACTATGATTCATTTAATCAACTTTAGGATAAAAGGTCTCCATTATGTTTGAAAAAGAACTTTGTCTTTGTTTTAAGGTGAACTTCGTCTTCGTTTTAAGATAAAGCAAATGCCTTATGAAACTATATTTAACTTCTCATGAAAACACTTCTTTATTTTACTTTTAAATTACTTGATCACTTAGATAAACTAAGGTTAAAGTAAAAGACATGTTTCACTTTGGTGAAGACGCTTAAAAGTTGAAACTTTACTTAATCTTTGGATCAAATCACTTATTGTTTTCCTTTGAAACATAAGTTATATTAAAACAATTTCTTACTTTAAGAATTTTAAATGTTCAAGAACAACAAGTGTTCTTCCTTTTTCTTTGGTCATGGCCGAATGCTCCCTCAATGGGATGTGAAGATTTTGCTTCACCTATTTGACAAGTTATAGCTCAAAAGCTCACAATATAATGATGAACAATAATCATGCATCATTCAATCATAATCAAGCATCAAAATCCTTACTTGATCTAGAGATCAAAGTATGGTTTTCAACATACATGAAAATGATTTTCATCCAATCACATCATCATAGACATATGCTAGAGCAGACTAAAGCATAAACTACACTTATTAGACATTGTTCTCCAAGAGAACCAAATTGAATGGTGAACCCAAACCAAAGGGTTTCACCCACACATAAACTAAACAACCATCTTCACCACCACCATCTTGGTGTGATGAGGTTCACCCCCCATACCTGTTGAAGAGCAGATTCCCGGATCAAAGTCGGTTGATCGGTTTGTGAACCTCCTGATAATCGTCACCAACTACAAACAACCAAACAATCAAACATCAAACATCAAACAAGACAAATCTCATCTATTCCTCCTCAAAGAGGATTCGGTCCTACCCTAAGAAATTTAGCTAGAGATGTCCAAACTTTCTAATCTTTTGGATGGTTGATCCTTAGGTACTCCTAACACTAAAACAAGTCTTATTCCTTAAAACTTGAATCAAAAACTCAACCATTTTCACATCTAAGATTTCGGCCACTTTTGAAAGAAAAGGCTAGAAAACTCATTTGGTTTCATGCTCTTGAATGGTGAAAGAGAATGATGAGACTAGTTCATAGAAAGTGATTTGGTATCAAAAGGATTTTTCTACACTTTTCTATGGATTTTCAAAGTTCTAGATCTAAACTTGGATCTTCATGAATCAAGTGGTTCAAGAGATGAAATAGAGAAATTGAGAGAGTTAAGATGAGGATCATACCTCCTAGGATCAAAGATTAGTGAAGAAGAAACAAGTTTTCACCCAAAAACTTCAACTTTTGAAGATCAAACTAGGGTTTTTGTAAAGAACTTTTGATGAACACTCAAGAACTCATGAAGAACATGAAGAACAAGTGAGAGAAAGAAGAGAGAGAGAGAGAGAGAAAAAGAAGGTGTGGCCGCATGACCAAGTGGGGTGAGGGTTTTATAGCCATTTTGCCTTCATGGCAAACTTGTAAATCAACAAAAAGGGTACTTTGGTAATTCCTTTAAAGACTAGGGGCATTTTGGTTATTTCTCTTATAAATATCTAGATATTTCTAGAAAGGTAATGATGACATGGTGAGTCACAGGGTCAGAATGGTTATTCCATAAATTCTCAGGGGCAAAACGGTCTTTTCATTCAATGGCAAATGGTAATTATGAAAAGGGTCAAGGGCATTTTCGTCATTTCACGTCCAGATATTTTCTAAACGTAATCATTAAACTGATGAGTCACTGATGAGTCATAGCACACCATGTGACACTGATGAGTCACTGATGAGTCATAGCACACCATGTAACTTCAACCTTATCCGTAGCGGGTCACTGAAATCTCGTATTCAGCTCCGTTCTTTACCCGATTTAGGTTTTCTCCCAAGAAAGTCGTATGACGACTTATTTATTTTGAATATTTCCAAAATAACAAATATTGTTGGAAATAAAATATAAAACCTAACTGTTTCGTTCACGAGTCAAAATTAGGTCTCGATAGTAGAAAAAGGCTACTATCCGTGAAAAACGCAGACCGGGCTCCGTTTGAGCTTTTGCCCGAAACTTAACCACAGCTTCCTATGGTTGTGTAGGACATTCCTATCTGGTCAGAATATTTTATTTCACTCTCTAAACCCTCCAATAAATTACAAACGTTAAAATATTGGAGAATTAGAAAACGTGAAAATCGGGGCGTTACAGAATGCTCAGCTTGCTCTCGTGTCCTTCTTCCAGAATCATTTTTCTCATCTCTGGATTGCTAGGTACACAAACCCGTCCATTGCATCTCAAGATACCATCAGTTCCCAAGCTGAACTCTGCAGCTTTCTCTTGTCCAAGTAACTCCTTTTTCTCTTGGAGATACTCATCAGTTGCTTGTTGTTCACGGATCGTCTCCATTAGTCCACTAGATACCTTAATCATTGCCAAGCAATTCTTCTCGTTGTTCACTTCCATAACTAGATTGAGATTACGAAATTGTTCTATCAATTCTAACTCCTTAACCATCATTGTAGAGATGTGCAGGGTCTTCCGACTCAAGGCATCTGCAACGACATTCGCTTTCCCAGGGTGGTATAGTAAAGTGAAGTCGTAGTCCTTAAGAAATTCCATCCAACGTCTCTGCCTCATGTTAAGTTCCTTCTGATCGAACAGGTACTTCAAACTTTTGTAATCACTGAAGACATCAAGCTTGGACTCATACAAGTAATGTCTTCAGATCTTCAGTGCAAAAACTATGCCAGCTAACTCTAGGTCGTGCATCGGGTAATTCCTTTCATAAGTCTTCAACTGGCGCGAAGCATACACTACAACCTTCCGATGCTGCATAAGTAAGCATCCTAATCCCTGATGCGAGGCATCACAGTACACTTCGTAAGGTTCGTCCGGTTTAGCTAACACTAACACTGGTGAGGTTGTCAAACGTTCCTTCATCGTTTGGAAACATTCCTCACATTTCTCAGTCCACGTGAACGGTTGGTCCTTCCTAGTAAGTTGAGTCATCAGCACAACAATCTTTGAAAATCCTTCAATGAATCTTCTGTAGTAACCAGCCAGTCCCACGAAACTGCGGATTTCTGTCACAGTCTTGGGTCTCTCCCATAGAAGTATTGCCTCCACTTTAGTAGGGTCAATGGTAATCCCTTCCTTCGTAATCACGTGCCCCAAGAATTTGACTTCATCCAGCCAAAACTTGCACTTGGGAAGCTTTGCGTACAACTTCTCCTTGTGAAGGATCTGCAAAACTTGTCGCAGGTGTTCCTCATGCTCCTCGAGACCTTTCGAGTAAATAAGAATATCGTCGATGAACACGACAACGAACTGATCCAAAAACGGATGAAAAATTCGGTTCATGTAATCCATGAAGATAGCAGGTGCGTTCATCACTCCAAAAGGCATCACGAGGTACTCGTAGTGACCATAACGAATCCTAAATGCATTCTTAGGTACGTCCTCGTTCTTTACTCTAATCTGGTGATAACCAGATCTCAGGTCAATCTTTGAAAAGACAGCGGCTCCTTGAAGTTGATCCATCAAATCATCTATGCGGGGTAGAGGATACTTGTTCTTGATCGTTATCTTGTTGAGTTGATGGTAATCCACACAGAGTCTTGAACTCCCGTCCTTCTTCTTCACCAATAACACTGGTGCTCCCCATGGAGACACACTCGGCCTCACGAACCGTTTAGACATCAGATCCTCTAGTTGGGTCTTCAGCTCGGCTAACTCCATAGGTGACATCCTATAAGGAGCTATAGAGATCAGACCAGATCTCGGAACTAGATTGATCGAAAACTCAATGTCTCTCACAAGTGGCAAACCTAGAATGTCCTTTGGAAAAATTTTCGGAAAATCTTTTAGAACCGGCACATCGCTCAAGACAACATCCCTCTCGATTTCTAAATAGGATAAAAGCATGTATCCTTGTGCTCTTTCTTTCAAAGAAGCTCTTACTTGGTTGGCAGTTAAAAATCTAGAAATCTTAGGGTCAGGAGAAACTAAAGTTCTATGTGCACAGTCTAAAAGGATGTGGTTGGAAGATAACCAATCCATGCCTAGGATCACATCAAATTGAGTCAAAGGCAAACATATTAAGTCAACAAGAAATTTACTATCATGAACAATAATACGACAATTCAAACATACTATATTAACAGTAACAGGTTTAGCGATTGGAGTAGAGACAATCAAATCAAAAGACAGCGAAGAAACAGGCAAGTCCAACAGTCTCACACAATCCAAGGAGATAAACGAATGCGTAGCACCCGAATCAAATAGTACAGCTAGGAGATTACCAGCTATGATGCAACTACCTTGTATGAGCTCATTAGATTTGGAAGCATCAGCGCCACTCATGGTATACACTTTTCCCCTTGCTGTTGGTCTAGCAATCCATACATTGTTAACAGTCGGCTCGGTTTTTGGTGTAGGGCATTCCTTGGCGAAATGTCCTATCTTCCCGCATTGGAAACATAGAACTCCTTTCAGTTCGCAGTTATCAGTTGAGTGTCCTTGTCTCCCACACTTGAAGCATCTCTGTACTTGTCCTTGATTCTGATCGTTTCCACTTCCACCGCCGTAAGCAGAAGCGACAGGACAGTAAGATTGTTGTTTCTGGCCATTCCCTTGGGGTCGGGAATATGGCTTCTTCTGGGACTGCTTACCTCTTTGGTTCTGGTATTGGGTCGGGTTC
The DNA here is from genome assembly GCA_039655645.1 of Ammopiptanthus mongolicus. NCBI lineage: Eukaryota > Viridiplantae > Streptophyta > Magnoliopsida > Fabales > Fabaceae > Ammopiptanthus > Ammopiptanthus mongolicus. Next base: position 69,153,584 of record CM077347.1, read on the forward strand.
CTGGACCTAGACGGTCCTCCCGCGATACTCTTGTTCTCCCTTCCTCTTCTCATCTTCTCAACTTTTCTGCACTTTTCCACCAAGGCTTGAAAGTTACGGATTTCCAACGGTAGCACAGATTCCTTGATCTCGAAGCACAGACCGCCTTCAAACCTCTCGCATTTCCAGTCCTCGTCAGGTTGGGCTTGGAAAAAGTGGAAATATTTGTCGAGCGATTCTAACTTCGCCGCATATTCCCCAATAGTCATGTTCCTCTGCTACAGCCTCAAAAATTCCTGCTCTTTCTCGGTCCTGGCACTCTGTGGAAAGTACTTGTCCAAGAACTTGGTGTGAAATACTCCCCAAGTGATTTCTTGATTGTTGGCTTCCAGCAGTTGTCTGGTTCCTCCCCACCAATATTTTGCATCACCCAGAAATAGGAAGGTGGCATAGTCCACCTTCACTCCATCGGGGCAGTGCAGAACAGCAAAAATCTTCTCCACCTCTTGCAGCCACAAGTCAGCCTTTTCCGGGTCACAGTCCCCATGGAACTGCAGAAGATCATGACGTCGAAAATCGACTAACCCTCTAGCATCAACAGCAAGATCAGCTCTTTGCTGATTCTGTTAGTTTTGTTGAGCCATCGTAGCTGTCTGTTGAGCAACAGCAGCCGCCATATCAGCCATGGCCTGGATAGTCCGATTAATGTTGTTGTCATCAGCAGTGCCGCGACCTCCACTATGACCACCTCTAAGATTCATGTTTCCCTACAAGGCAAACCAATCATACCTTAATAAGGAAACATAAACTCGTGTGTCAAGCAATAGTGTGTCAAGTGCTAGCGTGTCCAATACTAGTGTGTCAACACACATTGCTTCAACAGGGAAACAATTCAAACAAGATTCACATAGAGATCACACAACACAAACATAACAGACCTATTTCCCAAGGATTTCCGAAAGACTCGAACAACTCTGATACCACTAATGTAACACCCCCCTCGGGTGCTACGTACTCGAACTCAAAAATGTGGGAAAACATCAAGAAATAAAACACTGGTTGCTTTTGGACAATACTTTAATTAAGTAGCTACGTTCGAAAACGCGATTCTAAAAATTTTCTGCATGCATAGGTTATCCAATTCAAGACAAGGAAATAAACTTCTTAACACACATCAATATTTAAAAACCATAGTAATATAATCATGACATAAAATCGGTCTAATATATCATATTACAGACATGAAGACATATGTTTAACATACATGCAGCAAATAATATACGACTACATCAAAAAAAGACTCCTATGCTGGTCGGGCTAAAAGCAGCCATTGGGAACAACCCCAAAGTCAGCTTCCTCAAAAGGTTCCATCATCCGAGTCCTCACATGTCCACGGGGACCTACGATCAACATCTGTACATGTGTTCCAAAAACACAACAGGGTGTCCAACATGTACAGGTAAATGTGAGAAACTCATATATAAGTCTATCACGATAGCCACACAAGCGACAAACAACAGTTACAGTCACACATAAATACAATTATGATAACAATTATTCATATGAAACAATATCTCAAACACTATCATGAGTTACAATAATGCATGAGACTTCAATATCATCTTTCTAATTCATGTACTCTGGAGATTCCTACTACCCTTCATCGAGCGATAGGCCACAAATACACCCATAACACAATTGTTCTCATGAGTCGGCCTCTCAATTTAGGTCCGAACTCCAATTGTTCCAGGGAAATGCGTCATAACCACATCCTGAATAGTTTCGTGTTGGGAAACCGATTTACCACGGCACGGAGTTGTTATGCCACCGGCCACTTGTGGAGTTTCGAACAGAATGCCCCTATAGACCTAGTGGTCTTAACTGGCTCAATTCTCAACTACGTAAGTTGTAGCTCGTTTTCAAATGGCATGTCTACCGGTTTATGCATGTACACCGAAATTTTCTATTTTCTTTTTCTTTCATTGTCGAGGCATACAGCCCACGACTTATTTTAAAGGACATTAAGCCTGTTCAAATAAAAACACAGGACATGAAGTCCGAGTGCTCAATCCACAAAATGCTAGTCCGACCTCTCGGTCACTAGGTTTGCATTCATCTCAAGGATTCCTCATTTTTCTTTTCAAAACAACTTTGGAAAACAGAACTCAATTTTGTTTTCTTGAACGAAAACATCTTTTTCCAAGAACACATTTTCCGGGGAAAATCACCTTTTCGTAAACCAAGCCGTTTTCTAAAGGTTCTTTTTCTTTGAAAACGTTTTTCAAAAGGAAAACACTTTGCATTGACTTTTCCTTAAAGGCTTTTTCTTTTAAAAAGGAAATCAACTTTTCAAAAAGGTAAGCTACTTTTTCTTGAAAAAGCAACACGTTTTCCCAAAAACACCTTTTTGCTTTTCAAAACTCGGTTTTCAAAACTTCGATTCCGGTTTTCAAGCATGTTAATTATTTATCGAGTCATAGTCAGTCCTATGCTCATCCAGGATATATATATATATATATATATATATATATATATATATATATATATATATATTTCAAACAGCCCAATATCACAATAATATTCATCAAAGGCATCCATGCCACAATTCTAAATCAAATGCTCAAGTACAAACTTTATCAAGTACATAAGTCAATAATTCACAACTTCCAATCATCAATCAACACTACCACATCTCATATAAAAAATCAAATGCTATGAAGCTATCAAACCCAAATGAAATACCTCCCTTTACCTCTCTAAGTTGCTCAATTAAAACCCGAATGATTCTCGGCTCCGGTTCCGTCTTCGTCCACGTTGCCTAAAACAATTAAGCACAATTCAATTCAAACAACAATCAACACAAAGTTACAACATCAAAACGTAAATTTTCTTCCCCAAAAAGGTACAACGTTCGGCCAAAAAAAGATAAAAAGGCTAGGGATCTCATTTGGTTCCAAACTTTTGGATGGTTGGTTCATAAGCTTGGTTAACACTAATACAAGTCCTAATACTCAAAAAATATGAAACAAAACTCAATGTTCTTCATACATGAAGATCTCTGCCATGAAGGGAAAATTATGCTAGGAATTGATTTGGTTTTCCATCACTTGGATTCAAAAACAATAGGAAAGTTAAGGATGGAATCAAGAGTTAGAAATCAAAAATTTGAACAAAAATACTATTCACCAAGAACTCTAGGGTTCGGCCACTTTTGGATCAATAGGCTAGGATGAGAGTTTGATTTTATGCTCTTGGGTTTAGGTAGAGGATGATGAAGTGAGCTCAAAGAAATTGGTTTCCCACTAAAAGGATTTTTGTACAATTTCCTATGAATTTTTGAAGTTTTGGTTCATAAACTTGATTTTCATGAAAACAAGATTTGAACTTGGGATAGGAAGAGATTCATGAAGCTAAGAGATCATAGAAGTGATCTTACCTAAGAAAGGATGAAGATTGATCAAAGATTCAAGCTTTTCTTAAGAAGAAAATGAAGTTTTTCCAATGAAGAAGATGAAGTGTGTGAGAGAAATGAGTGAAGCTTTCTTATGCAAGCTGGGGAGCATGGGAATGGGGCTGACCAGCCCATAAAATGGGTCACTTAAGGGTATTTTGGTCATTTCCTTCAAGGGTAAAGTGGTAAAAGTAAAAAAGGTTAGGGGTATTTTGGTCGTTTCAGGTCCAGATATTTCAAACATCATGATGACTTTGGCACGCTTTCCTATGTGATTGACATGATGTGATATCAAGATTATCCGTTAGCGAGTTCCGATATGTCCATATGCAGCTTCGTTCGTCACCCGATTGAGGATTTTGCTCGAACGAAGGTCAGGAAATGATTTTTTTTGAAATTTAACCAAAACGTAGAGAATTAAATTCTAAGACTTACTGTCTCATTCACGGGTCCATCTGAGGTCTCCTGAGCAGTAAAATCATACTGTCAGTGTAAAAACGCAGACCGGGCTCCGTTTGAGTTTTAGGCTCAAAATTTAATCGTAGCTTCGTACGATAACGTTGAGCATGTATATGATCTCGGTTTATTTTATTTGATTTTCTAAGTCCTCGAATAAAATAAAACTTAATTATATAACTTGTTGATTTATAAAGACAGTGAAAATCGAGGTGTTATAAGAATCAATTTATTTTGACCTTAGAGGCTATTCTTATGATGGTCCTTAAACTCTTATGTGCTTTTTTTTTATTTTATTTAATTGCTTGTCTTTAATGGATTATTTTCTTTTCTAACTAAGTCTTTGTTGTGGTTGTTCACACTCTGTTCGTTGAGATGCCTAAGCCAAATTTATGGATTTTAGTGCTGAGGACTAAGTCCTTTACAAATCAAATTTATTGTGCCTGATCTAATTTTAGTAACATTTGGATTGTCTTTCAAAGTACACATTGGATTTGTGCATGAATTTTGAACTGCATTTGTACATGTTGCTCTACTCTTTATTGCCATTATTAAACGGAAAGTTGAAAAGCTATGTATTCTGTTGATCACTCCAATGATGTTTCATCACTTCTTATCCTTTGTATCCTGAATTGGACAATTTCTGGTTATTCCCATGGACTATTTTGCTTCTTCTTCAATTTATATGTATTTCTGGCAACATTGTGCACGGTGAGCTGGCATAGATGATTTTCTACAAGATATGGTCTTTTGTTTATTCTTGGTTGTGTCTCTCCACTATGCTTCATTCTGATGGGTACATGAATTTTTCTACATCATGGTAGTTTATTATGTGGAAAGTGCTTAAGAAAGGTGAAGCATATTTTCTGTCATGTTGTAGTTTGGACTCTTTGGCTATGGCGTAATAAAATAGTTTTTCGTGATGCAGATCTTTGATTACACAACAATTTTGGATTATATAAAAGTAATATCTTGGTCTTGGGTTATTGCTTAAGGGTGTGCTGCTGGTTGCCGATTCTATCCTTGGTATGTGGCTTTAATACAATGTATTTGGCCATGGCATTTTGGGTAAGAGTAAGACACTTTAAGAACTGCTAAACTACTAAACTAAATATGTTAGTTGGAACAGTACTGATCTTGACCACTCCTAATATAAAATTTGCATGTACAAACAATTAATAATGATATATATAATAGGGACTTAGCTGAATATATAATATTAACTTCACTGCAACACGCAGGAGCCAGTAATTCTAGAGAAAAAGATAAGGATTCAGGGCACCACAGAATCAAAAAGCCAATAGGGGTAGTTTTGCAGTGAAAAAAAAAAAAAAAAAAGGTAGTAAAGCAAGATTTTAGGATAAGCTGGACTTAGGAACTAAGTGCATTATTCCCTGCATATCTTACTAAAATTTCCCTTCAGTATTGAACAAAAAAATTATGTTTTGCTAAGGCTCATAAGAAATCTACTGTTCCATGTATGCCCCCTATATATATATATAGGGAGAGGGGTTTTTTATGTGAGAGTGAGAGGAACAAATCTTGACCATTCATGGTTTGATCCAAAGGATAAGATTTGCACCTCTCACTCTCATATAAAAACACTCCTCTCACTTGATACATCTCCTATATATATATATATATATATATATATATATATATATATATATATATATATATATATATATATGCAAAAGTTGTCGAGTTCTGATGCAGTTTATCTTCCAGTGGGTAAATTGGTTTCATGGAGTTTTTGTTATTGCTGTGTTGGGTTATGCTGAATTGATTTGAGTTTTTGCAATATGGGTTCTTATTCTTTTTGTTTCCCTCAGGTTCTTTGTCCTTTATTGCCTTATGTTTTTAATTTTTTTCATGCTATTTGCATGTCCTGTTATTGTCTGGACATTTGTGACTGACTAAATTGGAATACCTTTATCAATACCTTATGCATGTATTGGTGATTGCCTATTTATGGATTTTTCTCTTAAATATTATAAACCTGTATTTGTAATTGAATTATTTCCTGCAACCAGCGTGAAGTAGCATGAGGGTGAGATAGGCAAAGTCTTCAGAGCAAACTTTCACGATAAACTTGGGAAGACTATGCGTATAATGAGGCCAGGGATGCAGGTTTTGTTTAGGATTAACTTTCTTAGTCTTTATATGCATGTAGTTAAGAAGGCTTCGTAGTACATAACCTCTTAACAAGCACTTTTTTTTATTTTGGTTTTAAACTTTTAATTATTTTGCCAAAACACAACACTAGAAAATAATATCAGACATTTAGTCTACCTAATGGAAAATCCTATCCTTAATCTTCCTGAAGGTGAAGAACAAATGTCATGGTTGCTAGACTTCACTGGATTTTCACTGAGTTATAATATTCCCGTCAAAGCAGCACATGATATTAGTTACATTTTACAAAATCACTATCCAGAATGGCTCGCTATTATTTTTCTGTATAATCCACCAGCTTTTGTCAAGGTTTGTCCTCCTACCCTTCAAGTGATCTTTGTTCTACTCCACTTTTGGATGGCTTTATTCCAATTATACTCTCTGGCATGTCTTGTGCTAGAGGCTTTTATTAAATTTTCCTTTTTTATCAAAAAAAAAAAAATGAAGCGATAATGTGGGACATGCCTGAAAATAAAGGAGTTCATTGGAATCCAGAGGTCTTTGGAAAGATGAAAAACCTCGCGATGCTAATAAAAAAGAGAAAGAGTGGTTCCTCTTTTAGAAGCCCCAAGTGTCTTCCTAAAAGTTTGAGAGTGTTGGAATGGTGGGGTTATCCTTAAGCTTCTTTACCATTTGTTTTTCTTCTGCAGAATCTTATCATGCTTAACTTGTCTCACAGTTGCTTTCAATGAGACAAACCACTAGAGGTGCGTACAATTAATTATTAGTCATGTAACATTTTATTTTCCTTATTTCTTGGTAAACAAATTGCATTTACCTTGAAGCTATTAATTAACTTATTTTGAAGAAGTCAAAGTCTTTGAGACATTTGATCTTCACAAGTTGTGAGTACATAAGACAAATACCAGAAACTCAAAATAAGTCTTCTATTATTTTTTATTGTTTCACATAAATATTGTCTTTTATTATAATCTCATTTATCGTCGATGTATTACCAATTTCATATTATAACATTTTATAAAAAGAGGGCAACCGAGTAACGCACAGGTCACAATCTAGTTAGAATTTAAGTTTGGGAGCAGCCAACCACTTTTGAAGATCTGCAACACAGCTTTCACCACATCATCCCCTATACAATCCCAATATTTATGGTAAAAGAAAGCTCCAAACCCATTAGGCCCTGGAGCACCATCTGAGTTCACAGAGAAAACTGCTTGTTTTATTTCATCAAAGGAAGGCAGACTGGTTAACATCAAATTATCAGCAGCAGTGACTAGATTAGGGATTACTTCCTCAAAAAGACCATTATCAACGCAAGAATTTCAGAAGTGGAAATACTCTCAAAGTAAATAACCACGTGCTCTTCAATATCTTTAGCATTATCAAGAATGACATCACCTTGTTTCAGGAAAATGATCAGATGCCATCCTGGTTAGAGTGTAGCAAGTAACACTTGACCAGAAATTAATCCAAGCATCATTACAAATCGCCTTATCAAGTCTTTTTTCACTAAGATGTCTCCTGAGACGACCCTCCTCTCTTAGAAGGATAATCCCATTAGCCCCAACCTCTTATTATTATTATTAACTATGCCTAGCCGTATATAAAGCGATAGCGTGGTATACAAGTAGCATTGCGGGAAACAAAACAACATAAACAAGAACGGAAAGCATAGCAAATGATGATCAGAGTAAAAGCGCAATATAAGCATAACTGTATAATAACATGCATAAGCTAGCCCCATCAGTAGGGCATTGTACATACATATACATACGGTCGGGTAGAAAACCAAAAATACATCAAGAGCAAAAGAAAACACTCGGAGCTCACCAGCAACCCCCGTCCCCTCTCAAAAGATACATCAAAAGCTCTCAGCTCACTCCCTAAGACACACTGGCAGGCTCTCACCATCAGTGGTGAGGATGCCCTGAGCTACCCTGACCCTCGCAATGAGTACGCCTGTAACGCACAATCGGCTCATACTCTGACGAAGAACTGGACACCACGATCCTACGCCTGCAGTAGGTCCTCAAGTACTGCTCAGTCCTCCTGTGCTGGGCTCGATAGACGTAACCTCTCCTGCTGGTCACTGCCGAAGATTGGGGTGTCGCCCATGTATAGTCCTGCTCCCTCTGCCTTGGAGGTCGCCATATCCTCGGAAAGGGAAGGAACTGGTAGATGCGATAGGGACCAATAATATCTACATACTGAGGTGTACCGCTCCGGAACATCAGGCTGACTGGTCCTGTGTAGACCATCAAAAAGGTAGAGGGGTCTACCCGCCATCCCCTCTCATCATGGTAGATAATCTCAATATCGCCCAGCACCGGCATCCGCGATGCCCCCGTGATGAATGGGTGAAGTCTCGGGTCCATAATGAATCTCCGCTGGCTCGTCGTCTTCAAGCGATCACCAAACAGACAACAAGGAAAAACAGATGGGAGATAAGAAATACAGCGCATCATAAAGTCGGAAAATAGTAGTAATGCAATAAACACATAACAGGTAGCATATAACAGATATCACATTTATAACAATTACTGCATTCCAACACACATCTCTCGAGACAACATATGCAACATACATCCATCCCATGAGTCTCACACTCAGATCAATCCTCTAGATCGGGATACTAATCCCATTCAGCATGTCGGCCGAAAAACGCACTTATGCAGGTTCCCAACTGGAATGGTTCCACACCCGAATAGGTCCACACCGGAACAGGTTCTGTGTCGAAACAGAGTTAGCTTGCCCAAGAAACCGAACCGCTCGCCGTGACCAATAAGAGTGCATCCCCCTTCCATATCGGAACTGGGGTATCTTGGTCGCCTCGGAACGTTAGCCTGGAACAACTGGAAAGCTCTGGGATTAGTCGGGCAAACCGGACTGGATCGGGCGTCACGACAGGATAGGAGCTACCTCATCCATCACTGTAAACTATTCTCGAGACCGGCAACATCCTCAAGGCCACTCACCTGACCGCCCCATCTACTTTTCGTACCCGCACTCAGGTACCGCTAACCTCGTATGATGCTGGCAGCCCATACTACCTGTCACACGGCCTCGCCACTTGGCAACTGATGATGATATGCAGCAAACATCCTCAACGGGCTTGATACCAGATCTCACGCCTAAGCTCTCAATCAAAACAACACGATGCCACTGCATCCACACGGCCACAGCCTCGACGTAATGCGTCCACGAGCCACAGCTCAAGCAACACGACCACAACCTTAAGAAGTCAGTACAACAGCAACGGCACCATCCACGGTATCAACCCGATAACAACACGGCACACAACCAAACTTATTCTATGGCATTCCGCCACAACTATTACTATTACAGCATACAACATAGCAACAACAATAATATCACCATAGTAGCAGTAATCTCAACAATAGCATATAAGCAGTTAGCAGCATATCACATATACCAAGTGGCATATAAGCAGGCAGATAGCAACAACAACCAACAGCATACAGTCATACATCAGCAAACATCCTCAATTAACAGTTCTCTAACCTAGGGTTCCCAAACTTAACGGCGATAGCCCAAAGTAAGCTAAACCTAGGGTCTAGATACTTTATTAGGGCTCAACCACGTAGGGTTAGGGCTTCCCTACGCATAGCAGAAATCACAACTACATTACTCTTGCCTTCCCGACGGCAACAGTACTCTTTCTCCCCACCTGCACTGTCGTCACGCAAATCCAAGAGATCACCGGCTCGTTCCTCCTTCCTCAAGCTCGCAACCCTTCTTCAAGAACAGCCACCACGTGGCCTCCAAGAACAGCCCCTCAACAGCAGTCCCAACACCAATCGCGGGGAAATCACAAGCACGCACTTTGCCTTAATAACGAGCACAACACATATACAACAGTGTTAGCCCTAGGGCAGGCCCAAAAGATCAAAGAAAAGGTAAAGACTCAAAGAACGCCAAGAACACGAAGAACACGCGTTAGGGATCCGAGTTTACCTTTGACGAATCGAAAAACCAATCCGTCAGAGTTGTAGATAACTCAGCCGCGATCACAACGGTATAGTCGGAATCGCATTCGGGTAATTCGATCGCCTCGAAAACAAGCTTTCTCTCTCTAAAATCTCAGAACCTCTCTCTCTAACTCGCAGGAAACTTAGGAGATTTCGTGCAAAATGAGAAGATGAAAGTGGTGTTGGTGTAAGCCCTAGTGGCCAATCTATTTTGAATAGATCATCATTTGCATCATGACTTTGATCATATATTTGATATATGAATAAGGCATTAATTTATTATGTTATTGGTATTTAACATAATAAAGTCCTTAGAATAGGCAGTTCGTTTAATGGAACATCAAAAGTGACTTGATTGTGAGATCCCATTAAACTATAGAACACTATTCTTAAAATATCCGTAGTCGAGTATTATTGTTAATTAGGACAACAATAATACATAGAGACTATTGTGTGAGTAGACTGATGACCACATCTCACGGGTCATGGATATGTGATATCAAGTCAACACATAGGTGCAAATATTAGGAGTAATATTTATACTGGATTGACCCACTATGAGAACGCTGCATAATAGTTATGTAAGTGTCATAAGCGCTTCTCATGGCGACCATAGTGAAGTAGTCCTTTGACTTAAAGTCACTATGATTCCTACATTTGGAGTTATAGGCTTTAATACTATCAAACGTCATCCGTAACAGGATGATCATAAAGGTAGTTATTGGGCTTGCAATGAAACATGTTGAGGAATGTGAGTGATGTAGATAGGATTCGTCCCTCCTACACAAAATGAGTAATGTCATCGGCCTCTCGATAGAGTAAGACGTGAAATATGTGTGGCCACGCAGAAATGGGCCAATATGTGATATTGGGCCCGTTTGTGATTACACGTCTACTCGGAGATCGAGGAATGAATAATTGAACTTAATAAGGATGACACATTTATGCCTTGTGTTCAATTAAGACATATGGACGAAGGGACATTTACTACACGGTTATTTTGGTTACCATGAGGTATATATCGTATAACCGATATTCTCACTAATTGGTTAACAATGATGTATTGCTAGATGCCGCTCATTGTTTATAATATTAAATGTGATTTAATATTATTGCCAATTTATTGAGAACCTATAGGGTCACACGCATAGAGCAAATAGTCGGGGAATGAATTAATTTATTAAATATGATTTAATAATATTAATTATAGATTGGGCCTGTGGCGTATAAGCCCAATAAGGTTAGGGTAAGTGGGTGGCGGCTATAATGTTGTGCACGTCACTTAAGCGCTAAGGAGCTTACTACGCATAACCTAGTGGCCGTCACACCTCCTTGGTAGGCGCCCCCTCACCCTTGCCGTCAGCCAGCACGACGTTTTCTCCGGCGGTGATTTGTTCGTGCGGACTATGTAGAGGTGCTGCTCCATTGCGGTACTGGTGATAGCGTTGTTTGTAGTGCTCGTGATCAATTGAGAATGACTGTTCTTCCCTTGTAGTGATCGCGGTAAAGCTACGCTACAAGAGGTAAACACTACATCATGAGTCATGACCATTCGCATAGATCCTTTTTCTTGGGAATTTTTCTGCTGCGTTATCGTTTTTAAATACGTAAATTCCCAACAAGTAGAGCCACCAAATGAGGGTTAAATCGCAAACCCTCGATTTCTGTGCGATTATATAATCTGCGCACATGGCACGGCCGTGCTCTATTTCGACACGGGTTACCGAACTTAGCGTCAGTGAGACACGGTTCGTACAGTCGGCACTGGCATGCTGAATAATGGCACGGGCGTGCCGAACTTAGCGTCAGCGAGACGTGGTTCGCACAACGGCACGGTCGTGCTGCCTTACGGCACGGCCGTGCTTGTGACTCAGCTGGTCACAAGACATACTAAAACAGCACGGGCATGCCAATGTTCCAGAAAGGGACTTTTAAGCCAAAAATCCCACTTAGCCCTTAACCAACAATTACAATTTAATCACACAAACTTAAATAAAAATATTTAACGGAAAGCAGGGTGTTACACTTTCTAGCTGGCACGGGCGTTCTCTTTGCGATTGGGACCATGCTAGCTTCTGTCAGGCCTTGCTTCTTTTAGTTAGCCCTTTCTTCAATGTGGCACGAGCATTCTCTTGCATGGCACGGCGGTGCTAAGTCTCCAGAGGTGAACTTTAAGTATTTTTGTAAGGCTTTGTTTGGATGGAAGGATTTGGAAGGGTGGCACGGCCGTGCTCTCGTATGGGACGACCGTGCTAGCCTTAGAACTTCAGTATTCTGCCCAATTGATCTCTAAAACCTTCACTGTGACGTCCCCAAGTTCCACTCGAGGAAATCGCATTAACCTTAGAACTTGACTATAGTATTAACTATGACTCAACGATTATGCGCTTATAAGACAAACGATAACATGCATCCAACCATAAATGCGTATGACATCAGAGTAAACGTAGCTGGATAAACTAAAACATGCACACATATATAAGCAGTACTAAACTATACATGGTGGCCCCATCAGTAGGGCTAAGTACATATACAAACAAAAGTACATAAGAAAGCGAAAATACAACATATACATCAAAAGGGACTCCAGCGCTCGAACTCACATGCTCTCCCCATCCCGTTTCAAAATATATCAAAATAGTCTCACCTCACATCCTATGAAAAACGCACTAGCGACGTCATGCCCTCAATAACGTGAGAGTCAAGAGCTACCCTGTCCTTCCCCATACGTGCGGCTATAAACCTGCAAGGGCACATAATCCGAGGAAGAACTAGACATAACAATCCACCGATGCCTGGCGGCTCTCAAATACCGCTTTGATCTCCTGCGTTGTCCTCTCAGCACGAAACCTTTGTGACTAGTCACGTGAGATGATGTTGGGGCAGCCCACTTAAAGTCCTGCTCACACGGCCTGGGTGGGTGCCATATCGGTGGAAAGGGAAAAAATTGGATCACTCTGTATGGTCCCATGATGTCTGATCATGGTGGAGTACAGCCCTGAAATAGCAAGCTCACTGGTCCGGTGTACACGGTAAAAAACGTAGAGGGATCCACCTGCCACCCTTGCTCGCCATGATAGACAATCTTAAGCCCCGATGCTGTCTGGAGGAAGGGATGCACCTCGGGTCCATAGTCCCCTTTTGCTAACTCGTCGTCTGCTCACAAATCGAAAGCATAACATACAAGAAAATATAGGGAGATAAGATATACAACACATCAATGATAGAGATGATGCAATGTGGAATATATAGCACACACAACCATCTCTCAATATCTCGACACTACGGTCGTTCCCTAGATAGATGTACTCATACTCTTTCTATGCATGCCGGCCGGTACTAAACACCCTACTAAGGGCAACATCTCGTCCGCTCACCGCACCAAAAGTTGGTTTGTTTCGGTAATCCGTTCCGCTCGTCGTGACCCATAAGAGTGCATCAGCGCTCAACTGTCCCAGACAAAAGGGGTTATCTGGGCCTCCTCGGAAGATCCACTGGCAACTGGGAAGACTCAGGGTCCAGTCGGGATAGTGGGACGTTCCCAGGACCGCCACGACATGATGGCGCTACCATACCGGTCTCATGTGGGTACACCCATGTCCAATATATCCCCGATGTCACATGGGCCTTCCCTTCCATTTTCTGCACCTGTACTCGGTGCACAAACCTCGTATGCCTCACGGCACACGGCTCGCCACTTGGCATCATATGCATATGCTATGTATGTCATCCGTCTCTCTTGAGCTGATATGGCAACACATGCAACTTGCTCTTAGCAACACGAGCTCCAAGCTCCAACTGTAACCATCACGAGCTCCAAGCTCCACTCGTAACCATATGAGCTCCAAGCTCCCATCATACCTTACGAGCTCCAAGCTCCAACTATGACCTCAAATCTTAACTATCAGCTCAAACATCCACCACGAGATAAAAGCCCTAATCATACTAAACCTCCAAGTCTCATGCATACAAGCATTTCAAATACAAACGCAACTGTTCATCATTATCAGCATGCTCAATAAAGCAGTAAAAATCTCATATGTCATCATGCCATAATATCATGCATATATATCATATACCACAGTTACCAGATACACAGATACTCACAGAGCAACAATACATACATCATGTCAATCAACACAAGTCTGCTAACCTAGGGTATCAACACAACGGTGCTAGCCCGAAGTAGGCTAAACCGAGGGTTTAGGTACTTCATCAGGGCTCAACCTCACATAAGGTTTAGGGTTCCCCTACACAACACAACATACAATAAAGTTATATAGACTATTGTTGCCTCCCCGACGTGTGCAACTCTTTCTCCCCACCTGATAGCAAATGCGATGAAAATCACGAACACAACGAGCACTCCTTGCTCCTCTCTAAGCCTCACAGTCGCGGGTCCCTTTTTCCAACGGGTTCACAAACGCAGCTGCCAACTTGCCCTAATCGCAGAAATGACATGCAAACTATAGCATTAACCCTAATACAAAGCTAAAACCGCGAATAGAAGCTTAAATCATAGGAGAACATTGTATAGCTACAATATTGGTAGATACGGAACCTTAGCTTACCCTTGATGAATCACAAAAGCAAACCGATAGAGTTGTAGTAGATGAAGAGCTGATCACGAAAACACAATCGGAACTAGAATTGGATCAATGAACGGATCACAACTCAGAATCAAAGCTCCAACTCCTGTGATCTCTCTCTCAGTCTCGAGCTCTCAGCAATGGTGAAAGTGGAAAACTCTGCCATGGTGAAAATGAAGACTATTTATAGAGGTAAAACTCTGCTGACAACGCTTAAGCGTTCTGGGTCTCCACGTTTTAGCGTTCTAGCACTTGAGCGTCAGCTTCCTCAACGCTTGAGCGTTGACGTTTCCTCACCACCAGGGCACCGCCCATCACGTATCAGCCGCGACGCGTAACCGACACTGTCACTTTACGTCCCATCACTGCCAGCCAACTGGTTAGAGTGGCCACGCTTGAGCGTCCAGATTCTCCACACTAAAGCGTTGGCACGCTTGAGCGTTCTCCTAGTCCACGCTTGAGCGTTCTGCTCTGGATCACTTATTCTTCATCCTTCTCTTACTCAATTCATTCTTATTCTTTAAGATGTTCTCTTAAGCATGATTCCAAGCCATGATTACATCTACCAAACAAACATACATACATACATCTGATCAAGGTCATTCACATCACCTAGGATTTCAGAAAATCGGGATGTTGCATTACCACCCCCTTAAAGAGAATTTCGTCCACAAAAATCCTCGTTCATACCTGTAAACAACGACGGGTACTGTTGGCGTATCTGAGCTTCTCTTTCCCATGTTGAATCTCTGGTTACCGGGTCTCATTCCACTCTCACCAAGGGAATCTGCTTACCGCGAAGCTCCTTGATCCTTCTATCCACTATCCGAGCAGGTAAAGCCTCATATTCAAGGTTTTCTCTTAGCTGGATTGATTCGGGATCTAGCACATACGATGGATCAGGGTAATACTTTCTAAGCTAGGATACGTGAAAAACGTAATGAAGTTTTGACAAGTTAGGTGGTAAGGCTATCTGGTAAGCTACTGCACCAATTCGGCGAAAAATTTGAAATGGCCCTATAAATCTGGGTGTAAGCTTTTTGGATTGAATTGCCCTGCCAATGCCAGTCCTTGGATTAACTCTTACAAACACATGGTCTCCCTCCTGGAATTCTAAAGGTCTCCTCCGCTTGTCAGCATAGCTCTTCTGCCTATCCCTTGCGGCCTTCATCTTTTCCCGTATTAACTTAACTTGTTCCATTGTCTATTGCACCAACTTAGGTCCTAACAATTGATTCTCTCCAGTCTCAAACCAACACAACGGAGTCCTACACTTTCCCCCTATAAAGCTTCATGCGGTGCCGTACCGATACTTGAGTGGTAACTGTTGTTGTAGGTAAACTCAATCAAATGAAGAAACTCGTCCCAACTTCTCTTGTGTTCCAACAGGAATGCTCTTAGAAGGTCTTCCAACGATTGAATCGTCCATTCTGACTGACCATCCGTCTGCGGATGATAAGCAGAACTTAACCTTAACTTGGTTCTCAACGCTTTATTCAAGCTCCTCCAGATTCTCGAAGTAAACCTTGGGTCTCGATCCGAGATAATACTCGAAGTCACACCAAGCAGACGCACCACCTCCCTGATGTAAATCTGAGTTAACCTCTCCAGAGAATAATTCTCGTTGATAGGCAAGAAATGAGCACATATCGTTAACCTAACTATGATGACCCAAATTGCATAACACCTCTTCGGTGTCCTTGGTAACCTAGAAACAAAGTCCATTGCAATACTGTCCCACTTCCACTTCGGAACATCCAACGATTGCAATAATCTTGATGGCTTCTAGTGTTCAACCTTCGCCCTTTGACACACCAAATAGGATAGTGTTCAACCTTCGCCCTTTGACACACTAACGATTGCAATAACCCTGGATGAAAGCTCAACTTGCTCTTGTGTGCTTCTTCTATGACCATATTCTTAACTTCGCTATCCTCAGGTAAACAAACTCTGTCGCCAAATGTAACACCCTGCTTTTCATTAAGTATTTTTATTTAAGTTTGTTTGATTAAATTATAAATGTCGGTTAAGGGCTAAGTGGGATTTTTGGCTTAAAAGTCCCTTTCTGGAACATTGGCATGCCCGTGCTGATTTCCAGCATGCCCGTGCTGTTTTAGGGTGCCTTGTGACCAGCTGAGTCACAACCACGACCGTACCGTTAGGCATCACAGCTGTTGTGCGAACCGCGTCTCGTTGAAGCTAAGTTCGGCACGCTCGTGGCATTATTCAGCACGCCCGTGCCGATTGTGCGAACCGTGTCTGGCTGACGCTAAGTTCGGCACGGTCGTGCCGAAATAGAGCACGGTCGTGCCATGTGCGCAGATTATATAATCGCACAGAAACTGAGGGTTAGTGATTTTAACCCTCATTTTGTGGCTGCTACTACCCCAATGCGGCCAAAACTACCCCGTTTCCTATCTCCATCAATCTTGGTGTGTTCTTGAAGTTTTGGAGACCTTCGGTAAGCCTTTGGTACGCCTATGCCAGTTGTGTAGGTAACATTCTCCTCTTTTCTTAGTTTCTTTTCATGTTTTTTGGATTCGAAACTGATTTGGTTAATGTTTTAGTTGACTAAGACTTGGATACGGACTGAGCCGCTTGGGAAGACGTGACCAGTTGTTGTTTGGGGCTACCGTTGCTGCAACCTTCAAACCAGGTATGGGGAGAAGGATAGTATAACCACTAGGCAGTGGGGGTAGTATAAGATGAGGGGTTCCCATGACCCCGAGGTTAATTGTATACTGCTGTTTAACATGTCTGCTGTTATATGTGTCTATTCCTATATGCCAATATTATATGCATTGTTATTATGTTGAGAATTGATGGTCTGTTCATATCATAATTGTTGGTTGAATTGTGGTATACGATAATTGATGGCTGAATTGTTATGTTGTGATGAACCTGCTGCTGTATCCCTAAAATTGGTTAATTAGGATTTTAATTGGTTAAATAATAAAGGGACTGCTGTTCCCCAAAAAATATTCATAAGACATGAATTAATAGGGTGAGTTTTTATGTTAATTGTTTAGTCATGAGCCTAGGGATGATTTTTGAGAGTGTTAGGGACTTTTTGGTTAAATTCTTTAACTTGTTCATCACTGCCCAGAACAGCACTGTCGCGCGATCAGCACGGCCGTCTTGAAGAGGGAGCACGCCCGTGCTCCCAGTTGAAATCTGGGAATGGCCGTGCTTTGAGCACGGCCGTGCAGTATAGGAGCACGCCCGTGCAGATGTGTACGGCAGTGCGTAATAGGGAGCACGCCCGTGCTATCGTGCAGCATGCCCGTGCTACACGTAGGAGGGAGCACGCCCGTGCCACCCCTCTGGTCAGAATGTAAGGCTAATGGTTTAATGGGGTTTTAACCCCAATGTTCCCAATAATGATAGAATAATACACCAAACAAATGATGAAGATAGATAACTTAATTGTATAATAATTAAGACGTTGAGGAATGATGATTTGGTTAAGCCGGTGCCCTCAGGGTTACCGCACGATGATATAATTGGATGCCTTTAGTGCTCCAATGTTGTCAAGGTTGATATGATTGGATGCCTTTAGTGGTCCAATGTTATGATGTCATATTGGGTGCCTTTAGTGGCTCAATCATGAGGATGATATACTTGGAGATGTTAGTTGGGGGAAGTTCATCATAGGAGAGGTCGTCCTAGTCTGACAATCTGGCCATCCACGGTTGGTTCACCCAAGGTTTGGTGAACCGTTGGCTATCCAAGGGGTTCACCCATGGTCTGGTGAACTGTCGGCGTTGGTGCCTTTAGTGGCCAATGTGGATATGTAACTCCAAAGTTGTTCTTCCAGAGTTAGTTGGATCCACATGCATTGATGGAGTAGTGGAGTAGTGTTGCATTGCATCATATAGCATACTGGTTGATTGATTATGTTGAGTTGATGTTTATGTATGTAAGTGTATGCTTAAGATTATTGCTATGCCATGATGTATGATCATCTTATTCCTATCTCCATGCCGTCGTTTTTACATGTTTCCTTACTCCCCTTTCTTTGTTTTTCTTGTTTAGCATGTATGGTTTATGCAGAGGATGACGAGCAGCCCGAAGAGGAGTGACTCTAAGGAGCCACCACTCATAGTTAGGGCCTTCAGCTTAGTTGTTTATTTCTTTTTAGTTTTATAGTTGTATTCCGAACATGTTCCGGAACGGTTGTACCAGCTTTGAATTGTGACATCGGGGTTGGGTTTTAATTATGTTGATGTTTTCTTTATCGTTTTAAGTATTGAATAAATATTTTCCACGTTTGAGAACTAGTTCATGTGATACTTTTTCTACCCATGAATCTTTTTAATAACAGGTTGCATGTTTAATTTTTATTTGTATATCGTTTAATATTATTATTTATTCTTAAATGCTTTTACGACATGCGGGGTAGAAGGGTGTCACACCAAACCTTATGAGGCCATCCTCCTAAACTCTGACGTCTCACCCTCCTCGATCAGCCAGTTAACCTCCTTAAGGTACACATCCTCAGCTTGCCTTCTCCAAAGCAGATTCAGGAAATTGCTAGTTACCTCAATCATCCCAAGATTCATCTTATCCTCAATGATTTCCACATCCAGATTTAGATCCCTAAACTGCTCTGACAACTCAAGCTCTCGTACCATCATTGCAGATACGTGTAGGAACTTCCTACTGAGCGCATCCGCGACGACATTCGCCTTGCCTGGATGGTATTGCAGGTCGAATTCATAGTGCTTTATGAATTCCATCCATCTTCTCTATCTCATGTTCAACTCCTTCTAGTCGAACAAATACTTTAGGCTCTTATGGTCGCTAAATGTGCTGAATTTAGCACCATACAGATAGTGTCTCCGTATCTTCAATGCAAACACTATCGCAGCTAGCTCCAGATCATGAGTTAGATAGTTCCGTTCATGCACTCTTAACTGCTTGGAGGCATACGCCACCACTCTTCCCTCTTGCATGAGCACAGCCCAATCCTTGATACGACGCATCACAGTATACGTCAAAACGTCCTAACGAATCTGGCAAAACCAACACTGGCGATGTAAAACCCCGATTTTTCTCTGCTTTATATATATCAATAAAAGGAAAAAATTAAGCATATATTTTATTCAAGGACTTAGAAAATGAAATAAAATGAACCGAGATCATATTCATGCTCAACGTTATTGTACGAAGCTACGATTAAATTTTGAGCCGAAAATTCGAACGGAACTCAGTCTGCGTTTTTACACTGACAGTATGATTTTACTGCTCATGAGACCTCAGATGGACCCGTGAACGAGACAGTAAGTCTTAGAATTTTATTTTCTCCGTTTTTGTTAAACTTCAAAAAAATCACTTCCTGACCTTCGTTCGAGCAGAAATCCTCAATCGGGTGACGAACGGAGCCATATATGGACTTACCGAGACCCGACAACGGATAATCTTGATGCCACACCATGTCAAATCACTTGGGAGAGCATGCCAGAGTCATCATGACGTTCGGAAATATCTGGACGCAAAATGACCAAAATACCCCTAACCTTTTTCACTTTTACCATTTCACCCTTAAAGGAAATGACCATTTTTCCCTTAAGTGACTTGTTTTAAGGCTGGTCAGCCCCATTCCTCAGCCCTCATTCACGCAAGAACAGCCCCAAAGAGAGCTCCAAAACTCCTTCTTCCTGCTTGAGCCAAAGCCACCATTTTCATTGAGAAAAAGCTTGAAACCTTTGAAGAAAAGCTTGAATCTTTGATCAATCTTCATCCTTTCTTTGGTAAGATCACTTCTATGATCTCTTAGCTTCATGAATCTCTCCCAATCTCAAGTTCAAATCTTGTTGTCATTAAATCAAGTTTATGATCTAAAATTTCAAAAATTCATAGGAAATTGTAGAAAAATCCTTTTAATGGGAAACCAATTTCTTTGAGCTCATTTCATCATTCTCTACCTAAACCCAAGAGCATATGATGAAACTCTCATACTAGCTCATTTTGCCCAAAGTGGCCGAACCCTAGTGTTCATGAGGAATAGTGTTTTTGTTCAAATTTTTTATTTCTAACTCTTGATTTCATCCTTAATTTTCCTATTGTCTTTTAATCCGAATGATGGAAAACCACATCAATTCCTCGCTTAATTTTCCCCTTCATGGCCGAGACCTTCATGTGTGAAAACATGAGTCATGTTTCATTTTTATGAGCATTAAGATTTATCTTAGTGTTAACCAAGTTTATGAATCAACCATCCAAAAGTTTGGAACCAAATGAAATCCCTAGCCATTTTATCTTTTCTTGGCCGAACCTTGGACCTTTTGGGGGAGGGAAAATTTATGTATTGATGTTGTTTCCTTGTGTTGATTGTTGTTGAGAATTGAATTGTGTTTGATTATTTTAGGCGACATGGACAAAACCGGAGCCGGAGCCGAGAATCGTTCAAGTTTTGATTGAGCATCTTAGAGAGGTAAAGGGAGGTAGTTCATTAGAGTTTGGTAGCTTCATGGTGTTAATTTCTATATGTGATGTTGATTGTTTGATTGATGCTTTGAAGATGTGTTTGAATGAGATATGAAGTTGTTTTACGTAATGAAACATACTTGTATGCTTGTTTATGATTTGTGGCATTGATGCTTTGGATGATATTTTGTCATGATTATGGGCTGTTTGATAACCCATATATATATATATATATCCTGGATGAACATATGACTGGCTATGACTCGATAAAATAATTAAAATACTTGAAAACCAAAATCAAGTTTTGAAAAGCGAGTTTTGAAAACAAAAAGGTGTTTTTGGGAAAATGTGTTGCTTTTTCAAGAAAAGTTATCTTACTTTTGAAAAGTTATGTTCTTTTGAAAAGGAAAAGTGGTTTTTGTGGAAAGTTGTGCAATGCGAGTTTTGCTTCAGAAAAACGTTTTAAAAAGATGCGGAACCATTAGAAATCGATTTTGTTTACGAAAAAGTGTTTTTCCCGGAAAATGTTCTTTTGGATAAAGAAATGCCTTGTTTTCAAGAAAAATGAAGTTGAGTTTTGTTTTTCCAAATCTGTTTTATGGAATAAGACCGAGAAGGAAAACGATGATCTTTTGAGACGAACACAAACCTATCGACCGAGACATCGGACTAGTGTTTTGTGGATTGAGCACTCAGACTTCGCGTCCTGTGTTTTGATTTGAACTGGCTTAATGTCCTTTAAAATGGGTCGTGAGCTATATGCCTCAACAAATGAAAGAATGAACGAAAAAGAAAACAGAAAACTTTTTGTGTACATGCTTGAACCAGCAGACGTGCTATTTGAAAACGAGCTACAACTTACGTAGGTGAGAATTGAGCCAGTTATGACCACTAGGTCTATAAGGGCATTTTGTGTGTCGAAACTCCACAAGTGGCCGGAGGCCTCACGAACCCATGCTGTGGCAAGTCGGCTACCTAGCACGAATGAACTCGATCAGAGACTGGACTATTCATGATATGGTTATGACGTGATACCCTGGAACAATTGGAGTTCAGACCTAAATTGAGAGGCCGACTCATGAGAACAATTGTGTTACGGGTGTTATTGCGACCTATCACTCGATGAAGGGAAGTTAGAATCTCCGAAGTACATGAATTAGAAAGATGATATTGAAGTCTCATGCATTATTATAACTCATGATAGTGTTTGAGATGTTGTATTATATTACATAAATAACTGTTCTTATAACTGTATTTATCTGTGGATTTTATGCTATTTGTCGCCTGTGCGGCTATCGTGATAAACTTATTATATGAGTATCTCACCTTTAACTGTACATGTTGGACACCCTGTTGTGTTTTTGGAACACATGTACAGATGTTGATCATACGTCCCCGCAGACACGTGAGGACTCGGATGACGGAGCCTTTTGAAGAAGCTGACTTTGGGTTGTATCCCAATAGCTACTTTTAGCCCGACCAACTTAGGAGGCTTTTATTTTTGTTGCAGTCTTACATTATTTTGCTGCACGTATATGGAACTTATGTATTCAAGTCTGTAATATGTTATATATTAGACCTGGACTTATGTTATGATTATGTGAGTGTGCACCTTAATTACTAATGCGTGTTAAGGAGTTTATTTCCTTGTCTTGTGTTTGTTTTGCCTATACATGCAGAAAATTTTTAGAAACACGTTTTTGAACATAGCTGTTTAATTATATTATTTTTCGAAAGCAACCAGCGTTTTATTCTCTTGATATTTTCCGCATTTTGAGTTCGAGTACGTAGCACCCGAGGGGGTGTTACATTAGTGGTATCAGAGCTGGTCGAGTCTTTCGAGAATCCTTGAGAAGTTAGTCTGTTATGTTAATGTTGTGTGATCTCTGTTTCTCGCGGGGCGAGTCTTAGTTTCGCATCGCGAGGCCGAGAGGCTGTGTTTTTTTTCTCAGGCTGACTTTCTGGCTCGCCTGACAAGCATAGGTTCGCCTGGCGAGTAACTTGTTTTCCCTTTTCTTGGTTTGATTATGTTTCCTTATTAAGGTATGATTGGGTTGCCTTGTAGGGAAACATGAATCTTAGAGGTGGTCGTGGCACTGCTGACACCAATGCTGATGACAACAACATCAACCGGGCTATCCAGGCCATGCCGATATGGCGGCTGCTATTGCTCAACAGACAGCTACGATGGCTTAACAGAACCAACAGAATCAACAAAGAGCTGATCTTGCTACTATTGCTAGAAGGTTAGTCCATTTTCGGCATCATGATCCTCCGCAGTTTTATGGGGACTGTGACCAGGAAAAGGCTGACCTGTGGCTGCAAGAGATAGAGTAGATTTTTGCTGTTCTGCACTACCCCGAGGAAGTGAAGGTGGACTATGCCACGTTCCTGTTTCTGGGTGATGCAGATTATTGGTGGGGAGGAACCAGACAACTACTGGAAGCCAATAATCAAGAAGTCACTTGGGGAGTATTTCGCACCAAGTTTCTGGACAATTACTTTCCCCAGAGTGCCAGGACCGAGAAAGAGCAGGAATTTCTGAGGCTGCAGTAAAGGGCCATGACTACTTCGCCAACTATTTCCGCTTTTTCCAAGCCGAACCTGACAAAGACTGGAAGTGTGAGACATTTGAAGGAGGTCTGCGATTCGAGATCAAGGAGTCAGTGTAACCACTGGAGATCCGTACCTTTCAAGCTCTGGTGGAGAAGTGCAGAAAAGTAGAAAAGATGAGAAGAGGAAGAGAGAACAAGAGTACTACAGGAGGGCAGTCTAGGTCTAAGAACCCGAACCAATACCAGAACAAGAAAGGGAAGTAGTCCCAGAAGAAGCCGTATTCCTAACCCCAAGGGAATGGTCAAAAACAATAATCTTATCGTCCTGTCGCTTCTGCTTACGGTGGAGGGAGCGGAAACGACCAGAACCAAGGCCAAGCCCTGAGATGTTTCAAATGTGGGAAACACGGACATCCAGCTGACAACTGCAAGCTGAAGGGATTAATATGTTTCCAATGCGGGAAGATAGGACATTTCGCGAGGGAATGCCCTACACCAAAAACAGAGCCGACTGTCAACAATGTGCGGACTGCTAGACCAACAGCAAGGGGAAGAATGTATACCATGAGTGGCGCTGATGCTTCCAAATCTGATGATCTTATACAAGGTAGTTGCATCATAGCTGGTAATCTTCTAACTGTACTATTTGATTCGAGTGCGACACATTCGTTCATCTTTTTGAATGGTGTGAGACAATTAGACTTGCCTATTTCTTCGCTATCTTTTGATTTGATTGTCACAACTCCAACTGCTAAGCCTGTTACAGTTAATACTGTATGTTTGAACTGTGCTATTATTGTTCATGATAGGAACTTTCTTGTTGACTTAATATGTTTGCCTTTGACTCAATTGGATGTGATCCTAGGCATGGATTGGTTATCTTCCAACCATATCCTTTTAGATTGTTCACATAGAATCTTAGTTTTTCCTGACCCTGAGATTTTTGGATTTTTAATTGCCAACCAAGTAAGAGCTTCTTTGAAAGAAGGAGCTCAGGGATACATGCTTCTATCCTGTTTAGAAATCAACAGGGACGTTGTCTTGAGCGATGTGCCGGTCGTGAAAGATTTTCCGGAAGTTTTTCCGAGGAGGTTCCAGGTTTGCCACCTGTGAGAGACATCGAGTTTGCGATTGACTTAGTTCCAGGATCCGGTCCGATCTCTATAGCTCCATATAGGATGTCACCTACGGAGTTAGCCGAGCTAAAGACTCAACTGGAGGACCTAATGTCCAAGCGATTTGTGAGGTCAAGTGTGTCCTCGTGGGAAGCACCGGTGTTGTTAGTGAAGAAGAAAGACGGGAGTTCGAGACTCTGTGTGGATTACTATCAACTCAACAAGATAACGATTAAGAATAAGTACCCTCTACTCCGCATAGATGATTTGATGGATCAACTTTAGGGAGTCGCTGTCTTTTCAAAGATTGACCTGAGATCTGGTTATCACCAGATTAGAGTAAAGAACGAGGACGTACCTAAGACTACATTCAGGACTCGTTATGGTCATTACGAATACCTTGTGATGCCTTTTGGAGTGACGAACGCGCCTGCTATTTTCGTGGATTATATGAACCGGATTTTCCGTTCGTTTCTGGATCAGTTCGTTGTTGTGTTCATCGATGATATTCTCATCTACTCGAAGAATCCCGAGGAGCATGAGGAACATTTGCGACAAGTTTTGCAGATCCTTCACAAGGAGGAGTTGTACGCAAAGCTGCCCAAGTGCGAATTTTGGCTGGATGAAGTCAAATTCTTAGGATTACGAAGGAAAGAATTGCCGTCGACCCTACAAAAGTGGAAGCAATACTTCTATGGGAGAGACCCAAGACTATGACAGAAATCTGCAGTTTCGTTGGACTAGCTGGTTATTACAGAAGATTCATCGAAGGATTTTCAAAGATTATTGTGCCGTTGACTTAACTTATGAGGAAGGACCAACTGTTTACATGGACTGAGAAATGTGAGGAAAGTTTCCAGACGATGAAGGAACGTTTGACAACCTCACCAATGTTAGGGTTACCTAAACCGGACGGACCGTACGAAGTGTACTGTGATGCTTCGCATCAGGGTTTAGGATGTGCACTTATGCAACATCGGAAGGTTGTAGCGTATGCTTTGCGCCAGTTGAAGACTCATGAAAGGAATTACCCGACGCACGACCTTGAGTTAGCTACTGTGGTTTTCGTCCTGAAGATCTAGAGACTGTAGACATTACTTGTATGGATCCAAGTTTGATGTCTTCAGTGACCACTAGAGTTTGAAGTACCTGTTCGATCAGAAGGAACTTAACATGAGGCAGAGACGTTGGATGGAGTTTCTGAAGGACTACGACTTCATTTTGCTCTACCACCCTGGGAAAGCAAACGTCATTGCAGATGCTCTGAGTTGGAAGACCCTGCATATCTCTGCAATGATGGTTAAAGAGTTAGAATTGATAGAACAGTTTTGTGATCTAAATCTAGCTGTGGAAGTGAACAACGAGAAGATTAGCTTGGGAATGATCAAGGTATCTAGTGGACTGATGGAAATGATCCGCGAACAGCAAGCAACTGATGAGTACCTACAAGAGAAAAAGGAGTTACTTGGACAAGAGAAAGCTGCAGAGTTCAGCTTGGGAACTGATGGCATCTTAAGATGCAATGGACGAGTTTGTGTACCGAGCAACCCTGAGATGAGGAAAATGATTCTGGAGGAAGAACACAAGCGCAAGCTGAGCATTCACCCTGGATCGACCAAAATGTACCAAGATCTGAAACAGAAGTTTTAGTGGCCAGGAATGAAGAATCAAGTGGCTGAGTATGTAGCATCATGTTTGACCTGCCGGAAAGCAAAGGTAGAACATCAACGACCTGGAGGAATGCTTCAATCCTTGGATGTACCCGAATGGAAATGGGAGAGCATCTCAACGGATTTTGTGGTAGGATTGCTGAGAACTTCTAAGAGTTTTGATTCAATTTGGGTGATCGTTGATAGGTTAACGAATTCAGCACACTTCTTACCTGTTAAGTTCAATTACTCCATGGAGAAGCTAACTGAGCTTTATATCAGAGAAGTAATTAGACTACATGGTGTGCCGTCAAGCATAGTCTCTGATAGAGACCCAAAGTTTACGTCACGTTATCAGCCTCAAACTGATGGACTGACAGAAAGAACGATACAATCTTTGGAAGATTTGCTGAGAACTTGTGTTCTAGACCATGGTTGAAGTTGGGATGATCTGTTGCCTCTTATCGAGTTCACCTACAACAACAGCTCTCATTCTAGCATAGGGATGGCACCCTATGAAGCTTTGTATGGACGAAAATGCCAGACACCGTTGTGTTGGTACCAGGATAGAGAGAATATGATTGTAGGCCCCGAACTTGTGCAACAAACAACGGAAAAGATTAAGCAGATCCATGAAAAGATGAAGACGGCACAGGGCAGAGAAAAGAGCTACTCCGATGAACGAAGACGACCCCTCGAGTTTCAAGAAGGTGAACACGTGTTCTAGAGAGTCACACCTACGATTGGGGTAGGTAGAGCTATGAAGTCCAGAAAACTCACTCCCATATTCATTGGACCCTACCAGATTGTTCGACGTATTGGTCCAGTAGCTTACCAGATTGTCTTACCATCTTTTCTATCAAACATTCATAATGTTTTTCATGTCTCATAGCTTAGAAAGTATATTCCTGATTCGTCCTATGTAATCGAACCTCATATAGTACACTTACGAGAAAACTTGTCTTATGAGACATCGCCTGTGCGAATCGTTGATAAGAAGATCAAATAACTCAGGGGAAAGCAAGTTCCCTCAGTCAAAGTCATTTGGAACGAAGCAACTGGAGACACGACATGGGAGCTCGAGGACAAGATGAGATTACAGTATCCCGATCTTTTTCAAGGTATGTAATTTCGAGGACGAAATTTTTTTTTTAGAGGGGTAGTAATGTAACACCCCAATTTTTCTCTGCTTTATATATATCAATAAAAGGAAAAATTAAGCATATATTTTATTCAAGGACTTAGAAAATGAAATAAAATGAACCGAGATCATATTCATGCTCAACGTTATTGTACGAAGCTATGATTATATTTTGAGCCGAAAACTCGAACGGAGCCCGGTTTACGTTTTTACACTAACAGTATGATTTTACTGCTCAGGAGACCTCAGATGGACCCGTGAATGAGACAGTAAGTCTTAAAATTTTATTTCCTCCGATTTTGTTAAACTTCAAAAAAATCACTTCTTAACCTTCGTTCGAGCAGAAATCCTCAATAGGGTGACGAATGGAGCCACATATGGACATAGCAGGACCCGACAACGGATAATCTTGATGCCACACCATGTCAAATCACTTGAGAGAGCATGCCAGAGTCGTCATGACGTTCAGAAATATCTGGACGCAAAATGACCAAAATACCCCTAACCTTTTTCACTTTTACCATTTCACCCTTGAAGGAAATGACCATTTTTCCCTTAAGTGACTTGTTTTAAGGCTGGTCTGCCCCATTCCTCAGCCCTCATTCACGCAAGAACAGCCCCAAAGAGAGCTCCAAAACTCCTTCTTCCTCCTTGAGCCAAAGACAGCATTTTCATTGAGAAAAAGCTTGAAATCTTTGAAGAAAAGCTTGAATCTTTGATCAATCTTCATCCTTTCTTTGGTAAGATCACTTCTATGATCTCTTATCTTCATGAATCTCTTCCAATCTCAAGTTCAAATCTTGTTTTCATGAAAATCAAGTTTATGATCCAAAATTTCAAAAATTCATAGGAAATTGTAGAAAAATCCTTTTAATGGGAAACCAATTTCTTTGAGCTCACTTCATCATTCTCTACCTAAACCCAAGAGCATATGATCAAACTCTCATCCTAGATTATTTTCCCCAAAGTGGCCGAACCCTAATGTTCATGAGGAATAGTGTTTTTGTTTAAATTTTTGATTTCTAACTCTTGATTCCATCCTTAACTTTCCTATTGTCTTTGAATCCAAGTGATGGAAAACCAAATCAATTCCTAGCCAAAATTTCCCCTTCACGGCTGAGACCTTCATGTGTGAAAACCATGAGTCATGTTTCATTTTTATGAGCATTAAGACTTGTCTTAGTGTTAGCCAAGTTTATGAATCAACCATCCAAAAGTTTGGAACCAAATGAGATCCCTAGCCTTTTTATCTTTTCTTGGCCGAACCTTGGACCTTTTGGGGGAGGGAAAATTTATGTTTGATGTTGTTTTCTTGTGTTGATTGTTGTTGATAATTGAATTGTGTTTGATTGTTTTAGGCGACGTGGACGAAACCGGAGCCGGAGCCGAGAATCGTTCGAGTTTTGATTGAGCATATTAGAGTGGTAAAGGGAGGTCGTTCATTTGAGTTTGGTAGCTTCATGGTGTTAATTTCTATATGTGATGTTGATTGTTTGATTGATGTTTTGAAGATGTGTTTGAATGAGATATGAAGTTATTTTGCTTAATGAAACATACTTGTATGCTTGTTGATGATTTGTGGCATTGATGCATTGGATGATATTTTGTCATGATTAATATATATATATATATATATATATATATATATATATATATATATATATATATATATCCTGGATGAGCATAGGACTGGTTATGACTCGATAAAATAATTAAAATACTCGAAAAACGAAATCAAGTTTTGAAAAACGAGTTTTGAAAACAAAAAGGTGTTTTTGGGAAAATTTGTTGCTTTTTCAAGAAAAGTTATCTTACTTTTGAAAAGTTATGTTCTTTTGAAATGGAAAAGTGATTTTTGTGGAAAGTTGTGCAAAGCGAATTTTGTTTCAGAAAAACGTTTTAAAAAGACGTGGAACCTTTAGAAATCGATTTTGTTTACGAAAAAGTGTTTTTTTCGGAAAATGTTCTTTTGGATAAAGAAATGTCTTGTTTTCAAGAAAAATGAAGTTGAGTTTTGTTTTTCCAAATCTGTTTTATGGAATAAGACCGAAAAGGAAAAACGATGATCTTTTGACACGAACATAAACCTAGTGACCGAGACGTCGGACTAGTGTTTTGTGGATTGAGCACTCGGACTTCGCATCCTATGTTTTGATTTGAACAGGCTTAATGTCCTTTAAAATGGGTCGGGAGCTATATGCCTCGACAAATGAAAGAATGAACGAAAAAGAAAACAGAAAAATTTCTGTGTACCGGCAGACGTGCTATTTGAAAACGAGGTACAACTTACGTAGTTGAGAATTGAGCCAGTTAAGACCACCAGGTCTATAGGGCATTCTGTGTGTCGAAACTCCACAAGTGGCAGGAGGCCTCGCGACCCCGTGCCGTGGTAAATCGGCTACCCAGCACGAATGAACTCGATCAGAGACTGGACTACTCATGATATGGTTTTGACATGATACCCTGGAACAATTGGAGTTCGGACCTAAATTGAGAGGCCGACTCATGAGAACAATTGTGTTACGGGTGCTATTGCGGCCTATCGCTCGATGAAGGGAAGTTAGAATCTCCGGAGTACAAGAATTAGAAAGATGATATCGAAGTCTCATGCATTACTATAACTCATGATAGTGTTTGAGATGTTGTATTGTATTACATAAATAACTGTTCTTATAACTGTATTTATCTGTGGATGTTTATGCTATTTGTCCCCTATGCGGCTATCGTGATAAACTTATTATATGAGTATCTCACCTTTATCTGTATATGTTGGACACCCTATTGTGTTTTTGGAACACATGTACAGATGTTGATCGTAGGTCCCCGCGAACACGTGAGGACTCGGATGACGGAGCCTTTTGAAAAAGCTGACTTTGGATTGTATCCCAAAGGCTACTTTTAGCCCGACCAACTTAGGAGTCTTTTATTTTTGTTGCAGTCTTATATTATTTTGCTGCACGTATATGTAAATTATGTATTCAAGTCTGTAATATGTTATATATTAGTCCTGGACTTATGTTATGATTATGTGAGTGTGCACCTTAATTACTAATGCGTGTTAAGGAGTTTATTTCCTTGTCTTGAGTTTGTTTTACCTATGTATGCAGAAAATTTTTAGAACCACGTTTTTGAACATAGCTATTCTCTGGATATTTTCCGCATTTTGAGTTCGAGTACGTAGCACCCGAGGGGGGTGTTACAGGCGACGTGGTTAACATCCACTTTAGCTTTAAGAAACTCTGTTTACAAGCTTCCGACCACTCAAACGTCTTCCCCTTTCTCGTCAACTACGTCATAGGCAACGCAATTATAGAGAATCCCTCGATAAACCTTCTGTAGTAGCCCGCTAAACCAAGAAAACTGCGAACCTCGCTCACAGACTTCGGGCTTTTCAACTTAACCACCGCTTCAACCCTAGCAGGATCCACTGTGATTCCATCCTTGATGATCACGTGTCCTAAGAACTGTACTTCCTCCAATCAGGAATCACACTTAGATAACTTCGCATATAATTGTCTATCCTTCAACACCTGTAGCACCACTCGAAGATGCTCTTCATGTTCCTCTTTACTCGGAGAGTAAATAAGGATGTCATCGATAAACACGACAACAAACTTATCTAGGAATGGTTGGACTATCCTGTTCATATAGTCCATGAATACTGTAACACCCCGATTTTCACGGCCTTTATAAACCAGTAAGTTGAATAATTAAGTTTGTATTTTATTCGAGGTTTTAGAAAATGAAATAAAATAAACCGAGACCATATTCATGCTCAACGCTATAGTAGGAAGCTACGATTAAATTTTGAGCTGAAAACTCAGACGAAGCCCGGTCTGCGTTTTTCCACTAACAGTAAGATTTTACTGCTTAGGAGACCTCAGTTTGACCCGAGAACGAGACAGTAAGTCTTAGAATTTAATTTCCTACGTTTTCGTTAAATTTGAAAAAAATCACTTCCTGACCTTCGTTCGAGCGAAATCTTCAATCGGGGGAAGAACGGAGCTGCATATGGATTTACCGGGACCCGCTAACGGATAATCTTGATGTCACATCAAGTCACATCACATGGGAATGCATGTCAGAGTCATCAAGACGTTTGAAAATATTTGGAAGCGAAATGACCAAAATACCCCTAACCTTTTCTTAAATGACATTTTAGTCCTTGAAGGAAAAGACTAAAATGCCCTTAAGTGACCCACTTTTGGGACATTTCAGCCCCTTATCCCATGCACCAGACCAGCCCAAAGGGAGCTACTTCACTTCAATTTCACACTTCATCTTCTTCCTTAAGCCATTCCACCATTTTCTTAAGAGAAAAAGCTTGAATCCTTGAGAGAAAAGTGTGATTCTTGATCAATCTTCATCATTCAATAGGTAAGATCACTTCTATGATCTCTAAGCTTCATGAATCTCTTCCTATTTCATGATTTAAGAACTTGATTTCTTGAGTTCCAACTTCAAGATCCAAATTTCAAAAATTCATAGAAAATTGTAGAAAAATCATTTTAATGGGAAACCAATTTCTTTGAGCTAGCTTCATCACCTTCTACCTCTATCCAAGAGTATATGATCAAAATCTCATCCTAGCCAATTTAATTTGATAGGGCCGAACCCTAGAAAATTGGGGCAATAGTGGATTTCTTCAATTTTTGTTCTATGACACTTGATTCCTTCCTTTCCTTTCCTTTGATCCTCGAATCCAAGTGACTGGAAAACCAAATCAATTCCTAGCCATTTTTCTTCTTGATGGCCGAGACCTAGAGTTTGATGAACCATGGGTTATGTTTCAAATTTTTTGAGTGATAGAACTTGATTTAGTGTTAAGTATGCTTAATAATCCTTCATCCAAAAGACTGGAACCAAATGAAACCCCTAGCCAATTTTTCATACCCTATGGCCGAACCTAGCCTCTTGGGGATTAGGGAAATTTTTGTTGTTAGTTATTGATGTTTGGATTGGTTGTATATTTGTAGTTGTTGTCGGGTAATCGGACGAGAAACCGGGAGACTTTCGGATCGTTCGGGCGACTTTCCGCTAACCGGGAAATTTCAAGAGGTAAGGGGAGATTGACTCCAAATGAGTTTGATAGCCACATGAGGTTGGTTGTAGTATGATTGTGAATGATTTCTCTTGTGATATATATGTGAAGATTAGTTGGGAAGTGTGTGATTGAATATTAAGATATGAATTGTGACGTTATTGCCTTGAATGAAATATTTGATATAGAAATATAAATTGTGGCAATTTTGCCTTGGATTGAACATATGTATGATGTTGATTTGAGTTTGGAATGGATATATTTGGTTTATGTACTTGATTTGCCTGATGAAGTATATACTTGGATGAGATGATGTTGAATTGAGATTTGATGTGTGTATATATATATATATATAACCTGGACTGGTTAAGAGCATAGCACTGGCTATGGCTCGAATGATGAAGATTAAGCTAACTAAAAGTCTTGATCAACAATTTGAAAATGTTTTGATTTAAGGAACGAAAAGCTTCTAAGCTAAATGATATAATGGCCAATTTTACAAAAAAAGCCACTAAGTTAAGAACCCAAGATGATTTCGAATAAGACTTAGCAAGTCGAGAGTTGGTGAAGAAAATAGTGAAAAATTGCTTTATCATTATTTTCTAAACATGTTGTACAAAGAAAGAAAACCTTGAGAAAAAATCTAGTTGTCAAAGAAATAACCTTCTAAAAGAATTTGATGTTCGAAAACGAAAAATGTCTCTTCATGAAAGTTTGCTCTGATAATAATATTTTAAAAAATGTTTTAAAACGATGGAACCTTTAGAAAGGGCATTTAAAGCCAACATCCTTTGAAAATGCAACTTTAAAACTTTAGTCTTTGGGAATGATTTGTAAAGAAAGGTTTTGGTGGAAAATAGTTTTAGAGCGAAAACGAGTTTTGGTTTATACCAAAGAGGATCTGAGTTTTGTTTTTGAGATTTGAACTACGAAAATGAATTTGATGAAACTAGTGATTTCCCCTTCATGCATGTGAAGCACATGAACCTACTGACCGAGATGTCAGGCTAGAGTTCTGTGACATGAACGGACTTTGTGTCTTATATGCGAGTCTAGTGTTCGCGACGTCGGCCTAGTACATCGTGGATTGAGCACTCGGACTACGTGTCCTATGTTTTGAAAAAGAACGGACTTAGTGTCCTATATGCGAGTCTAGTGTCCGCGACGCCGGCCTAGTACTTTGTGAATTAAGAACTTGGACTATGTGTCCTAAAATTTGAATTGAACGGGCTATATGTCCTTTAAAATGAGTCATGAGCTGTGTGCCTTGCCAGAAAATGAAAGAACGAACAAAAAGAAAGAATAGAAAACCTCCTACATACATGCATGAGTCGACCGACGTGCCATACGAACCGAGCTACAATCCAAGTGGTTGAGAATATGAGCCAGTTAAGACCACTAGGTCTATAGGGGCATCCTGTGTTCGAAACTCCACAAGTGGCCGGAGGCATCGCGACCCCATGCCGTGGCAATCAGAGACTGGACTATTCATGATATGGTTGTGACGTGGTACCCCGGAACAATTGGAGTTCGGATCTAAATTGAGAGGCGGACTCATGAGAACAATTGTGTAATGAGAGTATTCGCAGCCTATCGCTCGATGAAGGGAAGTAGGAATCTCCGCAGTACATCAATTAGAGAGTAGAATTGAAGTCTCATGCATTCATTTGACTTATCTTGATGAATGAGTATGATATTTTGAAAGCGAAATTATCCCATTATGATATTATGTTGATTATTGATACTCTATTGTATGACTATGTTGATGCACTATTTGTATGCTGCTTTACTTGTGTGAGTATTACGATAAACTTGTGAACGAGCATCTCACCCTTGCGTGTACATGTTGGATACCCTGTTGTGTTTTTTGAACACATGTACAGATATTTTTCCAATGATCCTCTGGGTCACTGTGGGACCCTGTAGCTGAGTTCCTTGGTGCCAATGACGAAGACGGATGGACTGTTGATGATGAGGCCCAGTCTCATCGGGGCGATGCAGGCTAGGTAGTATACTTTATTGTTCTTAGAGTTTTGTTAGACCAGGTCTTAGGATTTTGATATTTAAAGTCAGGTCCTTTGACCGTGACTCTATATGATGTATATTAAGAGACCGATGTGATGTACGCCTTATGGCAATATTGAATGAGTTTATAGATGATGAATTTGGGTTCGTTTCTCAGTTGTTGTTAAAGGTTTAAATTGGTATTAGATTTCCGCAACTAGTCTAATGAGTATTTTCGAAAAGGTTTTAATTAACTGAAATAGAGAATTTGGGTTACTGACTGTGACGCCTAGAAGGGGTGTTACAATAGTGGTATCAGAGCTGGTCGATGTCTTTTGGGATCTAGGTTATGGATTCATGATGTTTTTGCTGTGTTTACTCTGTGTTTTGTTTTGATAGAGGACAGTAAGAGTAAGAACAGTTTGTGATGACTTGTTTCTTTTGGAATTCAACCAATTGGATTGGTTGGATCCGATGATTGAGATGCGCTATGACTTTTATGAGAAAAGTTATCCGAGTTATTAAGAGGTGACATCTAAGGTAAGTTTTGAGACAACCCCTTAATCAGTTCTAGCAAATAGGCTTGAATATGACCTTTACTTTATAAGTCAAGGATGTTAGACTCTTAGTTATCAAGCGAGTGAAGACTCCTTGGTATGTAAAGGCAGTTTGAATGTTGGGAAAGTTTGCCGAAGGGATGAGTGTGCCTTAGGCAAGTAGAAGAATACCAAAAAGTTTTGGAAGTAGATATGTAGGTAGCTAGTAAGTGACCAAAGGAATGACAAGATAACGATATGTGCTCTAAAAGAGTTGAGAGACTGGAATAGAATTCCGGTAAAGTAATAAAAGTGTGGTACTACGTGAAGTTTCTTCTGATAGTATTTTAAGAAACGATGGGAGCCTCCGCTGTTGTGAATTTGATTGATAGGATATTTGCCTTTTAGGACAAATGAAAGGCTACACCTTATGGGTGGACTTGTGATCCATGTTGTTGATGGTGAAGGATTCGTATAATACCTAAGTATAAACTTTCAAAGTTTGCGAATGATCAGAGACTGAGTGAACCAGAATTGAAATGTGAACTTTGGCTACAGGACGAGTGTCCTTAGTACTGGTATCAATAGGGGAAAGAATCACAAGAATCCTATATGGATAGGAGTATTGTCTTGTTAATAGAACTTAAGACAGTGGCAGAGATGAGTAAGACAGATGAGTTTAGACCCGTTGCAACGACCACTATCTGAGGATATGGTTGACTCCTTGTTTTGATACTTTCATATTCGAGGACTTGGACTACCTTTGATATTAAGTTTGGATTTTCACTTAGATATCGGAACTCTTAAGTGAGCTTATTGGGATTTAGAGTGCATTAGAGTTGTTGGTGAGATTTGGACGTGTAATAACGAAATAAGAACTAGTTTCAGTGTTTGCCTTAATCATGGAAGTAAGTCTTTCGTGAAGGATTGTTAGTAGAGAATGACGGACTAACAGGTCAGTGAAAGAGGGAATGACTTTCCCGATAGTCGATGGATGAGCAAAGGACGGATGATAAGTTTCAGGAGTTAATTTTATTTCCCCAAGAGAGTAGGACCTTGTTGAAATTGTTTCCTTTACGAAACAAGGTGTGTTGTCACACAGGGGCGTGCGTTTTGTTGGGTTCTGGTAGGGTAAGGCCTTGTGAGAACTCACATTTAGAGAAGGGTACTTGAATTCATATTGACACGTCGTCGTCCTTTTAGGATTATGTCAGACATTTGAACAAGGTGCCTGTCATGGAAGATTTTTAGGATAAATTTTCTGAGGATATTCCGAGTCAGCGTTGCAAAGGACGTTGAGTTTTCGATTGATCTATTTTCAAGATTCAATTAGATCTCCATCGCCTGTGCAGGATATCGCCTACAAAGTTGGCTGGGTTGGACTGCATGAAATGGAATTTCGTTTGGTTCTTGTGAAATTCGTCATCATCGGTGATGTTTTCGTTACTCGAGGAGTCACGAGGAACATTAGGGGACTCTGCGTCAAGTGTTATGGACCCTACGCGAGAAGAGTTGTCGCGAAGTTACTTAAGTACTAGTTTGACTCGATGGCGGTAAGAATTCTTAGGGTGTGCAATCCCGGACGAGCCTTTGTACTCACACTCCCATGTATGAGACATTTGGGTGGATCGGTTTAATAGTAACCTTTGACTTGGTCATTTTCATGTCATTCCATCGAAAGATTTGTTACGGCTATTTCTTGAGTTGTAACAAAGACAAATTCTCGATACTGGAAGTTTCTTGATGAGACTTAGTCTAATCACTTTTACACTTGGTAACTGTGACCCAGTCTGGTTTTTGACCAGACCGCCCATCTTTTGATTCCATGTTCTATTGGAAGGTTCTTATGAAAGAAGGGCCTTTATTAGAGTCATGATTGTAAACATGTCTTAGCTATGCATTTTTACACTCACGAACCTACTGAAGAATCTTTTTACATACTGGATATTCCTGTATTCATTTCCAAGTGGTAAAATCCGCCTATACACTTTCCTATAAGAGTAAGACCAAGAAAATCTCCTTCATTGAAAGTTTCTTTTGTTGAAAGATATCTTTCCTTAATCTTCAAGGACCGCGTAGCAACTAAGTTCCACTGATTGCCCTCAACTCAAGTGGGCGAGCAAAAGAACGTTTTGATCCTTAAGAGATTGGTTGGGAGTAAGTATAGTAATCTAACTACGAACATCCTGTCAGGAGGATAGACGAGAAGTGATGGGAGTTTTGTTAAGGTCTAGTGTGGTGGATAAGATGTAAAACCCGAGGATTTAGAGAATCCTGTCTAGTCTTGAGTCACGAAATTTCAAGGACGAATTTTTTTTTTAGAGGGGTAGTAATGTAACACCCCGATTTCCACAGCCTTTATAAACTCGTAAGTTGAATAATTAAGTTTGTATTTTATTCGAGGTTTAGAAAATTAAATAAAATAAACCGAGACCATATTCATGCTCAATGCTATCGTAGGAAGCTACGATTAAATTTTTAGCTGAAAACTCAGATGGAGCCCGGTCTGCGTTTTTCCACTGACGGTAAGATGTTATTGCTCAGGACACCTCAGTTTGACCCATGAACGAGACAGTAAGTCTTAGAATTTAATTTCCTATGTTTTCGTTAAATTTGAAAAAAATCACTTCCTGACCTTCGTTCGAGCGAAATCTTCAATCGGGTGAAGAACAGAGCTGCATATGGATTTACCGGGACCCGCTAACAAATAATCTTGATGTCACAACAAGTCACATCACATGGGAATTCATGTCAGAGTCATCATGACGTTTGAGAATATCTGGACACGAAATGACCAAAATACCCCTAACCTTTTCTTAAATGACATTTTAGTCCTTGAAGGAAAAGACTAAAATGCCCTTAAGTGACCCACTTTTGGGACATTTCAGCCCCTTATCCCATGCACAAGACCAGCCCAAAGGGAGCTACTTCACTTCAATTTCACACTTCATCTTCTTCCTTATGCCATTCCACCATTTTCTTAAGAGAAAAAGCTTGAATCCTTGAGAGAAAAGTGTGATTCTTGATCAATCTTCATCATTCAATAGGTAATATCACTTCTATGATCTCTAAGCTTCATCAATCTCTTCCTATTTCATGATTTAAGAACTTGATTTCTTGAGTTCCAACTTCAATATCCAAATTTCAAAAAATTCATAGAAAATTGTAGAAAAATCATTTTAATGGGAAACCAATTT
The DNA here is from genome assembly GCA_039655645.1 of Ammopiptanthus mongolicus. Lineage (NCBI taxonomy): Eukaryota > Viridiplantae > Streptophyta > Magnoliopsida > Fabales > Fabaceae > Ammopiptanthus > Ammopiptanthus mongolicus. The sequence goes on from CM077347.1 coordinate 69,191,851, forward strand.
CTTTGAGCTAGCTTCATCACCTTCTACCTCTATCCAAGAGTATATGATCAAACTCTCATCCTAGCCAATTTAATTCGATAGGGCCGAACCCTAGAAAATTGGGGGAATAGTGGATTTCTTCAATTTTTGTTCTATGACACTTGATTCGATCCTTTCCTTTCCTTTGATCCTCGAATCCAAGTGATTGGAAAACCAAATCAATTCCTAGCTATTTTTATTCTTGATGGCCGAGACCTAGAGTGTGATGAACCATGGGTTATGTTTCAAATTTTTTGAGTGATAGAACTTGATTTAGTGTTAAGTATGCTTAATAATCCTTCATCCAAAAGATTGGAACCAAATGAAACCCTTAGCCCATTTTTCATACCCTATGGCCGAACCTAGCCTCTAGGGGATTAGGGAAATTTGTGTTGTTAGTTATTGATGTTTGGATTGGTTGTGTATTTGTAGTTGTTGTCGGGTAATCGGACGAGAAACCGGACGACTTTTGGATCGGTCGGGCGACTTTCTGCTAACCAGGAAACTTCACATTGATAGCCGCATGAGGTTGGTTGTAGTATGATTGTGAATGATTTCTCTTGTGATGTATATGTGAAAATTAATTGGTAAGTGTGTGATTGAATATTAAGATGTGAATTGTGACGTTATTGACTTGAATTAAATATTTGATATGGAAATATAAATTGTGGCATTTTTGCCTTGGATTGAACGTATGTATAATGTTGATTTGAGTTTGGAATGGATATATGTGGTGTATGTACTTGATTTGCTTGATGAAGTATATACTTGATGAGATGATGTTGAATTGAGATTTGACGTGTTTATATATATTGGTTTAGAGCATAGCACTCACTATAGCTCAATATTGAAGATTAAGCTACTTAAAAGGCTTAATCAACAATTTGGATATGTTTTGATTTGAGAGATGGAAAGCTTCTAAGCTAAATTTTATAATGACCAATTTTACTAAATAGCCACTAAGTTAAGAACCCAAGATGATTTTCGAACAAGACTTAAGAAATTGAGAGTTAGTGAGGAAAATAGTGAAAAATTGCTTTATCATTATTTTCTGAACATGTTGTACGAAGAAAAATAAAATTGAAAAGTATTTAGTTGTCAGAAAAGAATCTTCTGCAAGTATTTGACTTTCCAAAACGAAAAAGTCTCTTCATGAAAGTTTGCTCCGATAACAATCTTTAGAAAAATGTTTTAAAACGATGGAACCTTTAGAAAAGGCATGTAAAGCCAAAATCTTTTGAAATTGAATCTTTAGGACTTGAGCCTTTGAGAATGATTTGTAAAGAGAAGTTTTTGTGGAAAACAAGTTTTAGAGCGAAAACGAGTTTTGGTTTATACCAAAGTGATTTTGAGTTTTGTTTTCAAGATTTAAACTACGAAAATGAAATATGATAAAACTGGTGATTACCCCTTCACGCATGTGAAGCACAAGAACCTAGTGGATATGTTTTGATTTGAGAGATGGAAAGCTTCTAAGCTAAATTTTATAATGACCAATTTTACTAAAAAGCCACTAAGTTAAGAACCCAAGATGATTTTCGAACAAGACTTAAGAAATTGAGAGTTAGTGAGGAAAATAGTGAAAAGTTGCTTTATCATTATTTTCTGAACATGTTGTACGAAGAAAAATAAAATTGAAAAGTATTTAGTTGTCAGAAAAGAATCTTCTGCAAGTATTTGACTTTCCAAAACGAAAAAGTCTCTTCATGAAAGTTTGCTCCGATAACAATCTTTAGAAAAATGTTTTAAAACGATGGAACCTTTAGAAAAGGCATGTAAACCCAAAATCCTTTGAAATTGAATCTTTAGGACTTGAGCCTTTGAGAATGATTTGTAAAGAGAAGTTTTTGTGGAAAACAAGTTTTAGAGCGAAAACGAGTTTTGGTTTATACCAAAGTGATTTTGAGTTTTGTTTTCAAGATTTAAACTACGAAAATGAAATTTGATAAAACTGGTGATTACCCCTTCACGCATGTGAAGCACAAGAACCTAGTGGATATGTTTTGATTTGAGAGATGGAAAGCTTCTAAGCTAAATTTTGTAATGACCAATTTTACTAAATAGCCACTAAGTTAAGAACCCAAGATGATTTTCGAACAAGACTTAAGAAATTGAGAGTTAGTGAGGAAATAGTGAAAAGTTGCTTTATCATTATTTTCTAAACATGTTGTACGAAGAAAAATAAAATTGAAAAGTATTTAGTTGTCAGAAAAGAATCTTCTGCAAGTATTTGACTTTCCAAAACGAAAAAGTCTCTTCATGAAAGTTTGCTCCGATAACAATCTTTAGAAAAACGTTTTAAAACGATGGAACCTTTAGAAAAGGCATGTAAAGCCAAAATCCTTTGAAATTGAATCTTTAGGACTTGAGCCTTTGAGAATGATTTGTAAAGAGAAGTTTTTGTGGAAAACAAGTTTTAGCGAAAACGAGTTTTGGTTTCTACCAAAGTGATTTTGAGTATCTTTAGGACTTGAGCCTTTGAGAATGATTTGTAAAGAGAAGTTTTTGTGGAAAACAAGTTTTAGAGCGAAAACGAGTTTTGGTTTATACCAAAGTGATTTTGAGTTTTGTTTTCAAGATTTAAACTACGAAAATGAAATATGATAAAACTGGTGATTACCCCTTCACGTATGTGAAGCACAAGAACCTAGTGGATATGTTTTGATTTGAGAGATGGAAAGCTTCTAAGCTAAATTTTATAATGACCAATTTTACTAAAAAGCCACTAAGTTAAGAACCCAAGATGATTTTCGAACAAGACTTAAGAAATTGAGAGTTAGTGAGGAAAATAGTGAAAAGTTGCTTTATCATTATTTTCTGAACATGTTGTACGAAGAAAAATAAAATTGAAAAGTATTTAGTTGTCAGAAAAGAATCTTCTGCAACTATTTGACTTTCCAAAACGAAAAAGTCTCTTCATGAAAGTTTGCTCCGAAAACAATCTTTAGAAAAATGTTTTAAAACGATGGAACCTTTAGAAAAGGCATGTAAACCCAAAATCCTTTGAAATTGAATCTTTAGGACTTGAGCCTTTGAGAATGATTTGTAAAGAGAAGTTTTTGTGGAAGACAAGTTTTAGAGCGAAAACGAGTTTTGGTTTATACCAAAGTGATTTTGAGTTTTGTTTTCAAGATTTAAACTACGAAAATGAAATTTGATAAAACTGGTGATTACCCCTTCACGCATGTGAAGCACAAGAACCTAGTGGATATGTTTTGATTTGAGAGATGGAAAGCTTCTAAGCTAAATTTTGTAATGACCAATTTTACTAAATAGCCACTAAGTTAAGAACCCAAGATGATTTTCGAACAAGACTTAAGAAATTGAGAGTTAGTGAGGAAATAGTGAAAAGTTGCTTTATCATTATTTTCTGAACATGTTGTACGAAGAAAAATAAAATTGAAAAGTATTTAGTTGTCAGAAAAGAATCTTCTGCAAGTATTTGACTTTCCAAAACGAAAAAGTCTCTTCATGAAAGTTTGCTCCGATAACAATCTTTAGAAAAATGTTTTAAAACGATGGAACCTTTAGAAAAGGCATGTAAAGCCAAAATCCTTTGAAATTGAATCTTTAGGACTTGAGCCTTTGAGAATGATTTGTAAAGAGAAGTTTTTGCCGAAAACAAGTTTTAGCGAAAACGAGTTTTGGTTTATACCAAAGTGATTTTGAGTATCTTTAGGACTTGAGCCTTTGAGAATGATTTGTAAAGAGAAGTTTTTGTGGAAAACAAGTTTTAGAGCGAAAACGAGTTTTGGTTTTTGAGTTTTGTTTTCAAGATTTAAACTACGAAAATGAAATTTGATAAAACTGGTGATTACCCCTTCACGCATGTGAAGCACAAGAACCTAGTGGATATGTTTTGATTTGAGAGATGGAAAGCTTCTAAGCTAAATTTTATAATGACCAATTTTACTAAAAAGCCACTAAGTTAAGAACCCAAGATGATTTTCGAACAAGACTTAAGAAATTGAGAGTTAGTGAGGAAAATAGTGAAAAGTTGCTTTATCATTATTTTCTGAACATGTTGTACGAAGAAAAATAAAATTGAAAATTATTTAGTTGTCAGAAAAGAATCTTCTGCAAGTATTTGACTTTCCAAAACGAAAAAGTCTCTTCATGAAAGTTTGCTCCGATAACAATCTTTAGAAAAATGTTTTAAAACGATGGAACCTTTAGAAAAGGCATGTAAACCCAAAATCCTTTGAAATTGAATCTTTAGGACTTGAGCCTTTGAGAATGATTTGTAAAGAGAAGTTTTTGTGGAAAACAAGTTTTAGAGCGAAAACGAGTTTTGGTTTATACCAAAGTGATTTTGAGTTTTGTTTTCAAGATTTAAACTACGAAAATGAAATTTGATAAAACTGGTGATTACCCCTTCACGCATGTGAAGCACAAGAACCTAGTGGATATGTTTTGATTTGAGAGATGGAAAGCTTCTAAGCTAAATTTTGTAATGACCAATTTTACTAAATAGCCACTAAGTTAAGAACCCAAGATGATTTTCGAACAAGACTTAAGAAATTGAGAGTTAGTGAGGAAATAGTGAAAAGTTGCTTTATCATTATTTTCTGAACATGTTGTACGAAGAAAAATAAAATTGAAAAGTATTTAGTTGTCAGAAAAGAATCTTCTGCAAGTATTTGACTTTCCAAAACGAAAAAGTCTCTTCATGAAAGTTTGCTCCGATAACAATCTTTAGAAAAATGTTTTAAAACGATGGAACTTTAGAAAAGGCATGTAAAGCCAAAATCCTTTGAAATTGAATCTTTAGGACTTGAGCCTTTGAGAATGATTTGTAAAGAGAAGTTTTTGTGGAAAACAAGTTTTAGCGAAAACGAGTTTTGGTTTCTACCAAAGTGATTTTGAGTATCTTTAGGACTTGAGCCTTTGAGAATGATTTGTAAAGAGAAGTTTTTGTGGAAAACAAGTTTTAGAGCGAAAACGAGTTTTGGTTTATACCAAAGTGATTTTGAGTTTTGTTTTCAAGATTTAAACTACGAAAATGAAATATGATAAAACTGGTGATTACCCCTTCACGCATGTGAAGCACAAGAACCTAGTGGATATGTTTTGATTTGAGAGATGGAAAGCTTCTAAGCTAAATTTTATAATGACCAATTTTACTAAAAAGCCACTAAGTTAAGAACCCAAGATGATTTTCGAACAAGACTTAAGAAATTGAGAGTTAGTGAGGAAAATAGTGAAAAGTTGCTTTATCATTATTTTCTGAACATGTTGTACGAAGAAAAATAAAATTGAAAAGTATTTAGTTGTCAGAAAAGAATCTTCTGCAACTATTTGACTTTCCAAAACGAAAAAGTCTCTTCATGAAAGTTTGCTCCGATAACAATCTTTAGAAAAATGTTTTAAAACGATGGAACCTTTAGAAAAGGCATGTAAACCCAAAATCCTTTGAAATTGAATCTTTAGGACTTGAGCCTTTGAGAATGATTTGTAAAGAGAAGTTTTTGTGGAAGACAAGTTTTAGAGCGAAAACGAGTTTTGGTTTATACCAAAGTGATTTTGAGTTTTGTTTTCAAGATTTAAACTACGAAAATGAAATATGATAAAACTGGTGATTACCCCTTCACGCATGTGAAGCACAAGAACCTAGTGGATATGTTTTGATTTGGGAGATGGAAAGCTTCTAAGCTAAATTTTATAATGACCAATTTTACTAAAAAGCCACTAAGTTAAGAACCCAAGATGATTTTCGAACAAGACTTAAGAAATTGAGAGTTAGTGAGGAAAATAGTGAAAAGTTGCTTTATCATTATTTTCTGAACATGTTGTATGAAGAAAAATAAAATTGAAAAGTATTTAGTTGTCAGAAAAGAATCTTCTGCAACTATTTGACTTTCCAAAACGAAAAAGTCTCTTCATGAAAGTTTGCTCCGATAACAATCTTTAGAAAAATGTTTTAAAACGATGGAACCTTTAGAAAAGGCATGTAAACCCAAAATCCTTTGAAATTGAATCTTTAGGACTTGAGCCTTTGAGAATGATTTGTAAAGAGAAGTTTTTGTGGAAGACAAGTTTTAGAGCGAAAACGAGTTTTGGTTTATACCAAAGTGATTTTGAGTTTTGTTTTCAAGATTTAAACTACGAAAATGAAATTTGATAAAACTGGTGATTACCCCTTCACGCATGTGAAGCACAAGAACCTAGTGGATATGTTTTGATTTGAGAGATGGAAAGCTTCTAAGCTAAATTTTGTAATGACCAATTTTACTAAATAGCCACTAAGTTAAGAACCCAAGATGATTTTCGAACAAGACTTAAGAAATTGCGAGTTAGTGAGGAAATAGTGAAAAGTTGCTTTATCATTATTTTCTGAACATGTTGTACGAAGAAAAATAAAATTGAAAAGTATTTAGTTGTCAGAAAAGAATCTTCTGCAAGTATTTGACTTTCCAAAACGAAAAAGTCTCTTCATGAAAGTTTGCTCCGATAACAATCTTTAGAAAAATGTTTTAAAACGATGGAACCTTTAGAAAAGGCATGTAAAGCCAAAATCCTTTGAAATTGAATCTTTAGGACTTGAGCCTTTGAGAATGATTTGTAAAGAGAAGTTTTTGACGAAAACAAGTTTTAGCGAAAACGAGTTTTGGTTTATACCAAAGTGATTTTGAGTATCTTTAGGACTTGAGCCTTTGAGAATGATTTGTAAAGAGAAGTTTTTGTGGAAAACAAGTTTTAGAGCGAAAACGAGTTTTGGTTTATACCAAAGTGATTTTGAGTTTTGTTTTCAAGATTTAAACTACGAAAATGAAATTTGATAAAACTGGTGATTACCCCTTCACGCATGTGAAGCACAAGAACCTATTGGATATGTTTTGATTTGAGAGATGGAAAGCTTCTAAGCTAAATTTTATAATGACCAATTTTACTAAAAAGCCACTAAGTTAAGAACCCAAGATGATTTTCGAACAAGACTTAAGAAATTGAGAGTTAGTGAGGAAAATAGTGAAAAGTTGCTTTATCATTATTTTCTGAACATGTTGTACGAAGAAAAATAAAATTGAAAATTATTTAGTTGTCAGAAAAGAATCTTCTGCAAGTATTTGACTTTCCAAAACGAAAAAGTCTCTTCATGAAAGTTTGCTCCGATAACAATCTTTAGAAAAATGTTTTAAAACGATGGAACCTTTAGAAAAGGCATGTAAACCCAAAATCCTTTGAAATTGAATCTTTAGGACTTGAGCCTTTGAGAATGATTTGTAAAGAGAAGTTTTTGTGGAAAACAAGTTTTAGAGCGAAAACGAGTTTTGGTTTATACCAAAGTGATTTTGAGTTTTGTTTTCAAGATTTAAACTACGAAAATGAAATTTGATAAAACTGGTGATTACCCCTTCACGCATGTGAAGCACAAGAACCTAGTGATCGAGACGTCGGGCTAGAGTTCTGTGACATGAACAGACCTTGTGTCCTATATGCGAGTTTAGTGCCTGCGACGTCGGCCTAGTACATCGTGGATTGAGCACTTGGACTACGTGTCCTGTGTTTTGAAAAAGAACGGACTTAGTGTCCTATATGCGAGTCTAGTGTCCGCGACGCTGGCCTAGTACTTCGTGAATTAAGAACTTGGACTACGTGTCCTAAAATTTGAATTGAACGGGCTATATGACCTTTAAATTGAGCCATGAGCTGTGTGCCTTACTAGAAAACGAAAGAACGAACGTAAAGAAAGAATGAACGAAAAGAAAGAATAAAAAAACCTCTTGCATACATGCATGAGTCGGCCGACATGCCATACGAACCGAGCTACAATCCAAGTGGTTGAGAATATGAGCCAATTAAAACCACTACGTCTATAGGGTCATCCAGTGTTCGAAACTCCACAAGTGGCCGGAGGCATCGCGACCCCGTGCCGTGGTAAATCGGCTGCCCAACACGAATGAACTGAATCAGAGACTGGACTATTCATGATATGGTTGTGACGTGGTACCCCGGAACAATTGGAGTTCGGACCTAAATTGAGAGGCTGACTCATGAGAACAATTGTGTTATGGGAGTATTTGTGGCCTATCGCTTGATGAAGGGAAGTAGGAATCTCCGGCGTACATGAATTAGAGAGTCGAATTGAAGTCTCATGCATTCATTTGACTTATCTTGATGAATGAGTATGATATTTTGAAAGCGAAATTATCCCATTATGATATTATGTTGATTATTGATACTTTATCGCATGACTGTGTTGATGCACTATTTGTATGTTGCTTTAGTTGTGTGACTATTACGATAAACTTGTGAACGAGCATATCACCCTTTCCTGTACATGTTGGACACCCTGTTGTGTTTTTTGAACACATGTACAGATATTTTTCCAACGGTCCTCTGGGTCACTGCGGGACCCTATAGCTAAGTTCCTTCGTGCCGACGACGATGACGGATGGACTATTGATGACAAGGCTCAGTCTCATCGAGGCGATGCAGGCTAGGTAGTATACTTTATTGTTCTTAAAGTTTTGTTAGACCAGCTCTTAGGATTTTGATACTTAAAGTCAGGTCCTTTGACCGTGACTCTATATGATGTATATCAAGAGACCGAAGTGATGTACGCCTTATGGCAATGTTGGATGAGTTTATAGATGATGAATTTGAGTTCGTTTCTTAGTTGTTGTTAAAGGTTTAAATTGGTATCAGATTTCCGCAACTAGTCTAATGAGTATTTTCGAAAAGGTTTTAATTAACCGAAATAGAGAATTTGGGTTACGGACTGTGACACCGAGAGGGGGTGTTACAAATACGGCTAGAGCATTAGTCGCACCGAAAGGCATAACCAAATACTCGTAGTGCCCATACCGACTTCGAAAAGCAGTCTTCGGTACATCCTCCTTCCTCATCTGGATTTTATGGTAACCAGATCGCAGATCGATATTGGAGAACATAGTTATTCCCCTTAACTGATCCATCAAATTGTCAATCCTTGGCAACGAGTACTTGTTCTTTATCGTCATTTTGTTCAGCTGACGATAGTCCACATATAACCTTGAACTCCCATTCATCTTCTTGATAAACAACATCGGAGCTCCCCATGGTGACGCACTAGGTCTAATAAATTCCTTGCCTAGCATCTCATCCAACTATTTCTTCAAATCTGCCAACTGTGCTGGAGACATTCGATAAGATGCTATTGAAATAGGTCCAGTTCCTGGTACAAGATCTATTGCAAACTCGATTTCCCTCTCCGGCGTCAACCCTAGAACTGTTGGTGTAAGCCCTAGAGGCCAATATATATTTATTGAATTTATATATTGTATCATGACTTTATTTTATATTTTATATATATGAGGCATTTATTTATTATGTTATATTTGATGATCATATTTACAGCATAATAAAGTCCTTAGAATAGGTAGTTCATTTAATGGAACGTCAAGTATGACTTGACCGTGAGATGCCATTAAATTATAGAACACTATTCTTAAATATCCATAGTCAAATATTATTATTAATATGGACAATAATAATACATTGAGACTATTATGTGAGTGTACTGATGATCACATCTCACGGATCATAGATATAAGATATCAAGTCTTCACATATGTATAAATATTAGTGGAATATTTATATTGGAGTGTCCCGTTATTAGAACGCTGCATAATAGTTAGGTAAGTGTCATGAGCGATTCTCATGGTGACCATAGTGAAGTAGTCCTTTGACTTGCAGTCACTACGATCCCTAACATATGTAGTTGTAGGCTTTGATACTATTAAACATTGTCTGTAACAAGACAACTATAAAGGTAGTTATTGGGCCTACAATGAAACATGCTGAGGAATGTGAGTGATGTACATAGGATTTGTCCCTCCTACATAACAAGAGTAATGTCTATAAGCCTCTTGATGGTATGCAACGTAGAAATGCATGACCATGCTAAGGTGAGACAATCTGAGATATTAGGCCCACGTGATCATACATAGATCAAGAAATATATAATTGGACTTAACAAGGATGAGACATTTATGCCTTGTGTTCAATTAAGACATTGTGACGAAAGGACGTTGACTTCACATTATATATGGTTACAATATGGTTTTAATTGTATCACCAATATTCTAATTAATTGGGTAGCAATTATGTATTGCTAGATGTCGCTCATTGTTTATAATATTAATTGATTATTAATATGATTAATAATAATTAATATTATTGCCAATTAATTGAGAACCTATACGGTCACACGCATAGAGCAAATGTTCAGAGAATTAGTTTAATTGATTAATTAAATATGATTTAATTAATAATTAAACGATGGGCCTGTAGCATACAGTAGCCCAAGTGGGTTAGGTAAAGTGAGTGACAGCTATTAATAAGTTGTGCACGTCAGTTAAGCGACACACAACGCAGAGCACTCATAACGGCCATTGTACACCCTTGACAGGCGTGCCCTCTTTTCTCTCTTTGTGTGGCGTGCCTCTCCCAATCCTGATAGCTAGCACTACGCTATCTCTGATGTTGGTTTGCTCGTGTGCACTGAGCAGAGGTATTGTTACTTTGCAATACTGGTGATAGAGAAGAACCTCTCCCTTTGTGGTGATAGTAGCAGTGTTCCTCGGATCTGCTGCTCTGTTGTTGTGTAGATCAAGTTGCCATTCACACCATAGCAGTGTTCGTGATTTACCATTGTTGCTGACATGCTCACAGTGTTCGTGGTAAAGCTACGCTTCAAGAGGTAAACACAATATCCTTGTGATTCATGTGCGATACGTGGTCCTTTAGTAAAGGGGTTTTTCTGCTCAAGAACTTTTTATAAATTGTTTTTAAAAATTATCCCTCTTGAAACCCCAACAGTGGTATCAAAGCGTCTGGTCATAGTTTGCCATGTATCCTAGGATTGTTTACCATTGTATGATAACATGTTTATTGCTTTTAAATATGATTTGTTTGTTTAAAAGCATGGTTGTATGATTTGTATGTGATATAAATCTCTTTGAACATGTTTTGTGTGCTTGGTTGTGCTTCTGCCATAAATAAGGATTCGCTTCTGGAATCCTGTTGCGCCGTTTGGCATGGCTGTGCTCCTTGTAGCATGGTTGTGCATGTTTGAGTTAGAGTTAGTGAACGTGTAGCACGCCGTGCGCAGTTTGGCACAACCGTACCACTTTTGAACAGCGTCAATGATTTTTCAGCACAGCCGTGCACATGTTGTACAGCGGCAGCGAGTGCGCCGTTTGGAACGGCCGTGCTGATGGACAGAATATGATTTTATCCCTTTTTGCATATTTATAAATTATTTATTAAATGTGCGGTATATGGTTATGGCCCTAGTTTTGGTGTTTATTTTATTTGGTAAATACGGCCTGCGTGTCATGACATTTACTTTATCTATTTTATTTTAAATTTTTTAAATTGCTCGGTTGACATGGAGGCAACACCAAATCATGACGCCAGTGGGAGGAACTTTGGAAGTCTGCTTGAGGGTCAAAAATTGTAATAATTAGTTTTAATTATTGCACATTAGGAGGCCATAATCATAATATCTTTTATATGTCTTGTAAGTTTATGTATGTGATGCATGAAATGTATGAGATGTATGATTTAAATTTGGAATTTAAATTGTATGATAGCATATATGTCATTGTATGCTTAATATGTTTTGAATGTATGTAAGCTAGTATGCCATGTATGCTATGAGAGATGTTTATATGGTAAACAAGCTGGTGGAGATCACTTAATTATTAAATTCCCTCAATAAATTAAATTATTAAATGCCTCCTGGTGCGTGGCACTCGTTAAGGCCAGAATCATTTAAGTGTGGGTCATGCTCAGTTGAGCACCTTAATATATTCTGGTGAGGCGCGAAAGGTAAAGTAACCTACTACCAACCATTGGGTTGAACTTAACTAAGCGTATTCAATAGGATTGAAATGACTTAGAGGCATGGGGTTGGGCATTAATCCATATGATGGGTTAGAATGAGGAGTTATTCACCCAACTGGTCCAAGAATTACATTCAATGTAATTGGACAGGAGTTTCCTACCTAAATAGCTGAGTTCTAATCGATCAGCTCAGCTGACTCAGAACGAAGTGAAATATGGATCTTGGTCCCACTAGAAAATCTTTCAATGGGATTTTCCGAGTCAGTGATGAGGTTCATTGATTTGAGTAAAATAACGGGAGCGTATTTAATAAAAACCTATTAAATATGATTTAAAATCATGATACTTATACTTTGCATATTTCTTTATGTAGATATCCATGGCACCAAACACAACTAATAATATGTCACTGCGATCTGTCCTTGAGAAGGACAAGTTATCTGGAAGTAATTTTCTGGATTGGTACCGAAAACTGAGGATTGTCCTTAGGCTAGAGAAAAAGTTGTATGTTTTAATTTTATCTACTGGGTATGTTTTGGAACTTGATAATTGTTATTATGTTCCCGTTATTAGCAAAAACATTATTTCTGTTTCTTGTTTGGACAAGAAGGGTTTTCATTTAATTGTTAAGGACAAATGTTGTTCTCTTTATTTGGATAATGTTTTGTTTGCTAATGCACCATTGAGTAATGGACTTTATATTTTTGATCTTAATGTTCCCATATATTACATAAATGCGAAAAGGATCAAACCCAATGGTTTGAATCCTTCATATCTTTGACATTATCGTTTAGGCCATATTAATGAGAAATGCATCTCCAAACTCCATAAAGATGGATTATTGGATTCTTTTGATTATGAATCATTTGATACGTGTGAATCTTTTTTATTAGGAAAGATGACTAAAGCCCCATTTACTGGTAATAGTGAAAGGGCCAGCGATCTTTTGGGCTTGATACATAGTGACGTATGTGGACCATTGAACAAACCTGCTAGGGGTGATTTTTCCTACTTTATCACTGATGACTTCAGTAGATATGAATATGTGTATCTAATGAAACACAAATTTGAAACCTTTGAAAAGTTCAAATAGTTCAAAAATGAAGTAGAAAAACAACTTGGCAAGAGTATTAAAGTCATACGATCAGATCGTGGTGGTGAATATCTTAGCCAGGAATTTGATGACTATTTGAAAGAGTGTGGGATTGTATACCAACTCACTCCTCCCGGAACACCACAATGGGATGGCGTATCTGAAAAGAGGAATTGCACCTTGTTACACATTGCTTGCTGTAACTTTCACAATTAACCGTGTTCCATCTAAGGCGGTAGAACAAACACCACATGAGATGTGGAAGGGGCGAAAGCCTAGTTTGTCTTTTATGAAGATTTGGGGTTGCCATGTATATGTCAAACGTTTAATCACAAATAAACTTGAACCCAAATTAGATAAATGTACTTTTGCGGGGTATCCCAAAGAAACCACAGGATGCTATTTCTATAACCCCTCTGATGACAAAGTGTTTGTCGCCAGGACTGGAGTGTTCCTTGAGAAGGAATACATCTCTAAAGTAGACAGTGGGAGAACAGTAGAACTTGTAGAAATCCAAGCACCACAGAGTACTGACTCACCTGCAACGGAACAAGAACCGAATCCACAAGATGTTGTGGTTCAAGCACTGATTCATGTAACACAAGAACCACATAGGTCAAACAGATCATGTACACAACCTGAGAGATTTGGACTTCTCCTAACTCAAGAAGGTGATGTAATGCTCATGGATCAAGATGAGCCTGTTACCTACCAGGAGGCCATAGCTGGCCCTGCATCTGAGAAGTGGCTAGAAGCCATGGGATCCAAAATGGAATCTATGTACTCAAACCAAGTTTGGACCTTGGTGGAGCCACCCGAAGGGATAAAACCCATAGGGTGCAAGTGGGTCTTCAAAAAGAAGATTGACATGGATGGAAAGGTTAATACCTTCAAAGCGTGACTGGTTTCGAAAGGTTTCAAGCAAGTTCATTGTGTAGACTATGATGAAATTTTCTCTCCAGTTGCAATGATTAAATATGTTCGGATCCTACTTGCTATTCCTGCATACCATGATTATGAAATCTGGTAGATGAACGTCAAAACTGCATTCCTTAACGAGAATCTCCTCGAGGATGTGTACATGACACAGCCTTAGGGTTTTATCGATTCAAAGGATGCTGAAAAGGTTTGCAAATTGCAGAGATCCATTTATGGACTCAAGCAAGCTTCCAGAAGCTGGAATCTTCGTTTTGATGAAGCTGTAAGATAGTTTGGATTCATCAAGAATGAGGATGAACCTTGTGTGTACAAAAAGGTTAGTGGAAGCATGATTGCTTTTCTCATATTTTATGTGGAGGACATACTACTCATCGGAAACGACATTCCTACACTACAAAATATAAAGACATGGTTGGGGAATTGTTTCTCGATGAAGGACTTAGGCGAAACTTCCTATGTATTGGGAATCAGGATCAATAGGGATAGATCGCTGAATTTATTAGGCCTTAGTCAAGATACATATATTGACAAAGTGCTTAGGCGCTTCAGTATGTATGATTCCAAGAAAGGTCTGTTGCCTATATCACATGGCATATACTTGTCCAAGGGACAGTGCCCTACAACATCTGATGAGAGGGAACACATGAATAAGATTCCATATGCTTCGGCAATTGGATCTATCATGTATGCTATGATATGTACTAGACCAGATGTCTCGTATGCCTTGAGCATGACGAGCAAGTACCAATTTGATCCCGATGAGAGTCACTGGACAGCAGTCAAGAATATCCTCAAGTACTTGAGAAGAACTAAGGATGCATTCTTGGTCTATGGAGGTGAGGAAGAGCTCATTGTAAAAGGTTACACTGACGCTAGCTTCCAAACTGATAAGGATGATTCCAGATCGCAGTCAGGATTCGTGTTTTGCCTTAATGGAGGCGCTGTGAGCTGGAAGAGCTCAAAGCAGGAGACAGTTGCCGATTCTACAACAGAGGCCGAGTATATTGCTGCATCCAATGCAGCAAAGGATGCTGTTTGGATCAAGAAGTTCATTTCTGAACTAGGTACTGTTCCTAGCATTGCGGACCGGATTGACCTCTATTGCGATAACAATGGAGCAATCGCGCAAGCCGAGGAACCCAGATCTCACCAGTGATCCAAACACATACTCAGGAGTTTCCATCTCATTCGAGAGATCATCGATAGAGGAGATGTAAAGATATGCAGAGTTGATACACTAGACAATGTTGCTGACCCGCTTACCAAGCCTCATGCTCAACAGAAGCATGACGCTCATACTAGGTCAATGGTTATTAGATTTATGCCTAATTGGCACTAGTGCTAGTGGGAGATTATTGGTGTAAGCCCTAGCGGCCAATATATATTTATTGGATTTATATATTGTATCATGCGTTTAGTTTATATTTTATATATATGAGGCATTTATTTATTATGTTATATTTGATGATCATATTTATAGGATAATAAATTCCTTAGAATAGGTAGTTCATTTAATGGAATGTCAAGTATGACTTGACCGTGAGATGCGATTAAATTATAGAACATTATTCTTAAATATCCATAGTCAAGTATTATTATTAATAAGGACAATAATAATACATTGAGACTATTATGTGAGTGTACTAATGACCACATCTCACATCTCATAGATATAGGATATCAAGTATTCACATAAGTATAAATAATAGTGGAATATTTATACTGGAGTGACCCGCTATGAGAACGCTGCATAATAGTTATGTAAGTGTCATGAGCGATTCTCATGGTGACCATTGTCAAGTAGTCCTTCGACTTGAACTCACTACGATTCCTAACATATGTAGTTGTAGGCTTTCATGCTATTAAACGTTGTCTGTAACAGGACAACTATAAAGGTAGTTATTGGGCCTGCAATGAAACATGTTTAGGCATGTGAGTGATGCAGATAGGAGTCGTCCCTCCGACATAACGGGAGTAATGTCTATAGGCCTCTTGATGGTATGCGACGTAGAAATGCATGGTCATGCTAAGGTGAGATAATATGAGGTATTGGGCCCACATGATCGTACATCAATTACTAGATCACGAAATAAATAATTGGACTTAACAAGGATGACACATCTATGCCTTGTGTTCAATTAAGACATTGTGATGAAAGGACGTTGACTTCACATTATATATGGTTACAATATGGTTTTAATTATATTACCAATATTCTAATTAATTGGGTAGCAATGATGTATTGCTAGATGCCGCTCATTATTTATAATATTAATTGATTATTAATATGATTAATAATAATGAATATTATTGCCAATTAATTGAGAGCCTATATGGTCACACGCTTAAAGCAAATGTTCAGAGAATTAGTTTAATTGATTAATTAAATATGATTTAATTAATAATTCAATGAGGGGGCCTGTAGCATACAGTAGCCCAAGTGGGTTAGGTTAAGTGAGTGACAGCTATTAATAAGTTGTGCACGTCACTTAAGCAACACACAACACATAGCACTCATAACAGTCAATGTACACCCTTGATAGGCACACCCTCTTTTCTCTCTATGTGTGTCGTTCCTCTCCCAATCCTGATAGCTAGCACTACGCTATCTCTGACGTTGGTTTGTTCGAGTGGACTGAGTAGAGGTATTGCTACTTTGCAATACTGGTGATAGAGAAGAACCTTTCCCTTAGTGGTGATAGCAACAATGTTCCTCCGATCTGCTGCTCTGTAGTTGTGTAGATCAAGTTGCAATTCACACCGTAGCAGTGTTCGTGATTTACCGGTGCTACTGACGTGTTCACAGTGTTTGTGGTAAAGCTACGCTTCAAGAGATAAACACAATATCCTTGTGATTAATGTACGATACGTGGTCCTTTAGTAAAGGGGTTTTTCCGCTCAAGAGCTTTTTATAAATTGTTTTTAAAACTTATCCCTCTTGAAACCCCAACAAGAACATCATTTGGAAACACCTCCGGAAATTCCCGTACAATCAGCAGCACTTCCATGTTTGGAGTTTCCTTCGCTTCCAAGGAGAATAGCACCACGAACTCTCCAGATCGTACACCCTTATGAATTTCTTCATCAGCATGCGTCACTCCAAATAGCTTAGAAAAACAAAGGGTTTTGTTTGAATAGTCCAATATCACATGGTTGGTCGAAAGCCAATTCATGCCAAAGATAACATCGATCTGTTGCATAAGCAAACAGACCAGGTCCACAAAGAAATGTTTGGTTTATATAGTAATAGGGCATTTCAAGCATACAAGCAGGGTAGTAAATGAATCGCCTGTGGATGTGGTAACAGTAAGGTCATATGGTAAAGATGAAACTGGTAACCCTAAGTGATCCATGCATTCCATAGAAATAAATGAACGATTAGCCCCCGAATCAAATAACACAGATAATAACCTTCCTGAAACTAAACACTTAGCTTGAATCAGATCTGGGCATCGAGAGGATTCGTCTCCCTTCACGGCAAACACTCTTCCCGTGGCTTGTGGTCTTGTAACCTGTCCAGCCACACCAGATGGTCGTGCATTCCCTTGCCTGCAGTCCTTGGCCATATGTCCCTACTTTCCACAAGCATAACAAATCATAGCTTTTCCCGGTACTTGGCTTCTACAGTCCCGAGCCATGTGTGGCCCTCCGCACTTGAAACAACCTTGCAACCCCTGAGTTGCATTTGGCCTCTGACTCCCAACATCTCCTGTCTTCTGGGTTGGCCTCTGGTAAGGTCCTCGACCACTCCGAAACCTTCCACCTCTACCCCTGTGGTTACTGCGGATAGATGCTCCGCTCCTTGTTGCCACCTCCCTTCTTCATTCGATGTTCTCGATTGCCGAACATTGATCCAACATGTTAGGGAATATGGTAATCCCCAAAAGAACTAAGCTTTTTGATTGTCGTACGTCAAACTATCCTCATACCTACGGCACATCCACTCCTCATCCGAATACCGCTGATAAAACTCTGAGAATTTGAGCAGCGCCTCAAACCTTGGTGCATATTCCCTCATTGTCATGTTACCTTGCTTCACCCGTTGCAGTACCTCCGACAACCAACCAGTATCTTCGCCTTCGGATCACAACCCGAACAACGACATACATGTAACATAGCATATAACACATCAACATACACCACAACAAGCACAACCAGCAAACACATCCATCTCTTGAGTTCACCACAACAATCAACCTTCAGGTTATCACAACTAGGGATCACTGCTTACTCTACATGCACAATTGAGTCTATATGATTGGCCAATTCTACAACGCACACTCTTACCATGGGAATACAACAGCCAACCTTCAACTACGAGGAATGACAATCCAATCTCCAACTGCGAGGGTGATGTTGACCAGGTAAGAATGGCTCCTATGACTATGAGGACAACGAGTCGAACGTTCAGGTAACCACCTCCTGTGTTTCCAAGACAGTACAATAGTGGTTCCTCCAACTGCGAGGAGCACTGCCCCCCCCCCCCGAGCCCCTCCAACTGTCAGAAGACTCAAGAAGTTCTCCAACTGCGAGAAAGCAACTACATCCTTCCAACTGTGAGTTCAGCCGCCTGGGTCACCCTGAAGTGTCCACCTCGAACACCAACCTCGTGTGACAACCACTCAAACTGTTGTTGCAGTTGTATAAACGGCTTTCACCACAACAATGCAAATGCTATGATCATGCACCCATCATCTCAACAACGTCTTAACAACAACTTAACCAACGTCTCATGGACCACATCCTCCAACTACGAGGATGTCACTCTCCAACTATGAGAGCCACCTTCAACTTAGATCAACTGGCTTAAAACATCAACTACGAATCCAATAACACCAACCACTCTATCCTTCTAACATCACACCACCGTCTCCACAGTCAACCAAGATCATCTCAATCACAATCACATCAACATGTCGTAGTATAGCAACATTTCATCATTGCAGGCATACCAAAATAGCAATTAAGCATATTATCACAACAAGCATCTCATCTAGCATGTTATCATGTACGACATCATTTAATCAGGTTATCAATTACCACAGATAAGCACACATCCTCAATCAACATATATCATAGATCGATCCTAACGGTGATAAACCCAGAATGCCTAAAATTGCATTGGTACCACATGTCAGTAATCCCCAATGTAAGTTAGGTATTGGTGGTTACTCAACCACTAGTAGGGTTTGAGGAGCCCTACACATGTTAACAACTATATACTACGCCTACTATTCCTAGATATTTGAGGTTTCTTCATCCTCACCTGGTGATTCGTTCCCGTATGCTTTCGTATCCACGGACAGCCCTGACCCTCGATCTCACGAGCACCATGAACATACCCACGACCAAACGAGTTCTCCACCACCACCATGCAGCCCCTCTCTTTCTCTCCACCACACCCTTGCAGTTGCGGCTGCTTTACCAACAAGAGCACCACCACGTCCTCGAACTTTTCTCTAATCACGGGAACAACATGCAGGCAGTAGTGTTGACCCTAGGGCAATCCAAAACCAAGAAAGATTCGAGGGAAAGCTCGTAGAACACAAAGAACATGAAGAACACTAAAGCCTACGTGTAAGAGATTCGAGCTTACTTTCGAGAAATTGAGAAACCAATCCGTGGAACTCGTAGTACTCGAAGCCCTGATCACAATGGTGTAATTGGAATCATGATTCGATGCTCCAATCTCACTCTAGCTTCACTTTCTCTCTCAAGACTCTTTGCCTTTTCTCTACCCTCTGGACTTGGCAGTTTTTAGAACTAAAATTCATGCTAAGTGAAAAGAGAAGAGAAAAGTTAAGTAATGTTGTCAAGCTATCCACGCTTGAGTGTGGGAAAACTCCATGCTTCAGCGCGGGCACGCTCTGACATGGGAAAACTCCACGCTTGAATGTGGCATGCTGATTGCCACGTCTCTGCCATGCGTCGTGTGCGTGCAGACACGTGCACCTCCACGTGTCCCCCCTTCCACACTTTGACGTCAATGGTCAACGTTTAAGTGTGGGGTTTCTCAACATCAAAGCGTTGGACGCTGATCAGAACTGTTCTTTCACGTTTCTTCACTTTCTACACTCGTTCCAAGGCCAAATTCCCTCAAATTTGGACCATAGCTTCCTCAAGCCATAAGGAACATTATCTAACCTTCAAACATATTTAACTTAGATCCTAAACCTTGCTCAAGAAAATGTTACATTACCACCCCCTTAAAAGAATTTCATCCTCGAAATTCGACAGCAGATAGGTGCACAGATCACACTAACCTCATCCCGGATTGAGCAAACGAATTGTACAACTTTTGAAAACATATACTTGTTACATCAGTTTGAGACATATATACAGACGGTGATGTAGTCCTTACACCTAACATTCCAATACTACAATTCTTTCAGTACATCCAAACAAAAGATCATCCTGAAAAGGATGTTACAAACTATTTTCCAAAATGATATACCTATAGCTTCTGCTCATGGTTGGGAAGTCCCAGCTCCTCATATTGCAAACATGCGCCCCGTTGTTGGAAATCTCTCGGCTTTTTCTTCTTGCCCTTCACCATCATCAGGTCTTGCTACCGTCATCTGTCTGCAATCGCGAGCTATATGTCCCAACTTCCCACATCGGAAACACACTGAGTCCCTTGCCTAACAGTCCTTGACTAAGTGTGGTCCTCCACATCTAAAACATCGGACCCTTCTCTGCCCTCCTTCTCCAGTTGCCACTACTTGCGGTTTGCGACGATCATATATTTTCTGCTCTTACTGAGGCTTCTCCTCTCTTTCCCCCTGATGGTTTCTCATTGGCCCCTTATTCTTCTTCTGTTGACGAGCTTCCATTCGCTTATCAAGATTTTCCACAGCAGCACATCATTCAAGCATCTCTGGGAACCTGGAAATTCCCAAAGGTAGAATCGCCTTTTTCAGCTCATGCCTTAGCCCATCCTCAAACCTTCTGCATATCCAATCCTCATCCGGGCTCACTTGATAAAACTTTGAAAACTTGAGTAAGGACTCAAACTTCATCGCGTATTCACCACCCGATAGTTTCCCTTGCTTCAGGCTAAGGAATTATTTTTCCTTCTCATGTCGGAGGGTTTTAGGAAAATACTTCTCCAAAAAGCACATCCTGAATAGTTCCCATGTAATCACTCTTCCTTCTGTCTCCAGCATTTTTTGTCGGTTCTTCCACTAGGATTCAGCTCCTCCCACCAGCATAAAAGATGTGTAAGCGACCTTCCGATCTTCCTTACAACGCATGGCCAGAAAGATCTTCTCCATCTCTTGGATCCACAGCTCCACTCCTTCTGGATTATACTCTCCATGAAACTGGGGTGGCTTACCCTTCATGAATGCGACCAACCCTGCATCCATGACTCCTTCTTCTCTCCCCTGATTTTGCGTCTGCTGCAGGAATTCTTGTTGTAGTTGCATCAACTGCGTATTCTGTTGCGACTGCTACAACATAGCTACCGCCGTGTCCCTCAAAGTTCTCATGACCTCAAAATCCCCTCCTCCAGTCCTAGGAGGTCCATTGATCTCGATACCAGCATCCTCGTCTCCATCACTTCCTTCAATGCGAGTCCTTCGAACCATCGCTTCCTGAAAAAAGCAACCGTTAACTCATATGTATAACATCGTCAACATGTAAATATAGATCTTATGAATAGTCGAGATAGTTATCATTGCTTCTCAACATAGAAACAGTAGACAACTCGCAAATCAGACGTTTCACCCAACTTCTAAACATAGTCCATACGATGTGCGGGTTCAACTAGACACGGCCAGCCCCAACAACATTACCTCACAGTCCGGATAGAACCGAACTGCTCTGATACTACCTAATGTGACGCTCCCGAAACTTAACCTTCCTAACCGATACCAAAAAATATAGATAAGACTTAATCAAACTTAAGCAGATAGGCACTTATTACAGTCCAAGATTACATATCAGAGTTCCTCCTGGAAGCCATGGCGTAAAAACAACAACAATATAAAAACAGATGCCCCACTGGCCGTGGCACAAACTCACAAGAGACTCAACGATACCTCTGAGGTTTCTCTCTTTACTCGAGAAGCGTTGACGTCAAATTTGTTGCTCATGATGGAGTCCCACCTCGACTCAGCTTCACCCACTGCAGTACCTGTGGCGCTTGAGGTTGACGAGGGCGGGGAGTGATCGCCGGTGCTTGAGGCACAGACAAGAAGCGGCTCCTGGCAGGCTTCTAGGCAAAGGGACACATGAATGAACCGGATTCACATCGGAATGAGAGGGATCTTGAGGCTGTGCTGGTATGGGACTGTACAGTTGAAGGAAGGCTTATAAGAATTGATTGGTACTACCTACCTATACAAACAAGATGCATCTTCTTTTCAAGAGCCCAGAACATAAGAACTCCATAGTTAAGCGTGCTTGACTTGGAGCACTTGTGGGATGGGTGACCTTCTAGGAAGTTTTCCAGAAAGCGTGTGAGTGAGGACAAAGCATGCTAAAAAGACCATTGTTGATTTGTGGGGACAGTCGGCAATCCTAAAAGCAGTCCGGGCCGTTACAATACCTCCGACAACCAACAGTACCTCTGTAACACACCCTCTCGGTGTCACAATTCGTACCCCAAATTTTCTTTTTCGGTTAATTAAAGCCTTTTCGAAAATGCTCATTAGACTAGTTGTTGAAATCTGATGCCAATAGAAAATTTTAATAACAGCTGAAAAACAAATTCAAACTCATCATCTCTAAAACTCATTCAACTTCGCCATAAGGCGTACATCACTTCTATCTCTTAATACATATCATACTGAGTCACGGTCAAAAGACCTAACTTAAACGTCAAAAAAAATCCTAAGAACTGGTCTAATAAAACTATAAGAAAAATAAAGCATACTACCTAGCATGCATCGCCTCAATGATACTGGGCCTCATCATCAACAGTCCACCCGTCTTTGTCATCAACACCAAGGAACTCAGCTACAGGGTCCCGTAATGACCCAGAGGACCGTTGGAAAATATATGTACATGTGTTCAGAAAACACAACAGGGTGTCCAACATGTACAGGCAAGGGTGAGATACTCGTTCACAAGTTTATCGTAATAGCCACACAAGCAAAGTAGCATACAAACAATGCATAAACACATTCATGAGATAAAATATAAATATTCAATCAAATATCATAATGTGATAATTTCACTCAGCGGGATCACACCCATTCATCAAGATAAGTCAAAAGAATGCATGAGACTTCAATTCGACTTTCTAATTCATGTTCTCCGGAGATTCCTAACTTCCCTTCCTCGAGCGATAGGCCACGAATACTCGCTCAACACAATTGTTCTCATGAGTCGGCCTCTCAATTTAGGTCCGAACTCCAATTGTTCCGGGGTACCACGTCCAACCGTATCATGAATAGTCCAGTCTCTGATCTAGTTCATCCATGTTGTGCTACCGATTTATCACTGCACGGGGTCGCGATGCCTCTGGCCACTTGTAGAGTTTCGAACACAGGATGCCCCTATAGACCTAGTGGTCTTAACTGGCCCATATTCTCAACCACTTGGATAGTAGCCTGGTTCATATGGCATGTCAGCCGACTTATTCAAGTATACAGGAGGTCTTCTATTCTTTCGTTTCGTTCATTCTTTCTTTT
Source organism: Ammopiptanthus mongolicus (assembly GCA_039655645.1). Classification (NCBI taxonomy): domain Eukaryota; kingdom Viridiplantae; phylum Streptophyta; class Magnoliopsida; order Fabales; family Fabaceae; genus Ammopiptanthus; species Ammopiptanthus mongolicus. The sequence goes on from CM077347.1 coordinate 69,215,368, forward strand.
TCTGTCAAGGCACACAACTCATGACTCATTTTAAAGGACATATAACTCGTTCATTCAAATTTCAGGACACGTAGTCCAAGTTATTATTTCACGAAGTACTAGGCCGACGTCGCGGACACTAGACTCGCATATAGGACACTAAGTCTGTTCTTTTCCAAAACACACATAGTTCGAGTGCTCAATTCACAGAACACTATCCTGACGTCTCGGTCACTAGGTTCATGTGCTTCACATGTGTGAAAGGGTAATCACCAGTTTTATCAAATTTCATTTTCGTAGTTTAAATCTTGAAAACAAAACTCAAAATCTCTTTGGTATAAACCAAAACTAGTTTTCGCTCTAAAACTTGTTTTCCACAAAAACTTCTCTTTACAAATCATTCTCAAAGCCTCAAGTCCTAAAGATTCATTTTCAAAGGATTTTGGCTTTACATGCCTTTTCTAAAGGTTTCCTCGTTTTAAAACATTTTTCTAAAGATTATTACCAGAGCAAACTTTCATGAAGAGACTTTTTCGTTTTGGAAAGTCAAATACTTGCAGAAGATTCTTTTCTGACAACTAAATACTTTTCAATTTTCTTTTTCTTCGTACAACATGTTCAGAAAATAATGATAAAGCAATTTTTCACTATTTTCCTCACTAACTCTCAATTTCTTAAGTCTTGTTCGAAAATCATCTTGGGTTCTTAACTTAGTGGCTTTTTAGTCAAATTGCCCATTATAACATTTAGCTTAGAAGCATTTCATCTCTCAAATCAAAACATTTCCAAATCATTGATTAAGACTTTTAAGTAGCTTAATCTTCATTATTGAGCTATAGCCAGTGCTATGCTCTTAACCAGTCCAAGATATATATATATATATATATATATATATATATATATATATATATATATATATATATATATATATATATATATATACACACATATCATGTGTTAATTCAACATCATCTCATCCAAGGCATCAATGCCACAATTCACATTTCGATATCCAATATATCATTCAAGGCAATAACGCCACAATTCATATTTTCAATATCCAATCACGCACTTATCGAATAATTCTCACATATAAATCAGAAAAGAAATCATTAACATTGATTCAAATAACATCATCACGATCATACCACAACCAACCTTATGCGGCTATCAAACTTATTGGAGTTAATCTCCCCTTACCTCTCAAAGCTTCCCGGTTAGCGGAAAGTCGTCCGACCGATCTGAAAGTCGCCCGATTACCCGACAACAACTATAAATACACAATCAATCCAAACATTAATAACGAATAACACAAATTCTCCCTATATCCCTTGACCTTGGTTCGGCGATATAGCTAGGAAATTGGCTACGGATGTCTAAAAGTTCCTATCTCTTGGAGTAAGGATCACCAAATCAAGTCTCAATTTTGAAACTTGAGTCAAAACTTCATATTATCCCCAAATTGGTGGTTTGGCCATCCTTTGATTAAATAGGCTAGGGTAGTTTTTTGATCTCACACTTTTGAATTCAAGACCATCAAAGTGTGATAGAACTAGATCAAGGCTTCCTATACACAAATATTGAATCAAAACTCCAATGGTCCAAAAGGGTGAGATTCGGCCTCTCATACCCATATGAGCTAGAGGGCTATTTTGGTTACAAGCTCTTGGATTATGGAAGAGGATGATGCTACTAGCTCATAAAAATTGGTTTGACATTAAAAGGATTTTTTTACAATTTTCTAGAGATTTTTGAAGTTTGGATCTAGAACTTGAAATCTACTTGAATCATGGTTTTCAAACATGAATTAAGAGAAGATTCATGAGGTTTAAGGATCAAAGAAGTGATCTTCACTCATGGAGTGATGAAAATGAGCAAGAAACCTCACTTGATTCACCAAAAATGGTTAGAGATCAAGCTTGAAAATGGAGAGAAAGCTTGAAGAGAAATGGTGTTAGGAGAAAAAATGGTGGAGAGGGTGCCTTGGCTGGTTTATTTCGTGGGAGATGAAGGGAGGACAAGGATGTCTTCAATTTTTTTCATTAAGGGCATTATGGTCTTTTCCATAAGACCAAATGGTTATTTCTTTAAAAGACCAAGGGTATTTTGGTCATTTCGCGCCTGAATAGTTTATATTATTTTCACTTTTTAACATCAAGAACCAATTTTAGCAAAATTGTAGGAAATTTAATTCTAAGTCTAACTGTCTCGTCCACGAGTCAAAATTAGGTCTTTATAGTAGTAAAACACTACTGTCAGTGAAAAACGCAGACCAGGCTCCGTCTGAGTTTTTAGCCCAAAATTTAATCGTAGCTTCCTACGATAGCGTTGAGCATGAATATGGCCTCGGTTTATTTTATTTCATTTTCTAAAACCTCGAATAAAATACAAACTTAATTGCTCAACTTACTGGTTTATAAAAGCAGTGAAAATCGGGGTGTTACATTACTACTCCTCTAAAAAAAATTCGTCCTCGAAATTTCCTGACTCAAAACCAGAAAGGATTCTCTTAATCCCAGGTTCCACATCTTATCCACCACACTATACCTCAACAAAACTCCCATTACTTCTTGCCTATCCTACTGAAAGGATGTTCGTAGTTGGATTACTACGCTTACTCCGAACTAATCCTTCAAAGATCAAAACGTTTTCTTGCTCGTCCACTTGAGTTGAGGGCAATCATTTGAACTTAATCTCTACCCGATCCTTGAAGATTACGAAAAGAAATCTTTCAAAAAAGGCAATTTTCTTGGTCTTACTTTCGTAGGAAGTATATAGAAGGGTTTTACCACTCGGAAACGAGTACAGGAATATCCAGTATGTAAAAAGATTCTTTAGTAGGTTCGTGAGTGTAAAAATACATAGCTAATACAAGTTTACAACCATGAATCTAATAAAGTCCTTTCTTTCATAAGAACCTTCCAATAGATCAGGGAATCAAAAGATAGGCAGTCCGGTCAAAAATCAGACTGGGTCACAGTTACCAAAAGTAAAAGTGATTAGACTAAGTTTCATCAAGAAACTGCCAGTGTCGAGAATTTGTCCGTGTTACAACTCAAGAAATAGTCGTAACAAATCTTTCGATGGAATGACCTAAAAATGTCTAGGCCAAAGGTTATTATTAACCAATCCACCCAAATGTCTAATACATGGCAGTGTGAGTACAAAGGCTCGTCTGGGATCGCATACCCTAATAATTTTAGCACCATCGAGTCAAATTTGTACTTATTTGACTTCACGACAACTCTTCTCGCGTAGGGTCTGCAATACTTGACGCAGAGTCTCCTCATGTTCCTCGTGACTCTTAGAGTAAACGAGAACATCGCCGATGATGACAAATTTAATGAGAACCAAACGAAATTCCATTTCACGCGGTCCAACCCGGCTAACTTTGTAGGCGATATCCTGCACAAGCGATGGAGATCTAATTGAATCTAGAAGCTAGTTCAATCGAAAATTCGACGTCCTTTGCAACACAGACTCGAAATATCCTCAGAAAATTTATCCTAAAATTTTTCCTAGACAGCCATCTCGTTCAAATGTTTGACACAATCCCTAAAAAGGTAAACGACGTGTCAGTATGAATACAAGTACCTTCCTCTAAACGTGAGTTCTCACCAGGCTTCAACCTGATTAGAACTCAACAAAACGCACACCCCTATGTGACAACACACCTTGTTTCGTCAAGGAAACAATTTCAACATGGTCCTACTCTTTTGGAGAAATAAAATTAACTCCTGAAACTTATCATCCGTCTTTTGCTCATCTATCGACTATCGGGAATGTCATTCCCTCTTTCACTGACTTTGTTAGTCCGTCATTCTCTACTACCAATCCTTCACAAAAGACTTACTTCCATGATTAAGTCAAACCCTTAAAATAGTTCTTATTTCATTATTACACATCTCAATCTCACCAACAACTCTAATGCATCTAAATCCCAATAAGCTCACTTAAGAGTTTCAATATCTATGTGAAAATCCAAACTTAACATCAAACTTAGTCCAAGTCCTCGAATTTGAAAGTATCAAAACAAGGAATCAACCATATCCTCAGATAGTGGTCGTTGCGACCGAGTCTAAACTCATCTGTCTTACTCATCTCTGCTGGTCATTGTCTTAAGTTCTATTAACAAGATAGTACTCCCATTTATATAGGATCCATTATAATTCTTTCCCCTACTGGTTCCAGTCCTAAGGACACTTGTTCTATAGCCGAAGTTCACATTTCAATTCCAGTTCACTCAGTCTATGATCATTCGCAACTTCGTAAAGTTATACTTAGATATTATACGAATTCTTCACCATCATCAACATGGATTACAGTCTACCCGTAAGGTGTAGCCTTTCATGTCTCCTAATGGAGAAAAAACATCCTATTAATCAAAGCCACAAATAGTTGAGGCTCCAATCATTTCTTAAAATACTATCAAAAGAAACTCCACACGATTCCACACTTCTATTGCTTTACCGGAATTCCATTCCAGTCTCTCAACTCTATTAGAGTACATATCGTTATCTTGCCATTCCGTTGGTTGCTTACTAGCTACCTATGTATCTACTCCAAAAAAATTTTTGGTATTCTTTTACCTGCCTAAGGCACACTTGTTTCTTCGGCAAACATTCCAAACATTCAAACTTCCTTCACATACCAAGGAGTCTTCACTCACTTGACAACTAAGAGTCTAACATTCTTGACTCATAAAGTAGAGGTCATATTCAAGCCTATATGCTAGAACTGACTAAGGAGCTATCTCAAACTTACCTTAGATTTCACCGCTTAATAACTCGGATAACTCTTCTCTTAAAAGTCTTAACGCATCTCAATCATCGGATATCCAACCAATCCAATTGGTTGTATTCCAAAAGAAAAAAGTAATCACAGACAGTTCGTACTCTTACTGTCCTCTATCAAAATAAGACACAGAGTAAACACAACAAAAACATCATGAATCCATAACCTAGATCCCAAAAGACATCGACCAGCTCTGATACCATTATTGTAACACCCCCTCTCGGTGTCACAGTTCGTACCCCAAATTTTATTTTTCGGTTAATTAAAGCCTTTTCAAAAATGATCATTAGACTAGTTGCGGAAATCTGATACCAATTGAAAATTTTAATAACAGCTAAAAAATAAATTCAAACTCATCATCTATAAAACTCATTCAACTTCGCCGTACGGTGTACATCACTGCTATCTCTTAATACATATCATACTGAGTCACGGTCAAAAGACCTGACTTAAACGTCAAAAAAATCCTAAGAGCTGGTCTAAGAAAAATAAAGCATACTACCTAGCATGCATCGCCCCAATGATACTGGGCCTCATCATCAATAGTCCACCCATCTTCATCGTCAATACCAAGGAACTCAGAGGACCGTTGGAAAATATCTATACATGTGTTCAAAAAACACAACAGGGTGTCTAACATGTAGAGGCAAGGGTGAGATACTCGTTTACAAGTTTATCGTAATAGCCACACAAGCAAAGTAGCATACAAACAATGCATCAACACAGTCATGCGATAAAATATAAATATTCAATCATAATATCATAATGAGATAATTTCACTTAGTGGGATCACACCCATTCATCAAGATAAGTCAAAAGAATGCATGAGACTTCAATTCGACTTTCTAATCCATGTTCTCCGAAGATTCCTAACTTCCCTTCCTCAAGCGATAGGCCGCGAATACTCCCATAACACAATTGTTCTTATGAGTCGGCCTCTCAATTTAGGTCCGAACTTCAATTGTTCCGGGGTGCCACGTCCAACCATATTATGAATAGTCCAGTCTCTGATTGAGTTCATCCGTGTTGGGCAGCCGATTTACAACGGCACGGGATCACGATGCCTCCGACCATTTGTGGAGTTTTCGAACCCAAGATGCCCCTATAGACCTAGAGGTCTTAACTGGCTCATATTCTCAACCACTTGGATTGTAGCTCGGTTCATATGGCACGTCGGCCGACTCATGCAAGTATGCAATAGGTTTTCTATTCTTTATTTTCGTTCACTCTTTCTTTTTCTGTCAAGGCACACAACTCATGACTCATTTTAAAGGACATATAGCCCGTCATTCAAATTTCAGGACTCGTAGTCCAAGTTCTTAATTCACGAAGTACAAGGCCGACGTTGTGGACACTAGATTCGCATACAGGACACCAAGTCCGTTCTTTTTCAAAACACTAGACACGTAGTCCGAGTGGTTAATTCACAGAACACTAGCCCGATGTCTTGGTCACTAGGTTTATGTGCTTCACATGTGTGGAGGGGTAATCACCAGTTTTATCAAATTTCATTTTCATAGTTCAAATCTTGAAAACAAAAATCAAAATCTCTTTGGTATAAACCAAAACTCATTTTCCCTCTAAAACTTGTTTTCCTCAAAAACATCTCTTTACAAACCATTCTCAAAGGCTCAAGTCCTAAAGATTCATTTTCAAAGGATTTTGGCTTTAAATGCCTTTTCTAAAGGTTCCATCATTTTAAAACATTTTTCTAAAGATTGTTATCGGAGCAAACTTTCATGAAGAGACTTTTTTGCTTTGGAAAGTCAAATACTTGCAGAAGATTCTTTCTTGACAACTAAATACTTTTCATATTTCTTTTTCTTCGTACCACATGTTCAGAAAATAATGATAAAGCAACTTTTCACTATTTTCCTCACTAACTCTCAATTTCTTAAGTCTTGTTTGAAAATCATCTTGGGTTCTTAACTTAGTGGCTTTTTAGTATAATTGGCCATTATAACATTTAGCTTAGAAGCTTTTCATCTCTCAAATCAAAACATTTCCAAATCATTGATTAAGACTTTTAAGTAGCTTAATCTTCATTATTGAGCTATAGCCAGTGCTATGCTCTTAACCAGTCCAGGATATATATATACATATATCATGTCTCAATTCAACATCATCTCTTCCAAGGCATCAATGCCACAATTCATATTTTCAACATCCAATCACACACTTACCAAATAATTCTCACATATACATCAGAAAAGAAATCATTAACATTGATTCAAATAACATCATCACAATCATACCACAACCAACCTTATGCGGCTATCAAACTTATTGGAGTTAATCTCCCCTTACCTCTCGAAGCTTCCCGATTAGCGGGAAGTCGCCTGATCGATCCGAAAGTCTCCCGATTTCTTGTCTGATTACCCGACAACAACTACAAATACACAACCAATCCAAACATCAATAACTAACAACACAAATTCTCCTTATATCCCTTGACCTAGGTTCGATCATATAGCTAGGAAATTAGCTAGGGATGTCTAAAAATTCCTATCTCTTGGAGTAAGGATCCTTAAGTAACCTTAACACCAAATCTAGTCTCAATTTTGAAACTTGAGTCAAAACTTCATATTTTCCCCAAATTGGTGGTTTCGCCATCCTATGATTGTTACACACCCCCTCGGGTGCTACGTACTCGAACTCAAAATGCTGAATAGCATCAAGAAAAAAAAATCGTTGGTTTTTTTCGAAAAATACTGTAATTAATTAGCTACGTTGAAAAACGTGGTTCTAAAAATTTTCTACATGCATAAGCAGTTCAAAATCAAGACAAAGGAATAAACCTTATAACACATACATCGATATTCATTGTTCATAAAAACATAATCATAATATACGTTCAGGTCTAATATATCATATTACAGACTCAAAGACATATAGTCAACATACGTGCAGAAAATAACATAAGACTGCTTCAAAAAGTAAACTCCTATGCTGGTCGGGCTAACAGTAGCCATTAGGATATAGCCCCAAAGTTAACTCCGATTCCCAGAGGAATTCAGAGGGATCCTCTTTTCCTGCTCCTTCAAAAGACTCCGTCCTCTGAGTCCTCACATGTCCGCGGGGACCTATGATCAACATCTGTACGTGTATTCCAAAAACACAACAAGATGTCCAACATGTACAGGCAAAGGTGAGATACTCATTTTATAAGTTTATCACGATAGCCGCACAACAATATATATAATCACATAAATACAGTTATAATAAAAGTTATTCATGTACACAATATCTCAAACACCATCATGAGTTATAATAATGCATGAGACTCCAATATCATCTTTCTAATTCATGTACTCTGGAGATTCCTACTTCCCTTCATCGAGCGATAGGCCGCAAATACACCCGTAACACAATTGTTCTCATGAGTCGGCCCCTCAATTTAGGTCCGAACTCCAATTGTTCCAGGGTACTACGTCATAACCATATCCTGAATAGTCCAGTATCTGATTGAGTTCATTCGTGTTTGGCAACCGATTTACCACGGCACGGGGTTGCTACATCACCGGCCACTTGTGGAGTTTCGAATACAGAATGCCCCTATAGACCTAGTGGTCCTAACCAGCTCATATTCTCAACTACGTAAGTTGTAGCTCGTTTTCAAATGGCACGTCTGCCGGTTCATGTATGTATACAGAAGGTTCTATTTTCTTTTTCGTTCATTCTTTCATTGTTGAGGCATATAGCTCATGACTCGTTTTAAAGGACATTAAGCCCGTTCATTCTAAACACAGGACACGAAGTCTGAGTGCTCAATCCACAAAACACTAGTCTGATGTCTCGGTCACTAGGTTTGCATTCATCACAAAGATTCATCGTTTTTCTTTCGGTCTTATTTCTCAAAACCACTTTGGAAATCAAAACGCAATTTCATTTTCTTGAACTAAGACATTCTTTTCAAAGAAAACATTTTCCGGGAAAATCTCTTTATTGTAAACAAAAACCGTTTTCTAAAGGTTCCACATCTTTTTGAAATGTTTTTCGAAAACAAAACACACTTTGCAAAACTTTCCTCAAATCACTTTTTCCTTTTCAAAAGAACCTAACTTTTTCTTGATAAAGCTACACGTTTCCCAAAATACCGTTTTGATTTCAAAATTCGGTTTTCAAAACTTTGATTTCGGTTTTCAAGTATTTTAATTCTCTTTATCGAGTCATAGCCAGTCCTATGCTCTTTAATCAGTCCAGGATACATATATATATATATATATATATATATATATATATATAGGTATCAAAACAGCCCAATATCACAACAAAAGTTCATCAAGGCATCATTGCCACAAATCATATTAAATGCTCAAGTACAAACTTCATTAAGTAAAACATTTTCATAATTCCATTCAAAACATATCTTCAAATAATCAATCACCCAAAAACATCACATATAGCAATCAAACACCATGAAGCTACCAAACTCAAATGAAATACCTCCCTTTACCTTTCTAAGTTCCTAATCAATTCTCGAACGGTTCTCGGCTCCGGTTCTGGTTTCGTCCGCATCGCCTAAAACAACCAAACACAATTCAATTCTCAACAACAATCAACACAAGAAAACAACATCAAAACATGAATTTTCCTCCCCCTAATAGGTCCAAGGTTCGGCCACAAAAAGTAAAAAGGGCTAGGTATCACATTTGGCTCCAAACTTTTGGATGGTTGGTTCATAAGCTTGGTTAACACTAATACAAGTCCTAATACCCAAAAATATGAAACATGACTCAAGGTTCTTCATACCTAAAGGTCTCGGCCATGAAGAGAAAGCTAGTTTTGGAATTGATTTGGTTTTCCATCACTTGGATTCAAAGACAATAGGAAAGGTAAAGATTGAAGCAAGAGTTCAAGAACAAAAATAGAAGAAATCCATTTTCCCCCAAAATTTCTAGGGTTCGGCCCTCTCAAATTAAATAGGTTAGGATGAGAGTTTGAGCATATACTCTTGGATAGAGGTAGAAGGTGATGAAGCTAGCTCAAAGAAATTGGTTTCCCTTTAAAAGGACTTTTCTATAATTTTCTATGAATTTTTGAAATTTTGGATCATAAACTTGAAAACTATGAAATCAAGATTTCAAACTTGAGATACGGAGAGATTCATGAAGTTTAGAGATCATAGAATTGATCTTACCTAAGGAATGATGAAGATTGATCATGAATCAAGCTTTTTTCTCAAATAATTCAAGCTTTTTTCTAAAAGAGAAAATGGTGGTTTGGTTCAAAGGAAGAAGATGAAGTGTTGGAGGCTCACTTTGCTGGTCTTATGCGTGGGGTTTGGGGGCTGACCAGCCCTTAAATCAACTCACTTAAGGGCATTTTGGTCATTTCCTTCAAGGGCAAATGGTAATAGTGAAAAATGTTAGGTGTATTTCGGTCTTTTCACGTCCAGATATTTTCAAACGACATGATGAATCAAGTACGCTTTCCCATGTGATGTGACTGGATGTGAAATCAAGATTATCCATTTAGGAGTCCCAGTAAATCCATATGCAGCTCCGTTCGTCACCCGATTGAAGATTTCGCTCGAAAAAATGATCAGGAAGTGATTTTTTTGAAATTTAACAAAAACATAGGAAATTAAATTCTAAGACTTACTGTCACGTTCACGGGTCAAACTAAGGTGTCCTGAGCAGTAAAATCATACTGTCAGTGTAAAAACGCAGATCGGGCTCCGTTTGAGTTTTCAGCTCAAAATTTAATCATAACTTCGTACGATAGGGTTGAGCATGAATATGGTCTCGGTTTATTTTATTTCATTTTCTATGTCCTCGAATAAAATATAAACTTAATTATTCTACTTATTGATATTTAAAAGCAGTGAAAACCAAGGTGTTAACATGATTAAATAGGCTAGGGATGTTTTTTGTTCACACACTTTTGGATTCAAGATCATCTAAGTGTGATAGAACTAGATCAAGGCTTCCTATACACAAATATTGAATCAAAACTCCAATGTTCCAAAAGGGTGAGATTTGGCCTCTCATACCCATATGAGCTAGAGGGCTCTTTTGGTTACAAGCTCTTGGATTATGGAAGAAGATGATGCTACTAGCTCATAGAAATTGGTTTGAAATTAAAAGGATTTTTCTACAATTTTCTAGAGATTTTTGAAGTTTGGATCTAGAACTTGAAATCTACTTGAATCATGGTTTTCAAACATGAATTAAGAGAAGATTCATGAGGTTTAAGGATCAAAGAAGTGATCTTACCTCATGGAGTGATGAAAATGAGCAAGAAACCTCACTTGATTCACCAAAAATGGTTAGAGATCAAGCTTCAAAATGGAGAGAAAGCTTGAAGAGAAATGGTGTTAGGAGTAAAAATGGTGGAGGGGCTGCCTTGGCTGGTCTATTTCGTGGGAGATGAAGGGAGGACAAGGATGTCCACAATTTTTTTCATTAAGGGCATTATGGTATTTTCCATAGAACCAAATGGTCATTTATTTAAAAGACCAACGGCATTTTTGTTATTTCGCGTCCAGATATTTAGAAAACTCATCATGACACTGGCACGTATCCCAATGTGATTTGACTTGATGTGGCACTGAGTTTATCCGTTAGCGGGTCCCGATAAATCCATTTACAACTCCAATCGTCTACCGGTTCGAGTTTTTGCCCGAATAGTTTATATTATTTTCACTTTTTAACGTCAAGAACCAATTTTAGCAAAATTATAGGGAATTTAATTCTAAGCCTAATTGTCTTGTCCATGAGTCAAAATTAAGTCTTTATAGTAGTAAAACACTACTGTCAGTGAAAAACGCAGACTGGGCTCCGTCTAAGTTTTTAGCCCAAAATTTAATCATAGATTCCTACAATAGCGTTGAGCATGAATATCGCCTCGGTTTATTTTATTTCATTTTCTATAACCTCGAATAAAATACAAACTTAATTGTTCAACTTACTGGTTTATAAAGGCAGTGGAAATCGGGGTGTTACAACCTCCGCCTTCGAATCACGACCCAAACAACGAGATCCATGTAAAGCATAGGGAAGCATGCACGGGAGGTAAGAAAAGCTACAACTATCATGCAAAGGAAGATCATGTAGCCATATAACACATCAACATACACCACAACAAGCACAACCACCAAACACATCCATTCTCGAGTTCACCCCAACGTTCAACCTCTAGGTCATCACAACTAGGGATCACCGCTTACTCTATATGCACAACCGAGTCTACATGATTGGCCAATTCCACAATGCGCACTCTTACCATGGGAATACAACAGTCAACCTTCAACTGCGAGGAATGACAATCCAATCTCCAACTGGGAGGGTGGATGTTCACCAAGTAAGAATGGCTCCTGCGATTGTGAGGACATCGAGTTGAAAGTTCTAGTAACCGCCTCCTGAGTTTCTAAGACAGTGCAACAGTGGTTCCTCCAACTGCAAGGATCACTGCTCCCCCCCACCCGAGCCCCTCCAACTATGAGAAGACCCGAGAAGTTCTCCAACTGCGAGAAAGCACCTGGATCCCTCCAACTGTAAGTTCAGCCGCCTTGGTGGCCCCGGAGTGTCCATCTCGAACACCAACCTCGTGTGACAACCACTCAAACTGTTGTTGCTGTTGTACACATGGCTTTCACCACAATAATGCAAATGCTATGATCATGCACCCATCATCTCGACAACATCATAACAACAACTTAACCAACGTCTCAAGGTCCACATGCTCCAACTACGAGGATGTCACTCTCCAACTATGAGAGCCACCTTCAATTTAGATCAACTAGCTTATAACATCAACTATGAATCCAATAACACCAACCACTCTATCCCTCTAACTTCACACCACCGTCTCCACAGTCAACCAAGATCTTCTCAATCACAATCACATCAAAATGTCATGGTATAGCAGCATATCATCATTACAGGCATACCAAAATAGCAATTAAGCATATTATCACAACAAGCATCTCATCTAGCATGTTATCATGTATGACATCATTTAATCAGGTTATCAATTATCACTGATAAGCACACATCCTCAATCAACATATATCACTGATCCATCCTAACGGCGATAAACCCACAATGCCTAAAATTGCATTGGTACCACACGCCACTAGTCCCCAATGTAAGTTAGTTATTGGCGATTACTCTACCACTAGTAGGGTTTGAGGAGCCTTACACATGTTAACAACTATATACTATGCCTACGATTCCCAGATATTTGAGGTTTCTTCCTCCTCACCTGGTGATTTGTTCCCGTATGCTTTCGTATCCACGGACAGCCCTGACCCTTAATCTCACCAGCACCACGAACACGCCCAGGACCACCACGAGCTCTCCAACACCATCACCACCACGAAACCCCTTTCTCTCTCTCCACCACACACTTGCAGCTGCGACTGCTTTACCAACAGGAGCACCACCACGTCTTCGAACTTTTCCCTAATCATGGGAACAACATGCAGCCAGCAGTGTTAACCCTAGGGCAATCCAAAACCAAGAAAGATTCGAGGGAAAGCGCGAAGAACACGAAGAACACAAAGAACACCGAAGCCTACGTGTTAGAGATTCGATCTTACTTTCGAGAAATCGAGAAACCAATCCATAGAACTCGTAGTACTCAAAGCTCTAGCTTCACTTGCTCTCTCAAGACTCTCTGCCTTCTCTCTACCCTCTGGACTTGGCAATTTTTGAACTCAAATTCGTGCCAAGTGAAAAGAGAAGAGAAAAGTTAAGTAATGCCGTCAAGCTGTCCACGCTTGAGCGTGGGAAAACTCCACACTTCAGCGTGGGCACGTTCTGACGTGGGAAAACTCCACGCTTGAGCGTGGCATGATGATTGGCACGTCTCTGCCACACGTCGCGTGCGTGCAGACACGTACACTTCCACGCATCCCCCCTTCCACGCTCTGATGTGCAACTACCCACGCTCTGACGTCAACAGTCAACGTTTGAGCGCGGGCTTTCTCAACATCAAAGCGTTGGACGCTAATCATAACTGTTCTTTCACGTTTCTTCACTTTCTGAACTCGTTCCAAGGCCAAATTCCCTCAAATTTGGACTTCCTCTAGCCATAAGGAACATTATCCAACCTTCAAACATATTTAACTTAGGTCCTAAACCTTGTTCAAGAAAACAGGATGTTACAGTACGCCCGTGCAAAATTCAGCACGGCCTGACATAATAAAGAGCACGGTCGTGTTGACTGATGAGCACGCTCGTGCTTGCTGTATAGAGAACCTAATTTTGGGTGATGTTCTCATATTTTCCTATAAATAGAGGCCCTCTGTACCATTCTATCTAATCCTTTGAACATCCAATCTTATGCCTTGATATTTTATCATACACTTTTGTAATATCTTTCTAGTTTATAGCTTTTGTTACTTTTGATTTCTAGAATAGGATTTGCACCTGGTTGTTAAGTTGGAGACACTTTTTCTTGTAACTCTTCAGGATGCGTTTTCCATTGTTGACTTTGGTTTTATCTATTATTATGGGTAGCTAAATTCACCTTTAGAGTTGTGGTGGATCTTGCATTAGTAGAAACCCTTTTTGCTATGTCTTATCTTTAATTCGAATTCTATTTGGTTTCAAAGTTGCGATTTGAATAGTGTTATTCTGTTGTTCTTCATCCTATACTAGGATTGCGCACTCTTTGTATGCTCATAATAAATTGATTGATATTTTGGCTATCAAGCCCAATTAAATTGGTAGATCTATAGAATAACTGGGGTTTAAATTATAGCATGACCAAACATGATTTACTCCTTTCAGTCGCTTTATAATCATTTAAACTCTTTGCGTGACAAACATTGGATTCATCCAGGGAAAAGAATATTGATTGCCTGACAAACAATTAATAGTTTTTGTAGAGGGATTGATATTCGGAAAGCAACTGAAAAATTGAATAGAACTAGGATTTGGGGCGTATCGAAAATACAAGTGAAACCATGACTCTAGGCTCTTTTACTCTTGAATTCACAACTCTTTTATTTCTCTTATACTATCTTTTATTACTGCTACATCATTATCTTATTATTATTAGTATTCGATTAGTCTAAATAGCACAAGGATTTCTTTATTCCAGTACTTACTTTATCACCTGCATATCACAATTAATCTCTTGGGTATGATATATGGACTTCCATCCTATATTACTTCTGCGATAGGATACACTTGCCCTTAAGAGTGTTTTGGAAGCAACAAGGTTTGTGGTGAGAGGTGAGGTGAGTTTATTGGTGATTGGTGAGGAGAAGTTTGCGGTAAGGTTACAGTATGGGGAAGGGGTGAGGCTTGTGTTTGAGGAAAGGGTGAGGTGCCCAGAGATTCTTGATACTCAGAGACAATTCTTTCAACCACATCGGCTTGACCAATAATAAGAACTAATACTGAACTAGAAGGAGTTAAGTGCTCAATGTTACCTTCAGAAGAAGGAGCAGAGCTCTTTGTCCTTGAAGACCATGGCCTTTTCAGAGGCAACTTTGGCCTTGGAGCTTTAGCTTGATGTAACACCCCGATTTTCACTGCCTTTATAAATCAGTAAGTTGTAGGTTTTAGAAAATGAAATAAAATAAACCGAGACCATATTAATGCTCAGCGCTATCATAGGAAGCTACGATTAAATTTTGAGTTAAAAACTCAGACGAAGCTCGGTCTGCGTTTTCACTGACATGTATTTTACTACTATATAGACCTAATTTTGACATGTGGACGAGACAGTTAGGCTTAGAATTCCATTCTCTATAATTTTGCTAAAATTGGTTCTTGACGTTAAAAAGTGAAAATAATATAAACTATTCTGGCGGAAACTCGAACCGGGAGACGAACGAAGCTATATATGGATTTAACGGGACCCGTTAACGGATAATCATGAAGTCACATCAGGTCACATCACCTTGCGATGCGTGCCAAGTGTCATGATGATTTTCAAAATGTCTGGACGCGAAAAGACCAAAATGCCCCCGACCTTTTTCTTAATGACATTTTTGTCCTAAGGTGAAAAGACCATTTTGCCCTTAAGTGGACAAATCTTGGACCTTTATGTCCTCCTCCCCCATGAAGTAAATCAGCCATTGAAGGCCTCCATCCACCATTTTCTCCTAACACCATTTTTATTCTCTACTTTCTCTCCATTTTCAAGCTGGATCTCTAACCATTTTGGGTGAATCAAGTGTGGATTCCTACTCATTTTCTTCACTCCAAGAGGTAATATCACTTCTTTTATCCTTAAACCTCATGAATCTTCTCTTAATTCATGTTTGAAAACCATGATTCAAGTAGATTTCGAGTTCTAGATCTAAACTTCAAAAATCTCTAGAAAATTGTAGAAAATTCTTTTAATGTCAAACCAATTTCTATGAGCTAGTAGCATCATCCTCTTCCACTATCCAAGAGCTTGTAACCAAAGGAGCCCTCTAACTCATATGGGTATGAGAGGCCGAATCTCACCCTTTTGGACCATTGGAGTTTTGATTCAACATTTGTGTATAGGAAGCCTTGATCTAGTTCTATCACACTTAGATGGTCTTGAATCCAAAAGCGTGTGATCAAAAAACTTCCCTAGCCTATTAAATCATAGGATGGCCGAACCACCAATTTGGGGAAAATATGAAGTTTTGACTCAAGTTTCAAAATTGAGACATGATTTGGTGTTAACGTTACTTAAGGATCCTTACTCCAAGAGATAGGAATTTTTAGACATCCCTAGCTAATGTCCTAGCTATATGGCAGAACCTAGGTCAAGGGATATAGGGAGAATTTGTGTTGTAAGTTATTGATGTTTGGATTGGTTGTGTATTTGTAGTTGTTGTCGGGTAATCGAACGAGAAACCGGGCGACTTTTCGCTAACCGCGAAGCTTCGAGAGGTAAGGGGATATTAACTCCAATAAGTTTGATAGCCGCATAAGGTTGGTTGTGGTATGATTATGATGATGTTATTTGAATCAATGTTAATGATTTCTCTTGTGATGTATATGCGAGAATTATTTGGTAAGTGCGTGATTGGATATTGAAATATGAATTGTGACGTTATTTCCTTGAATGAGATATTGGACATTGAAATATGAATTGTGGCATTGATGTCTTGGATGGTATGATGTTGACTTGAGGTTTGATATGTCTGGTTAAGAGCATAGCACTGGCTATAGCTCAATAATGAAGATTAAGCTACTTAAAAGTCTTAATTAAAGATTTGGAAATGTTTTGATTTGAGAGATGAAAAGTTTCGAAGCTAAATGCTATAGTGGCCAATTTTACTAAAAAGCCACTAAGTTAAGAACCCAAGATGATTTTCGAACTAGACTTAAGAAATTGAGAGTTAGTGAGGAAAATAGTGAAAAGTTGCTTTATCATTATTTTATGAACATGTACGAAGAAAAGGAAAATTGAAAAGTATTTTGTCAAGAAAGAATCTTCTGAAAGTATTTGACTTTCCAAAACGAAAAAGTCTCTTCATAAAAGTTTGTTCTGATAGTAATCTTTAGAAAAACGTTTTAAAATGAGGGAACCTTTAGAAAAGGCTTTTAAAATGCCAAAGCCCTTTGAAAAAAAAATCATTAGAACTTGAGTCTTTGAGAATGATTTGTAAAGAAATTTTTTTGTGGAAAATAAGTTTTAGGGCAAAAACGAGTTTTGGTTTAAACCAAAGAGAATCTGAGTTTTGTTTTTGAGCTTTGAACTATGAAAACGAAATTTGATGAAACTGGTGATTACCTCTTCACGCATGTGAAGCACATGAACCTAGTGACCGAGACGTCGGGCTAGAGTTTTGTGACATGAACGGACTTTGTGTCTTATATGCGAGTCTAGTGTCCGCGACATCGGCCTAGTACATCGTGGATTGAACACTCAGACTACGTGTCCTGTGTTTGAAAAAGGAACGAACATAGTGTCCTACCTGCAAGTCTAGTGTCCACGACGTCAGCCTAGTACTTCGTGAATTAAGAACTTGGACTACGTGTCCTGAAATTTGAATGAACGGGCTATATGTCCTTTAAAACGAGTCATGAGCTGTGTGCCTTGACAGACAAAGAAAGAATTGAACGAAAAAGAAAACAAAAAACTTTCTATATACATACAATGAGTCGGCCAACGTGCCATATGAACCGGGCTAAAATCCAAGTGGTTGAGAATATGAGCCAGTTAAGACCACTAGGTCTAGGGGCATCCTGTGTTCGAAAGTCCACAAGTGGCCGAAGGCATCGCGACCCCGTGCCATGGTAAATCGGTTGCCTAACACGGATGAACTCAATCAGAGACTGGACCATTCATGATATAGTCGGACGTCGTACGCCGGAACAATTGGAGCTTAGACCTAAATTGAGATGCCGACTCGCTAGAACAATTGTGTTATGGGAGTATTCGCGGCCTATCCCTTGAGGAAGGGAAGTTAGGAATCTCTGGAGAACATGAATTAGAAAGTTGATATTGAAGTCTCATGCATTATTATAACTCATGATGATGTTTGAGATATTATGTCATATGAATATCTGTTAATACAACTGTATTTATATGTGGATGTATGTATTATTGTATGCTGCTTTACTTGTGTGGCTATTACGATAAACCTGTGAACGAGTATCTCACACTTGCCTGTACATGTTTGACACTCTGTTGTGTTTTTTGAACACATGTACAGATATTTTCCAACGGTCCTCTGGTTCACTGCGGGACCCTGTAGCTAAGTTCCTTGGTGTTGACGACGAAGACAGGTGGACTGTTGATGATGAGGCCCAGTATCATTGGGGCGATGCATGCTAGGTAGTATGCTTTATTTTCTTAGAGTTTTATTAGACCAGCTCTTAGGATTTTTTAACGTTTAAGTCAGGTCTTTTGACCATGAATCAATTTCATATGTATTAAGAGATTGAAGTGATGTACGCCTTATATATGGCGAAGTTGAATGAGTTTTATAGATGATGAGTTTGAATTTGTTTGTCAGATGTTATTAAGATTTTCAATTGTTATCAGATTTCCGCAACTAGTCTAATGAGTATTTTCGAAAAGGCTTTAATTAAGTGAAAAATAAAATTTGGTGTACGAACTGTGACACCGAGAGGGGGTGTTACAATAGTGGTATCTAGGTTATGGATTCGTGATGTTTTTGCTGTGTTTACTCTGTGCTTTTTTTTATACGAGGACAGTAAGAGTGAGAATAGTCTGTGATGACTTGTTTCTTTTGGAATACAACCAATTGGATTGGTTGGATCCGATGATTGAGATGCGTTAAGACTTTTATGAGAAAATTTATCTGATTTATTAAGAGGTGACATCTCAGGTAAGCTTTGAGACAACTCCTTAGTCAGTTCTAGCAAACAGGCTTGAATATGACCTTTACTTTATGAGTCAAGGATGTTAGACTCTTAGTTATCAAGTGAGTGAAGACTCCTTGGTATGTGAAGGAAGTTTGAATGTTGGGAAAGTTTGCCGAAGGAGCAAGCGTGCCTTAGGCAAGTAGAAGAATATCAAAAAACGTTTTTGGAGTAGATTAATAGGTAGCTAGTAAGCGACCAACGGAATGGCAAGATAACATTATGTACTCTAATAGAGTTGAGAGACTGGAATGGAATTCCGGTAAATCAATAGAAGTGTGGTATCGCGTGGAGTTTCTATTGATAGTATTTTAAGAAATGATTGAAGCCTCCGCTGTTTGTGGGTTTAATGGATAGGACGTTTTTCTCCTTTAGGATACATGAAAGTCTACACCTTATGGGTAGACTGTAATCTATGTTGATGATGAAGCAGAATTCAAAAAATACCTAAGTATAACTTTTCGAAGTTGCGAATAATCAGAGACTGAGTGAACCAAAATTGTAATGTGAACTTTGGCTATAGAACGAGTGTCCTTAGGACTGATATCAGTAGGGGAAAGAATTACAATGGATCACATATGAATGGGAGTACTGTCTTGTTAATAGAACTTAAGACAATGACCGACAGAGATGAGTGAGACAGATGAGTTTAGACTTGGTCGCAACGACCACTATCTGAGGATATGGTTGACTCCTTGTTTTGATACTTTCAAATTCGAGGACTTGGACTAAGTTTGATTTAAGTTTGGATTTTCACTTAGATATTGGAACTCTTAAGTGAGCTTATTGGGATTTAGAGTGCATTAGAGTTGTTGGTGAGATTGAGACGTGTAATAACGGAATAAGAACTAGTTTAAATGTTTGACTTAATCATGGAAGTAAGTCTTTCGTGAAGAATTGGTAGTAGACAATGACGGATTAGCAGGTCAGTGAAAGAGGGAATGACTTTCCCGATAGTTGATGGATAAGCAAAAGACGGATGATAAGTTTCAGGAGTTAATTTTATTTCTCCAAAAGAGTAGGACTGTGTTGAAATTGTTTCCTTGACGAAACAAGGTGTGTTGTCACATAAGGGTGTGTGTTTTGTTGAGTTCTAATCAGGTTGAAGCCTGGTGAGAACTCACGTTTAGGGAAAGGTACTTGTATTCATGTTGACACGTCGTTTGTCCATTTGGGATGGTGTCAGACATTTGAATGAAGTGCCTGTCTGGGAAGATTTTCAGGATAAATTTTCTGAGGATATTCCGAGTCTTCGTTGCAAATGACATTGAATTTTCGATTGATTTAGTTTCTAGATTTAGTCAGATCTCCATCGCTTGTGTAGAGTATCACCTACAAAGCTGGCTGGGTTGGACTGCATGAAATGGAATTTCGTTTGGTTCTTGTTAAATTCGTCATCATCGGCGATGTTTTCGTTTACTCTAAGAGTCACGAGGAGCATGAGGAGACTCCGCATCAAGTATTGCGGACCCTACACGAGAGGAGTTGTCGTGAAGTCAAATAAGTACGAGTTTGACTCAGTGGTGGTAAAAATTCTTAGGGTATGCAATCCCGGACGAGTCTTTGTACTCACACTCCCATTTATTAGACATTTGGGTGGATTGGTTAATAGTAACCTTTGGCCTGGACATTTTCATGTCATTCCATCGAAAGATTTGTTACGACTATTTCTTGAGTTGTAACACAGACAAATTCTCGACACTAGCAGTTTCTTGATGAAACTTAGTCTAATCACTTTTACTTTTAGTAACTGTGACCCAGTCTGATTGTTGACCAGACTGCCCATCTTTTGATTCCCTGATTTATTGGAAGATTCTTATGAAAGAAGGGACTTTATTAAAGTCATGGCTGTAAACATGTATTAGTTATGCATTTTTACACTCGCGAACCTACTGAAGAATCTTTTTACATACTGGATATTCCTGTATTCGTTTCAGAGTGGTAAAGTTCTTCTATATACTTTCTTATGAGAGTAAGACCAATAAAAATTTCCTTTGTTGAAATTTCTTTCCTTAATCTTCAAGAACTGAGTGAAGACTGAGTTCAATTGATCACCCTCAACTCAAGTGGATGAGCAAGGAAAACGATTTGATCTTTAGAAGGTTGGTTGGGAGTAAGTGTAGTATTTACTGCGAACATCCTTTTAGCAGGATATACAAGAAGTGATAGAAGTTTAGATTGAGGTATAGTTATGATTGATAAGATGTGAACCTTTAAGATCAATCTCAGTAGGTGAGACAATTATTATAAACCAAGTATTGATCGAGGCATAATAATAGTTGGGAGACCTAGAGTAATGATCAATGTCTATAGTTAAGATTGATTGTATGAGTTTTGAGATTTATAGGAAAGTGTCCTTGGTAGTTTTACCTAAGCTGAATATAAGCAGAAAGGAGGAGTTCTTAAGTAAAACTAAATTGTTTGAAAAGTTTAAGATTTATGATATTAGATAATTCTACCATTGCGAACTCTTTTTGGTTGTAGTCGCTTTAAGAGGTGCTATTATGTTCTTTAAGATTGAGACGCATGATGTAGATTAGAGAGGTAGACTATGTTAAAAAAGAACTAAGACTAAGATCGGATATCTTGGATCGGAATGGATGGATGTGTTTTAAAAGGGATATGTGTCGTAATTGCAATCTTGGCGTTATTAGTAAGAGCTAAAGATGTCAGAGGAAGATTTCCTAAATGGATTAGTATAAAAAGAGAAGTGGTTAAGTTTTATTTATATCTCTCACATGTGAGGAACTAAGGTAAGATATTAAGGAGAAGGATCGAGTAGGGATTGAGGATCGGCAATTTGTTCTTAGCGGTAAATTGAACAGAGGATAAGTATGAGGCTGTCATTAGGTTACAGTGTTACCCAAGGGAGAATTACCTACGGGAAGTATAATGTGGAACCTGGAGTTTTACAAATCATGTCTAGTTTTGAGTCGCGAAATTTCGAGGACGAAAATTTTTTTTTAGAGGGGTAGTAATGTAACACCCCGATTTTCACTGCCTTTGTAAATCAATAAGTTGTATAATTAAGTTTATCTTTTATTCGAGGTTTTAGAGAATGGAATAAAATAAACCGAGACCATATTCATGCTCAGCGCTATCGTAGGAAGCTACGATTAAATTTTGAGCTAAAAACTTAGATGGAGCCCGGTCTGCATTTTTCACTGACAGTAGTATTTTACTACTATAAAGACGTGATTTTGACTCATGGACGAGATAGTTAGGCTTAGAATTCCATTCTCTACAATTTTACTAAAATTGGTTCTTGATGTTAAAAAGTGAAAATAATATAAATTATTCGGGCGGAAACTCGAACTGGGAGACGAACAGAGCTGTATATGGATTTAACGAGACCCGCTAACGGATAATCATGAAGTTACATCAGATCACATCACCTTGGGAGGCGTACCAAGTGGCATGATGATTTTCAAAATATCTGGACGCGAAAAGACCAAAATGTCCCCGACCTTTTTCTTAATGACATTTTTGTCCTAAGGTGAAAAGACCATTTTGCCCTTAAGTGGACAAATCTTGGACCTTTATGTCCTCCTCCCCCATGAAATAAATCAGCCATTGAAGGCCTCCATCCACCATTTTCTCCTAACACCGTTTTTCTTCTCTACTTTCTCTCCATTTTCAAGCTTGATCTCTAACCATTTTTGGTGAATCAAGTGTGGATTCCTACTCATTTTCTTCACTCCAAGAGGTAATATCACTTCTTTGATCCTTAAACCTCGTGAATCTTCTCTTAATTCATGTTTGAAAACCATGATTCAGGTAGATTTCAAGTTCTAGATCCAAACTTCAAAAATCTTTAGAAAATTGTAGAAAAATCCTTTTAATGTCAAACCAATTTCTATGAGCTAGTAGCATCATCATCTTCCAATATCCAAGATCTTGTAACCAAAGGAGCCCTCTAACTCATATGGGTATGAGAGGCCGAATCTCACCCTTTTGGACCATTGGAGTTTTAATTCAACATTTATGTATAGGAAGCCTTGATCTAGTTCTATCACACTTAGATGGTCTTGAATCCAAAAGTGTGTGATCAAAAAAATTCCCTTGCCTATTTATTCATAGGATGGCCGAACCACCAATTTGGGGAAAATATGAAGTTTTGACTCAAGTTTCAAAATTGAGACTTGATTTGGTGTTAAGGTTACTTAAGGATCCTTACTCCAAGAGATAGGAATTTTTAGACATCCCTAGCTAATGTCCAAGCTATATGGCCGAACCTAGGTCAAGGGATATAGGGAGAATTTGTGTTGTCAGTTATTGATGTTTGGATTGGTTGTGTATTTGTAGCTGTTGTCGGGTAATCGGACGAGAAACTGGATGACTTTCGGATCGGTCGGACGACTTTACGCTAATCAGGAAGCTGCGAGAGGTAAGGGGAGTTTAACTCCAATTACTTTGATAGCCGCATAAGGTTGGTTGTGGTATGATTGTGAGGATGTTATTTGAATCAATGTTAAGGATTTCTCTTGTGATTTATATGCGAGAATTATTTGGTAAGTGCGTGATTGGATATTGAAATATGAATTGTGACGTTATTGCCTTGAATGAGATATTGGATATTGAAACACGAATTGTGGCATTGATGCCTTGGATAAGATGATGTTAAATTGAGGTTTGATGTATATATATATATATATATATATATATATATATCATGGACTGGTTAAGCGCATAGCACTGGCTACAGCTCAATAATGAAGATTAAGCTACTTAAAAGTCTTAATCTACGATATGGAAATGTTTTGACTTGAGAGATAAAAAGCTTCTAAGCTAAATATTATAATGGCCAATTACACTAAAAAGCCACTAAGTTAAGAACCCAAAATGATTTTCAAACAAGACTTAAGAAATTGAGAGTTAGTGAGGAAAATAGTGAAAAGTTGCTTTATCATTATTTTCTGAACATGTTGTACGAAGAAAGAGAAAATTGAAAAGTATTTAGTTTGTCAAGAAAGAATCTTCTGAAAGTATTTGACTTTCCAAAACGAAAAAGTCTCTTCATAAAAGTTTGTTCCGATAGCAATCTTTAGAAAAATGTTTTAAAACGAGGGAACCTTTAGAAAAGGCTTTTAAAATGCTAAAATCCTTTGAAAAAATGAATCTTTAGAACTTGAGCCTTTGAGAATAATTTGTAAATAAAATTTTTTGGAAAATAAGTTTTAGAGCGAAAACTAGTTTTGGTTTATACCAGAGAGAATCTGAGTTTTGTTTTTGAGCTTTGAACTACGAAAACGAAATTTGATGAAATTGGTGATTACCCCTTCACGCATGTGAAGCACATGAACCTAGTGACCGAGACGTCGGGCTAGAGTTCTGTGACATGAACGGACTTTGTGTCCTATATATGAGTCTAGTGTCCGCGACGTCGGCCTAGTGCATCGTGGATTGAGCACTCGGACTTCGCGTCCTGTCTTTTGAAAAAGGAACGGACATAGTGTCCTACATGCGAGTCTAGTGTCCGCGACGTCGGCCTAGTACTTCATGAATTAAGAACTTGGACTACATGTCTTGAAATTTGAATGAATGGGCTATATGTCCTTTAAAATGAGTCATGAGTTGTGTGCCTTGACAGAAAAAGAAAGAATTGAACGAAAAAGAAAACATAAAACTTTCTGCATACATACATGAGTCGGCCGACACGCCATATGAACCGAGCTACAATCCAAGTGGTTGAGAATATGAGCCAGTTAAGGCCACTAGGACTATAGGGGCATCCTGTGTTCGAAACTCCACAAGTGGCCGGAGGCATCGTGACCCCGTGCCGTGGTAAATCGATTGCCTAACATGGATGAACTCAATTAGAGACTAGACTATTCATGATATGGTTGGACGTGGTACCCCGAAACAATTGGAGCTCGGACCTAAATTGAGAGGCCGACTCACGAGAACAATTGTGTTATGTGAGTATTTGCGACCTATCGTTCGAGGAAGGGAAGTTAGGAATCTCCGAAGAACATGAAATAGAAAGTTGATATTAAAGTCTCATGCATTATTATAACTCATGATGATGTTTGAGATATTATGTCATATGAATATTTGTTAATACAACTGTATTTATACGTGGATGTATGTATTATTGTATGCTGCTTTACTTGTGTGGCTATTACGATAAACTTGTGAACGAGTATCTCACCCTTGCCTATACATGTTGGACACTCTATTGTGTTTTTTGAACACATGTACAGATATTTTCCAACGATCCTCTAGGTCACCATGGGTCCCTGTAGCTGAGTTCCTTGGTGTTGACGACGAAGACGGGTGGACTGTTGATGACGAGGCCCAGTATCATTGGGGAGATGCATGCTAGGTAGTATGCTTTATTTTCTTAGAGTTTATTAGACCAGCTCTTAGGATTTTTTGACGTTTAAGTCAGGTCTTTTGACCATGACTCAGTATGATATGTATTAAGAGATTGAAGTGATGTACGCCTTATGGCGAAGTTGAATGAGTTTTATAGATGATGAGTTTGAATTTGTTTTCAGCTGTTATTAAGATTTTCAATTGGTATCAGATTTCCGCAACTAGTCTAATGAGTATTTTCAAAAAGTCTTTACTTAACCGAAAAAAAAAATTTGGGTACGAACTGTGACACTGAGAGGGGGTGTTACACTTGGGCTTGATGTTTTTGTCCCTTGATCACCTTGGAAATAGGTTTATGAAGAACCAGCTTCCTTTTTCTCTTTGGTTAGACGGTAGGAACAGTTGGACGAATAGAAGGTTGATCTTCAGCAGTTGGACGAACTTGCCTAGTTTTACGTCTAATTACCAAAGGAGGATCGTCAGATTTTTCATACACCTGACCTTCTTTTCTCTTCCTTGCTTGCTCTTCTAGGACGTCAGACACAATATCCAACTTCATCTTCATTAGATTTTGTTTCCCAAACACAGGTTGAACCAGTCACTCAATACCATGAACTCCAAAGTATTTCAGCTTTGGTTCCAGAGACAAAGTCTTTAGATCATTGAAGACAAGATGTTTCTAAAAAAACTTTGATAAAAGTACAGCATAGGGAATGGCTGTGTTCTTTCCAGACCCTTGAATAGTGGCCTTGAATAATCCAAATAGAATGTGAGGAAGATTCAATTGCCTATCCAGCAGACGATGAACCAGGCAAAACTGATGTGTCTTAGAGACTGAGTCTTTTGAGCTTGCCTTGTGAATGATTGACTTGTTTAGGATTTGATGAAGAACCCTAGCCTTGTCAATCATTTTGGATCCAATCAGCTTGTAAGAGATGTTCTTCAGTAAATAACTCTTTATGAACTCTTGACCTCCCATATCCTTTTCCCATTCATCTTCATATGTTATCCCGGATTGAGCGCAACCAGTGGCATTTGAGATGGTTGCCTCTGATACTATCACCTCAGTATCCAAAACCATATTTCTGATTTCCCTCGCAGTAATTGTAGGGTTCGTCAGGAACTCCCATTTCACGGACGAGTAGATAACTGGAGAACCTTCGAAGAAGCTCACCCATCCAGCAGATTGAATGTGGGGGTGAGAGATCAATCCCATGATCAGCAAAGAACTTAATTTCAAACTTGTACTCCATCAGAATCTCAGCATTCTCAACATTCAGAGACTCTCCCTTTCCTTTCGTAGAACCAGAAGCAGCCATTGATGCAGAGAAATGGGTGTAGAAGTTTTTCGCAAACGTTTTTCAAGGATATAGAAGGTTTGAAGAAGAAAGTACTTGTAAAGGTTTGAACTTTAAAACATTTCACATTTTCTCTTCGAAATAAATTAAAAGAAAAGAAATGAAAAATAAAGTTGAGACGACGTGAGAATTAAATGCCTGACACACGTTCTAGTCTTGAAAACTGTAAAAACAGCGGTTGTAATTATGAAAACGAAATTGACTGAGTTAAGGGAATGTGAAAAATTTTGCCTTGCGACAAAGATTTAGTTCATTAAATGTTATGGACGAACAAACATAACAATGTGAAGCATATATATTGGACTCATGATCAGTTTATATAATGCATATTCAGATGCTTTCTTATGAATGTGAACCTGTCTTCAGCTAGTGGTTTGGTGAAGATGTCTGCTCATTGATGGTCAGTATCAACGAATTAAATATCAATTACCCTTTTTTGCACATAATCTCTATTGAAATGATGTTTAATCTCTATATGCTTAGCTCTAGAATACAATATAGGATTCTTAAGAAGATTATGGATGCAGTATTATCACACATGATAGGTATGTTACTTACAAACACGTTGTAGTCTTCCAACTGATGTTTGATCAAGAGAAGTTGCGAGCAACAGCTTGCAACGGCAATGTACTCAGCTTCAGCAGTTGACAAGCCAATTGTGCTTTGCCTTTTGCTTGACAAGGAGAATAAGTTTGCTCCAATGAAGTGGCCACCTCCACTAGTGCTTTTTCGTTCTTTTGGTCTACCTTCTTATCTTTATCATCTTTGTTTAGTTTTGACGTTGGATTCATAGGAGTATTCATTGGTTTGCAGTCATCCATTTTGAAGCGTTTCAGAAGCTCCTTTGTGTACTTCATCTGATGAATGTACACACCATCCAAAGCTTGTTTAACTGGCAGTCCAAGGAAGAATTTGAGTTCTCTGATCATGCTCATTTCAAACTCTCTGCATAAGTTTAGAAAATTCTTAACACATAAATTCATCAGTTGCACCAAATATAATATCATCACCATAAATTTGAGCAGCAATAAAGTTCTTTTTAACATTTTTTTTCTAAACAGAGTTGTATCAACTTTTCCTCTAGAGAAAGCATTCTCCATTAATAACGTATTGAGTCTCTCATACCAAGCTCTAGGAGCTTGTTTGAGTCCGTATAAAGCTTTCTTAAGCTTACATACATGCTCAGGATGGGTTTGATCTTCAAAACTCGATGGTTGCATCACATAAACTTCTTCATTAATTAAGCCATTGAGAAAAGCACATTTTAAATCCATTTGATATAACATGATGTTATGATGTGCAGCATATGATAGCAAAACACGTACAGCTTCTAATCTAGCTACTGGAGCAAAGGTTTCAGTGTAGTCAATACCTTTCTATTAAGAGTAGCCTTGAGCAACTAACCTTGCGTTGTTTCTAACGACTTTGCCATCTTTGTCCAACTTGTTTCTTTAGACCCATTTCGTTCCAATGACTGATTTGTCATTTGGCAGTGGAACCAGCGTCTAAACGAAACTATATTGAAACTGATTGAGCTCCTCTTGCATGGCAAGGATCCATCTTTCGTCCATCAAGGCTTCATCCACTGACTTTGGGTTCCAACTTAGAGATGAAGGTCGAATCAGCTTGTTCTTTGAAGGTTGACCTTGTCCGGACTCTATCACTGGGATTATGTTGCGTTCAAAACACACTTAAGGGCAGTGTACCCTATCACAGAAGTAATATTGGACGGAAGTCCAGCTTACGTACCCAAGAGATTAATTTTGATAACTAAGTGATAAAGCAAGTACTAGAATAAGGAAATCCTTATGCTATTTAGACTAATCAAGCACTACTAAGAAATAAATAATAATAATAATAATAATAATAATAATAATAATAATAATAATAATAATAATAGAGTAGCAGCAAAAGATAACAAAAGAGATAAAAAGATAGTTTAGAAATCAAGAGTAAAAGAATCTAGAGCCGTGGTTTCACTTGTGCTTTCAATACCCCTCAAATTCTAATTCTATTTAATTTCGCAGTTACATTTCGAATATCAATCCCTCTACAAAAACTATTAATTGTTTATCAGGCAACTAATATTCTTTTCCCCAGATGAACCCAATAGTTGTCAGGCAAAGAGTTTAAATGATTAGAAAGCATAAAGCTCAAAGAGGTTGAATGATTGAAAGGAATAAATCACATTTTCTCAAATCTAGATGTTAAACCCCGGTTATCCTATAGGTCAACCAATTTAATTGGGCTTGATAGCCAAAATATCAATCAATTGATTAAGAGCATACAAAGGGTGAGCAATCCTAGTACAGAACAACAGAATAACACTATTCAAATTGCAACCTTGAAATCAAATAGAAGTGAATTAAAGCTAAGACATAGCGAAAAGGGTTTCTACTAACACAAGATCCACCACAACTCTAGTGGTGAATTTAGCTACTCATAGTAATACAGAAAACCAAAGTCAACAATGGAAAACGCATCCTGGATAATTGAAGAGGGAGAAGTTGTCTCCAACTTAACCTCCAAGCGCCAATCCTATTCTTAAAATCAAAACTATAAAAACTATAAACTAGAAAGCTATTACAAAGAGTATAGTATGATAGTATCAAAGCATGCCTAAGAATGGCAGAGAGGGCCTCAATGTATAATAAAATATGAGAACTGAGCCCAAAATTAGGTCTTCTGCGCAGTTAGCACGGGCATGCCAATCAGGTGGCACGGGCACGCTTTTCACTCAGCACAGGCGTGCTCTTCATGATATCAGGTTGTGCTCAAATCTGTCTGGGCGTACCAACTTCATAAAACAACGTTCTAGTGCACAGGCTGCAGCACGGGCATGCTCTTCATCTGGCACGGTCGTGCTAGCTTTTGTCAAGCCTTGCTTCTCTGAGTCAGGCCTCGCTTCCTTTGGCATGGGCGTGCTCTCGCATAGCACGGCCGTGCTGATTCTCCAGAGGTCAACTTTAAATATTTTTATAAGGCTTTGTTTGGATGGATGGCTTTGGAGGGTTGGCACAGGCGTGCTCTCGCATGGCACAGTCGTGCTACTCCCAGAAGTTCAGTATTCTACCTAATTAAGCTCTAAAAACCTTCATTTTCCTCAAAAGTTCATCAAGCTGCCTTTGAACGTCAATTCTGTCAAAACTTAAGTAAAATGATGAAATACAATAATATTTATATTTAAATGCATCAAAATTCAACCCAAATACCCCCTATAAAATGCACAGAATTGAGGTTCATCAGACTACCAATGATTTGGTCCTCAGGATGATAAGTTCTGAACTACCAAGTATGTTGGGTAAGGTCCACTTACTGAGACGTTGATGCGTCTGAAGCATTTTGTGTTGCATCTAATAAAGTGTCTTCTTTCGTTGTTGGACGATCACCCACGTCATTCAGACTCATATCTACAAAAGATTCATCTAGCTCTGATAATTTCTTATCGGACTTCTTGTCATCAAACTTAACATGAATGGACTCTTCTACAACTAAAGTTCTAGAGTTATGTACTCTAAAAGCTTTTGATGTTTCAGAATATCCTAATAATATTCCATTTTCTACCTTAGCATCGAACTTACCAAGTTGATCTATGGTATTTAGAATGAAACACTGACATCCAAAAGGGTGGAAATAAGGTATGTTGGGTTTGTACGTTTTCCACAATTCATAAGAAGTCTTATTCAAGATTGGTCTTATGTATATTTTGTTCTATATGTAGCAGACAGTGTTTGCAGCTTCAGCCCAGAAGTGTTTGAAGACAGAATTATCATTAAGCATTGCCCTAGCTATCTCTTGAAGAGATTGGTTCTTTCTCTCAACAATACCATTTTGTTGTGATGTTCTAGGGGCAAAGAAATTGTGATGAATACCACTTTCATCACAGAATCTTTGGAACAGCTTATTTTCAAATTATCCTCCATGATCACTTCAGATTGAGCTTATACATATACTTTTTTCATTTTGTACACGTTTGCAGAATATAGCAAAGACCTTGAATGACTCATCCTTGTGAGTAAGGAACATAACCCATCTCAATCTAGTATAGTCATCTACGATGACAAGTCTATACTTCTTACCACTGACATAAGAAGTTCTTGTTGGACCAAATAAATCAAGGTGTAGTAATTCTAGTGGCCTTGAGGTACTACCAATGTTCTTGGACTCAAAAGAGTCCTTGACTTGTTTACCCATTTGACATGCATCACAGAGAGTGTTCGATCTGTACACAAACTTTGGTAGACCTCTTATGAGGTTATGCTTATTCAGTCTTGAGATTAATCTCAGACTTGAATGACCAAGTCTTTTGTGCGAAATCCATTGCTCATCCTCGATGGACACTAGACATGATACACTTTGATTAGAGAGTTCCCCCAAGTCAATCTGTAAAGATTGTTTTGCCTCTTGTCAGTGAATAAGATGGACCCATTAGGGTTCTTGACCATACATTCACCTTTATTGAATGAAACATTAGACCCACTATCAAATAATTGACTTATGCTAAGTAAGTTATGTCTTAGCCCTTCAACTAACAAGACGTTATCAATAGAAGGAAAAGGATGCATACCAATCTTACCTATTCTAACTGTCTTCCCTTTTTGATTACTTCCAAAGGTAACTCATCCACCAGTCTTACTGCGGATGTCTTGGAACATAGACTTTTCTCGCGTAATGTAACTTGAGCATCCACTGTCCAAATACCAGGATTAGGGTTTCTTTTGTGTTGCTAAGCAGATCTGCAATAGGGAATATCATATTCTTAGGTACCTAGATAGACTTGGGTCTTTTCTTGTTAGTCTGAGGTCTTCGTCCATGCATGATATTTTTCTTTCTATGTATGCATTTGGATGTGAAATGATTGGTTTTACCACAGGTATTGCAATGAGTATTTGATGCATGTGGCTTGATTTCTTTTGGATGTTGATAAAGCATAGGAACCTTGTGAGTTGGGTTAGATCTTGATACTTTGTGAGAAACTTCTTGCTTCTCTTTGTCACAACCTAAGCCAGACTTATCATGAGGTGATCTTGTATACCTCTATATCAGACTAAGCTTTTCTGATCCTCCTACTAACTTAGATATGCTCTTTGTTAGATCAGATACTTCCTGCTTTAGTCTTACAACTTCAAGAGGAGCAGTGCACTTGGAGTTGAGTTTATCAGTTAAACTGGCATTCTTAGCTTTTAGCTTATTATTTTCTTCAATAAGCTTTTGATTTTCTTTGTGCATCGATTCATGTTCCTTAGTTATTTGAGAAAATCTCTTTTTTAGTTGTCTATACTCGTGATGTAAGACAGAGGAATGACTTAATAATTCATCAAATGCTTCTTGCAAAGAGTTACAGTCAGATACCTCATCTTCGTCTAACTCATCGTCCGGAGTGTTGTTGGCCATCAGGCAGAGATTGGACATAGGAGGACTCCTTGGTCTGTAGAAGATGTCTAGGATTGCCAGCTTTTCCTATGCAGTCTGAAACTACATCACATCTCCATTCCAAGTCTGTCCAAAGCACACATGAGACACCAACACGCACAAGCATTTAAGGAATATCTCCTAACATCGTCATCCGTCCAATCAGCTTCAGGCTTGGACGCTGTTGAGACATCCTCAAGGATTATAGTTGGATGATAGTCACCATCAATGAAAACATCCCAGAGATCAAGGTCCTCTTGAGCTTTGACGTATGTTTCAAATAGATTTCTCCAGTGAGAATAGTCAGTTCCATTGAAGACAGATGGAACGTTTTGAGAGGCACCTTAAATAGTTCTTCTTTCAAGAATAGCTTCCTAAGATCTTTCTTGAGGAACAACAAGTTGCTGATCGTCTGAAGAGTCTTCCCCTTACTCAGTTGACCAGAGACAAAGATTTGTATCTTCCTTGGCCTCGTCACCTTCCTTAGAAGACTCAAGATCTTCCCACGTGGGCATGAAGTTCTTCTTCTTTTTCTTGAAGAACTTTTTCTTGTCTTTCAGCAAAGGAGACTCGGTTTTAAAGTGGTCAGGATTTTTGCATTGGAAGCAAACCATTGGACTCTTGTGCTTAGACTCACCATGATCTTTAAAAATTTTCTTTTGAAATGGCTTTCTTTTCATGCTATTTTTCTTTCTCCATATATTTTGTATTTTTCTAGAGATAAAGGATAACTCATCATCGTCTGATGATTCGTTTTTCGTCTGTTCAGCATCATCACTTGACTCATCGGCCTTTAAGGCTTTTAAGCTACTTGCCTTTTGAACTTTCAAGGCAACAGACTTGTTTTTCTTTGAGGGGTTGTCAAGATTGAGCTCTTGGTCATGCACTTGTAAAGTACCCACCAAATCATCCAGAGTCAAAGTTGAAAGATCTTTGGCCTGGGTGATTGCAGTTATGAGTGGCCTCCATTCC
This sequence comes from Ammopiptanthus mongolicus, assembly GCA_039655645.1. Lineage (NCBI taxonomy): Eukaryota > Viridiplantae > Streptophyta > Magnoliopsida > Fabales > Fabaceae > Ammopiptanthus > Ammopiptanthus mongolicus. The sequence continues at coordinate 69,248,477 of CM077347.1, forward strand.
TTAGGAAGACTCCTAATAATTATAGTCACATTTTCTTTGGTGGTGTAGACTTTACCAAGGGACTTCAGATTGCTGATGATTGTCTAAAAGCAACCCATCATGTCCAGGATGGACTCTCCTTCTATCATAGTGAACATTTCATACTGGCCCACTAGCATGATTATTATAGAGTCCTTGACTTTTGTAGTCCCATCGTGAAGATTGGACAGAGTGTCCCAGATTTGTTTAGCAGATTCATATGCATGAATCTTTTGAAACTCATGAGGACTTAGAGCACACATCAAAGCATATCTCACTTTGTGATTCTGTTCCATCTTTGCTCTTTCAGCTTCAATCCACTCCTCTTCAGCTTTGTTAGAACCATCATCATATAGACAAACGTTTGGACCATTTTTGATTCTGGACCATAGGACTGAGTTTGTGCTCAGAATGAAATCCTTGAACCTCTCCTTCCAGTAGAGGTAATGAGTTCCATTGAAGAACGATGGTCTAGTCATGGAAGTGTCGCACTTCCATGACTAGTTGACTCCCACTTGGCATGCCCTGACCTGCCATTTCTGCTTGTAAGGATTTTTGCTCTAACACGGCAAAGTGATCAACCCAGAGACTGAGCTCTGATACCAAATGAAGGAACCTTTTGGAAACACAAGAAGGAGGTTGAATTGTGTTTCGTAAGTTTTTGAAAACTTCTTCACAAGCATATATCTTTTCATAAGCTTTTGGACGCAAAGAAGATAAACGAACGTTGGAAGCGTCTATGCTGAAATTTTGGACGCACGCTAAATGTTTTCTTGAAGGGCGGTAGTTATGAAAACAAATTCAATCCCAAGAGTTAGTTATAAATAAACTACATCCAAAGTTAAAGGAGAGAAGGAAACACAAGCAAATTATCATGGTTCACTCTTAACCCAAGAGCTACGCCAGTCCTCTCTACGTGAGAGCTTTATCCACTATAACTAAACCTTGTTACAACAAGTGTTCTACACCTCTTCAGGCACAAGTATTCAACACCTCTTCAGGCAACTACAAGTATTCTATTATAGGCAAGCCTCTCCAGGCTCAACCACAGATTGGTTTAAGAAAGAGATTCTTAGACTAAGTATAAGCTCACTATGTGAGAGAGTATGACACTTAAGATCTAAAACTCTGAATAATAACTCTTCGCAAAGAGTGAATATGAAAGTTTAAACTCAGATAATGCTCAAGATCTAAAACCCTGAATAATAACTCTTCGCAGAGAGTGAATATGAAAGTTTAAACTCAAAGAAAGCTTAAGATCTAAAACTCTGAATAATAACTCTTCGCAGAGAGTGAATATGAAATTTTAAACTCAAAGAAAGCTTACGAGTTTTTGTCTGCTTTGCTTTGATTTCTCGTTTGCTATAAGCTTGAATGATTTTGTTCAAGTTCGGTAACTTTTCTTCTTCAAAGATGAGGGTATTTATAATCTTCAGTCTTAAGAAAACATGTTTCTTCAATAGTTAGCAAGAGAGCCGTTTTGATGAGCATTAAATGCAAAATCCCGTTGAGTCTAATAACTTGTGGAGAGCTTCTGAAAAGAATGATACACTATCAGAGAGTGATAGTTGAAAGTAGCACTGACAACTTTTCCTTGTACCCGAAAGTTACCTTTTGTTTTTCCTTGTTAGGATAGTCAACTTCAAAGTGTCAGGAACAGACTGGCTTTATGCGTTCGTAGAGCTGTCAATTTGGACTGGCCCGACCCATTCCAGTTAAGACAATTTTCGGGTCGGGCTAGGTTGGACCAAAATTAGTTCGAGTCACTAATTTACTAGCCCAGCCCAACCCTCATGAGCTGCCGACCAAATGGGCTAGACCATGTGCCAATGTTTTTTTTTTTTTTTAATTTTTTACAAAATTGTTTTTAACTAAAAAGTTACGTTCATATGCTTATGAATTACATTTAACGTGTCACTCATGAAGAATCTTCATTTTTTTAACTAATATATGTCTTTTTTTAGTACAAACTACTAATATATGTCTTATAAAATGTTTGATAAAAAGTAAAATATTATTTAATTAAATATGAACCATTATCAAACTACCGAGTATAATTAAATCAATTAATAATACTCTTGGAGTAAGTTAGAATTTCGGTCTCTCTTTGGTCATTACTACTTAACAGCAAAGCGACACCAAAGAAACATGATCAAGATTGTGTTTATCTATTGCGGAAATTAAGCGCACACATGAAGTAACATATTCATAAGCAAAATTGACCCAACGTTGTGTTTATAATTTTATATACATGTCTTATATTTATTTGTATAATTTTATACACTTATATAATCACAGCGTTCAATGTCTGAAAACATTTCAGGCCAACGGGTTTGCCCGACCCATTTAGGCCAAGACAATTTTTGGGTCGAGCTGGGTTGGGCCAAAATAGTTCGGGCTCAAATTTTGACAACGCATCCCACCTTTTATATCGGGCCAAACAGGCTAGCTCATCGGGCTGGACCCATTTTGACAACTCCGCGTTTGAGAGTACTAAGATACAAAGTGTTATTGACAAAGGGATATTCCCTTTATACATGAAAGATAATAATTTGAACTTATTAACTCTTTACATTTGCACGCTTTGAACATGGTCTAGTAAGGTAAATATAAATAATTACATTGGACTTATAAATTAAAAGCACGAATACTTTACTCTGATGAGTCATTGGACTCAGATAAGTTACTAGAAAGGTCTCAATCCAAAAAGAACTTCGTCCATTTATCGTTTACAGCCAAACGATTGACTATGCGATAACACTCAAGCTCTGATAAGTCTTTGGACTTTGTATACCTGCACACTTAGGATAAATTGTTAGACCATAACAGATCTTTGTTCACGTAATTTAGTCCTTTGTAAGTCATTAAATTTTAAAGAGTTATGGACTATAACCACTTTGGTTCCAACAAATTCTAACTAGACAAAGAAGCATATCAGACACTGCAAAATACACATTTCCATTAAGAGCAGAAAGATGTTACAAAACATGTCTATAGTTCCATAAACTTACACACCTACATAGCATAATCAGATTCAAAAAATGCCATTGCCTGGATTAACAAGAAAGAGGAGTGTCCTTGGAACCCGCGCTTTTATTGTAATAAATTGCATAATATTTTGCTAATATTAAAAGTTGTTGGTTTTGTTCATAGAAACAGGGAAGCTAACAAAATTGCGGATAACCTCGCAAAGCAAGGAGCCCAAATGGAGGGTACCTGGCTCATGTGTGAAATAGACAGATGCAAACACTAGAAGGGGGGTTGAATGGTGTTTGACAAATTTATGCGGAATTGAGAAACTTTTTCGCAAGCACAGACGGGTTATAATAGATGAGTAAACACAGATAGGTCAATCAGACTGATAACTCGTCTGAAGGTTTTCACAGAAAACACACAATCATGCAAGATAAGAAAAGTTTTGATAAACACAATTATAAACCCCTTCAGTTGGATGATAGTTAAGACAAATAATCAAACTAAAGAGTTAAGGGAAAGAGAGATCACTCAGCAGGTTTTATCCTGGTTCACCCCTTAACAATGAGGCTACGTCCAATCCTTGGCAGCACCAAGTTTTCTCACTATAACTGATTTAGGTTACAGGACAGACAAGTATTGTTTTCACACCTAGCCTCTTCAGGCTCCAGACGAGTATTGTTTTCACACCTAGCCTCTCCAGGCTATAGACAAGTATTATTTGCACACTTAGCCTCTTCAGGCTCAGACGGGTTTGTTTGAGAGAAGTTGTAAAAAGATTACACTTTGCAAGTCTTTCACAAGCACTCAGACGAGTGTATTAAATGTGAAGTTCTAAAAGACTGCGTAATAACTTCAAAATGATTGAAGAATAAATACTGAAAGAATGAAGATATAATTGTACAGAGTAATTGCTCTTGATTGCTTTGATCGTTTTCTTCTCTCTGGAATCTTCAAAGTCTTCTTCATTAAATAGGCTTCAAAATTTTAAAGCCGTTAGACACAAGGTCTGAAGTGTTGGCTTCTTGCAGATCTTCAATAAATGCAATACAATCGTTCTGATCAGCCATTAAAGCATAGGGAACTTCGCCTGTTCTCTCTCATCAGAGTGATACAGACTTCTGATATACCTTTGGTCCCAGCAGGTCTGTATACGTGCGTTTTGTTTGCAGAGGGAAGACTTTCCCTTTTGATGTAAGATGCAGTTGTGTTCAGGCAAAGCACTTTGTTGAAGTTCCTTATCAGAGTCAAGACAACTTTCATCCAATGTATTCTTTAATGTTAGTCTTTAGACGGATGAGTAGCTTCATTAGACGGGTTGACTCTTTAACAAAGAGATGACGTCAGTTGCAAAGTCTTTTAGATTGGTGAGTCTTCCTTTGATCAGACGGTTGAAGACTTCATTAGACGAGTGAACTTCTCTTAGTTCAGACGAGTGAACCTCTTTTAGTTCAGACGAGTGAACCTTAGCTAGTTCAGACGAGTGAACTTATCTTAGTTCAGACGAGTGAACCTTAGTTAGTTCAGACGAGTGAACTTATCTCAGTTCAGACGAGTGAACTTTAGTTAGTTCAGACGTGTGAACTTAAGCTAGTTCAGACGTGTGAACAGTTCATATAGACGCTTAATGTTATAATCTGCACACTAAGTAGACGAGTTAAATACCACAGACGGGTTCAATTAAATCATTGAATAACTGTTTTAATCTCATCAAAACTAAGGTAAATGAACATCAGACATTTGGAGACTCAACAATCTCCCCCTTTTTGATGATGACAAAACATGTTAAATGATTTAATGAACTTAAGAAAATTCACATAAATCAGTCATGTATATGATTAGTCAGATTAAAACATTGTTCCATAATTATAACATACTCAGACAGATAAGCTTTTAACTTTTTAGCTTGGTCTTATCTTAGTATTTTCTCTAACTTTTTATCTTAGTCTTATCGTAGTATTTTCTCCCCCTTTTGACATTATCAAAAGCAATAGAATATAGACAAAGAGAAAAGAAAAGAAAAAATATTTGTTCATATCAGACAGTTGTAACATAAACATTTTTCATTTAACTTTCTCCCCCTTTTTTCACAATCAAAAAAGAGAAACAGAGGAGGTAATTACATTTAACCATCATTGGTTGTGTACACGGAAAAAAAAATTACACATAAGTGTTAAAAAGATCAAAAAGAGCTTCTACTCTAGCTTCTAAAACAGTTCTAGCTCTTCTTTTTGCAGCAAGATCTTGGTGAGCAGCTTCAACCAAGGTCCTGAGAGATGCTACTTCAAAAAGCAAAGCTTGAAGATCTCGTCTGGGCACAGGAATGTGATCAGCAGAGTCATCAAAATGCCAGGAAAGAGCATAGATAGGTGGTGCAGAAGGGATAGAGAAGGCTTCCGAAATCCGGGGAAAGAAACGTAAGTGAAGATTGCGATAGAAGATAAAGGGTAGAAAGGTGATCTTATGGAAGGAATCATCAGAGGAGTTATCTTCTGGAGGTGAGGGAAAAACAGAGGACATAATGGAGAGAGATGGATGAAAAGATGCGGGCAAAGGTGCAACAGAAAGTGAGGGATAATCAGGGATTAATAGATCAAGATATTCCATGAAGAAATTTGATCCAGTAATCAGAATGAAACAAGGTCTTGAATAGTTAGGGAGAATAACTACAGAGTTTGGATGGGTTATGTAAGGATTAGGGTCATGAAACATGATAACAATAGGTTCAAAAACACATATAGCTCTACAGGTATTGGTAAAGTGAGATGGAGGAGGAGGTACAACAGAGAGGTTAGAGACACTGGTAGACATTAAATGTTGCAAATCAGATTTGAACAAAAAAGAATTGCCAACAGGTTTGTCAGGAGTTGAATCCCTTGAACCATGACACAAATCAGACACAATGATGAAAGAGGAGGAAAGAGAGGAGTTTTCCTGAAAGGGTGAAGCCTGAGGTTCATCATGAGATGAGGAGGAAGAGGGTGAATACTTGCCAAGAGTAGAGTTTTCTGACATTCTGAGCTTGATGCGTTTAGGAGCCACAAAGACATGAGGTTGGCTAACATGAGGGGCTTCTATGGCAGCAGCTACAACAGGTATGCCAGATCTCTTCCTTTTAGGAATAGTGCCAGGTCAAAAAGCTGGGTGGTCCAAGGTTTGTCCTAATGGCTTTGGCAGTTGCTCCCCCTGAGCAGGTGAAGTCTCTTCACTAGAGACAGTCTCACTTAGTATAACTTGAGAAGGGGCAGAATCAGAATCCACCACAACAAGAGCTTGCCTCTTGGGAGTCAGCTTCCTCTTCTTCAAGGAGAGAATAGGAGCACTTTCTTCTGAAAAGAGGGGCTGGCTTGCAATCTTTCCAGAGGGTTTGAAAATATGTTCAGATGTAGAGGCCTCAGACTCATTGGTTGATTCAGCATGAGTTTTACCCTTCTGCTCCTCAGATGCTTGATTTGAAGAGGATGGAGCAGGGGTTGAGAACCTCATCAAAGAGACAGTCTATTTGGCTAAAGGTCTAGCCATGTCAACAAAGGTGACTTCTTCAGGGACAAAGATTTTGATTCTAAAGAGCTTGGTCAGAAGCATGCCATAGGGATAGGTTGGAGAGCTAGGTCTTTTAATCAATGATATGAAATGTTTGAAAATGAGGTCATTGATGTCTACCTTGATTTTGTGAATGAGATGAAAGAGGGCAAACGAATCCATCTTAGAGATGTAGTCTCTTGAGCCCTTCCTAGGTAGCACACATTCTAGCAAGAGCTTGAGCAAGAAGCGGCATTTGGGAACGAGGTTACCTGATTTGACATTTGTAGGGTTAGGGTTACCAAAAAGGGCGATGTTGATGTCGCTCTGGCTTACTGAATCTACCCAGTTGTCTGTATAACCAGCACCATGTCTAGGGCTTCCAGTTACCAGTTCCAGAGTGTTGAGGGAGAAGGAGAAGCGTTGGTTGGAAATGCGAGCTTGAATCTCCGTGGGAAAGCCACTTGGAGAGTGAAGAACGACGGCGTTGGTCCAGAAGTCAATGACCAACTTGGGCTGCACAGGCTCCTTCAAGTCGAAGAAAGGAGTCCAGTTGGAGTAGTTGAGTTCTTCAAGCACATCTAAACCCGACCGACTTAGAGCCGAAAGGTCAATAAGTTTCCCTGGGATGATTTTTTGAACAGCTTCAACATCAAGGTTGTAACGCTTAGCAATGACATCAGCAGAGAGTTGCTTTGGGGGTGCCATTTCAGAGAAGTTAGGGTTAGAGAAGTTTGGGAGTCAGAGAGTGAGTGAAGAGGGAAGAAGACGAAACGAGAGAGAAATAAAGTGATTTAAAAAAAACGTACGGATGGAGATTTTAAAAAAGAAAAAGAACGGTTCAGATTTAAAATAAGACAAAAACATCCACGTACACATTTTGCCTCAGATAATGAAACGACACTTAAAAGAAAATGAAATAGCCATTTAAAAAGAATTTTTTTTATAAAAAGAGCGAATGACTCATAAGGTCAGACGATTAAACATAGACGGGTATCATAAACACTCATCAGATAGGTTATTCAGCAAGGCAATGCATATTCAAGTTGTCTCTTATAAACTTAAACCTATCCTCAGCTAAAGGTTTTGTAAAGATATCAGCCCATTGATTTTCAGTTTTAACAAACTTAACATCAAATACACCTTTTTGAACATAATCTCTTATGAAGTGATGTTTGATTTCTATGTGCTTAGCCTTAGAATGTTGTATGGGATTCTTGGTTAAGCAAATAGCACTAGAATTATCACACCAGATAGGTATATTATGCTCAAATATAGAGTAATCTTCTAGTTGATGTTTTACCCATAATAGCTGTGAGCAGCAACTTGCAGCAGAGACATATTCTGCTTCTACAGTTGAGAGGGCGATAGTCGTCTGTCTTTTGCTTGACCAGGAGACTAAGTTTGCTCCAATGAAGTGACATCCTCCACTGGTGCTTTTCCTTTCAAGTCTATCTCCAGCAAAGTCAGCATCACAAAAACCAACTAATCTGTAATCTTATGTTCTCAAATACATTAGACCAAGATTAGTGGTTCCAAGCAAATATCTAAATATTCTTTTAACAGCCTTAAGATGAGATTCTTTTGGATCAGATTGGAATCTAGCACACATACAGACACTAAATTGAATATCAGGTCTGCTAGATGTTAAGTAAAGAAGAGATCCAATCATACCTCTGTAGACAGTTTGGTCTACCTTTTTACCTTCATCATCTTTGCTTAGATTAGCATTAGTTTGCATTGGAGTTTTCATGATCTTTGAGCTATCCATTTTGTACTTCTTTAGAATCTCCTTGATGTACTTTTGTTGATGGATGTAGATTCCATCACATGTCTGCTTGATTTGCAGTCCAAGGAAGAACTTCAATTCTCCCATCATGCTCATTTCAAATTCTGCTTGCATCAACTTAGAGAATTCTTTGCACAATTTTTCATTAGTAGCTCCAAAAATAATATCATCAACATATATTTGAACTACTATGAAGTTATCTTTTGAGCATTTCTTAAACAAAGTTGTATCAACTTTTCCCTTATAAAACCATTATTCATAAGAAAAGAACTAAGTCTATCATACCATGCTCTAGGCGCTTGTTTTAAACCATATAAAGCCTTTTTAAGTTTGAAAACATAATGTGGTTTTTCATTATCTTCAAAACCAGGAGGTTGTTTAACATAAACTTCTTCTTCAATTATTCCATTTAAAAAAGCACTTTTTACATCCATTTGAAATAAAGTAATTTGATGTTGTGCAGCATATTACATGAGTATGCGAATAGCTTCTATTCTAGCTACAGGTGCAAAGGTCTCAGTATAGTCAATACCTTCTTGTTGGTTGTAGCCTTGAGCTACTAACCTTGCTTTGTTTCTGACAACTTTGCTATCTTCATCTAGCTTGTTTCTGAAAACCCATCTTGTTCCAATAACAGACTTGTCTGTTGGTTTGGAGACAAGTTTCCATCATTCCTTTTGAACTGATTAAGTTCCTCTTGCATGGCAAGAATCCAGCTTTCATCTTCAAGAGCTTCCTCAATATGCCTGGGTTCAATTTCAGATAAAAAGGCCATATTGCTTGACTCTCTTAAGACAGATCTGGTTCTAACACCTTCAGAGGGAGTTCCAATGATAAGATCTTCAGGATGATGAGCTTTGAACTTCCAGTCTCTTCTGAGATCATCATTTTGATGTTGATCTGACTGATGACTCGTCTGCTCCACTTGTCTGATAGATTCCTCAGCAAACTCAGTTTTTGATACGTCTGGCTGTTGACTCGTCTGCTGGGTAAGATCAAGTCCTGCAAGATCATCTCCTAGATCTGATAGTTCCCTATCAGTCTTTAGATTATCATTGAATTTTACATGAATAGATTCCTCAACAACAGAGGTCCTAGAGTTAAAAACTCTATATGCTTTAGACACTTCAGAATATCCAATGAAGATACCTTTGTCTACCTTGGAATCAAACTTTCCAAGTTGATCCTTGGTATTTAAGATGAAGCATTCACATCGAAATGCATGGAAATAAGATATGTTGGGTTTTCTACCTTTCCACAATTCATAAGGAGTCTTCTTTAGGATAGACCTTATAAGTATTCTATTTTACACATAACATGCAGTGTTTACTGCTTCAGCCCAGAAGTACTTAGGGAGATTATTTTCATTGAGCATTGATCTAGCCATCTCTTGCAGAGATCTGTTCTTTCTCTCAACCACTCCATTTTGCTGTGGAGTTCTTGGTGCAGAGAAGTTGTGAGAGATTCCATTCTCTTCACAGAACAGTTTGAATTGCTCATTTTCAAATTCTCCCCCATGATCACTTCTAAGGGTAGAAATACAGAAACCTTGCTCATTTTGTACTTTCTTACAGAATACAGAGAAGGCCTTAAAAGACTCATCCTTGTGGGTTAAGAAAAGTACCCAAGTAAATCTAGAATAGTCATCAACAACGACAAATCCATATTTCCTTCCAGCTAAACTGGCAACACTAACTGGTCCAAACAGATCCATGTGTAACGACTGAAGAGGTCTAGTAGTTGATACAATGTTTTTTGATTTGAAACTTGATTTTACTTGTTTACCTCTCTGACATGCATCACATAAAACATCTTTCTTGAAACTAATATCAGGCAATCCTCTCACAAGGTTATCCTTTTTCAATTTCGACATAAGTTTCATACTAGCATGTCCTAGTTTCTTATGCCTTAACCATCTTTCATCCTCTTTAGACATCAGACAGGTTACACTTTGATCTGAGAGTTCAGTTAGCTCAATCTTATAAAGATTTTCTGTCTATTAGCTGAAAAGAGGGTCTTGCCACTCTTGTCTTTGACTATGCATTCATTCTTAGTGAAGGAGACATCAAATCCACTATCACATAATTGACTTATGCTAAGTAAATTGTGTCTTAGTCCTTCAACCATAAGCACATTTGATACAGAGGGAAGAGGGGGTTTACCAGCAATTGTACCAACACCAATTACTCTTCCATTATGATTGCCTCCAAAGGCAACAAATCCACCATTCTTAGACTGGAGGTCTTGGAACATAGACCTTTCTCCTGTCATATGTCGCGAGCATCCACTGTCCAGGTACAAGCAGAGGCGTCTGCTTTGTCCTATTAAGGATGTCTGCAACAGAAATTATTTTATCTTTAGGTACCCATATTTTTCTGGGTCCTTTTCTGTTAGTTCTAGGAGTCTGTGAAGACTTCCTCTTCTTCTTGTGAAAATACTTAGACATAACATGTCCAGCTTTTCCACAGAAGTTACAGACGGGTCTAAGTCTAACTGGAATGGGTTTAACATAGACAGTTGAAGATTTTGTTGATACTTTATGATCAGCTTGATGATCATATCCAATGCCTTCTTTGTTAAGAGAGTGTCTCTGACATCCTAGCAGTTTTGTCAGATTATCTCTGCCATTAACAAATCTAGCAAGATAAGAAGTGAGCTCCTTCACTTTCTGTTGAAGTGTGACCACTTCTTCAGAATGTGATGTTTCACTTGAGATCGAAGCTTCATCAGACTTTTCAGTCCTCAGCTGGCTATTCTCTTTGGCCAGCATCTCACACTCTTGAGATTTTTGTTTATGCTCACTGAGGAGTTTAACATAATCTCTCTGGAGGGATTTGAAGGCCTTAGATAAGCCTTTGGATTCCTCTACCAGCTCATCATAAGCATCATGCAATTCCTCAAGTTCAGAATGTACCTCAGTTTCAGGTTCCGAATCTGTATTGGCCATCAGACAGAGATTGGCTTCCTCTTCTGTCTCCTCTCCTTCAGAAGATGAGCATTCAAGATCTTCCCATGTGGCCATCATTCCTTTCTTCTTCTTTCTGAAGAACTTCTTTTTGGAAGCTTTCTTCAAAAGAGGGCATTCAGGTTTGATGTGACCAGGCTTCTTGCACTCATAGCAGACAACTGGACTCTTGTCTGTTGATGTGGATTCTTTGTGAGATTTTCTGAAAGGCTTCTCCTTTCTGAACTTCTTCTTTCTCCAGAGCTTTTTCATCTTTCTGGTCATGAGAGAAGTCTCTTCATCATCATCAGAATCCTCATCATCAGACTCGTCTATGTCACAATCAGACTCGTCTGCCTTTGAAGCTTTCAAGGCTTTAGCTGCCTTTAGATCACCTTTAAGAGCAATGGCTTTGCTCTTTTTGATTGACACATCTTCATTGAGCTCTTGCTCATGAACAGTGAGTGTGCCAAGAAGTTCATCCATAGTAAAGGAGGTGAGATCCTTAGCTTGAGAAATAGTAGTGACAAGAGGTCTCCACTGCCTTGGAAGACTTCTGAGAATCTTAGCAACTTTCTCAGCATTTGTATATGTTTTACCAAGAGATTTCAAACCATTATTAATAGTTTGGAATCTACCAATCATTTGAGCAACAGATTCACCTTCATCCATGGTGAACAGTTCATATTTTCTAACAAGAATAGAAATTTTAGATTCTTTTACCTTTGCAGTACCTTCATGTGTGACAGATAAGGAGTCCCACATTTCTTTAGCAGAATCACAAGCACATACCTTTTCAAACTCTTCTGGACTGAGAGCACAGATTATAGCATATCTGGCTTTATGGTTTAGATCCCATCTTGTCTTTTCTGTAGGTGTCCACTGAGCCTTAGGCTTGTCTGAGCCATCATTATTTTGAGGAGTGTAAGGACCATCAGTAATGACATCCTATACATCAGAATTTGTTGACAAGATTAACCAGTGAAACCTTTCTTTCCAGTAGTTATAATTTGAACCATTGAAAAAGGGAGGCCTGGTCATAGAGCCTCCTTCAGGTTGGGGGTTCCCACTTGAGCTTGCTCCAGAATACATTGTCTATTCTTCAGGATCTTTTCTCTACACTGTTAGGTGCTCAACCCAGAGGCTGAGCTCTGATACCAACTGAAATAGACAGATGCAAACACTAGAAGGGGGGTTGAATGGTGTTTGACAAATTTATGCGGAATTTAGAAACTTTTTCGCAAGCACAGACGGGTTATAATAGACGAGTAAAAACAGACAGGTCAATCGGAATGATAACTCGTCTGAAGGTTTTCACAGAAAACACACAATCATGCAAGATAAGAAAAGTTTTGATATACACAATTATAAACCCCTTCAGTTAGATGATAGTTAAGACAAATAATCAAACTAAAGAGTTAAGGGAAAGAGAGATCACTCTGCAGGTTTTATCCTGGTTTACCCCTTAACAATGAGGCTACGTCCAGTCCTTGGCAGCACTAAGTTTTCTCACTATAACTGATTTAGGTTACAGGACAGACAAGTATTGTTTCACACCTAGCCTCTTCAGGCTCCAGACGAGTATTGTTTTCACACCTAGCCTCTCCAGGCTCCAGACAAGTATTATTTGCACACTTGGCCTCTTCAGGCTCAGACGGGTTTGTTTGAGAGAAGTTGTAAAAAGATTACACTTTGCAAGTCTTTCACAAGCACTCAGACGAGTGTATTAAATGTGAAGTTCTAAAAGACTGCGTAATAACTTCAAAATGATTGAAGAATAAATAATGAAAGAATGAAGATATAATTGTACAGAGTAATTGCTCTTGATTGCTTTGATCGTTTTCTTCTCTCTGGAATCTTCAAAGTCTTCTTCATTAAATAGGCTTCAAAATTTTAAAGCCGTTAGACACAAGGTCTGAAGTCTTGGCTTCTTGCAGATCTTCAATAAATGCAATAGAGTCGTTCTAATCAGCCATTAAAGCATAGGGAACTTCGCTTGTTCTCTCTCATCAGAGTGATACAGACTTCTGATATACCTTTGGTCTCAGCAGGTCTGTATACGTGCTTTTTGTTTGCAGAGGGAAGACTTTCCCTTTTGGTGTAAGATGCAGTTGTGTTCAGGCAAAGCACTTTGTTGAAGTTCCTTATCAGAGTCGAGACAGCTTTCATCCAATGTATTCTTTAATGTTAGTCTTTAGACGGATGAGTAGCTTCATTAGACGGGTTGACTCTTTAACAAAGAGATGAAGTCAGTTGAAAAGTCTTTTAGACGGGTGAGTCTTCTTTCGATCAGATGGTTGAAGACTTCATTAGACGAGTGAACTTCTCTTAGTTCAGACGAGTGAACCTCTTTTAGTTCAGACGAGTTAACCTTAGCTAGTTCAGACGAGTGAACTTATCTTAGTTCAGATGAGTGAACCTTAGTTAGTTCAGACGAGTGAACTTATCTCAGTTCAAACGGGTGAACTTTAGTTAGTTCAGACGTGTGAACTTAAGCTAGTTCAGACGTGTGAACAGTTCATATAGACGCTTAATGTTATAATCTGCACACTAAGTAGACGAGTCAAATACCACAGACGGGTTCAACTAAATCATTGAATAACTATTTTAATCTCATCAAAACTAAGGTAAATGCACATCAGACATTTGGAGACTCAACAATGTGGATATAAAATACCAACTTATCATGGCCAAGTTATATGATTCCTTTATTTTTGGTACACTAATGATATGTGGTGCAAGAAATAATTATGGTATAACAGGTCCGGAATTGCTATACAAAAAGAAGGAAGAATTCAAGAGCTGGACTGGTCCATGGAGGTGTCTCAGATGGGGATCAAAAAGTACCTGCACTTGGCGAATCGTGAAGAGATAGGCGCATGCCTGCTATGTTTTATTGTGGCGCTAATAGGAGCACTAGTTTTATAAATGTTTAGAATGGTTTGTATAAGTATTGAAAATGGGCGTGTGTAACACCCCCCTCGGGTGCTACGTACTCGAACTCAAAATGCAGAATAAATCAAGAGAATAAAACGTTGGTTGCTATCGGAAAATAATATAATTATTTAGCTACGTTCGAAAACGCGGTTTCTAAAATTTTTTTGCCTGCATAGGTAAAACAAACTCAAGATAAAGAAATAAACTTCACAACACACACTAATAATTAAGGTGCATAAAACATAAACATAACATAGGTTCAGGTCTAATATATATCCTATTACAGACTTAAGAACATAAATTCCATATACGTGGAGTAAGACAACATTAGACTACTACAAAAAGGACTCCTATGCTGGTTGGGCTAAAACTAGCCATTGGGATACAATCCAAAGTCAGTTTCTTCAAAAGTCTCCGTCAACTGAGTCCTCACGCCTCCGCGGGGACCTATGAACAACATCTGTACATGTGTTCCAAAACACAACGGGGTGTCCAACATGTACAGGCAAACGTGAGATACTCATATAATAAGTTTATCACGATAGCCGCACTGGCGACAAACAGCAGTATAAACATCCACAGATAAATACAGTTATAATAACAGTTATCTATATAACACAATATAATATCTCAAACACTATCATGAGTTATAATAATGCATGAGACTTCAATATCGTCTTTCTAATTCATGTACTCCGGAGGTCCCTACTACCCTTCATCGAGCGATAGGCCATCGTAACACAATTGTCCTCATGATTCGGCCTCTTAATTTAAGTCCGAACTCCAATTGTTCCAGGGTACTACGTCTCACCATATCCTGAATAGTCCAGTCCCTGATCAAGTTCATTAGTGCTAGGTAGCTGACTTACCACGACACGAGGTCGCGAGGCCACCGGCCACTTGTGGAGTCTCGACACACAGAATGCCCCTATAGACCTGGTGGTCTTAATCGGTTCCATTCTCAACTACGTAAGTTGTAGCTCGGTTTCAAATGGCACGTCTGCCGGTTCATGCATGTACACAAAAAGTTTTTTGTTTTCTTTTTCGTTCATTCTTTCAATTGTCGAGGCATAAAGCCCACGACTCGTTTCAAAAGGACATTAAGCCCATTCAAATAAAAAACACAGGACATGAAGTCCGAGTGCTCAAACCACAAAAAACTAGCCCGAGGTCTCGATCACTAGGTTTGGGTTCATCTAAAAAGATCCATCATTTTTCCTTTTGGTTTTATTTTCTCAAAACAACTTTGACAAACAAAACACTTTTATTGTCCTTGAAATAAAATATTTCTTGATCAAAGAGAACATTTTCCGGAAAAAACACTTTCTTGAAAACAAAACCCGTTTTCTAAGGTTTCACGCCTTTTTAAAACGTTTTTATGAAATAAAACTTGTTTTGCACGACTTTCCACAAAATCACTTTTTCTTTACAAAAGGACATCACTTTTTCAAAAACAAAGATAACTTTTCTTGAAAAAGCAACACGTTTTCCCAAAAAACGCTTTTTGATTTTAAAACTCGTTTTTCAAAACTTTGAATTGGGTTTTCGTGTATTTTAATTATTATCGAGACATAGCTAGTCTTATGCTCATCCAGGATATATATATATATATATATATATATATAGGTATCAACAGTCCATAATCATAATCATAATCATAATATCAACCAAGGCATCAATGCCACAAATCATCAATAAGTATACAATTACGTTTCACTAAGTAAAACAACTTCAAATATCATTCAAGCTTATCTCCAAATCATCAATCAAAGCCATCACATTACATATATCAAACAAGCACTATGAAGCTACCAAACTTAAATGAACTACCTCCCTTTACCTCTCAAAGTGCTCAATCCAAACTCTAACGATTCTCGGTTCCGGTTTCGTCCGCGTCGCCTGAAACAATCAAACACAATACAATTCAAACAACAAATCAACATCAAATTACAACATCAAAACACAATTTTTCCTTCCCCCAAAAGGTATAAGGTTCGGCCATGAGAGATAAAAAGGCTAGGGATCTCATTTGGTTCCAAACTTAGTGATGGTTGGTTCATGAACTTGGTTAACACTACTACAAGTCCTATGACTCAAAAATATGAAACAAAACTCAAGGTTTTCAAACATGAAGGTCTCGGCCATTTTGGACAAAAGGGGTTAGAAATTGATTTGGTTTTCCATCACTTGGATTCAAGGATAATACGAAAGCTAAGGATAGAATCAAGAGTTAGAAATCAAAAATTTGATCAAAAACACTATTTATCTTCTCTTCTAGGTTTCGGCCATTTTGGGGTAAATGAGCTAGGATGAGAATTGGATCATGAGCTCTTGGGTTTAGGTAGAGAATGATGAAGTGAGTTCAAAGAAATTGGTTTCCCATTAAAAGGATTTTTCTACAGTTTCCTATGGATTTTCATGAAAACAAGATTTGATCTTGAGATTGAGAGAAATTCAAGAAGCTAGGAGATCATAGAAGTGATCTTACCTAAGAATGGATGAAGATTGATCAAAGATTCAAGGTTTTCTCACAAGATTTCAAGGATTTCTCAAAGAAACAATGGAGGTTTCTCTCTAAGGAAGATGAAGTATTCTTGGCTTTCTTTGGGGGGCTGTTCTGCGTGAAAATGGGGGCTGAGAAGGGCTGTTCAGCCTTCTTAATAACTCATTAAGGGTAAAAAAGTCATTTGGTTCAATCGTAAAATGGTAAAAGTTAACAAAGGCTAGGTAAGGGTATTTTGGTAATTTCGCATCCAGATATTTCCGAACGTCATGACGACTCTGGCATGCTGTCCCAAGTGATTTGACATGATGTGGCATCAAGATCATCCGTTGGCGGGTCTCATTTAATCCCTTTACGGCTCCGTTCGTCACTTGATTGAGGATTTTGCTCGAACGAAGGTCAGGAAATGTTTTTTTTTTATTTTTTTTGAATTTAACCAAAACGTAGAGAATTAAATCCTAAGACTTACTGTCTCGTTCACGGGTCCATCTGAGGTCTCCTGAGTAGTAAAATCATACTGTCAGTGTAAAAACGCAGACTGGATTCCGTTTGAGTTTTCGACTCAAAACTTAATCGTAGCTTCCTACGATGTCGTTGAGCATGACTATGGTCTCGGAATATTTTACATTCATTTCTAAGACCTCGAATAAAATATAAGTTCATAAATACTGTATAATTAGGAAAACTTGAAAATCGGGATGTTACAGCGTGCATTTCGTGTAAATGGGGTGTAATAAAGTGTATGTGGGTATTTGCATTAGGGGTACTCTTTTTCCTTTTTGATGATTTTATCCTAAGGAGGGTTTTGCATCAGAAGGTTTTAATGAGGCCCCTCTGCTTATACTTGAAAAGGTTATATGTGGGTAGGCAAACTTTGGCCAAAACTGTGACACACAGGTATATTGTTTTGTTTCTTTTTACCTAATTTGAAGCACATGATGGTGTGCCTTGCTTTTCAACCCTTCCTAGAAGGTCGGGTAAGCTTGCACTATGATGCTAAAGTTAGGGCTATTTTTAATAAATTGAATAATTATCAAAAAAATCTATGACCCATTTCTGATTTTCTAGATGTTTGAGATTGAAATCTACGACACAGTTATTCCAATCAAAAACACCAAAATCCAGAGGATTATGCGCTCAAAATAAACTGATTAAACACAACATAAACACACTAACAGCCTAGCATGAAGTATAACATGTTTGAGTTTGGAAGCTTGCATCCACAACATCCAAAACCAAAAATCAAGTAATTCACAATATTATACACCAATTGACTGAATATAACCACATATGGTAAAAGAAAAAGTCCTCCATCACTTATCAGTATGCAACACCTAAACTGTAGTTAGATCCCAAAATTAAAATCTAACACTATAAGTATGTTTGGAAAAGCTGAAAAAAATAGATTATGCTGATAATCGATTATATGTATAATCAATTATTGTGATAATCGATTATAATTAGAATCTGTTTTTGTTTGGGTATGCTTGCTGAAAATCGATTTTATGATAATCCATTTCGTTTGGATGGTACAAGAAAAATTACTTTTACATAGTAAATTACGAAAAAATGTATGAAGTTATTTGTACAATTTAATAATATTTGTTTGGAAGTTAGGTTGTAAAGGTAAATAGGGAAGAGAGTTTTTAGAATGAAAAATAATCAAATCACAACATTAATCTTAAACTAAAACAAATTAGATGACATAAAATAGTTTTTTCTCTATAAAAAAAGTTTTTTTTTATAAATTTAAGCTAATTGCCAAACATGATACATTATGTATAAAACAGTTTTTTAGTCAAAAAATAGTTGAAATGAGAAAAATTAATCTATCATATTTGATAATTAGTTTAAATTAATCAATCATAGCCAACATAGATTATGTATAAAAAAACTGCAAGTTCAGTCCTTCTCAAGCTTCACCACAACCAAATCATAGATGATAAAAATCCTCGGCATCCTTCTCAGCTGCAGCCCGCATGAGACTTCACACCAATATTTGAACTGTCCACTGGGGTGCAAACGAACTCATCATCCAGCCTCCTTTTTGCAGGTATCAAGTTCGTATGGGACCCAAACTCAGCAGTTCCCAAAGACACGAGGCTTACAATCAGTTCAAAAACAAATTGATGCATCAAATTCAATCAAATACATAACCACGCATCAATAAACTTGTGGACTAATAACGATGAAACTATAAAAAATAATTGATTCAACGTCATGTGCTTACAGAATCAGCTAGATGGATGTCTGGCACATCACATGAAACATTTGGGAAGGGTGATACAAAAACAACCTTGCAATATAATAAAATTAATGTTAGAATATATGATTTTATCTTATCTAGAGTACATCTTATCTTATGATAAGAGTATATTGAATTATCTTATAGGATTAAGTTTTTATCACGTCGTTATTATCATAGTTAGTTTACTTATTCACTTAGGATTAGGAGTCTTATATCCCTATAAATAGGGGTTAGTGCTTAAGCTTTTTGAACAACAAAATCATAATCATATTTTGGAGTCTTCATTCTTTTTCTTCCTTTGCTCTATCTCAACTCATAACTTCAACATGGTATGAGAGCGGCATCATCCTCCGTGACCTATCATGTCATTATTCCGCTACCGAATCCCCAAAAGTTTGTGACTATTCCAATAATTGTATTCATAATTCTTTTTCTTTACATCAGTGCAACAAAAAAAAAAATTGGTTAAGCATTGATAATTGTTTCGTGCTTCTGCCCACGATGATGGTTAAGCGTTTGCCTAAAATTGACATTGATATTTGGAGGTTTATATATAAAGCCCAATTTGGAGCAACTTTTGACTGATATACATGCCAGCGAGTCAGTTCATTTCACATATAAATTTATATTTTTTGCCAATGATCATTCTAGCAAGATTCATCTGTTTTCATTGATATTTGGAGGCCTATAGAACCCAATTTGGAACGACTTTTGACTGATGTACATGTCAGAGAGTCAGCTCATTTCACATATAAATTCATATTTTTTGCCAATGTTCATTCTGGCAATGTTCATTTGCTTTTGGAATGAGTACGTGGAGACGCAAAAAGAAGATCGACGATGCCCAAAAGAAGGTCGAAGACTTCTCAAATCTATGAACTTCGATCGTTATCCAATATCATTCTAGTTTGGTTTGAACTTGTGACAACTTCCAGTTCAATCTTCAGCTACTGTAAGCGCTGACCTATTATCGTTTATGTTTTGTTTGCCTTTTGTTCGTGAAGTCAGTGGTGGTTTCTTCAGTTGGTTTCTCGATGGTTTGTTCTTGGGAACAAACTTTATTGCTGGTTACTAAATTTTCTCTTTCAGAGGGTATATTTGTAACAAGCTTAAAGCTTAGCAAGCTTTAGCTTGAGGGGGAGTGTTAGAATATATGATCTTATCTTATCTTAGAGTACATCTTATCTTATGATAAGAATATCTTGAATTATCTCATAGGATTAGATTCTTATCACGTAATTATTATCATAATTAGTTTCCTTATTCACTTAGGATTAGGAGTCACGTATCCCTATAAATAGGGGTTAGTTGCTTAAGCTTTTTGAACAATAAAATCATAATCAATGATCAATCATAATCATATTTTAGAGTTTTTATTCTCTTTTTTTTTTCCCTATTTAAACTCATAACTTCAACAATTAAAATGACATTATTAGATTACATATTAATTAAAATCATAATATCTCACATACATACTCTTAGTTGGAGTTAAATCTGATCCTCAAAGCTGGAACATAGCCAATATGTTCTCTTCATGATAGACCCTTCTTACATGATACCTCCCCTCAAACTGCCCAGCCGGTTGGGCCTTTGTCTCCACTTTAAACAACATTTTCTGACCAAGAAAAAAACCCAACAAGGAGGGATAAACCTCCATAACATCCTGCACATATTTATTAAAAAAAACAGCAATTACCACTAACTTCACAATACTCATCCGAACACACCCTACAACACATAAAAACATATAATAATATCTTAAAAACACTACCTTATGTGACTGACAAATCAACTCTTCGTATGACATAATAATTAGCAAATTCACATCTCGATTGAAATGCACCAAGGTACTTGAACCACTATCATCTGCCACTTCAACTTTCACTTTATACCAGCAGTAAAATAAATATAAATTTAAAGCAATCCAAAAATTGAATTCACAAACAACTAAAGAAATCGAACACTAACTTAGAACATGTCAAAATCAAATAACCACAAATCATACATACCTAGGCACTACTTCAAGCACAGGGCATGCACAACTATCACAACAGTAAATTCATTGCATGACACATAATGCCACCTATAACATTCCAATATTTTTTTTTTTGAAGTATACCTCTGTTACATCCTTAAGTGCAGAAATGGTTTTTCTGGGGTGGAGTGTTAGGCACCTAGATTCTAATTCTAAATGTAGAAAGAAAATAAGAAGAATAGAAAAATAGAAAGACTATTATTGAGTCTAGGAGAAGAATCTCTCAAAGGGTCCCCTTACAATCGAGCTACGCACCAGGCTCACTCTCACCGAGCGAAATGCTCAAGGTCACAATCTCACACAAATTGACTGTCTACCTAATGTCGTTTTCTCCCTATTTATTCAGCTTGCTATCTAACTCCTTAAACTAACCAACTAACTAACTTTTACAAGAATTCCTAATTAGGTTGGCTCTAACAATACTTCCCTCCCCTGAAACAACCTTGTCCTCAAGGTTGGAAGCTTTTTCCACTGTCTTCTTCCAGTAGGAACAATGTCAGTTTGGTTGAGGGTCAAATATGAAACATCTATTTTCAGATTGCAGCTATTTTGCTCATAGATTTGGGTTTTGTTTCAAAAATGAGGTCACTTGACAAAAGGCTGTTGCTACCTTCACCCCCACTATAACACCCCCTCTCGGTGTCACATTTCGTAACCCAATTTTTTTTCTAAAATAAAACTTTTTCGAAAATAACTCCATAGAGTAGTTGCGGAAATCTGATACCAAAGGCAAAACATGAACAACCACATACAAACAACTTGGAACTCATCCTTTATGAAAGTAATTTAACTTTGCCATAAGGCATATATTCTTTTCAATCCCTCAGTACACAATATACTCAATCACAGTCGACAAACTTGCATTAAACATCAAAAATCCTAAGAGCTGGTCAAATAAAGAAATTCTAAAGACAACAGAGTATACTACCTAGTATACATAATACCCCTGTGACTGTGCCTCGTCGTCACCAGTCCATACATCTTTGTCGCCAACATAAAGAGACTCCAGCTACAGGGTCTCGAAGTGACTCAGTTGTCCGTTGGAGTGCATCTGTACACGTATCAAAAAACAGAACAGGGTGTCCAACATGTACAGGCAATGGTGAGATACCAATATATGGATTTAAAGACGATAACTACATGCGGAACACACCAACAACACATAAGCATATATAATCATGGTGCATAAGATTCTACTACATAAACAAGTAGTTTATCATAGGGTTTCATACTCGACAGTCATCGTCATTTATAAAAATGCATGACACTTCAACGTTCAACGTCTATTTCTTTACTTAATCTTTGGAGATCCCAATACCGTATAAATGAGTTGATCAAACTCGATTGCCAAAAAGGCACACCATTGTTAAAATCATTGCACACTGTCCAACACAAGGCACAAGTGATCACCGTTTGTGATTTTCATTGTCCATCAAGGCACAATGATATACACCGTCTTGAATATCCTGACCACCAAGATATCTAGATTAACACCGTAGGCACGTCTGACAATTTATGCATGTAAAAACGTTTCATGTCTTGTCACTTTTCTTTTTGTTCTTTCTTTCCTTGTCGAAGCTTAAAGGCTCCCAACCATTCGTGATTTGCAACATTTTAGGATTTTTCATCGTCAATAGAGCACAAAACGTCCGAGTGCTCAATCACGAAGCTTTAGACCGATGCACCAGTCCAAGGTCCGTGGTGATAGAAAACAATATTCACCGTTAACAACATTTTATCACAACGTAAAGAGGACACACAATCCACATGACACAAAGTCCACAATGTAACATCCCAGTTTTCAAAAACCTTAATTGGGAAAGATGGCCTAGATTGAATATGTATATGCTTGTTAATGATTACAATCATGGCTTGGAAGTGTGTTTAGAGAGTATGTTAAGAGTGGGAATGAATTGAATAAGAGAAGAATGAAGGAAAAGGATCAGGAGCAGAACGCTCAAGCGTGGACCAGTGTAATGCTCAATCGTGCTGACGCTCTAGCGTAGAGAGTTTTGGACGCTCAAGCGTGGACCCTCTGACCAGTGACTGGCAGTGATGGGATGTAAAGTGACACGTGTCGGTTACACGTCGCGGCTGGCACGTGATGGGCGGTTCCTTAGCGGTGAGGAAACGTCAACGCTCAAGCGTTGAGGAAGCCAATGCTCAAACATTGCAACGCTAAAGCGTGGAGTTCCAGAACGCTAAAGCGTTCGTAGCAGAGTTTTACCTCTATAAAAACTTGTTCATTTTCACTTGGACGAAGTTTACCATTTTCACCAGACCAGAGAGCTCGTAGAGAAGAGGGCCAGAGGAGTTTGAGAGCTTTGATTCCAAGCTGTGATCCGTTCGTTCGTCCGATTTCAATTTCAATTCCAATTCCGATCATGTTTTCGTGATCAGCGCGACTCCTACTCCAATTCTACCGGTTTGCTTTTGTGATTCGACGAGGGTAAGCCGAGGGTTCCTTATCTACCTACATTGTACCTATACAATGTTCTCTTTTGGTTTAAGCTTTTTTTCACGGTTTTAACTTCGTATTAGGGTTAATGCTACAGCCTACGTGTTATTTTCGTGATTAGGGCAAGTTTGGAAGTTGTGTGCGGAACCCGTTGGAGCAAGTGGGCTGTGGCTATGAGGCAAGGAGAGGAGCAAAGGAGTGCTCGATGTGTTCGTGATTATCACCACTTTCACTATCAGGTGGGGAGAAAGAGTTACACACGTAGGGGAGGCAAGAGTAGTCCATATAGCTCTATTGTATGTTTTGTGTGTATAGGAGAACCCTAAACCCTATGTGAGGTTAAGCCCTGACAAAGTACCTAAACCCTAGGTTTAGTATACTTTGGGCTACCACCGTTATATTTGATACCCTAGGTTAGCAGATTTGTGATGCATGATAATATGTGCTTTGTGTTGATATATGCATACTTACTAATTATGGTATCTGTTATTTGCAAGAGATGCATGATATGTTGATGATAATGGTGTGTTGGTATGTATGTTGTTTATTGCTTTATGGAGTATGTTGATAAATGATGAACTGTTGCATTATATTTGGAAATGCATGTATGTATGAGATTCAGAGGTTTAGCATGATTAGGGACCCCGTGGTGGATGTTTGAGCTGATGATTGAGATCTGAGGTATAGTGGAGCTCATAAGGTCATAATGGGAGCTTGGAGCTCATATGGGTATAAATGGAGCTTGGATCTCGTATGTTACCTGTGGAGCTTGGAGCTCATGTTGCTAAGAGCAAGTTTGCATGTGTTACGATATCAGCTCAAGAGAGATGGATGACATGCATAGCATATGCATTTGATGCCAAGTGGCGAGCCATATGCTGTGAGGCATACGAGGTTGGTGCACCTAGTGCGGGTGCGAAAAACGGAAGGGAAGGTCTGAGAGACATTCGGAATATACTGGACGCAGGTGTACCCACATGAGACCGGTATGGTAGCGCCTATCGTGCCGTGGCGGTCCTGGCTAAGTATGGTTATCCCGACGAGAGCCCTGAGTCTTTCCAGTTGCCGGTGGATCTTCCGAGGAGGCCCAATTAACCCTCTTTGTCTTGGATAGTTGAATGGTGATGTATTCTTATGGGTCACGACGAGCAGAATGGATTACCGGAATGAACCAACTTGTTGTCCGATATGCGAACGTGATGTTGCCCTTAGTAGGGTGTTTAGTACCGGCCGGCATGCATAGAAAGAGTATGTGTAAAGCTAGTTAGGAAACAATCGTGGTGTTGTGATGTTGAGAAATGATTGTGTTTGCTATATATTCTACATTGCATCAGCCCTGTTATAGATGTGCCGTATATCTTATCTCCCTGTATTTCTTTGTATGTGTACATTCAGTTTTGCGAACAGACAACTAGTTAGCAGAGGATCAGGATGGACCCAAGGCTCTACCCATTTATCACGGAGGTATCGCGGATGCCGGTGCTGGGGGACATTGAGATAGCCTGCCATAACGAGAGGCGATGGCAGGTGGACCCCTCGACCTTTTTGGCCGTCTACACTGGACCTGTCAACTTGATCTTCTGGAGCGGCACACCACCATATGTGGATGTCATAGGACCTTATCGCATGTACCAGTTTCTTCCCTTCCCATGGATGTGGCACCCTCCGAGGCAGAGAGAGCGGGACTACTTGTGGGTGGCACCCCAGTCTTCTGTAGTATCCAGCAGGAAAGGCTTCGTCCACAGAGGCCAGCGCAGGCGTACAGAGTGGTACCTGAAGGCAGCTTAGAGGCGTAGGATCGTAGTGTCGAGTTCCTCATCCGAGTATGAGCCTATGCAGGTTGATAGGCGCACTCATGGAGAGGGACAGGGTAGCTCAAGGCATCCTCACCACTGAGGGTGAGAGCCAGCCAATGCGTCTCTAGGGCTGTGTGGAAAGGTTTTGATGTACTTTAAGAGTGGGCTGGGGAGAGTGCTGGTGAGCTTCGAGAGTTTTTTTTTTTTTTTTTTTTGAGGTCCTTGGATGTACCTTGTTTATGTTTTCAATTTCTTTATGTACCATCGTTTGTCTTATCACTTAGCCCTACTGATGGGGCAACCATGTATATATATAAGTACTGTGTGTGGATGTTTCGTTTATCTCGTTGTGTTTACTCTGACAATGTGCGCTTTTAAATTGATCATAAGTTATTGTTGTTTTAATAAGCGCGTAATCCTTAGGTTATGATTAATAGTATATTAGGGTTAATAATGGGATTTCCTCGAGTGGGACTTGGGGACATCACATTAAGGTGGTATCAGAGCAGTTTGGTCCTATCCGGATTGTGGAAGTCGGGGACCAAGACTGTAAGGCATTAGGAAGTTGAACTGGTAAGGTTTGTCGTCTCTACAAGGGAGTACGACTGTGTCTAGTAGGGTAAAATGGACGCGATCGATTGTTGTAGTGTTTGTATGAAGGATAAGTAGATGTATGTACTTATGTTGCTTATCATGTTTGAACTCTGAGCTAACGGTTACTTGAATCAGGAACCAATGGCTCGAGGAAGGGGTCGAGGCAGAGGTAGGACCGAACCCAATGGAAGTCAGGAGGCTAAAGCTTCACATATTGGGAATGGAGCTGAGTCGTTGGAAACCCTCAGGACTATGAGGGATATGGCTGCTGCTATGCTACAGCAAATGCAGCAGAATGCTCAGCTCATTCAGCTGACCTGTGAGAATCAACAGCAATAGCGGAATGTCAGAACTGAAGATGCTGGTTTGGATGCCTTCATGAGACGACAACCTCCTCAGTTCATCGGGGACTACAATCCTGAGGGGGCAGATTTGTGGATTCAAGAGCTAGAAAAGATCTTCGCAGCGACACACTATGATGAAGCTCTGAAGGTTTCTTATGCTTCTTTCATGTTGGTGGGAGGAGCAGAGACGTGGTGGAAAGGGAAACAGAGGCTGTTTGAAGCTGAAGGAAGAGCCGTAACTTGGGGGATGTTCCGAGAATGTTTCCTGGAGAAGTATTTTCCTCGGATGACCAGGAAGGAAAAGGACAAGGAGTTTCAGAGTTTGAAGCAAGGCAACTTGACAATTGGGGAATACGCAACAAGGTTTGAGGCGCTGCTTAAATTCTCAGAGTTTTATCAGCGGTACCCAGATGAGGAATGGATGTACCGCAGGTTTGAGGATGGTCTGAAGTACGAGATTCAGAAGGCTATAGTACCGTTGGGGATTACCATGTTCCCTGACATGTTGGATCGCTATTCGGCAATCGAGAACATCGAAAAGAGAAGAGAGATGGCGACAAGGAGCGGAGGACCTATCCGCGGTAACCAGAGAGGTAGAGGCGGAAGATTTCAGAGTGGCCGGGGGCCATATCAGACACCAGCACAGAGGGTTGGAGAGGCTGGAAGTCAAAGAACAAGTGCAACTCAGGGGTTGCAAGGTTGTTTCAAATGTGGGGGACCATATATGGCTCAAGAGCCAAGCGCTCGGGAGGACCATAACTTGCTATACATGCGGAAGGCAAGGACACATGGCTAAGGACTGCAGGCAAGGGAATGCACAACCATCTGGTGTGATTGTACAGGCTGCGAGACCACAAGCCAAGGGAAGAGTGTTTGCCGTGAGGGGAGCTGAATCCTCTCAATGCCCAGATCTGATTCAAGGTAAGTGTTTAGTTTCAGGCAAACTCTTATCTATGTTGTTTGATTCGGGGGCTACTCATTCGTTTATTTCTATGGAATGCATGGATCATTTAGGGCTACCAGTTTCATCTTTACCCTATGACCTTACTATTTCTACACCCACGGGTGATTCATTGACTACCCTGTTTGTATGCTTGAAGTGCCCTATTACAATAGAAAACAGACATTTCATTGTTGACCTGGTCTGTCTGCCTATGCAGCAGATTGATGTTATTTTAGGCATGGATTTGCTTTCGACTAACCATGTGATACTGGACTGTTCAAATAAGACTCTTTGTTTCTCTGAGCAATCTGGATTGATGCCTGCTAATGAAAGTATTCCGAAGGGTGTACGATCTGGAGAGTGCGTGGTGCTATTCTCCTTGGAAGCGAAGGAAACTCTGAACGTGGAAGCGCTACCGATTGTGCGGGAATTTCCGGAGGTATTTCCAGATGATGTTCCAGGGTTACCACCGGAAAGGGAGATCGAGTTTACCATAGACCTTGTACCAGGAACCGGACCTATTTTGATAACACCTTATCGAATGTCACTAGCAGAGTTAGCGGAGTTGAAGAAACAGTTGGATGAAATGCTAGGCAAGGAATTCATCAGACCTAGTGCGTCGCCATGGGGAGCTCCGATACTGTTCGTCAAGAAGAAGGATGGGAGCTCAAGGTTATGTGTGGATTATCATCAGCTAAATAAAGTGACGATAAAGAATAGGTATCCGTTGCCAAGGATAGATGATTTGATGGATCAGTTGAGGGGAGCAACTGTGTTTTCCAAGATCGATCTGCGATCTAGCTATCATCAAATCATAGTAATAAAGGAGGATATACCGAAGACTCCTTTTCGAAGTCGGTATGGGCATTACAAGTATTTGGTTATGCCGTTCGGTTTGACTAATGCTTTGGCTATGTTCATGGACTATATGAACAAGATATTCCGACTGTTCCTAGATAAGTTTGTTATCGTGTTTATCGACGACATCCTTATTTACTCTCCGAGTAAAAAGGAACATCAAGAGCATCTTCGAGTGGTGCTACAGGTGCTGAAGGATAGGCAGTTATATGCAAAACTATCTAAGTGCGAATTCTGGCTAGAGGAAGTACAGTTTCTAGGACATGTGGTCAACAAGGATGGAATCATGGTGGATCCAGCTAAAATTGAGGCAGTGATTAAGTGGGAAAGCCCGAAGTCTATGAGCGAGGTTCGCAGCTTTCTTGGTTTGGCTGGCTATTACAGGCAGTTTATTGAAGGATTCTCTAAGATTGCTTTGCCTATGACGCAATTGACGAGAAAGGGGAAAGCGTTTGAGTGGACGGAAGCTTGTGAGCAAAGTTTCTCGGAGCTAAAGCGTCGATTGACCATGTCACCGGGGTTGGTTTTGCCAGATCCGTTAGAACATTTTGACGTGTACTGTGATGCGTCTTATCAAGGAATGGGTTGTGTTCTCAAGCAAGAAGGAAGAGTGGTGGCTTGTGCCTCTAGGCAGTTGAGAGTGCATGAACGGAACTACCCAACTCAAGATCTGGAGCTAGCTGCAATAGTGTTTGCATTGAAGATATGGAGACACTATCTGTATGGTGCTAAATTCAGCATATTTAGCGACCATAAGAACCTAAAGTATTTGTTCGGCCAGAAGGAGTTGAACATGAGGCAGAGGAGGTGGATGGAATTCATAAAGAACTATGAATTCGACCTGCAATACCATCCAGGCAAGGCGAATGTCGTAGTGGATGTGCTCAGTAGGAAGTCCCTACACGTATCTGCGATGATGGTGCGAGAGCTTGAGTTATTAGAGCAGTTTAGAGATCTGAATCTGGACGTGGAAATTGTCAAGGATAAGATGAATCTTGGGATGATAGAGGTTACTAGAGATTTCCTGAATCTGCTTTGGACAAGGCAAGCTGAGGATGAGTACCTTAAGAAGGTGAACCAGTTGATCGAGGAAAGTGAGACGTTTGAGTTTAAGAGAGGTTCAGATGGCCTCATCAGGTTTGGTGATAGAGTTTGTGTGCTTGAGGATAGTGAAGTTAAGAACATGATTTTAGAAGAAGCACATAAAAGCAAGTTGAGTTTTCACCCAAGGGCTACTAAGATGTATCAGGACCTGAAGAAGTTATTTTGGTGGCTAGGGATGAAGAAGGAAGTTGCAGCTTATGTCCTATCCTGTTTGGTGTGTCAAAAGGCGAAGGTTGAACACCAGAAGCAAGCAGGATTGTTACAATCGTTGGATGTTCCGGAATGGAAATGGGACAGTATTGCAATGGACTTTGTTTCTGGGTTGCCAAGGACTCAGAAGAGGTGTGATGCAATTTGGGTCATCATAGATAGGTTGATGAAGTGTGCTCATTTCTTACCTATCAACCAGAATTATTCTCCGGAGTGGTGACTCAAATTTACATCGAGGAAGTGGTACGTCTGCATGGTGTGCCTTCGAGTATTATCTCGGACCGAGACCCAAGGTTTACTTCGAGGTTCTGGAAAAGCTTAAACGAAGCATTGAGAACTAAGTTAAGGTTGAGTTCTGCTTATCATCCCCAAACGGATGGGCATTCAAAACGGACAATTCAATCATTGGAAGATTTGCTAAGAGTGTGTGTGTTGGAACATACGGGAAGTTGGGACGATTTTCTTTCTTTGATTGAGTTTTCCTACAACAACGGTTATCATTCAAGTATTAGCGCCGTATGAAGCTTTGTACGGGAGAAAGTGCAGGACTCCGTTGTGTTGGTATGAAACTGGAGAAAATCAGTTGTTAGGCCCTGAGTTGGTACAACAGACAACAGAACATGTTAAGTTGATCCGAGAAAAGATGAAAACCGCAAGGGATAGGCAGAAGAGCTATGCTGACAAGCGGAGGAGACCTTTAGAATTCCAGGAGGGTGATCATGTATTTATAAGAGTTACTCCAAGGACTGGCATTGGTAGGGCAATTCAACACCCAGATTTATAGGACCATTTCAAATTCTTCGCCGAATTGGTCCAGTAGCTTACCAGATAGCCTTACCACCTAACTTATCAAGACTTCATGATGTTTTTCACGTATCCCAGCTTAGAAAGTGTTACCCTGATCCATCGCATGTGTTAGAGCCCGAATCCCGTTAAGAAAGAACCTTGAATACGAGGCTTTACCTGCTCAGATAGTGGATAGAAGGATCAAGGAGCTTCGCGGTAAACAGATTCCATTGGTGAGAGTGGAATGGGACCCAGTAACCGGAGATTCAACATGGGAAAGAGAGGCTCAGATGCGCCAACAGTACCCGTCGTTGTTTATGGGTAAGAATAAGGAATTTTGGGGACGAAGTTCTCATTAAGGGGGATGGTAATGTAACATCCCAGTTTTCGAAAACCTTAATTGGGAAAGATGGCCTAGATTGAATTTGTATATGCTTGTTAATGATTAATGTCATGCCTTGGAAGTGTGTTTAGAGAGTATGTTAAGAGTGGGAATGAATTGAATAAGAGAAGAATGAAGGAAAAGGATAAAGAGCAGAACGCTCAAGCGTGGACCAGTGTAACGCTCAAGCGTGCTGACGCTCTAGCGTGGAGAGTTTTGGAGGCTCAAGCGTGGACCCTCTGACCAGTGACTAGCAGTGATGGGACGTAAAGTGACACGTGTCGGTTACGTGTCGCGGCTTGCACGTGATGGGCGGTGCCTTAGTGGTGAGGAAACGTCAACGCTCACGCGTTGAGGAAGCCAACGCTCAAACGTTGGAACGCTAAAGCGTGGAGTTCCGGAAGGCTAAAGGTTAGCAATAGAGTTTTACCTCTATAAATACTTGTTCATTTTCACTCGGACGAAGTTTACCATTTTCATCAGACCAAAGAGCTCGTAGAGAAGAGGTCCAGAGGAGTTTGAGAGCTTTGATTCCAATATGTGATCCATTCGTTCGTCCGATTCCAATTCCGATCATGTTTTCGTGATCAACGCGACTCCGACTCCAATTCTACCGGTTTGCTTTTGTGATTCGACGAGGGTAAGCCGAGGTTCCGTATCTACCTACATTGTACCTGTACAATGTTCTCTTTTGGTTTAAGCTTCTTTTCACGGTTTTAACTTCGTATTAGGGTTAATGCTATAGTCTACGTGTTATTTCCGTGATTAGGGCAAGTTTGGAAGTTGCGTGCGGAACCCGTTGGAGCGGGTGGGCTACGCCTGTGAGGCAAGGAGAGGAGCAAAGGAGTGCTCGTTGTTTTCGTGATTATCACCACTTTCACTACCAGGTGGGGAGAAAGAGTTACACACGTCGGGGAGGCAAGAGTAGTCCATATAGCTGTATTGTATGTTTTGTGTGTATAGGGGAACCCTATACCCTACGTGAGGTTGAGCCCTGACAAATTACCTAAACCCTAAGTTTAGTATACTTTGGGCTATCACCGTTATATTTGATACCCTAGGTTAGCAGATTTGTGATGCATGATAATATGTGCTTTGTGTTGATATATGCGTACCTGCAAATTATGATATTTATTATTCGCATGAGATGCATGATATGTTGATGATAATGGCATGTTGGTATGTATGCTGTTTATTGCTTTATGGAGTATGTTGATAAATGATGAACTATTGCATCATATCTGGAAATGTGTGTATGTATGAGATTCGGAGGTTTAACATGATTAGGGTTTTGACCCCGTGGTGGATGTTTGAGGTGATGATTGAGATTTGAGGTATAGTGGAGCTTGGAGCTCATACGGTTATGATGGGAGCTTGGAGCTCATATGGGTATAAGTGCAGCCTAGTGCTCGTATGATTGCAATTGAGCTTGGAGCTCATGTTGCTAAGAGCAAGTTTGCATGTGCTATGATATCAGCTCAAGAGATATGGATGACATGCATAGCATATGCATTTGATGCCAAGTGGCGAGCCATATGCTGTGAGGCATACGAGGTTGGTGCACCGAGTGCGGGTGCGGAAAACGGAAAGGAAGGTCTGAGAGACATTCGGAATATACTGGACGCAGGTGTACCCATATGAGACCGGTATGGTAGCGCCTATCGTGCCGTGGCGGTCCTGGCTAAGTATGGTTATCCCGACGAGAGCCCTGAGTGTTTCCAGTTCTTGGTGGATCTTCCGAGGAGGCCCAGTTAGCCCTCTTTGTCTTGGACAGTTGAGCGGTGATGCACTCTTATGGGTCACGACGAGCTGAACGGATTACCGAAATGAACCAACTTGTTGTCAGATATGCGGTCGTGATGTTGCCTTTCATATGGTGTTTAGTATCGGCCGGCATGTATAGAAAGATATGTGTACATCTAATTAGGAAATGACTGTGATGTCGTGATGTTGAGAGATGATTGTGTTAGCTATATGTTCTACATTACATCATCCCTATTATAGATGTGATGTATATCATATCTCCCTATATTTCTTTGTATGTGTACATTTGGTTTTGTGGACAGACAACCAGTTTGCGGAGGATTAGGATGGACCTAAGGCTCCACTCTTTTATCACGGGCTGGGGGACATTAAGATAGTCTATCATGACGAGAGGGGATGGCAGGTAGACCCCTCGACCTTTTTGGCCATCTACACTGGACCTGTCAGCTTGATCTTCCGGAGCTGCGCACCACTATAGGTGGATATCATAGGACCTGATCGTGTGTACCAGTTTGATATCATAGGACCTTATCATGTGTACCAGTTTCTTTCTTTCCTTCGGATGTGGCACCCTCCGAGGCAGAGAGAGCAGGACTACTTTTGGGTGGCACCCCAGTCTTCTGTAGTATTCAACAGAAGAGGCTTTGTCCATAGAGGCTAGCACAGGCATACAGAGCGGTACCTGAGGGCAGCTCAGAGGCGTAGGATGGTAGTGTCGAGTTCCTCATCCGAGTATGAGCCTATGCAAGTTTATAGGCGCACTCATGGAGAGGGATAGGGTAACTCAAGGCATCCTCACCACTGAGGGTGAGAGCTAGCCAATGCGTCTCTAGGATTGTGTGGAAAGGTTTTGATGTACTTTGAGAGTGGGCTGGGGAGAGTGCTGGTGAGCCTTGAGAATTTTTTTTTAGGTCCTTGGATGTACCTTGTTTATGTTTTCAGTTTCTTTATGTACCATCGTCTGTATTATCACTTAGCCCTACTGATGGGGACACCATGTATATATATAAGTACTGTGTGTGGATTTTTCGTTTATCCTGTTATGTTTACTCTGATAATGTGCGCTTTTAAATTAATCATATGTTATTGTTGTTTTAATAAGCGCGTAATCGTTAGGTTATGATTAATAGTATATTTGGGTTAATAATGGGATTTCCTCGAGTGGGACTTGGGGACGTCACACACAACACCGTAACACGGATCTCAGATCCATGTGCCATTATCACAGAACGCTAGTATCCTGACATCTCGTTTACTAGGTTCACGTTTCAACGTTTTCACCATTTTCGTTCTGTGAAACACAAATCCAAAACCATAATCTCAACTTATCCAAGTTGTCGGAATTAACACCATTGGGAAAAACTCGTTTACAAAAAACCCTTTCCGTCTGAAATTCATTTTAGACCATCGAATTACCAATGAAAATTATTTTCCTTTGAAAGCCTTTTTCCAAAACATCAGTTTTTCAAAGAAAGCATTTAAGACTAAATCGCTGTCCAAAATAGTATTACTGTTTTTTCCAAAACACCTTTCGTAAACCTTTTCGAGATTAATCGTTGTTTAGTGTTTTCAAAACGTTCTAAGTTAAAATTAACTTTTCCTCTCAAATTAATTTCCTCAACACCAAAGATAACTTATTTTCAAAAACTAACTTTTTCCACTAACATTATATTTTACTTTAGGATTCCATTTGTAAAACTAACATCATTGAAAATTTCTAAACATTTCCCAATCAACCATTTGACTTTCCTTGTGAAGCTTTTAGAGGCTTTTATCCCGTGTAATTAATTGAGCACTGACCACTGCCAGGCTTCTCAATCAACAATCAACATCAATAATATTGACATATCACCGTTATAGCAGATAAGACAGCTTATCACATGCATTAAACTACTATAACACACAGCTGCAGATACTCAATCAAAAGCAGATAATTATCAACAGATAAATAACAGCTGGAAATAAATTAAACAATCACCACGCAGTTCAAACCACTTTATACAAACCAAACACTGATAACACATAGTTATCGAGAGATCCCTAAGGCAATCTCCCCTTACCTCTTGAAGGTAAATCTCTGGATTTACGTCGTCCGATCGATTCGCAAATCCTCCGATCAATTACCCGAAATGCGCAACACCAACTATATTCACACAATAATTCAAACATCAACGTTTAACAACACAAATTTCTAAATTTCTTGATCTAGGGTTCGGCCCCTTGCTCCCAAAAATAGTTAGAGATGTCTAAAATTTCTTATCTCTTGAATGAATGATCCTTAGGTATACCTAACACTAAATCAAGTCTCTTTACACAAACATTTGAACAAAACTCCATGATTCCTCAACGAGGTAGGTTCAGCTACTTCATAGATAAATAGGCTAGGGATTTCTTTTGGATTCATGCTCTTAGATGATCATTGTCTGCATCATGGTGAGTTCATAGAAATTGGTTTCATGATCATAGGATTTTTTTTCAATTTTCTAGAGATTTTTGAACATAAAGCCCTAGAATTTGAAACATGTGATTTTGGCCATGAATCAAGAAAGTATATGAAGAACATAAGGCTTATAGATCAAGGTGAGTGAAGTTTACCTCTTGGATGATAAAGATTGGCAAGGATTCAAGCTTCTCCTTCACAAATTTCGCCAAAGTCTACTTGAGAGAAAATGAGAAAATGAAGAAGTTAGATGAAGTTGTGAAAGAAATGGGTGAAAGGCTTGGGATAGGGGACTTATGCGTGGGAGAGGTGAGGGAAAGAGTTGTCCAACTTGGCTAAATTTGAGGGATAGAAGAGTAATTTCACATTGGGATAAAATTGGAATTAAAACAAAAGATCAAGGGCAAAATGGTCTGTTTACCCTTAAAGTAACAAAATATCTAGATATTTTCTAGAGGTAATGATGAGGGTGAGGGCAAAATGGTCTTTTCCTTTAGGGACAAAAATATCATTTAGGAAAAAGGCCAAGGGTATTTTGGTCTTTTCACAGTGTGAACGCGTTTAGATATTTTAGAACATCATGATGACATGGTGAGTCACTGGCACGCTTTCCTAGCTGTTGTGACTTCGACTTTATCCGTTAACAGGTCCCGATAAATCCGTATTTAGCTCCGTTAATTACGCGATTGAAGGTTTTGCCCGCATAACGTACATTATTTCACTTTTTAGTGCGAAAAACCGATTTTACCAAAGTTGTTGAAAATTCGATTCTAAACCTAACTGTTTCATTCACGAGTCAAAATTAGGTCTTCTAATCAGTAAAATCTTACTGTCTGTGAAAACGCAGATCAGGCTCCGTCTAAATTTTCAACCCAAAATTTAACCATAGCTATTTACGATAGCGTAGAGTATGAATATGACTTCGGTTTAACCAAAATCATTTTCTAAATCTCGGATAAAATATAAATTTATTTATATTCATTTCCGACCTTCAAAAGTAGCGAAAATCGGGGTGTTACACCCACAATTACTTTTGCACCACTTCACAGCTTTTAATTTTTTTTATTACAAAAATACCCCTATCCCCTACTTTCGGTAAATGCCTCCTCCCACCCCCTCTTCTCCCCTATCTCCCTTACCTCCTTGACCTTCTTCTTCTCCTTCTCCTTTTACTCCCTCTTCTCTCCCACATTCTCCTCATACTGAAGCTATCCTCTTTTCCAGAGCTTCCTCTCCATCGCATAGGTAATATGAATGGCTACATCGTCTATTTTTTTTCGTGATTCCGTGGTCTTCCGGCAACTAATTGCCAGAATACAAAAAACATGTACTCTGGCAACTAATTGTCAGAATGAAAAAACATGCATTCCTAGCATTAGTTGCCCGAATACATGTTTTTGCATTCCAACAATTAGTTGCTTGCCAGAATACATGTTTTTTCATTCCGGCAATTATTTGTCGGATGATATGTTTTTTCATTCCGGTAATTAGTTGCCGGATTGTATAATTGTATGCATAAAATGTTGTTTTGTTTGCGTTAGATCATGGATGATCTTACAATTATATCTGACGAACTGGACATGCCTACTACCCAAGAAGTGGATTGTACTGATGCATTCACAACTGATGAGATAATTTTGCATGGTAGGTAAACAAAAATTATATTTCGGAATCTAGTTGTTGGTAGGTAAACAAAAATTTCAAAAAACAAATTCCAGAAATTAGATATTGCAATACAATATAATACATTTCGGCAATTAATTGCTGGAAACAACCTAAAAATTGAAAAAAAAAAAAAAAAAAATACGCATCGAATGGGAGTTACCGTAGAAGAGGTCTGTGATGCTCGACAAAGGAAAAAATATGGTGAAACTGCTTGTGTGATGTAACACCCCGATTTCCACAGCCTTCACAAACTAGTAAGTTGAATATTTAAGTTTGTATTTTATTCGAGGTTTTAGAAAGTTAAATAAAATAAACTTAGACTATATTCGTGTTCAACGCTATCGTACGAAACTACGATTAAATTTTAGGCCAAAAACTCAGATGGAGCCCAGTCTGCGCTTTTCACGGATAATAGTGTTTTGCTACTATAAAGACCTCATTTTGACTAAATGTCAGAACCATTAGTCTTAGAATTTGATTCTCTACCTTTTGGCAAAAATCCGTCCTGATGTTAAAAAGTGAAAATAATATATTATATTCGGGCGAATACTCGAACCGGGAGACGTTTGGAGCTGTAAAGGGATTCAACGAGACCCGCTAATGGATAATCTTGATGCCACATCACCTAGGGACTCATGCCAAAGTCATGCTGATTTTCAAAATATCTGGACGCGAAATGACCAAAATGCCCCTGGTCTTTTAACAAAATTACCAAAACGTCTTAAACTTAATTACAAGTTTATCATTGAGATAAAAACTTATCTCACCTCACTCACACCCTCTAGGCCACTCAGCCCCTCATTCTTTCTCTCCTCCTCCCACTTTGTTCTTCATTTCTTCCTTAAACTTCAAAGAGTTCTTCATTTTTTATCATGGAAACTTAGAGATTTTTGGGTGATTCAAGCTAGATTCTCTTAAGGAAGTTCATCAAGGAGGTAACAACTCTCCTCTAGCTCTCTCAATCTCTCTTTTCATCTCTTAAAATTCATGATTCATGGAAGTTGGGGTTTTGACCCATAAACTTCAAAAATTCCTAGAAAATTGTAGAAAAATCCTTTTTAATGTCAAACCAATTTCTATGAGCTAGTTCCGTCCTCCTCTTTCATAATCCAAGATATTGAAACCAAAAGAGCTTCCTA
The DNA here is from genome assembly GCA_039655645.1 of Ammopiptanthus mongolicus. Classification (NCBI taxonomy): domain Eukaryota; kingdom Viridiplantae; phylum Streptophyta; class Magnoliopsida; order Fabales; family Fabaceae; genus Ammopiptanthus; species Ammopiptanthus mongolicus. The sequence goes on from CM077347.1 coordinate 69,285,929, forward strand.
GCTCAAATGGGTCATAGTGGCCGAACCTACCCCCTTTTGGGTGAGTAGAGCTTTGGTTGGATTTTGGGTATTCTAAGCTTAATTCTAGTGTCATCACACTTAGCTAGTATAGAATCCAAGAGATGAGAAATTTTTAAGCTCTCTAGCCCATTTTTCTAGCACATGGCCGAACCCCCACTTTGGGGAAAACATGAGATTATGGTTCAAGTTTCAAAATTGAGACTTGATTAGGTGTTAAGGATACTTAAAGATCCTTACTCCAAGAGATAGGAATTTTTAGACATCCCTAGCTATTTTTGACACCCTATGGCCGAACCTAGCTCCTAAGGGATTAGAGAAATTTATGATGTTAATTGTTGATAATTGGATTGGTTGTGTGTTTGTAGTTGTTGTCGGGTACTCGGACAAGAAATCGGGCAACTTTCGGATCGGTCTGGCGACTTTCCGCTAACCGGGAAGCTTCAAGAGGTAAGGGGAGATTAGCTCCAATGAGTTCGATAGCCTCATGAGTTTTTGTTGGGTGATTGTATCTATGAAGAAATGTTGATGATTTTCCTCGTGAATGCATTATATGACATATAGGCTTGATTGGTCTGGTGAATATGTGATTGAGTGTTTGAACATGAACTGTGGCATTTTTGCCTTGGATTGAACTTATGTATGATGTTGATTTTGTGTTTGAATGGAAATATGTCATGCATGTACTTGATTTACTTGATGAAGTATATGCTTGGATATCTGAAATATGAATTGTGGCATTGATGCCTTGAATGAGATTTGACGTGTGTGTGTGTGTGTGTGTGTATATATATATATATATATATCCTGGACTGGTTAAGAGCATAGCACTGGCTATAGCTCAATAATGAAGATTAAGCTCAATAATGAAGATTAAGCTAACTAAAAGTTTTAATCAAGGATTTTGAAATGTTTTGAATTGAGGAATGAAAAGCTTCTAAGCTAAATGTTATAATGGCCAATTTTACTAAAAAGCCACTCAATTAAGAACCCAAGATGATTTTGAATAAGACTTAGGAAGTTGAGAGTTGGTGAGGAAAATAGTGAAAAGTTGATTTATCATTATTTTCGAAACATGTTGTACAAAGAAAGAAAACCTTGAGAAAAGTCTAGTTGTCAAAGAAAGTATCTTATGAAAGTATTTGATGTTCCGAAAACGAAAAAGGTTCTTCATGAAAGTTTGCCCCGATAATAATCTTTAGAAAAATGTTTTATGGCGAGGGAACCTTTAGAAAAGGCTTTTAAAGCCAAAATCCTTTGAAAAACGAATCTTTAGAACTTGAGCCTTTGAGAATGATTTGTAAAGAAAAGTTTTTGTGGAAAATAAGTTTTAGAGCGAAAACGATTTTTGGTTTATGCCAAAGAGAATATGAGTTTTGTTTTTGAGATTTGAACTACGAAAATGAATTTGATGAAACTGGTGATTACCACTTCACGCATGTGAAGCACATGAACCTAGTGACCGAGACGTTGAGCTAGAGTTCTGTGACATGAACGGACTTTGTGCCCTATATGGGAGTATAGTGTCCGCGACGTCAACCTAGTACATCGTGGATTGAGCACTCGGACTACGTGTCCTGTGTTTTGAAAAAGAACGGACTTAGTGTCCTGCATGCGAGTCTAGTGTCCGCGATGTCGGCCTAGCACTTCGCGAATTAAGAACTTGGACTACTTGTCCTGAAATTTGAATTGAACAGTTTATATGTCCTTTAAAACGAGTCATGAGCTTTGTGCCTTGACAGAAAAAGAATGAATGAACGAAAAGAAAGAATGAACGAAAAAGAATGAATAGAAAACCTCCTGCATACATGCATGAGTCGGCCGACGTGCCATACAAACCGAGCTACAATCCAAGTGGTTGAGAATTGAGCCAGTTAAGACCACTAGGTCTATAGGGGCATCTTGTGTTCAAAACTCCACAAGTGGCCAGAGGCATCGCGACCCCGTGCCATGGTAAATCGGTTGCCCAACACGGATGAACTCGATCAGAGACTGGACTATTTAGGATATGGTTATGACTTGGTACCCCGGAACAATTGGAGCTTGGACCTAAATTAAGATGCCAACTCATGAGAATAATTGTGTTATGGGAGTATTCGTGGCCTATCGCTCGATGAAGGGGAGTATGTGTAACGGCCCGGACTGTTTTTTAAGGATTGCCGACTGTCCCCACAAACCAACACGGGTCTCTTCAGCGTGCTTTGTCCTCACTCACACGCTTCCTAGGAAAACTTCCCAGACTTTGGAGTAATTCTGGGATGGGTGACCTCCTGGGAAGTTTTCCTAGGAAGCGTGTGAGTGAGGACAAAGCACGCTGAAGAGACCCGTGTTGGTTTGTGGGGACAGTCGGCAATCCTTAAAAAGCAGTCCGGGCCGTTACAAGTGGTATCAGAGCAGACCTCTCCCAGTATGGTGTGGTTCGGGGACGAACCAAGCGGAAGCTGGTGGGCATGTAACACCCAGGGCTAACGAGGGCGGGGAGTGATCGTCGGTGCATGAGGTGCAACACCCTTTCCCGAGTGTCATATTCCCGAACGTTTATAAGGCCGAAAATATTTATTAATGCGAAAAATACGATTTTTCTTTTTCTTTTCTTTTCATAAAGATGTAATGGGATTAGTAAAGGTAATCAATAATACTAATAAGTGAACTTAGGTTCAACATGCATTACTAGGACATACATACAGTATTATAAATACAGAAACAGAAAATGGAAAACGGAAAACAGAAACATCAACATTACTGTATACAGACATAAGTAAATACAATAAGTACTAGGAGTCGTAGCTCCCAAAAGGTACTACAAAAACTGACATAGTCTGGCCGACAACAAAACTAAAACAGCAAAAGAGTCCACCTCCGAACTCAAAGGGACTGCTGAACCGAACCATCGTCGCGTCCATCTGTTCAAGCAGCAATAGCAAGTACCAGCAGAAAACATACAGATATGGGTGAGATTCCCATTCATCAACACAACAAAACAGCAGTAGTAAAAACGGGACGACTCACCGGGTAACAATGTACCCAACATGCTTACAAAGGTTCTCAATATAAATCATGTTAAGCAGTCAACAACATAATATCATGCTAAACATTTAACAGCATAATATAAGGCATTCTTAAACAATACAGCGATGTATAACAGTAAATGTAAACATCAATAGCCATGCAATGTATATGACTCAATGTCAATGTCATTGGGTACTACTCTGACCCCTACTCCATGGAGCTAACAAAACGTCGAAGAGAGTGAATGGGAGGACATGTTCCGGTTTCTGCCAGCCATGAGCAAGATGCTACAACATTCGTAACGTGCACGTATCTGGCTTTACGGTAACACTCTCGACCAAACATGAAAAGTACGGCATCTAGTAGAGGGTATCAGTGTATTGCACGAATTCGCCACGACACAGAAGAATCACCAACTGGTCACATGTCAGCCTTTCCAACCCTGATACCTCCAAAAAGACCATTGAAGATCGTCACCGTAAGATTCGCACCAGCATCAAGGTGTAAGCTCAACTCCTAGTCTCAAGGCCTTACGACTATGCAAATGAAATGCCAATGCTTACACAAAGCAGATGCGATAAAGCACTGTCTACCTATTGGATAGACCTCAAGGTTCACTAAGGTTCTCTTCCTTAGAAACTTCACACATCTTTGTTTTATAAAACATTTATCCATCGGATAAAACAATTATCCATCGGATAAATATCTCATGATTCCTTTGGAATGATCCAGACTGCTATCAGAATCGTCGACTATCCCTACAAACCAACACAAGTCTTTTCAGCGTGTTTTGTCCTCACTCACACGCTTTCTAGGAAACTTCCCAGAAGGTCACCCATCCCATAATTACTCTAAGTCAAGCACGCTTAACTATAAAGTACTTATGTTCTAAGCTCCCGAAAAGAAGATAAATCTTGTTGGTATGGGTAGTACCAACCAATTCTTATGTGCCTTCCCTCAACTATACAGTCCCATACCTGCATAGCCTCAGGATTCCTTCCACTGTACAGTCCCATACCTGCACAGTCTCAGGATCTCTCTCATTCCATTTATCACAAGACGGAAACAATTGAACGATTAACCTGGATCCGAATCACCAGTCCGTCATCGAACTACTGTTTCAAAAACCAAAACGTTTCATGTTTGTGTTTACGTCTTATGAATTATGTCTCAAGTCCTAAGCATTATGAATAAGGATTGAGAATCCTCTTAGATAAGTCTTTAAGCCTTTCTAAGATATTAATCCCTTGTTTTTCAAATTAAGGAAACAAGTGTTGATTTCACTTAAGTCTTATGAAGTCATTGATGTACTAAGTCATCAATGGTACAGCACATGGTCTTGTTCCACCACATACCATACTTAATTAACCCTTGTCTTCAACTCTAAGTTAATTACTTAACTTAGGTTTTTCACGCGTAAAACTTTACGATTGAGTTAGAAAACTCTTTTTGTAAACCAAACAACTTTTACAGTTGAAAACTCATTTGATTTAAAACAACATTTGAACTACTTACTTCATTTCTAGCATTTTCTGAAACATGAAATTCGCTTAGCGGAATTCCATTCGCTTAGCGAAAATAAGGCAGTAATGCCTCCTTTGGAACTCCTCTGGATCGCTCGGCGAGACATAAATCGCGTAGCGAAATATATTGTATTCGCTTAGCGAATATGTATTCGCTTAGCGCAAGTACAGACGGTCACACCTCTTTGTAAACACCTCTGGATCGCTCGGCGAAACAGAATTCGTGTAGCGAAATTTCACTTTATTCGCTTAGCGAGTATAATTTCGCTTAGCGAAATGGAGGCGGTTATACCTCCTTTGGAGACTTCTCTGGATCGCTCAGCGAGACTTAATTCGCGTAGCGAAATTCGCTGGGTTGGCTTAGCGAATATGAATTCCTTAGCGAAAGTGAGGCAGTGATGGTCAACTAAGACTTTCCCTGTTTTCGCTTAGCGAAGGTAAATTCGCTTAGCGAAAAGTTGCCTTAAAACAAGACATCAACCTTAGGGAACCATTTTGATTCTCTTCATGAAAACGCTTCTTTTCTCATTTTGAGTCACTTGATTAGCTAGATGAACTAAGGATAAGGTATAAAACATGTTTCACTTTGGTGAAAGCACTTTGAGATTTAATTCCATTTAAAGTCACTTAGGGTTTTTCTTTGAAAAACACAAGTTATTGAAAACACTTTCTTTACATCAAAACTTGACTTGTCCAAGAACTATTCATATCCTTCCTTTCCTCAAGGTCATGGCTAATAGCCAACTAGGAATCAATGTGAAGTTTTACTTCATCCACCAATCAAAGTATGGCTTACAACACTTACACAATCATGATAACCATAATACACATTACTACATCATAATCAAACATCCAAGTCCATCACACATTATGGTCTCATAATCAACAATAAAAGTCCATACTTGATCTAGTGATCAAAGTAGGTTTTCCAACATACATGAAAATGGTTTTTTTATTCAATCATCTCATCATCAACATATGCTAAAGCACACTACAACATACTAAAGCATAAACTCATCATGGCAATCTTGTTCTCCAAGAGAACTTAACAAAACTTAACACATAAAAGTGAACCCAAACTAAGGGTTTCACCCACACATAATTTAAACAACCATCTTCACCACCACCATCTTGGTGTGATGAGGTTCTTCTCCCCATACGTGTTGAAGAGCAGATTCCCAAATCAAAGTCGGTTGATCGGTTTGTGAACCTCCTGATAGTTGTCACCAACTACAAACAACCAAACAATCAAACATTAGACAACAATCAAACCAAACTCAACAATTCTCACAAAGAGGGTTTCGGCCACCCTAAAGAGAATAAAGCTAGGAATTGATCTTGGTTTTCCATTTCATGGATTCAAAGGCATTAGGAAAGCTAAGGATGAAATCAAGTGTTAGAAATCAAAAATTGATGAAAAACACTATTCATCATCTTCAAAAGGGTTCGGCCCTAATGTGCTTTTTGAGCTATGATGAGAGTTGAATCATAAGCTCTAGGGTTTAGATAGAGAATGATGAGGTGAGTTCAAAGAAATTGGTCTCACATCAAAATGATTTTTCTACAATTTCCTATGGATTTTCAAAGTTTTGGATCTAAGAAATTCTTTTCATGAAAATGGATCTTGATCTTGAAATAAAGAGATATTCAAGAAGCTAAGAGATCATAGAAGTGATCTTACCTTGAAATGAAGGAAGATTGCTCAAGGAATCAAGTGATTCTAACAAGAAACCAAGCTTTTTCAAGAACAACAATGGTGTTTCTTCAAGAGCAACTATGGTGTTCTTCTCTTTTTGAGAGGGCTGTGCGAAAATGAGAGTGTGAGGGGCTGAGTTCATCCTTAAAACAAGTCACTTAAGGGAAAAATGGTCATTTGCCAAAAGGGTAAAATGGTAAAAGTGCAAAAGACTAAGGTTAGGGGCATTTTGGTCATTTCGCATCTAGATTTTCCCGATCGTCATGACGACTCTGGCATACTCTCCCAAGTGTCTTGGGATGATGTGATATCAAGATTATCTGTTGGCGAATCTCGGTAAGTCCATATGTGGCTCCGTTCGTCACCCGATTGAGGATTCCGCCAGAACGAAGGTCCGGAAGTGATTTTTCTGAAATTTCTACGAAATTTAACCAAAATGTAGAGAATCAAATTCTAAGACTTATTGTCTCGTTCACGGGTCCATCTGAGGTCTTCTGAGCAGTAAAATCATATTGTCAGTGTAAAAACGCAGACCGGACTCCGTTTGAGTTTTCGACTCAAAACTTAATCGTAGCTTCCTACGATATCGTCGAGCATGACTATGGTCTCAGAATATTTTATTTCTATCCTAAGACCTCGAATAAAATAAAGACGTTAAAATACTGAAGAATTAGAAAACGTGAAAATCGGGGCGTTACATTCCTACCCCTCTTAAAAGAATTTCGTCCTCGAAATTCGGTGACTTAAAACTAAACCTACTCGGTCGCTGAAGATGAAGTAAAGAAATTTTCAACAAAGGAAAATTTTTCCTGGTCCTGGTCTCAGAAGAAATTATACAGAAGAATTTTACCAATCTGGAATGAATACAGGAATATCCGGTATGCAAAAAGACTCTTCAGTAGGTTCGTGAGTGTAAAAATGCATAGCTAATACATGTTTACATCCATGACTCTAATAAAGTTCCTTCTTTCATAAGAACCTTCCAATAAATTTGGGAATCAAAAGATGTACAGTCTGGCAAATATCAGACTGGATCACCTTCACCAAAAGTAAAAGTGATTAGACTAAGTTTCATCAAGAAACTTCCAGTATCGAGAAGTTGTTAATGTTATAACTCAAGAAATAGTCATAACGAAACTTTCAGTGAAATAATACGAAAATGTCCAGACCAATGGACACCATATTACCAATTCACTCAATTGTCTAATACATTGAAGAATATGTAGGAGTGTGAACACAAATGTTCCCTTGAGATCAGGCAGCACTAACACAGGTGAAGTAGTCAACCTTCTCTCTAATCCTTGCAAACTTTCCTCACAGGCTTCAGTCCATTCAAACGCTTTATCCTTCCTTTGAAATCACATGACCCAAAAACTTTACTTCGTCAAGCCAAAACTCACACTTGGACAACTTTGCATACAGCTGTTTCTCCTTCAGAACCTGAAGAATCACACTAAGATATTCAGTGTGTACTTCCTGGTTTCGCGAATAGATGAGTATGTCGTCTATGAAACAACGACAAACTTATCTAGGTATGGACGAAAGATCCTATTCATGTAATCCATGAATATAGAGGAGTATTCGTCATACAAAACGGCATCACAAGATACTCGTAGTGCCCGTAGCGTGTTTGAAACGCTGTTCTTGGTACATCTTCTGCCTTCACATGAATCTGGTGATAACCCGGTCGCAAAACATCCTGGGAGAAAACTGTCGCTCTCCACAACTGATCCATAGAGTCATTTATTCCCGGAAGATGATACTTGTTCTTAATGGTAACTTTGTTCAACTGGCGCTAATCCACACATAAGCAAGATGTTTCATCTTTCTTTCTCACCAACAGCACAGGCGTTCCCTACGGCGACACGCTGGGTCTAACGAACTGTTTTCCCAATAAGTCCACCAAATGTTCCTTCAGGGTTTCCAACTCAGCAGGTGCCATATGATACGGTGCCATAGACACTGGTCCTGTTCCTAGCACAAGATCGATCACAACTCGACGTCTCGAACTGGTACGTCTTTAGAAAAGACTTCCGGAAACTCGTTAGTAACATATATTCGTTGAGCTCCTCCTCTCAAAGAAACGTTTCCTTGGTTGGCAATCCAAATCTAGAATTATCCGAATCAGGGAAAACTAAGGTTTTGTTTGCACCGTCTAATGGGATATGGTTACAAGATAACCAATTCATCCCTATGATCAAATCCATTTGCGAAAGAGGCAAACAGATCAAATCAATCAAAAATGTTCTATCTTTAACAGAAATAGAACAGTTCAAACAGACTTTCGCAGTTATAACAGGCTTTGCAGAAAATGCAAAAATTACCAAATCTAAGGGTAAGGAAAGATACAGATAAGGTTTTACCTTCCACGACGATGTGACCGTGAATCAAATCTTCCTTTTGAGAAGTCTCAGCATCATCCCCAGTATAAACTCTACTCATTGCCTTAGGCTTCGCTGCTTGCACATCGTTGACAGAATGTCTAGCTTTTGATTGCACACAATCGCGTGAAATATGCCCTGGCTTCCCACACTTGAAGCACATGATTCCCTTGATCAAGCATCCTCTAGTGACATGATTGTTCTTGCCACACTTCACGCACTTCTTTGGGGCGCTTCCAGATTGACTAATACCCCCACTGCTTTCTCCTACAGAATGTTGTTGTTGACCTTGCTGTTTTGAATATGGTTTCCATCGAGATCTATCATCACGACCATTGGTGCCTTTATGGAACCTAGTCGGTCCAGAGTGACGTTGCCTTCCTCCACAAGTCTTCATCAGATCTTCGATTGCGAAGCATTCATCTACCAAAACTGAGAACTCTTTGACCTCAAGAGGTAGCACCTCTCCTCGAATCTCGTCCCTTAAACCTTCTTTGAACTTTGTGCACTTCCACTCCTCATCGGGATGAAGATGGAAATACCTCGAAGACTTCAGCAAGGACTCAAAACGATCAGCATATTCTTTGACAGACATTCCTCCTTGACGTAGCTGCAGGAACTCCATGTCTTTCAACTCGTCGGAAAAGCACTCGTTCTGAAGAACTCTGCGAGTGACAACTTACAAGAAAGCAAAACATTACTCTCCTTCCCAATATCATTCCTCTTTAGAAACAATAATGCAGAGAATAACAAACAGGTGTTGTCTTCCTTACAGAAACGCAACACAAAGAACAAACAACACAAAAGGATAGACCGAAGTCATCATCCTCTCCAACATTGTTTTCTATCAGAAACAATAACACAGAAAGCAATCAGAGAAAACACAACACAAACAAGACAGACCATAACATACAAACCCCAAAAAGACTCGGCCAGCTCTGATACCAAATAATGCAACACCCTTTCCCGAGTGTCACATTCCCGAACGTTTATAAGGCCGAAAATATTTATTAATGCGGAAAATACGATTTTTCTTTTTCTTTTCTTTTCATAAAGATGTAATGGGATTAGTAAAGGTAATAAATAATACTAATAAGTGAACTTAGGTTCAACATGCATTACTAGGACATACATACAGTATTATAAATACAGAAACAGAAAATGGAAAACAGAAACATCAACATTACTGTATACAGACATAAGTAAATACAATAAGTACTAGGAGTCGTAGATCCCAAAAGGTACGACAAAAACTGACATAGTCTGGCCGACAACAAAACTAAAACAGCAAAAGAGTCCACCTCCGAACTCAAAGGGACTGCTGAACCGAACCATCGTCGCGTCCATCTGTTCAAGCAGCAATAGCAAGTACCAGCAGAAAACATACAGATATGGGTGAGATTCCCATTCATCAACACAACAAAACAGCAGTAGTAAAAACGGGACGACTCACTGGGTAACAACGTACCCAACATGCTTACAAAGGTTCTCAATATAAATCATGTTAAGCAGTCAACAACATAATATCATGCTAAACATTTAACAGCATAATATAAGGCATTCTTAAACAATACAGCGATGTATAACAGTAAATGTAAACATCAATAGCCATGCAATGTATATGACTCAATGTCAATGTCATTGGGTACCACTCTGACCCCTACTCCATGGAGCAAACAAAACGTCGGAGAGAGTGAATGGGAGGACATGTTCCGGTTTCTGCCAGCCATGAGCAAGATGCTACAACATTCGTAACGTGCACGTATCTGGCTTTACGGTAACACTCTTGACCAAACATGAAAAGTACGGCATCTAGTAGAGGGTATTAGTGTATTGCACGGATTCGCCACGACACTGAAGAATCACCAACTGGTCACATGTCAGCCCTTCCAACCCTGATACCTCCAAAAAGACCATTGAAGATCGTCACCGTAAGATTCGCACCAGCATCAAGGTGTAAGCTCAACTCCTAGGCTCAAGGCCTTACGACTATGCAAATGAAATGCCAATGCTTACACAAAGCAGATGCGATAAAGCAATGTCTACCTATTGGATAGACCTCAAGGTTCACTAAGGTTCTCTTCCTTAGAAACTTCACACATCTTTGTTTTATAAAACATTTATCCATCGGATAAAACAATTATCCATCGGATAAATATCTCATGATTCCTTTGGAATGATCCAGACTGCTTTCAGAATCGTCGACTGTCCCCACAAACCAACACAAGTCTTTTCAGCGTGTTTTGTCCTCACTCACACGCTTTCTAGGAAACTTCCCAGAAGGTCACCCATCCCATAATTACTCTAAGTCAAGCACTCTTAACTATAAAGTACTTATGTTCTAAGCTCCCGAAAAGAAGATAAATCTTGTTGGTATGGGTAGTACCAACCAATTCTTATGTGCCTTCCCTCAACTATACAGTCCCATACCTGCATAGCCTCAGGATTCCTTCCACTGTACAGTCCCATACCTGCACAGTCTCAGGATCTCTCTCATTCCAGTTATCACAAGACGGAAACAATTGAACGATTAACCTGGATCCGAATCACCAGTCCGTCATCGAACTACTGTTTCAAAAACCAAAACGTTTCATGTTTGTGTTTACGTCTTATGAATTATGTCTCAAGTCCTAAGCATTATGAATAAGGATTGAGAATCCTCTTAGATAAGTCTTTAAGCCTTTCTAAGATATTAATCCCTTGTTTTTCAAATTAAGGAAACAAGTGTTGATTTCACTTAAGTCTTATGAAGTCATTGATGTACTAAGTCATCAATGATATAGCACATGGTCTTGTTCCACCACATACCATACTTAATTAACCCTTGTCTTCAACTCTAAGTTAATTACTTAACTTAGGTTTTTCACGCGTAAAACTTTACGATTGAGTTAGAAAACTCTTTTTGTAAACCAAACAACTTTTACAGTTGAAAACTCATTTGATTTAAAACAACATTTGAACTACTTACTTCATTTCTAGCATTTTCTGAAACATGAAATTCGCTTAGCGGAATTCCATTCGCTTAGCGAAAATAAGGCAGTAATGCCTCCTTTGGAACTCCTCTGGATCGCTCGGCGAGACATAAATCGCGTAGAGAAATATATTGTATTCGCTTAGCGAATATGTATTCGCTTAGCGCAAGTACAGACGGTTACACCTCTTTGTAAACACCTCTGGATCGCTCGGCGAAACAGAATTCGTGTAGCAAAATTTCACTTTATTCGCTTAGCGAGTATAATTTCGCCTAGTGAAATGGAGGCGGTTATACCTCCTTTGGAGACTTCTCTGGATCGCTCAGCGAGACTTAATTCGCGTAGCGAAATTCGCTGGGTTGGCTTAGCGAATATGAATTCGCTTAGCGAAAGTGAGGCAGTGATGGTCAACTAAGACTTTCCCTGTTTTCGCTTAGCGAAGGTAAATTCGCTTAGCGAAAAGTTGCCTTAAAACAAGACATCAACCTTAGGGAACCATTTTGATTCTCTTCATGAAAACACTTCTTTTCTCATTTTGAGTCACTTGATTAGCTAGATGAACTAAGGATAAGGTATAAAACATGTTTCACTTTGGTGAAAGCACTTTGAGATTTAATTCCATTTAAAGTCACTTAGGGTTTTTCTTTGAAAAACACAAGTTATTGAAAACACTTTCTTTACATCAAAACTTGACTTGTCCAAGAACTATTCATATCCTTCCTTGCCTCAAGGTCATGGCTAATAGCCAACTAGGAATCAATGTGAAGTTTTACTTCATCCACCAATCAAAGTATGGCTCACAACACTTACACAATCATGATAACCATAATACACATTACTACATCATAATCAAACATCCAAGTCCATCACACATTATGGTCTCATAATCAACAATAAAAGTCCATACTTGATCTAGTGATCAAAGTAGGTTTTCCAACATACATGAAAATGGTTTTTTTATTCAATCATCTCATCATCAACATATGCTAAAGCACATTACAACATACTAAAGCATAAACTCATCATGGCAATCTTGTTCTCCAAGAGAACTTAACAAAACTTAACACATAAAAGTGAACCCAAACTAAAGGGTTTCACCCACACATAATTTAAACAACCATCTTCACCACCACCATCTTGGTGTGATGAGGTTCTTCTCCCCATACCTGTTGAAGAGCAGATTCCCAGATCAAAGTCGGTTGATTGGTTTGTGAACCTCCTGATAGTTATCACCAACTACAAACAACCAAACAATCAAACATTAAACAACAATCAAACCAAACTCAACAATTCTCACAAAGTGGGTTTCGGCCACCCTAAAGAGAATAAAGCTAGGAATTGATCTTGGTTTTCCATTTCATGGATTCAAAGGCATTAGGAAAGCTAAGGATGAAATCAAGTGTTAGAAATCAAAAATTGATGAAAAACACTATTCATCATCTTCAAAAGGGTTCGGCCCTAATGTGCTTTTTGAGCTATGATGAGAGTTGAATCATAAGCTCTAGGGTTTAGATAGAGAATGATGAGGTGAGTTCAAAGAAATTGGTCTCACATCAAAATGATTTTTCTACAATTTCCTATGGATTTTCGAAGTTTTGGATCTAAGAAATTCTTTTCATGAAAATGGATCTTGATCTTGAAATAAAGAGATATTCAAGAAGCTAAGAGATCATAGAAGTGATCTTACCTTGAAATGAAGGAAGATTGCTCAAGGAATCAAGTGATTCCAACAAGAAACCAAGCTTTTTCAAGAACAACAATGGTGTTTCTTCAAGAGCAACTATGGTGTTCTTCTCTTTTTGAGAGGGCTGTGCGAAAATGAGAGTGTGAGGGGCTGAGTTCATCCTTAAAACAAGTCACTTAAGGGCAAAATGGTCATTTGCCAAAAGGTTAAAATGGTAAAAATGCAAAAGACTAAGGTTAGGGGCATTTTAGTCATTTCGCATCTAGATTTTCCCGATTGTCATGACGACTCTGGCATACTCTCCCAAGTGTCTTGGGATGATGTGATATCAAGATTATCTATTGGCGAGTCTCGGTAAGTCCATATGCGGCTCCGTTCGTCACCCGATTGAGGATTCCGCCAGAACGAAGGTCAGGAAGTGATTTTTCTGAAATTTCTATGAAATTTAACCAAAACGTAGAGAATCAAATTCTAAGACTTATTGTCTCGTTCACGGGTCCATCTAAGGTCTTCTGAGCAGTAAAATCATACTGTCAGTGTAAAAATGCAGACCGGACTCCGTTTGAGTTTTCGACTCAAAACTTAATCGTAGCTTCCTACGATATCGTCGAGCATGACTATGGTCTCGGAATATTTTATTTCTATTCCTAAGACCTCGAATAAAATAAAGACGTTAAAATACTGAAGAATTAGAAAACTTGAAAATCGGGGCGTTACATGAGGCACGGACAAGGAGCGGCTCCTGGCAGGCTTCTAGGTGGAGGAATACATGAATGAACCGATTCACATCGGAATAAGAGGGATCCTGAGGCTGTGCAGGTATGGGACTGTACAGTTGAAGGAAGGCTTATAAGAATTGATTGGTACTACCTATACCAACAAGATGCATCTTCTTTTCGGTAGCCCATCACTTAAGAACTCCAAAGTTAAGCGTGCTTGACTTGGAATAATTCTGGGATGGGTGACCTCCTGGGAAGTTTTCCTAGGAAGCGTGTGAGTGAGGACAAAGCACGCTGAAGAGACTCGTGTTGGTTTGTGGGGACAGTCGGCAATCCTTAAAGCAGTCCAGGGCCGTTACAGTAGGAATCTCCGGAGTACATGAATTAGAGAGTCGAATTGAAGTCTCATGCATTCATTTGACTTATCTTGATGAATGAGTATGATATTTTGAAAGTGAAATTATCTCATTATGAATGAATATTGATATTTTATCGCATGACTGTGTTGATGCATTATTTGTATGCTACTTTGCTTGTGTGACTATTGCGATAAACTTGTTAACGAGCATCTCACCCTTGCCTATACATTTTGGACACCCTGTTGTGTTTTTTGAACACATGTACAGATGTTTTCCTACAGTCCTTTGGGTCACTGTAGGACCCTGTAGCTGAGTTCCTGGTGTCGACGATGAAGACGGGTGGACTGTTGATGACGAGGCCCAGTCTCATTGGGGCGATGCATGCTAGGTAGTATGCTTTACTGTTCTTAGAGTTTTGTTAGATCAGCTCTTAGGATTTTGATATTTAAAGTCAGGTCCTTTGGCCGTGACTCAGTATGATGTGTATTAAGATATTGAAATGATGTATGCCTTAAGGCGAAGTTGAATGAGTTTTATAGATGATGAGTTTTGAATTTGTTTCTCAGTTGTTATTAAAATTTTAATTTGGTATCAGATTTCCGCAAAAATCCTAATGAGTATTTTCGAAAAGGGTTTTAATTAACCGCAAAATAAGAATTTGGGTTACGAACTGTGATACCGAGAGGGGGTGTTACATGTGAGGTGGTGAACCTGTCTGTGCGAGCTATCTATCCAACAAGAAGAAAAACGAAAGAAGAGAAGGGTGGTGGGAACACTACAAGAATAATGCTTATTACCGAAGGGCTTTTACCGACGGCCACGACTCCGTCAGTAAAGCAAGCATTACCGACGAAAAAATTCGTCGATAATGTGATTGAACATGTAACGTTTAGAATTTCCCACATTACCAACGGAATGGTTAGTCGATAAGGTCTTTTAGCATTATCGACGGCTCTATCCATAAGTAATTTTGGTGCGTATATGTGCCAAAATTTTCGCGAGATTTTTATCGATGGATAGACTGTCGGTATAAGCATTTTCAAATTACTGACGGATGAATTGGTGGGTAATCTGGAACTTTACTGACGGATAGACCGTTGGTAACACCAACATTAATGCGCATTCATTCTTTCAATTTACCAGCGGATACTTACGTCGGTACTTTCAACGGATACACGTTACCGATGGATGTATCCGTCAGTACTCTCAACAGATACACGTTACCAACGGATTAGGTCGTCAGTAACCTTTCAATTAGCACTTAAATGCCAGCGCTCTCTCCTTCCCTCATTTCTTTTTCCATTTCCTCTCTCTGAACCCTTTCTCTCTCTTCTCTCTGAACGCCGCCGCTGCCACCAGCCTCTCCCTTCCCTCTTCCTTCCCTCCTCCCTTCTCTACGATCACCTCTTCCCTTCTCTGCGACCCCTAGAGGAGGCACCACCGGAAACACCTCCCCTCCACTGCAAACCCTTCATTGGTGAGACTGCCGCCACGTAGAGGAGCTTCCACCACCATTCATTCTCAGGCAGAGGCCACCATTCTCAGTCAGAGGAGCTGCCACCACCATTCTCAAGTATTTTCTTGAATTTTGTTCTTGCATTGTTTGGACTATTGTGTATCACTGCTTCATTGTTTGGACTGCTGTTCTGCTATTCTTGTTGAAAATAATGTGATGTTGTTGAAAATTTTCTAAAAATAATGTGATGTTGTTGAAAATTATGTGATTCTGCTATTCTTTGGTTCATGTCTAGCATTTGTGATTATTTTGCATTGTTTAAACTTGAAAATTAATTCTTTGTGCCTTGCTGACCTATTTGGTTCGGTTCTGTTTTGCACGTATCTGATCTATTACTTGTTAACTCATGTTTAATTAATAATACTTTACATAGGAACTCTTATTGTAGAATAAAAATTTTGTGGTACATAAGAATTAAAACAAAAAAAATAAGACTTAAACAAATGAGGAGAATAGAAACAATGAAATAATTTGGTGCTAGGTGCAGGTAACACCACCATAAGGTTATTGGCAATGACAACAAAGGGATTGTTGGGCTTTCTTCCTGAAATTGGTGAATTCGAATTCGCTTCCAAGATACCCTCTGTGGCTTTCGGCACGAACCCATTTCCCTTTTTTGGTGAAAAAACGTAAACCCATATAGGCATAACAACGCTATCGAAAAGCCCTGCAGCCCATGAATTAGAGACATTGCTCCCTGCCTCAGAGCATCATCACTAGAAGCGCCATCGCTGCACAAGCCGGAACCACCACTGCCCAGCCAACAGCTCCGCCGCACTACACCAGAAGATCACAGCGCACCACCCCCTCTGCAGTGACTCGAATCCTACCATCTCCGACGTTCCGCCCATCGTGAGTAACACCCACCATCATTACATGCTGCCTCAAGCTTCAACGGACCAGCACCCAGCCTAAACGACGGCCGCTTCTTACAATCTTTATACGGACCGCGCCTCCTCTGTTTCAACAGCGTTGTGAGCCACTTAGTGCTCCACCGCCAATCACCGCCGAAAGTAAATCAGATCTTCGTTCAGCCGCCGCCCTGTCGCGTTGTGAGCCACTTCGTGCATCACCGTGTCTTCTCTCCTTCGGTCGTGCTTCGCCGCGCTCTGTCCCGTCATTCTCGTAGCACTGCGTCATGGGAGACATCACCACACCTCTGTTCCGCATAACAGATTCTAAGAGAAGAAGACTTTCTTCCGATGTTTTAATTATTCTGTTGTTTTCTTTTTTGTTTACTAGTACATGGGGATTATTTCTTTTGTTTTTAGGTAAGTGGGCTTGGCCGGGCAAATGTCTTCTTAAAACTTAAACTAAAGCTAAAAAAACGTTGGCTATTTATTTAAAAATAATAATAACTAAAATCAGAAATAAATTACTTCTTAAAAATAAAAATACTATAAAATACAAACATTTTTTATAACAAAAATAATTAAAAAAAATCAATTTAGGCGAGACGGCTTGTTGATCTCATATCTTTTGAAATCATTTCAGCTGAGACGGCTTGATGACTTGAAATGTTCCAAATAAAATCAAAATCTATTTTTTTTTTCAAGCAAACAATAAAAGGAACCTCGTTAAAATCTTTTGATGCAAAATCCTTTTTAGGAATAAAAGCATCATAAAGGAAAGAGTACTCCTAATGTCATTTTATTAATAAAAAAGAAAAAACAATAAAGAATACAAGAATCATGGGGTGCATAGACCTGACCCATAGAAGAATTACCTAAATCTATAGTTTGGATATCCAAACCGATTTCTAAAAAACTCACCATGAATAAAACTTGGGGTAGAGTTCCACCAAGTTAAACCACTAATCCTATTACCATGATTAGCCAATAAATCAGCACAAGTGTTTCCCTCCCTAAAGACATGAGAGTAACTGAAATGCATCTTCCTAGATAAAGACAACGTTCAACCACCTATTCCTAATTGACCAAGGAACAATTGAGGGAGATGAGAATGCACAAATAACCAAAGTTTAATCACATTCTAGCCATAGATAATGTCATCCTCTATCATAAGCAGTTTCAATGGCAACAATATCTCCCATTAACTCAGCATTAAGAGCATAAGACACTCCAATATTCAATGCAAAACATCCAAGAGATGCTGAAAATTTGTCTCTGAAAATCCCACCACAAGCAGCTATTCCTGGAGCACCTTGAGCTGAGCCATATGTGTTACATTTTATCCAATTGAACCTTGGAGCCTTCCAAATAACTTCTATAACAACTGGAGCCTTAATCAACTTAGGTATAACTGAGAAAGCATTTAAAATTCTGTTGGCTGCAACATTGTTGTAAGAGAATCCCGAAGACAAATTTCCAGCAAGCGATATTGCTGATTTTGCCAATGAAATAGCAGCCCGAATAGAAACCTTTTCCCCCTCAAACCGAGCTTGGTTCCTGCTGTACCAAATGTACCAAAGAGAATTTGCAATTCCGGAAAGAACAATGTCTCGGATTTGAGAGTTTCTATGCTGATCAAGTAGAGACAGAACTGACATCATTGAATTGTAACAGATATTGGCAGACAAACAAGAGGCCAACCAAGACCACATTTGAGTTTCAAAATCATAATGGAAGAAAATATGATCAGTTGTTTCATAAGCTTTGTAACATAGACAACAAATGGAAACAACATAGCAGCCTTTTTTTCCAAAGAACATCATCAGAAGGCAACTTGTTATGTATAATTCTCCAGATAAGAAGAGACCTTGATGGAGGAATGGATTTGCACCAAATCAGATTTCCCCAACTAACGTGTTAATCTATCGAATTTAGATAATCATAAGCAATTTTCAATGTAAGATCACCAGATTTTGATGCACTCCAAATCTGAGAATCAGGAACAGGATCTGAAAGTATGATATACTGATCAATCTCAGCAGCAAGATCATTGGATTTCTGTAAGATGATCTCAGGGACAGACCACCTTCCACCTATTATGAAATCCTTCACTTTAGCATGAAGGAAGTAATGAATAGAATGAGGAATTTGAAGAAAATCAACCACTGGTTTGCTCATCCATTTGTCAATCCAAAAATCGCAAGAAGATCCATCACCAATATGCCATTTACAATTATCCAAAACAAAATCAATATGAGATTTCAAACCCTACCATACAGAGGAGGAAATATGCAGCCTTGTGAATTTGTTTTTAACAAGCACCCTAGCTCTAAGAAGTTCAGACCATTGCTTATCAGAAGTAACCAATTCCCAACTTAACTTAAGAACAACAGTCTTTTTGATACCCCTGATGGGCCTCAATCCCAATCCACCAGCAACCTTAGGTGAACAAACCAAAGACCAAGCTACAAAAGCAACCTTTCTAACCATCACATCTCCAGACCAAATAAAATTACTAAACCATCTATCAACCATTTTAACAAGTGAAACCAGCCAAACATAAACATTAAAGGAATGGAGAAGCATACTATGAATGACAGATTGCACTAATTGGACCCTTCCCATGATTGAAAGCAAAACACCAAGTAGATAACTTTGATTTAATTCTGTCTGCTAAGGGCTGCAAATGAATTCTTCTTGGTTTGCCCTTGAAAAGGGGAACACCAAGGTACATGAAAGGAAGATGACCAACACCAAAGCCTAGAATGTTGACTATGCTGTGAAATCTGTTTGAAGCAGTAGAGCCATTATAAATTTTGGACTTCTCTTTACTAATATACTGACCAGAAGCTTCACTGTATCTATTGAAGATTCCCATTAGATTCTCCATATTTCTTTTGTTCCCCTTATAGAAAATTAACAAATCATCTGTATAAAGGACATGTGAAGGAACTGAATAGCCCCTTGGATTGTACATTGGAATAAGATTACCTTGCTACACCATAAGAGAAATTCATCTACTCAAAACCTCTTCTGCTAAACAAAAAAGAAGTGGAGATACAGGATCTCCCTGCCTCACACCTCTTTTACAAGAGAAGAATCCCACAGCATGACCATTGACAAGAATGGAGATCTGTGCTGAATGAAGAATCACCTTTATCCAATTGCAAAAAACTAGATCAAAACCAAAAGTTTCCAAAGTTTTCAATAAGAAATCCCAATCCATTATATCAAACGTTTTTTTAATATCAATCTTCATGGCTATATTCCCACTAAAACACTTTTTATCAAGCAGGGTCACAGCTTCGGATGCAACACAGATACAATTAGAAATACTCCTACCTCTTATGAAACCCCTCTGATGTTCAGTAATGAGAGAAGGAGCAATAATGGCCAATCTTTCAGCAAGTATTTTTATGATAATCTTGAATTGATAGTTAGCCAAAGCAACTAGCCTATACTGAGTGACTGAGTCTGCATTTGATGTCTTTGGTATAAGAACCACATTATTTGAATTCATGTTGGGAAGCAACCAACCCTGTCTGGAAAATTAAGAGACTGCATTAAATACATCCCTTCCAACAATGTCTCAATACTCTTGATAAAAGAAAACACCAAAGCGATCCGGTCCAGGTGCTTCATTAGCATTCATTACAAAAACAGCATTCTTCACCTCCTCCCAAGAGGCATGCTGGTGAGCTTTCTATTATCCTGATTAGAAACTTCAGGACTAATGGTTTCATTGATTAAACCATTATTAATACAGGTATTAGGACTAGCAAAAGATCCTTGTAATATCCAAGAATATGCTCCTCAATGTCCTGCTGATTCTCCTGAGCATGAAGAGCCTGATTAAGCATTAGTTGAGCAGAATCCTCCTGAATCAATAAATTATCTGAATTTCAATGAGAGGAAAGTTCATCCTGCACAGATTTTAAATGCTGCATAGCTAAATCAATATTCTTGTGAACATCCCCAAAGCATTCTTTGTTCCAAACCCTGAGAACATTTTTAAAATTTTTCAATTTCTAGGAGAGAACAAACATAGGACATCCAACCACTTCCTTCTTCCAGCTATCAGCAATCACAAAAGCACAATCCTTGTGAGATGACCACATTCTCATAAATTTAAATGAAGAGCTGAAAGTAGGAATACTGTTCTGAAGCTTGACCAGAATAGGATAATGATCAGAATTACATCTTGGCAAAGTACAATAAGTAGAACTGTCCCAATATGAGAGCCATGAATCATTGCAAATCACCCTATCCAATCTTCTTTTTGTATGTGCAGCATCCCTTCTTCTATTTGTCCAAGTGAATTCTGCCCCAATAGTTGGTAGATGAATAAAATTGGTGACATCTGACCAAGATTTGAACTCATCACAAGCAATTCTGGATGGTAAACTACTGCCTTTATACTCATGAGCTCGAACAACTGCATTAAAAAATCTCCCAAGTAACACCAAGGACCATCAAAGCTATGACTCAACTGGATCAAATCATTCCAAATAGTTCTTCTAGTAATATAGGAAGTGGCAGCATAAACAGCACTAAAATATACAGAAGCTGATTTTCCCATAAAACAGAAAAAGTAACATGTTGAGCAGTAGCAACAATGACAGTAGGATCTATAGAAGTAGTGCAAATACATCATTGATTAGGAGCAATAGAATTCCTATCATTCATAGCAAAAACCTTTAAATTTTGCTTAGACCAAAAAGAAGTTAGAAAATTGCATACTTCGATCCATGGCTCAACAATTAAGATGATATCAGGTTTATTTTTCAAAATCATGTTTTTAAGAACTAACCTTGTATCTTAGTTAGCTATACCTGTAGCATTCCAAAAGAGAACCTTCATTTAGACAAATTGGAAAGGCCTGCTCGGGACCTAGTATTCCTGACCACAACTTGATTATGCTTTTTCTTTCATTTCTTAAGCTGAGATTTAGAAAGAAATTTTCTATAACTATTCTCTGCCAAATAAGAATCTGTCGTATTTCTAACAGCATCATCAGCAACAATTCTGGCCTCTGTCTCAACATGATCTTCTCCCTCAACTTGAGGATTCATATTAGTAGGTGTTTGGAACCTACCACTCAAGTTTCCAGGAACCCCCGCTGACATCTCAGCAAAGTGAATATCAAAATTGGACTCAAGCCTATCCCCTGTAGGTATTGGAAATTCTGGAACCACATCCATTAAGACATCCTGATCACTTTCCTTGTCAATCAAATCGGTCATAGTCTCATCATAAACGTTTTCTATTGAATCTGAATCATCATCGACAGAAGCACAATTAGGAATTATAGCACTTTCAATCCTTATACCATCATTTAAAGCTAAAAGATTTGGTCTTCTGCTAACACTAGAATTTGGATCTGCATCAACCACAGGATCTGGACCATACACAGGATCCACCCTGTAACACCCCGATCTTTCTCTGCTTTATATATATATATATATATATATATATATATATATATATATATATATATATATATATATATATATATATATATATATCAATAAAAGGAAAAATTAAATATATATTTTATTCAAGGACTTATAAAATGAAATAAAATAAACCGAGACCATATTTATACTCAACGTTATAATACGAAGCTACGATCAAATTTTGAGCCGAAACTCAAACGGAGCCCGGTCTGCGTTTTTACACCAACAGTATGATTTTACTGCTCAGGAGACCTCAGATGGACCCGTGAACGAGACAGTAAGTCTTAGAATTTTATTTCCTCAATTTTTGTTAAACTTCAAAAAAATCACTTCCTGACCTTCGTTCGAGCAGAAATCCTCAATCGAGTGACGAACGGAGCCGCATATGGACTTACTGGGACCCGACAACGGATAATCTTGATGCCACACCATGTCAAATCACTTGGGAGACCATGCCAGAGTCGTCATGACGTTTGGAAATATCTGGACGCAAAATGACCAAAATACCCCTAACCTTTTTCACTTTTACCATTTCACCCTTGAAGGAAATGACCATTTTGCCCTTAAGTGACTTATTTTAAGGCTGGTCAGCCCCATTCCTCAGCCCTCATTCACACAAGAACAGCCCCAAAGAGAGCTCCAAAACATCTTCCTCCTTGAGCCAAAGCCACCATTTTCATTGAGAAAAAGCTTGAAACCTTTGAAGAAAAGCTTGAATCTTTGATTAATCTTCATCCTTTCCTTGGTAAGATCACTTCTATGATCTCTTAGCTTCATGAATCTCTTCCTATCTCAATTTCAAATCTTGTTTTCATGAAAATCAAGTTTATGATCCAAAATTTCAAAAATTCATAGGAATTTGTAGAAAAATCCTTTTAATGGGAAACCAATTTCTTTGAGCTCACTTCATCATCCTCTACCTAAACCCAAGAGCATGTGAGAAAACTCTCATCCTAGCGTTTTTCCCAAAAGTGGACGAACCCTATGTTCTTTGATGAATAGTGTTTTTGTTCAAATTTTTGATTCCTAACTCTTGATTCCATCCTTAATTTTCCTATTGTCTTTGAATCCAAGTGATGGAAAATCAAATCAATTCCTAGCCTAATTTTCCCCTTCATGGCCGAGACCTTCATATGTGAAAACAATGAGTCATGTTTCATTTTTATGAGCATTAGGAGTTGTGTTAGTGTTAACTAAGTTTATGAATCAACCATCCAAAAGTTTGGAACCAAATGAGATCCCTAGCCTTTTTATCTTTTCTTGGCCGAACCTTGGACCTTTTGGGGGAGGGAAAATTTATGTTTTGATGTTGTTTTCTTGTGTTGATTGTTGTTGAAAATTGAATTGTGTTTGATTGTCTTAGGCGACGTGGATAAAATCGGAGCCGGAGCCGAGAATCGTTCGAGTTTTGATTAAGCATCTTAGAGAGGTAAAGGGAGGTAGTTCATTTGAGTTTGGTAGCTTCATTGTGTTAATTTCTATATGCGATGTTGATTGTCTGATTGATGTTTTGAAGATGTGTTTGAATGAGATATGAAGTTGTTGTACTTAATGAAACATACTTGTATGCTTGTCGATGATTTGTGGCATTGATGCCTTGGATGATATTTTGTCATGATTATGGGCTGTTTGATACCTATATATATGTTTATATCCTGGATGAGCATAGGATTAGTTATGACTCGATAAACTAATTAAAATACTCGAAAACCGAAATCAAGTTTTGAAAAACGAGTTTTGAAAACAAAAAGGTGTTTCTGGGAAAACCTGTTGCTTTTTCAGGAAAAGTTATCTTCCGTTTGAAGATTTATGTTCTTTTGAAAAGGAAAAGTGGTTTTTTTGGAAAGTTCTGCAAAGCGAGTTTTGTTTCAGAAAAACGTTTTAAAAAGACATGGAACCTTTAGAAATCGATTTTGTTTACGAAGAAGTGTTTTTCCCGAAAAATGTTCTTTTGGATAAAGAAATGTCTTGTTTTCAAGAAAAATGAAGTTGAGTTTTGTTTTTCCAAATTTGTTTTATGGAATAAGAACGAAAAGGAAAAACGATGATCTTTTGAGATGAATACAAACCTAGCGACCGAGATGTCAGACTAGTGTTTTGTGGATTGAGCACTCAGACTTCGCGTCCTGTGTTTTGATTTGAACGGGCTTAATGTCCTTTAAAATGAGTCGTGGGCTATATGCCTCGACAAAAGAAAGAATGAACGAAAAAGAAAACAGAAAACTTTCTGTGTATATGCATGAACCGGCAGACGTGCTATTTGAAAACGAGCTACAACTTACGTAGTTGAGAATTGAGCTAGTTAGGACCACTAGGTCTATAAGGGCATTCTATGTGTCGGAACTCCATAAGTGGCCGGAGGCCTCGCGACCCCATGCCGTGGTAAGTCGGCTTCCCAGCATGAATGAACTCGATCAGAGACTGGACAATTCATGATATGGTTATAACGTGATACCGTGGAACAATTGGAGTTCAGACCTAAATTGAGAGGCCGACTCATGAGAACAATTGTGTTATGGGTGTTATTGCAGCCTATCGCTCGATGAAGGGAAGTTAGAATCTCCGGAGTACATGAATTAGAAAGATGATATTGAAGTCTCATGCATTATTATAACTCATGATAGTGTTTGAGATGTTGTATTGTATTACATAAATAACTGTTCTTATAACTGTATTTATCTGCGGATGTTTATGCTGTTTGTCACCTGTGCAGCTACCATGATAAACTTATTATATGAGTATCTCTCCTTTACCTGTACATGTTGGACACCGTGTTATGTTTTTCGAACACATGTACAGATGTTGATCGCGGGTCCCCGCGGACACGTGAGTACTCGGATGACAGAGCCTTTTGAAGAAGCTGACTTTGGGTTGTATCCCAATGGCTGCTTTTAGCCCGACCTGCTTAGGAGTCTCTATTTTTGAAGCAGTCTCATATTTTATTTACTGCATGAATATTGACTATGTCTTATATATATATATATATATATAACAGACCGAAACCTATGTATTATTTATGTTTTTTGAACAGTGAATATTGATGTGTGTTAAGAAGTTTATTTTCTTGTCTTGATTTGGGTCACCTATGTATGCAAAAAAAATTTTTAGAACCGCGTTTTTGAAAGTAGCTACTTAATTAAAGTATTTTCCGAAAGCAACCAGCGTTTTATTTTCTTGATGTTTTCTGCATTTTGAGTTCGAGTCCGTAGCACCCGAGGGGGGTGTTACATTAGTGGTATCAGAGCTAGTCGAGTCTTTCGGGAATCCTTGGGAAATGAGTATGTTGTGTTTGTGTTGTGTGATCTCTGTTTCACGCAGGGCGAGCTTTATGTTCGCGTCGCGAGGCCGAGAGGCTGTGTTTTATTTCTCAGGCTGACCTTCTGGCTCGCGGGGTGAGCATAGGTTCGCCAGGTGAGTAACTTGTTTTCCCTTTTCCTTGGTTTGATTATGTTTCCTTATTAAGGTATGATTGGGTTGCCTTGTAGGGAAACATGAATCTTAGAGGTGGTCGTGGTAGAGGTCGCGGCACTGCTGACAACAATGCTAATGACAACAACATCAATCGGGCTATCCAGGCCATGCCTGATATGGCAGTCTATTGTTGCTCAACAGACAGCTACGATGGCTCAACAGAATCAACAGAATCAACAAAGAGCTGATCTTGCTGTTGATGCTAGAGGGTTAGTCGATTTTCGGCGTCATGATCCTCCGCAGTTTCATGGGTGACCCGGAAAAGGCTGACCTATAACTGCAAGAAATAGAGAATATTTTTGCTGTTCTGCACTGCCCCGAGGGAGTAAAGGTGGATTATGCCACGTTCCTGTTTCTGGGTGATGCAGAGTATTGACCAAACAACTGCTGGAAGCCAACAACCAAGAGATCACCTGGGGAGTATTTCGCACCAAGTTTCTGAACAAGTACTTTCCCCAGAGTGCCAGAACCGAGAAAGAGCAGGAATTTCTGAGGCTGCAGCAGAGGGACATGACTGTTGGGGAATATGCGGCGAAGTTTGAATCGCTCGCCAAGTATTTCCGGTTTTTCCAAGCCTAACCTGACAAAGACTGGAAGTGCGAGAGATTTGAAGGAGGTTTGTGCTTCGAGATCAAGGAGTCAGTGTTACCACTGGAGATCCGTACCTTTCAAGCTCTGGTGGAGAAATGCAGAAAAGTAGAAAAGATAAGAAGAGGAAGAGAGAACAAGAGTACTACAGGAGGGCCGTCTAGGTCCAGGAACCCGAACTAGTACCAGAACCAGAAAGGGAAGCAGTCCCAGAAGAAGCCATATTCCCGACCCCAAGGGAATGGTCAAAAACAACAATCGTATCGTCCTGTCGCTTCTACTTATGGTGGAGGGAGCGGAAATGACCTGAACCAAGGCCAAGCCCTGAGATGTTTCAAATGTGGGAAGCACGGATATCAAGCTGACAACTGCGAGCTGAAGGGAGTTCTATTATTCCAATGCGGGAAAATAGGACATTTCGCGAGGGAATGCCCTACACCAAAAACTGAGCCGACTGTCAACAATGTTCGAACTGCTAGACCAACAATGAGGGGAAGAGTGTATACCATGAGTGGCGATGATGCTTCCAAATCTGATGATCTCATACAATGTAGTTGCATCATAGCTGGTAATCTCCTAACTGTACTATTTGATTCGGGTGCGACATATTCGTTTATCTCCTTGAATTGTGTGAGACTATTAGACTTGCCTGTTTCTTCGCTGTCTTTGATTTGATTGTCTCTACTCCAACTGCTAAACCTGTTACTGTTAATACAGTATGTTTGAACTGTCCTATTATTGTTCATGATAGGAACTTTATTGTTAAATTAATATGTTTGCCTTTGACTCAATTGGATGTGATCCTAGGCATGGATTGGTTATTTCCAACCATATCCTTTTAGACTGTGCACATAGAACCTTAGTTTTTCCTGACCCTGAGATTTCTAGATTTTTAACCGCCAACCAAGTAAGAGCTTCTTTGAAAGAAGGAGCTCAGGGATACATGCTTCTATCCTGTTTAGAAATCGAGAAGGACGTTGTCTTGAGCGATGTGCAGGTCGTGAAAGATTTTCCGGAAGTTTTTCCCGAGCACGTTCCAGGTTTGCCACCTATAAGAGATATCGAGTTTTCGATCGATCTAGTTCCAAGATCCGGTCCGATCTCTATATCTCCTTATAGGATGTCACCTACGGAGTTAGCCGAGCTGAAGACCCAACTAGAGGATCTGATGTCTAAACGGTTTGTGAGACCAAGTGTGTCCCCGTGGGGAGCACCAGTATTGCTGGTGAAGAAGAAAGACGGGAATTCGAGACTCTGCGTGAATTACCGTTAACTCAACAAGATAACGATCAAGAACAAGTATCCTCTACCCCGCATAGATGATTTGATGGATCAACTTCAGGGAGCCGCTGTCTTTTCAAAGATTGACCTGAGATCTGGTTACACCAGATTAGAGTAAAGAACGAGGACGTACCTAAGACTGCTTTCAGGACTCGTTATGGTCACTATGAGTACCTCGTGATACCTTTTGGAGTGACGAACGAGCCTGCTATCTTCATGGATTATATGAACCGGATTTTTCGACCGTTTCTGGATTAGTTTGTTGTTGTGTTCATCGATGATATTCTCATCTACTCGAAGAATCCCGAGGAGAATGAGCAACACCTACGACAAGTTTTGCAGATCCTTCACAAGGAGAAGTTGTACGCAAAGTTGTCCAAGTGCGAACTTTGGCTGGATGAAGTCAAATTCTTGAGGCACGTGATTAAGAAGGAAGGGATTGCCGTCGACCCGACAAAAGTGGAAGCAGTACTTCTATGGGAGAGACCCAAGATCGTGACAGAAATCCACAGTTTCGTTGGACTAGCTGGTTATTACAGAAAATTCATCGAAGGATTTTCAAATATTGTTGCGCCATTAAATCAACTGACGAGGAAGGACCAACCGTTCATATGGACTGAGAAATGTGAGGAAAGTTTCCAGACAATGAAGGAACGTTTGACAACCTCACCAGTGTTAGTGTTACCTAAACCGGACGAACCGTACGAAGTGTACTGTGATGCTTCGCATCAGGGTTTAGGATGTGTACTTATGCAGCATCGGAAGGTTGTAGCTTATGCTTCGCGCCAGTTGAAGACTCATGAGAGGAATTACCCGACGCACGACCTAGAGTTAGCTGCTTTGGTTTTTGCACTTAAGATCTAGAGACATTACTTGTATGGATCCAAGTTTGATGTCTTTAGTGACCACAGAAGTTTGAAGTACCTGTTCGATCAGAAGGAAATTAACATGAGGCAGAGACGTTGGATGGAGTTTCTTAAGGACTACGACTTCACTTTGCTATACCACCCTAGGAAAGCAAACATCGTTGCAGACGCTCTGAGTCGGAAGACCCTACACATCTCTGCAATGATGGTTAAAAAGTTAGAGTTGATAGAACAATTTCGTGATCTAAATCTAGTTATGGAAGTGTACCATGAAAAGATTAGTTTGGGAATGATCAATGTATCTAGTGAACTGACGGAGACGGTCCGTGAACAGAAAGCAACTGATGAGTACCTCCAAGAGAAAAAGGAGTTACTGGGACAAGAGAAAGTTGCAGAGTTCAGCTTGGGAACTGATGGCATCTTCAGATGCAATGGACGAGTTTGTGTACTAAGCAACCCAGAGATGAGGAAAATGATTCTAGAAGAAGCACATAAGAGCAAACTGAGCATTCACCCTGGATCAACCAAAATGTATCAAGATCTGAAACAGAAGTTTTGGTAGCCAGGAATGAAGAAGCAAGTGGCTGAGTATGTAGCATCATGTTTGACCGGTCAGAAAGCAAAGGTAGAACATCAACGACCTGGAGGAATGCTTCAATCCTTGGATGTACCCGAATGGAAATGGGAGAGCATCTCAATGGATTTCATGGTAGGATTACCAAGAACTTCTAAGAGTTTTGATTCGATATGGGTGATCGTTGATGGGTTAACGAAGTCAGCACACTTCTTACCTGTTAAGATCAACTACTCAGTGGAAAAGTTAACTGAGCTGTATATCAGAGAAGTAATCAGACTACATGGAGTGCCATCAAGCATAGTCTCCGATAGAGACCCAAAGTTTACGTCACGTTTTTGGCAAAGTCTGCATCAAGCTTTAGGAACAAGACTGAGATTGAGTTCAGCTTATCACCCTCAAACTAATGGACAGACAGAGAGAACGATACAATCTTTGGAAGATTTACTGAGAGCTTGTGTTCTAGACCATGGTGGAAGTTGGGATGATCTGTTGCCTCTTATCGAGTTCACCTACAAACAACAGCTATCATTCCGGCATAGGGATGGCACCCTACGAAGCCTTGTATGGACGAAAGTGCCAGACATCATTGTGTTGGTACCAGCATGGAGAAAACATGATTGCAGACCCCGCACTTGTGCAACCAACAACGGAAAAGATTAAGCAAATCAGAAAGTATATTCCTGATTCGTACCATGTAATCGAACCTTATATAGTACCCTTACGAGAAAACTTGTCTTATAAGACATCGCCTGTGCGAATCAACGATAAGAGGATCAAGCAACTCAGGGGAAAACAAGTTCCCTTAGTCAAGGTTGTTTGGAATGCAGCTACTGGAGACACGACGTGGGAGCTCGAGGACAAGATGAGATTACAGTATCCCGATCTTTTTCAAGGTACGTAATTTCGAGGACGAAATTTTTGTTTTAAAGGGGTAGTAATGTAACACCCTGATCTTTCTTTGCTTTATATATATCAATAAAAGTAAAATTTAAATCTATATTTTATTCAAGGTCTTATAAAATGAAATAAAATAA
The DNA here is from genome assembly GCA_039655645.1 of Ammopiptanthus mongolicus. NCBI lineage: Eukaryota > Viridiplantae > Streptophyta > Magnoliopsida > Fabales > Fabaceae > Ammopiptanthus > Ammopiptanthus mongolicus. The sequence goes on from CM077347.1 coordinate 69,315,930, forward strand.
ATCGAGATCATATTCATGCTTAATGTTATCGTACGAAGCTACGATTAAATTTTGAGTCGAAAACTCGAACAGAGCTCGGTCTGCCTTTTTACACAGACAGTATGATTTTTCTGCTCAGGAGACCTCAGATGGACCCGTGAATGAGACGTTAAGTCTTAGAATTTTCTTTTCTCCGTTTTTGTTAAACTTCAAAAAAATCACTTCCTGACCGTTGTTCGAGCAGAAATCCTCAATCGGCTGACAAACGGAGCCGCATATAGACTTACCGGGACCCGACAATGGATAATCTTGATGCCACACCATGTCAAATCACTTGGGAGACCATGCCAGAGTCGTCATGACGTTCGGAAAAATATGGACGCAAAATGACCAAAATACTCTTAACCTTTTTCACTTTTACCATTTCACCCTTGAAGGAAATGACCATTTTGCCCTTAAGTGACTTGTTTTAAGGCTGGTCAGCCCCATTCCTCAGCCCTCATTCACACAATAACAGTCCTAAAGAGAGCTCCAAAACATCTTCTTCCTCCTTGAGCCAAAGCCACCATTTTCATTGAGAAAAAGCTTGAAACCTTTGAAGAAAAGCTTGAATCTTTGATCAATCTTCATCCTTTCCTTGGTAAGATCACTTCTATGATCTCTTAGCTTCATGAATCTCTTCCTATCTCAAGTTCAAATCTTGTTTTCATGAAAATCAAGTTTATGATCCAAAATTTCAAAAATTCATAGGAATTTGTAGAAAAATCCTTTTAATGGGAAATCAATTTCTTTGAGCTCACTTCATCATCCTCTACCTAAACCCAAAATCATGTGAGAAAACTCTCATCCTAGCGTTTTTTCCCCAAAGTGGCCGAACCCTATGTTCTTTGATGAATAGTGTTTTTGTTCAAATTTTTGATTCCTAACTCTTGATTCCATCCTTAACTTTCCTATTGTCTTTCAATCCAAGTGATGGAAAACCAAATCAATTCCTAGCCTAATTTTCCCCTTCATGGCCGAGACCTTAATGTGTGAAAACCATGAGTCATGTTTCATTTTATGAGCATTAAGAGTTGTGTTAGTGTTAACGAAGTTTATGAATCAACCATCCAAAAGTTTGGAACCAAATGAGATCCCTAGCCTTTTTATCTTTTCTTGGCCGAACCTTGGACCTTTTGTGGGAGGGAAAATTTATGTTTTGATGTTGTTTTCTTGTGTTGATTGTTGTTGAGAATTGAATTGTATTTGATTGTCTTAGGCGACGTGGACGAAATCGGAGCCGGAGCCGAGAATCGTTCGAGTTTTGATTGAGCATCTTAGAGAGGTAAAGGGAGATAGTTCATTTGAGTTTGGTAGCTTCATGGTGTTAATTTCTATATGCGATGTTGATTGTTTGATTGATGTTTTGAAGATGTGTTTGAATGAAATATGAAGTTGTTTTACTTAATGAAACATACTTGTATGGTTGTCGACGATTTGTGGCATTGATGCCTTGGATGATATTTTGTCATGATTATGGGCTGTTTGATACCTATATATATGTTTACATCCTGAATGAGCATAGGACTGGCTATGACTCGATAAACTAATTAAAATACTCGAAAACCGAAATCAAGTTTTGAAAAACGAGTTTTGAAAACAAAAAGGTGTTTTTGGGAAAACGTGTTGCTTTTTCAGGAAAAGTTATCTTCCTTTTGAAAAGTTATGTTCTTTTGAAAAGGAAAAGTGGTTTTTTTGGAAAGTTGTGCAAAGCGAGTTTTGTATCAGAAAAAGGTTTTAAAAAGACGTAAAACCTTTAGAAATCGATTATGTTTACGAAGAAGTGTTTTTCCCGAAAAATGTTCTTTTGGATAAAGAAATGTCTTGTTTTCAAGAAAAATGAAGTTGAGTTTTGTTTTTCCAAATTTGTTTTATGGAATAAAACCGAAAAGGAAAAACTATGATCTTTTGAGATGAATACGAACCTTGTGACCGAGACGTCGGACTAGTGTTTTGTGGATTGAGCACTCGGACTTCGCGTCCTGTGTTTTGATTTGAACGGGCTTAACGTCCTTTAAAATGATGTCATGGGCTATATGCCTCGACAAATGAAAGAATGAACGAAAAAGAAAACAGAAAACTTTCTGTGCACATGCACGAACCGGTAGACGTGCTATTTGGAAACGACCTATAACTTACGTAGTTGAGAATTGAGCCAGTTAAGACCACGAGGTCTATAGGGGAATTCTGTGTGTCGAAACTCTACAAGTGACCGGAGGCCTCGCGACCCCGTGCCATGGTAAGTCGGCTACCCAACACGAATGAACTCGATCAGAGACTAGACTATTCATGATATGGTTATGACGTGATACCCTGGAACAATTGGAGTTCGGTCCTAAATTGAGAGGCCGACTCATGAGAACAATTGTGTTACGGGTGTTATTACGGCCTATCGCTCGATGAAGGGAAGTTAGAATCTCCAGAGTACATGAATTAGAAAGATGATATTGAAGTCTCATGCATTATTATAACTCATGATTGTGTTTGAGATGTTGTATTGTATTACATAAATAACTGTTCTTATAACTGTATTTATCTGCGGATGTTTATGCTGTTTGTCGCCTGTGCGGCTATCGTAATAAACTTATTATATGAGCATCTCACCTTTACCTGTACATGTTGGACACCCTGTTGTGTTTTTGGAACACATGTACAGATAATGATCGTAGGTCCCCGCGGACACGTGAGTACTCGAACGACGGAGCCTTTTGAAAGCTGACTTTGGGTTGTATCCCAAGGGCTACTTTTAGCCCGATCAGCTTAGGTGTCTTTTATTTTTGAAGCAGTCTCATATTTTATTTACTGCATGAATGTTGACTATGTCTTAAGTTTGTAATATATATTTATGTTTTCTGAACAGTGAATATTGATGTGTGTTAAGAAATTTATTTCCTTGTCTTGATTTGGGTCACATATGTATGCAGAAATTTTTTTAGAATCGCGTTTTCGAACATAGCTACTTAATTAAGGTATTTTCCGAAAGCAACCAGCGTTTTATTTTCTTGATGTTTTTCGCATTTTGAGTTCGAGTCCATAGCACCCGAGAGGGGTGTTACACACCCGAACAACTGTGATATTATTATTCAAATCTTGAAACAATTGATCATTCACCTTAGAACAGCCTGCTTCAGCAGTAAAATTCTGATTAAGATCTGAATTATCCACAAGAACAACTTTCCCTTTTGAAACAGCTTCAATTCGTTGCAGCACAGGCATGACAACACCATTCTGAATAGCCTCATTACTTATAGGAACCTCAGAATCGCCTGCCTCGTCGGGATTATGGTATTGCATATCATTAGAAACCTTATCATTGGTTTTAGGCACAAAGACTTTTCTTTGTTTAATCATTGTTTCCTTAACAGTCTTAGCATCCATCTTTCCATTAGACTTGAGACAATTAGCTAAAGAATGTCCTATTGCTTTACATGATGATCAAAAGTCAGGCAATTTCTCATATTCAACACCAGTGAAGAATGCAAAACTCTCCCTTTCAACAAGGATTTGTGATCGCAGTTTACAATTTAGATCAAGATCAATCAAGACCCTTGCAAATTGTCCAAAAGATTTCTTACTTATTGCTTCATCGAGACAAATTGGGACACTTATACCACCAGCTATTGCAAAAAGGATCTTAGGATGCCAATACACTTGTGAAATACCATAGAACCTTACCCAAACTTGCACATTTGTATGCTTTAAGGAATAAGGATTGAAATCCTTTGTCCATGAAAAAAGTCTCAAACTTCCAGGGCCAAGATTCCACAACCCTACTGCCAAAACACTCTGCAAATCTTCCAAAGAAGAAAAGGAGAATTCAAAGAATCCTTTTCCTAAAGAAATTATATGCCATGGCCCGATTTGATTCCATAACCCCTGTAACTTGCATCGCAAGTTAGAGACCTTCATAGACATATTACCTTTAGACAACATTAAACGTCCATGAAGAGGGTTCTTGCAGCTTTCAAGGCCAGCCAAATTCTCACTCTCTGGAATCTTGATAGAGATTTCATTGCCCTTGATACATGGCTTGGGTAATTGGCTTAAAGGTACTAAACAAGAATTGCTCAATGCTTGAGCAAAGTATTTCTTTTGGATTTTTGTTTTTGGGTCAGAAACAGATTTAGAAGGGGAAGAAGAAGAGTTGTTGATCAATAATTCAAGGAACAGAATGCCAGAGGGACAATCGGAGCTGATATCCATGCCAAAGGATAAAACTTGTAACGCAAGGAAACCAAACCCTAGCAGAGCCGCATACTAATGATTGGCAATTCCCTCTATTTTTCAAATAACAGAAAAAGAATAATTTAGCCAAGACGGCTTCATGATCCGTTTTCTTTTCAAAATCATTTTAACTGAGACGGCTTGATGATCTGAAATGCTCCAAATAAAATCAAAATCCATTTTAAAAATATTATAGAGAGAATCAATTTAGCCGAGATGGCTTGCTGATCCCATTTTCTTCTCAAATCATTTTAGTCGCGACGACTTGATGATTTGAAATGCTTCAAATAAATCCATTTTCTACAGAATAAAAAAACTTTGCATAAAAATTAAAAACCACCGACCAATCAAACATATTTAGTAAGAACTATGCTGGCTTTGAGTTTCTCATTGCATCAGAGAATACGTAGGAGCTAAATTAATCATTTCGTCAAGCCAAAATTAAGTTTTCGAAATTTATGTGTTTGTTTTCTTTTATTTAATCATTTCTTGATTTCCAACTCTTTCACGCTAATTACTTTAATTAAAATATGCAAGTCAAATTTGAGTGACGTCTCTGCCAAGACGCTGAGCTTCAATCCTATTGGGTTTATCCGTGACAGTTTCCTACCTTTTTTAAAATTGACTTTTGGGCATTTTGAGTCAAGTGATGTAAAAATATAAAATATATAAAAATATTTTTTAGGGACGTCTCTGACAGGACGCTGAGCTTCGCACACAATATTTTAAAAGTAGGTAAAATAAATATTTTTAAAATTATTAAAAGTTTGCACAATTAACTTGAGGTACCGTTCTTAGAACGAACGATGTAGTGTGCTAACACCTTCGCTACTTGTAACCGACTCCCGAGCTCAAATCTCATTTTTATTTTAAAAAGATCAGTTTCCTTAAGTTTATAGGTTTTCCAATGTTTTCCCCTAATAAAATTTGGTGGCGACTCCTCTTTCTTTTTTTCGTGGCACTCAGACGGGATGGTTGCGACAGCTGGCGACTCCACTGTGGATTTTTGAGAGTGAGGCCTAGCATAGTTGCGCAAATCTTTAATAACTTTTTTTTTTATTTATTTTACCCTATTTTTGTTTTGTAAATAGTTTTTTTTAATAAATTTGCCATTGTACATATTCTTGTAACTTTCTTGTTTGTCTTTGCATGCTCTCTTTTGAATAAGTGAACTTGGGTAGTCTTAGGATTTCACCTTTGTATGCTCCATTCACACACTTCATTATCACATTGCTCACACACTTATGAGTGAGGCTCTACACCCGGGTCTTGGTAAACCCTAAGATTAAGAGAGAGGTTGTGTAGTGATAGCCACTTTGGATGTACGTCCTGTTTGGGTATCATGAAAACCTCATCTAGAGTGTGACCCTTTAAGGATGCCCCACACCTTGTCAAAAAACCTTTGGAATTGTAGGACCACCTTGTCGTGAGCTCACAAATTAGAAAGTCCATAGACCTTTAGGGTAGAATCCAATAAGGTAACCCATTCTAGGATATATTGTGACACCCGCTACCCCGCATACGATAAAATAAAATAAAGCATGCAAGTTAAATAAAATTTTAACATAAAAGGTAGCAAGTACCACATGATCCGAAAACATTTTAAACATAAAACAACTGCGGAAAAACATTAATCATAAACGAAACCCGAAACCCGATGTCACATAATCAGAGTTGGTATACATATACCGATAACACATCGGAATAAAACTAAACAACTGAATGTAAATCCTATCTACTACTACTAAGAGAGATCTTCACGGGATCACTCCTCGTCAGCATGCTCACCCTCCTCTGCACATGCAACATCATATGCACAAGAACAACAAAGGATGGGGGTGAGAAATACGATCATAAATATATGTAAACGGAATGGAATAGTTATTAAGATGACGTACAGCATACATCAATCAACACATGTATAATCAATACATATCAAAGATGCATGTCAATGCGAATGCAACATCACTACTCCGTATGCATGTGGCCAACAATTCTAACTCTGGAAAGACGATTAGGAGTACATGTCCGGTTATCAACGTGGATGTTATGCCAGACCGTGGGCCATCCCCGAACACTCTCACTAATCCTGATAACGTATAGTGGCTAGCCAGGGTACTCAAGCTTATCCTTTAGGTCACTCCGACAATAGGTAGCTAGCCCATGTCACCTGGAATTTCCCTACCCAATGTACCCGCAAGGCCGGGATAACACCCATCGTGGCCTCCACTATCGCGATTCATCGTTTGCTTTCCATCCAACATATCAACGTCAACGCATGATGCATGTTATGCTCAACAACATGCAAACACATGTCCAACCATCCACCATCAACACCATTATATGGCTATCACCTTTGACCAACAAGCATCAAAGATGATTTATCAACATCAAACTTGACCAATAAGCATCAAGAATGATTTAACCAACAACATCGGTAACAGTACGTCGTTACCAATAACATCATTGTCTTATTAATTGTTCTCTTTGTTAAGTCTTAACTTAACATCATCTTCATTAAGTATTATACTTAATTGTATTATCTAAACCTCAATTCATATCTTATTAAGATTATAACTTAATCCTAATATTTAAACCTCAAGTCATATAGTTATTAAGATAATAAATTAATCTTAATATCTAAACCTCAATTCATATTTTATTAAGATTATAACTTAATCTTAATATTTAAACCTCAAGTCATATATTTATTAAGATTATAACTTAATCTTAATATCTAAACCACAATTCATATCTTATTAAGATTATAACTTATTCTTAATATTTAAACCTCAAGTCATATGTTTATTAAAATTGTAACTTAATCTTCATAACACTATCCATCAAGCATAAGGGGTCAAAACTGTTCCAGGGCACGTGAGAATCGATTTCCATTCTCTGGAATCGATTTCTCAAGTCTTCAAAATCGATTTCCAATCTCTGAAAATCGGTTTCAACATGTTCAAATCGATTTCCCCAATCGATTTTGAACAAGGGAAAATCGATTCTAAAAATCGATTTCTACAAGGCCAAATCGATTTCCACGTTCTGGAAATCGATTCTTGGTTGATTCAAATCGATTTCCATGTGCTGGAAATCGATTTCTGGGTGTCAATTCATACAACAGCGGGTTTCTTCCGCTATAGACCAATCTACATTCTCTAATTAACATATCATTCGAGCCTAAGCTATTTATCATCAATTTGATTATTTCAACACTCATGAATCATAACCTAAGGGTTCTCAAACTAATCCTTGGTCATCAATCTCACATTGCCTATTTATTTTCTCCCTATAACTATGTTCTAATAGTATAGGATTAACAAAACACCATATCATGGCATAAACAACATGTTCATCATCATCAATTCATCAACATTCATAATAATCATGTACTCATAGTTATAAACATGTTATGACATCAGATTATTCATCAATCAATATTCGTACAGCCAGAAAACAATATAACAACATTCATAGGCACTTACAATCTATATAGGCAAACATATAGGGGTCATGGGTTAACCCCTTCATCTTAACCTATCCCAAAACCCACATACTCATGATCAATTTTCTCCCCCCATACCTGGTATGACGATTCACAGCCTAAGGGAAAGAGAACAAATCCAAGTTCTGCTACGGTTCCTTCTTACGGGTTCAGCACTTGATCACGATCGCAACACTGGAAAGCAGAGTCGATCCTTAAGTTAAGGATTAAAAGGGAAAACAAAACTAGGATTAGAAACTCACCTTGGTTTCTAACTTAGGAGATTAACTCTAGCAGCAGGGATAGACTAGCCAAACAACGGCGTGTTCTTGACGAAGAACACCAAAGCAGGATTCGTCCTTTGGGTTTTCTAGAGCGAGAGATCAATTAGAGCTCTTAGGGATGAGAAGAGGCAAAAAGTGTGTACAATAGGGTGTGGATACTAGGTTTAGGTCATACGCTATGTATATATAGCTGTTAGGGACGTTTTAGGACGAATGGGCAGTACACAGCATAGCCCAGTAACCCGAACGCGTACACAAGCTCTGACACGCATGAAAATCGATTTCAACATCCATGAAAATCGATTTTCCTTGGGCCAAATCGATTTTATTATCAAAGAAATCGATTTTGCCCTTCAAAGAATCGATTTCCTCCTTCTGGAAATCGATTTTCTTCACCTGGAAATCGATTTCCCAAATCGATTTCCCAAATCGATTTTCCAATCGATTTTGGCATCGAGACCTGAATAAAACTTGTAGGCAATCCTCTAAGCTTTCCAACGCATCCTAGATCATCTCGATCGGATGTCTAGAACTCAAGATATGGCCAAAACCGTGAAACAGGTTATATAGACTCGGATGAATTGATTATTCTAAAGGCTAAACTATTACAACTATGAACTTATACACCAAAAACAAGCAAAAACGACATATGCAAGCATCTATAAGCAAGCATCAATACATATATACATAGAAGTGAAAGAGCAGGGTGTTACAATTCCACCCCCCTTATAAAAATTTCGTCCTCGAAATTTCTACTCACCTTGAGTAAACAGATGTGGGTATGACTCCTTCATCTTGCTCTCCAACTCCCACGTAGCACTTTCTTCTGTAGCTCCACTCCAAATGACCTTGACCAAGGGAATTTCCTTCCCTCTCAGCTGCTTGACCCTTCTATCTTCAACTCGAAGTGGTAGCACCTCAAAGGTCAAGTTATCCTTTAGTGGAAAAACATCGGGTACTATCACGTGGCTTGGATCATGAACATATTTTCGAAGTTGAGACACATGAAACACATTATGAAGGTTTGACAAGAACGGGGGTAAGGCTATCTGGTAGGCGACTTCACCGACTCTTTTTAGAATTTGGTACGGGCCAATGAATCTAGGAGTAAGTTTCCGCGCTTTCATTACCCTGCCAACCCCAATTGTTGGAGTAACTCGCAAGAACACATGATCTCCCTCCTGGAATTCGAGAGTTTTTCTTCTCTTATCATGGTAACTCTTTTGCCTACTCTGTGCCGCTCTCATCTTGTCTTGTATCATCCTCACTTTCTCTGTAGTCTCCTGCACTACCTCAGGTCCTAACACAACATTCTCTCCAGGCTCATTCCAACACAAGGGTGTCCTACACCTCCTCCCATACAAAGCCTCATAAGGTGCCATCCCAATACTGGAATGGAAACTATTGTTGTAGGTGAACTCTATAAGGGGTAAAAACTTATCCCAACTACCCGACTGCTCTAGCACACACGCCCTCAACAAGTCTTCTAAGGATTGGATTGTCCTCTCGGACTGACCATCGGTCTGTGGATGATAAGCTGAACTCAATCTAAGCTTAGTTCCTAAGGCCTCATGCAAACTATTCCAAAATCTAGAGGTAAATCTAGGATCTCTGTCTGAAATTATGCTAGAGGGTACACCATGCAATCTAACTATTTCTCTGATATACAACCCAGTCAACTTCTCTAATGGATATTCCATGTTCATAGGAATAAAATGGGCAGATTTGGTTAACCTATCCACAACAACCCATATGGCATCACAACCAGCTGGAGTCCTAGGGAGTCCAGACACAAAATCCATAGAGATACTATCCCACTTCCACTCAGGGATACTCAAAGGTTGCAACTTACCTGAAGGTTTCTGGTGCTCTATCTTAGCCTTCTGACACACTAGGCAAGCATAAACAAACTCAGCCACATCCTTTTTCATCCTAGGCCATCAAAACATCCGTCTCAGATCCTGATACATCTTTGTGGCTCCTGGGTGAACACTCAAACCACTCCTATGCCCTTCCTCAAGGATCAACTTCCTAAGCTCTGGAATATCAGGTATACAAACTCTATCTTGAAACCTCAAAATTCCATCAGTCCCATCCTTAAAACTGAGATTTCTACCTTGAGCAATCAACTCTCTCTGGTCTAAAAGGTATACATCTATCTTCTGCCCTTCTCTAATCTGATCCATCAAACTGCTAGTGATTTTCAACATTCCTAGCCTAATGCTCTTAGGGGTAACTTCCCAAACTAAACTCAAATCTCTAAACTCCTCTATCAAATCCATCTCTCTAACCATCAAAGCTGAAACATGTAAGGTTTTTCTACTCAAAGCATCAGCCACTACATTGGCCTTACCTGGGTGGTAACTCAACTCAAACTCATAATCCTTAAGAAATTCCATCCACCTACGCTGTCTCATATTCAGCTCCTTTTGGTCAAACAGGTATTTCAAACTCTTATGATCACTAAAGACCTCAAATCTAGCTCCATAGAGATAATGCCTCCAAATTTTTAAGGCAAACACTACCGCTCCTAGCTCCAAGTCGTGAGTGGGGTAGTTCTTCTCATGGGTCTTAAGCTGCCTAGAAGCATAAGCTACTACCTGACCATTCTGCATCAACACACCACCTAAACCTTGCTTCGAAGCATCACAATATACTACAAAAGGTTCACTAGGATTGGGTAACACTAACACAGGTGCAGATGTCAACCTATTCTTCAACTCCTGAAAACTTTCCTCACACTTAGAGTCCCACACGAAGATCTGACCTTTCTTAGTAAGGCGGGTCATAGGCAAAGCTATCTTAGAGAATCCTTCTATAAACCTCCTATAGTACCCGGCCAAACCCAAGAAACTTCTAACCTCGGTCACTGACTTAGGTGCTTCCCAATGGAGCACAGTTTCTACCTTAGCTGGGTCCACGGCTATCCCTCCTTTAGAGATGATGTGTCCTAAGAAACTCACCTCTTCTAACCAAAACTCACACTTGAACAACTTGGCATACAACTGTTTTTCCTTAAGGGTTTCCAAGACTATCCTCAAGTGTTCCTCATGTTCCTCCTTAGTCTTAGAGTATACTAGGATATCATCTATGAAGACAACTACAAACCTATCCAAGTATGGATGGAAGATCTTGTTCATGTAGTCCATGAACACAGCAGGGGCATTAGTCACACCAAAAGGCATAACTAGATACTCATAATGGCCATAGCGCGTTTTGAACGCAGGCTTTGGAATGTCCTTAGACTTGACCCGAATTTGGTGATAGCCTGATCTCAAATCTATCTTAGAAAACACACAAGCTCCTATCAGCTGGTCCATAAGGTCATCTATCCTAGGAAGAGGATACCTATTCTTAATAGTCACCTTGTTGAGCTGTCGGTAATCGACACACAACCTCATGCTGCCATCTTTTTTCTTCACCAACAACACTGGCGCTCCCCACGGAGACACACTAGGCCTAACAAACTGCTTCTGGAGCAATTCCTCTAACTGTTTCTTCAACTCAGCTAGCTCTAGAGGGGACATCCTGTATGGTGCTATGGATATAGGTCCTGTACCTGGCACTAAGTCTATGCTAAACTCAACCTCTCTCTCAGGTGGCAAACTATAAAAATCCTCGGGAAAAACTTCTGGAAACTCTCTCACAACTGGCACATCCTTAACCTCAGCCTTTCTCTCTACTTCCAGGGAAGATAAGATCATGTATACTTGGGCTTCTTCTCTAATAGAAGCCTTGACTTGGTTGGCAGTCAGAAAACTTGGATCCTTAGGATCGACAGCAGTTCCAAAAACAACAGTTTTATCAAAGCAATTTAAAAGGACATGATTGGCAGATAACCAGTCCATACCAAGAATAACATCAAGTTGTTTAAGGGGTAAGCATATAAGATCAACTATGAAATTTCTATCATCAATGACAATGGAACAACCTTTACAAATATGTGAGGTAACAACAGGCTTATTGGTAAAGGTAGCAACAACTAGATCATATTCAAGTTGGGCAACAGGTAATCTAAGGTACTCAACACAGTCATGTGATATAAAGGAATGCGACGCACCCGAATCAAACAACACTATTAAAGGAGTCCCTTTGATGAGGCACTTACCTTGAATCAGGTCTTCGGATTCTGAGGCTTCAGCTCCACTGAGAGTGAAGACTCTTCCACTTGTCCTCAGTCGATTGGCTTGAGAACTCTTACTAGCACTCTGTGGCTCCATCTTTGCTCCACTACAATCCTTACTGATATGACCAGGCTTCCCACACTTGAAGCAGATGATGTCTGTCTCCTTGCAGTCACGAGTAAGGTGCTCCTTACCACACTTGCCACTCCTGATTGGCCTAGAAGAGGCAAATCCTCCGCCACTGGCTGGTCCCGATGTATACTGCGATTTCTTGCCGGCGAACTTGAATCCACGACCAACTGGTGCCAACTGTTGTTTTCCTTTGTCCTGTTGGGTCGTCCTCTTGCTACCTTGGGGACCAGAACTCCTGAACTGAGAAACTCTGGACTTGTAGTCTTCCTCAAAGATTCTGCACTTGTTCACCAAGGTGGGGAAAACACAGATCTCCTGGTAACTGATGGCTTGCTTAATCTCTGGACGCAAACCATTCTCGAACTTCACACACTTGGAGCGATCATCACTACAATACTGATAGAGTGGATAGTAACGTGACAGCTCCTCAAACTTAGCGGCATAATCCCCAACGGACATGTTTCCTTGAGTCAATGCCAGAAACTCCATCTCCTTCTTGTCACGTATATCAGCAGGGAAATATTTCCCCAAGAATCTCTCCTTGAAGGCATCCCAAGTAACCACGGTGCCTTCAGCTTCTAAACGTTGGCGACAATTCTCCCACCAATGTTCAGCTTCCTCTACCAACATGAAGGTAGCAAAGGTAACCTTCTGAGCATCGGTGCATGCCATGGCTCGAAAAATCTTCTCAAGCTCTCGGATCCATGTCTGAGCACCTTCAGGGTCATAAGCTCCCTTGAAGGATGGCGGATTATTCCTCTGGAATTTATCCAAACCCTGAAATTCAGCAGGTCCACCTCCGTTGTGATTCTGATTCTGCCCTATGGCATTAGCTAATGCTTCCAGGGCATCAGCAATCGCACGATCATTTCTACCTGCCATAACTTCCTGCATCATTCAAGCAAACTGCTCAATATCGGAAGTTAAGCAAAGCAAGACTAAACACATAATACTCTATACCATCGTCATGGACAATCATATAAGAGTACACAGAAGAGAACACAACAGACACATACCCCGGCCTGTAGGACAGACCGGCTCTGATACCACTAAATGTGACACCCGCTACCCCGCATACGATAAAATAAAATAAAGCATGCAAGTTAAATAAAATTTTAACATAAAAGGTAGCAAGTACCACATGATCCGAAAACATTTTAAACATAAAACAACTGCGGAAAAACATTAATCATAAACGAAACCCGAAACCCGATGTCACATAATCAGAGTTGGTATACATATACCGATAACACATCGGAATAAAACTAAACAACTGAATGTAAATCCTATCTACTACTACTAAGAGAGATCTTCACGGGATCACTCCTCGTCAGCATGCTCACCCTCCTCTGCACATGCAACATCATATGCACAAGAACAACAAAGGATGGGGGTGAGAAATACGATCATAAATATATGTAAACGGAATGGAATAGTAATTAAGATGACATACAGCATACATCAATCAACACATGTATAATCAATACATATCAAAGATGCATGTCAATGCGAATGCAACATCACTACTCCGTATGCATGTGGCCAACAATTCTAACTCTGGAAAGACGATTAGGAGTACATGTCCGGTTATCAACGTGGATGTTATGCCAGACCGTGGGCCATCCCCGAACACTCTCACTAATCCTGATAACGTATAGTGGCTAGTCAGGGTACTCAAGCTTATCCTTTAGGTCACTCCGACAATAGGTAGCTAGCCCATGTCACCTGGAATTTCCCTACCCAATGTACCCGCAAGGCCGGGATAACACCCATCGTGGCCTCCACTATCGTGATTCATCGTTTGCTTTCCACCCAACATATCAACGTCAACGCATGATGCATGTTATGCTCAACAACATGCAAACACATGTCCAACCATCCACCATCAACACCATTATATGGCTATCACCTTTGACCAACAAGCATCAAAGATGATTTATCAACATCAAACTTGACCAATAAGCATCAAGAATGATTTAACCAACAACATCGGTAACAGTACGTCGTTACCAATAACATCATCGTCTTATTAATTGTTCTCTTTGTTAAGTCTTAACTTAACATCATCTTCATTAAGTATTATACTTAATTGTATTATCTAAACCTCAATTCATATCTTATTAAGATTATAACTTAATCCTAATATTTAAACCTCAAGTCATATAGTTATTAAGATAATAAATTAATCTTAATATCTAAACCTCAATTCATATTTTATTAAGATTATAACTTAATCTTAATATCTAAACCACAATTCATATCTTATTAAGATTATAACTTATTCTTAATATTTAAACCTCAAGTCATATGTTTATTAAAATTGTAACTTAATCTTCATAACACTATCCATCAAGCATAAGGGGTCAAAACTGTTCCAGGGCACGTGAGAATCGATTTCCATTCTCTGGAATCGATTTCTCAAGTCTTCAAAATTGATTTCCAATCTCTGAAAATCGGTTTCAACATGTTCAAATCGATTTCCCCAATCGATTTTGAACAAGGGAAAATCGATTCTAAAAATCGATTTCTACAAGGCCAAATCGATTTCCACGTTCTGGAAATCGATTCTTGGTTGATTCAAATCAATTTCCATGTGCTGGAAATCGATTTCTGGGTGTCAATTCATACAGCAGCGGGTTTCTTCCGCTATAGACCACTCTACATTCTCTAATTAACATATCATTCGAGCCTAAGCTATTTATCATCAATTTGATTATTTCAACACTCATGAATCATAACCTAAGGGTTCTCAAACTAATCCTTGGTCATCAATCTCACATTGCCTATTTATTTTCTCCCTATAACTATGTTCTAATAGTATAGGATTAACAAAACACCATATCATGGCATAAACAACATGTTCATCATCATCAATTCATCAACATTCATAATAATCATGTACTCATAGTTATAAACATGTTATGACATCAGATTATTCATCAATCAATATTCGTACAGCCAGAAAACAATATAACAACATTCATAGGCACTTACAATCTATATAGGCAAACATATAGGGGTCAAACCCACATACTCATGATCAATTTTCTCCCCCCATACCTGGTATGACGATTCACAGCCTAAGGGAAAGAGAACAAATCCAAGTTCTGCTACAGTTCCTTCTTACGGGTTCAGCACTTGATCACGATCGCAACACTGGAAAGCAGAGTCGATCCTTAAGTTAAGGATTAAAAGGGAAAACAAAACTAGGATTAGAAACTCACCTTGGTTTCTAACTTAGGAGATTAACTCTAGCAGCAGGGATAGACTAGCCAAACAACGGCGTGTTCTTGACGAAGAACACCCAAGCAGGATTCGTCCTTTGGGTTTTCTAGAGCGAGAGATCAATTAGAGCTCTTAGGGATGAGAAGAGGCAAAAAGTGTGTACAATAGGGTGTGGATACTAGGTTTAGGTCATACGCTATATATATATAGCTGTTAGGGACGTTTTAGGACAAATGGGCCGTACACAGCATAGCCCAGTAACCCGAACGCGTACACAAGCTCTGACACGCATGAAAATCGATTTCAACATCCATGAAAATCGATTTTCCTTTGGCCAAATCGATTTTCTTATCAAAGAAATCGATTTTGCCCTTCAAAGAATCGATTTCCTCCTTCTGAAAATCGATTTTCTTCACCTGGAAATCGATTTCCCAAATCGATTTCCCAAATCGATTTTCCAATCGATTTTGGCATCGAGACCTGAATAAAACTTGTAGGCAATCCTCTAAGCTTTCCAACTCATCCTAGATCATCTCGATCGGATGTCTAGAACTCAAGATATGGCCAAAACCGTGAAACAGGTTATATAGACTCGGATGAATTGATTATTCTAAAGGCTAAACTATTACAACTATGAACTTATATACCAAAAACAAGCAAAAACGACATATGCAAGCATCTATAAGCAAGTATCAATACATATATACATAGAAGTGAAAAAGCAGGGTGTTACACATATGGGGCATGTTTCTTCTTTACTCATCTTTCTCATATTCAAAAATAAAATAAAAAAACATTTTTTTTTTAAAAAGAAGAAGAAGGGCTCGACCCTCTCTTAAAAAATCGGTTTTTTATGCATTGATTTGAAATTTTTTCCCCTCATGCATGACCTGCATTCGTAGTTTTTTAGTAAAAATTTCATTCATCTCATACATTAATAAAAATTCGTGTCAATAAAAAAATAAAGCTAAAATCATTTTTTATGCATCTCATGCATTATGCTTCTATGTTCCCTTCTATGTTTCTTAATAGAAACAACACTCGAAAGAAATGTGGGTCACAACCTTATGCCCAATCATGGAGGATCAGATGTCAATGCCAAAGAGACTTTCAAAGTCATTTCTGAGAAGTCAAAAGTCAGTGACTTATCATGAAAGATGGTTATGTTGTACTAACACTCAGGCGTGCCAACGGGGCAACACGGGGTGACACGTGCTGCGACACCAAGGTGACACATGGACTCCGCTAACCTAATCTAGTGACACATGTAATCCACTAATTTCTATAACTAAACCTAAGCATGACACCTAGCTACACCTAACACCTAAGACTTCCACTAACTAATATAATAATCATAATCTAACGGAAATAGAAAAACTAAACAATACTCCATCTTCCCCATTTATTCTCACGGACCAGGGAAGAAAAGTGAAGAAGTTTCACTTGCATAAAAGCCATTGTTGAACCTTTGAGAGCTCGGTTGGAGTAGTTTCGGTAATTGGAATTTTAAACCGATCGCGTATTCGGGTTCGTAACTTCGATCCCTTCGCACTGCTACCTTTGCAAGTGAGTTTCCTCGAGGTAAGTCGATGTCAACATTGCCGACATTTACCTTTATTTTAGTCATTTAATTCCATTTTTTTCCTCATTCTTAATCCCGGCATCATTTCGAAGAATTTTAGACTTTTACGGGTGTTTTTGCCCGATCAATCGTGCTAGGAGTTGCGTGAGGAGAATATGATGGATCTGCGTTGGTGAGGGACAGCCGTTGTTCTTGGTAAATTCCCTCTCTATTTACGTGGTTCAATCCTTGATTCCCTTGATTCGTTGTTGTGTGATCGTTTATCGTTGGTTTCGTGATCGTTTATGAGTTTTTGGTTGTTTCTGGACCCCGTGCGTGTACTCGGGGCGATTGTTGGCCCAACGTGTATGACGTGAGTTGTTGAAAAGCGTGCTAAAGTGTCGGTTGCCGAGCTGTGTTCGAAAGGTTGTATGAGAAAGCGCATGTGTAGCAGTCGTAGCAATTTTAGGTGGGGAAAAGAATCATACTCATTGGGGAGGCAAGAGTAGAGTAGGATACATTGATATGCGTAAGGGATACTAAACCCTACTAGTGGTTGAGTAACTGACAACACATAAGTACACATTGGCAATTACCGTAAAAGTGGTACCAATGTAGGGTTAGGCATTGTAGGTTTATCACCGTAGGTTGATACCATGTTGATTGAGGTCGTATGTTTAACATCCTTATATGCTTGCTATGACGTATTGGTGAATATGTGTTTTATCATGCTTGCGATAACATGTTTTATTGTCCTGCCTGGTGATATTATGATAGTATGCTTTATTGCCTCATTTGATGACATGATGATGACATGCTGGGTGATAACATGATGGTGCATATGTGAGTGTTGGTATGCCTAGAGCTAAGAGATGATCATTGTGAATTGAGTGATGTGTGAGATAAGATCATTTGGTGGTAATAAGCTATTGTACTCAACCTGATGGAATGATTTAAGGACTATGGATAGTCGTGAACACTCTGCTTGGTAGGGAGTGTTAGTGTTCAGTGTGTCAGGAGACGAGGTTGAGTTACTAAGCTATTGATCAGAATGAAACATGAGGATTCATGCTAGATTGCATCATGTGGTGATGTCACAGCCGCGTAGATCTGGGATTACGCGAGGTCAACCAGAACTACAGATAGATGCTTCGTAGGTCTACTGTGAGCTTTTGAGATCTCCGATGCGCATTCCGACACCGAGACAACTATTCCTATATGGAATGGGGAATAGTTTCACTTTGCTTGGTAGGGGGTGAGCATCCTGCTTGGTATGGGATGTAATATACTCATGAGTGTAACAGAATCTGTTGCTCGGATGACGTTTGACTTTCATCATGCTTGGTAGGGGATGAGTATCATGCTTGGTAGGGGATACGTTGTGACGTAGGAATGTGGCTGCGTCTTCATGTAAGGTCTGGGTGCATGAGAGTTTTAGACTAGTAGTTAAGTTCAATAAACCCCAAGGATGGTTGTTGGTGATGATTGTGTGTGATTGTGCTATCAATGTTAACTGATTTACCTTTATCCCTATTTGTGATGAGATGTAGTTCTTATCCCCTTTTATCTTCATATTGTATGTCCTCTTATAATGGTGAGAAGACCTAGTGGTGGAACCAGCTGAAGAAGGGATGGACGATACCCCATACGAGCCCGATGCTGGTGGAAGAGCCACAAACCCCAATCTCGAGAGATTCTGAGTGGCTATACAACGAGTGCGAGCGGAGAGTATCCGTCATCCAGGCTGAAGTAGAGTGTGTTAGTGTGCTAAGTATGTATGGCCAGTGAGTCTTTATCTTTTGATGTGTTTTGGGCGAGGGGAGGAATTCGTCTGTATATCTTTATACCATGATTTCTCTTTATGGCTGTGCACTCTGATAATGATGTCTATATGCACAGTATATGTACAGTATATGCGTATGTTTAAAGTTTAAATAACCTCGTATGTGTATAAGGGCGCTAACGATTATAACGTAATTAGGATTAGTTAACTAGGTTCTTTAATGAGGCAAGAGTACATCTCATGCCACATGCGCATATCATATTATGGCTAGAAGACAAGGATAATTTACAAAGTGTTGATTTTACTGACTCTGTTATATCAGCTGAATTGCTAGATAAGAATAGGTTTCCGGAGTCACTTAATGTTGTCTCAAATTTTATGCTTCATGGACCTTGTGGTAATGTAAATCGTAGCTCTGCTTGCATGAAGGATGGTAAATGTTCAAAGTTCTTTCCAAAGAAATTTGTTGATCGTACATGCTTTGATGATGATGGATATCCAATTTACAAGAGAAAGGATACTGGAATTACTGCTACAAAGGGTGGTGTTCAGTTGGATAATTGATATGTAGTGCCTTATAATCCTAAATTATTGATGAGGTACCAGGCCCAAATTAATATTGAATATTGCAATAAGTCTGATTGCATTAAATATTTATTCAAATATGTTAATAAGGGTCCGGATTGTGTCACTGTTGTTGTCACTGCTGCTGTTTTTTATTTAGACCGGAATGAAGTGATTGATGAGATTAAGGACTACTATGGTTGTCGATATTTGTCACCGTGTGAGTCTGTTTGGAGACTCTTTGCTTTTGACATCCATCATAGATGGCCTGCAGTTCAGAGGTTGACCTTTCACCTTCCCAGAGAACAATTTGTAGTATTCAATGGCAATGATAATATTGATGATGTTTTTAACTTGGATGGAAGCTAACTGCAAATACAGTGAACGTAGGGATTTGACCTACGCAGAATTTCCTTAAAGGTTTGTTTACTTTCCTCAACAAAGGGAATGACATCCTAGGAAAAGGGGGCAAATGATTGATCGATTGAATTTTGTTCCTCCAGGTACTGGAGAAGCTTATTACATGAGGTTGTTGCTTAGTATACTAAAGGGTTCAACCAATTATGATAGTTTGAAAACTGTTAATAATCATAAATATGATAGATTTCAAGCTGCTTGCACTGCTTTGGTATTATTATCTGATGATTAGGAATTTGTTGATGGTCTTCGTGAGGTTTCATCTTTGTCTTCTGGGTTATATATTAGGAGGCTTTTTGTCAACTTATAGTTGTCTAATAGTATGGATAATCTAAGACATGTATGGGAAGAGTCATGGGAGCTATTAGCGGATGGTGTTCTATATGATAGAAGAAGAAAATTGCAATATCCAGATATTGCTTTTTATCATCGCACAATTAGTTTCTGTATGTGTGTGTATGTGTTTTTGTAAATGCAGGATTATGTTTGAATCAAGATCAATTAAAGACAATGTGTTTAGTTGAGATTGAAAAATTGTTGCATATGAATGGGAAGTCTTTAAAGGCTTTTTCTACTATGCCTTATCCGGATAGTCAAGAGTTACCTAATTTTAGTAATAAGATAATGAAGTGCTGCAGATGATTGATGAAGGCTGGGATGCCAACCTAGTTGGGATGTCAGTCTTTATGGTGATGTTTTTGCACTTCATTTTGCTTGATTGAAAAAAAAATATTGTTCGAGAGCTTGACTATGATAGAGTGGGTATTAGACAAATATTAATGGCAGCCTTATCCGGTGGTGATTTTAGACAAATATTACACGTAATTCCTAAAGCGGGTAGGGCTGATGTTGTCATAGCAGCTATTAATTCACCTTTATTTATGGAAATATTGTAAGGTGTTGAAATTAACAGAGAATATGAGGTTGCAAAGTATATCAGATGTTGTTGATGTACAAGAAACCCCAGAGTTTGCAAAGTGGATTCTTGATATTGGTGATGGGAAGTTGGGAATTGATAATGATGGGGAAGCTGAAACTGATATCCCACAAGACCTTTTGATTTCAAATTCTTTGGATCATATTGAGAGCATTGTCCGTTCCACATATCCTAATTTGATGGAAAATATCAGTGATTACAATTTTTTTTGAAGATAGAGCAATATTAGTCCCAACTTTGGAAATTGTACAAAAAGTCAATAACTATGTTTTAGTGTTACAACCTGGTGAGGAGAAGGAGTATCTTAGTGCTGATTGTGTTTGTAAAGTGGGGAAACTAATGGCATTAATCCTGAATGGATAACAAATGATTTTCTTAACCAAATCACTTGTTCAGGTCTGCCTAATCACAAGATAGTTTTGAAAGTAGGTGTTCCTATTATGTTAATGCAGAATATTGATCAATCTTCCGGGTTATGTAACAGAACAAGATTGATTGTGAACAAGTTAGGTTTGAATGTTATTGGTTGCAAAGTTGCTATAGGAACTCATGTTGGGGAGAAGGTGTATATTCCTAGGATGAACATGGTCCCTTCAGATGCTTCAATTCCTTTTCGATTTCAAAGAAGGCAGTTCCCACTCATTTTGAGCTTTGCAATGACCATAAATACACTATGCCAGAATGCTTCTACAATAACGCTCATTTAATAGCGTTTGTAAAGCGGAAACGTTAATAAAAACGTTTGTACCCTTTTAATAGCGCTTGTTAGAAGAAGTGCTATTAAAGAATGCACCTAAGATAGCGTTTGTTTCCATAAGCACTATGTTTTATATTTCAAAAAAATGATAAAAAGCTAGTGTGACCTAAGATAGCGTTTGTTCAGAAAAACGCTATTAAAATGTAACGCAAAGAATTTCTAGAGAGCATTTTCAAATTCTTAGAAGAGAGGAAAATTGAGAAACTATTGTAATATTCAGAGAACTCTTCTCTGGTTGTCGAATGCCTTCCATGGTAGATACATGTTGCAAGTTGTCTTGGTCCCAATGTGCTTTTGATCTTTGACATTAGAATAATCATTCTAAATTGCCATGTACGGCTGTCGTGGTATAAGGCAACCACAGAACCATGTTTTTGTATTTAGATGTTACCACTGAGAATTTTTGTTGCAAAGTCCATGTGAGTGTGTGTGTGTTTTTGTGATGATTGAAAATGTTTCTTAATTAAGTTTGTTTGATTTTGTGATTAGTGCTTTGAAAATTTACCGCGCATGTAGCGGAGCTAAGGTGCCTCGTTCAAAAGCAAACAACATTAAATGGATCCAGATAGAGGTATATCTGCAAAACTTATTGAGCAATAATTTTCAAAAAAAAACTATTGATTTATTATTTCTGTTTTATAGTGCCCCAGACAAACCAACAATATAGATTGTGGATATTAGGTCATGCGCTTCATGAAGGAAATTATCTTACAAAACCAAGTTAAAATACCAGTGACGGTATGTAGTTTCAGTACTGGTCATTTACCCTTAAATGTGACCATTCAAATGTTATCGGCTTATCGCAATTGTAACTTAATTTATTTAATTTTGATATTGCAGTACTTCCCTGACTACAAATGCTTCACATACTCCACTGCTCAACTATCTGAAGTCAAGAAAGATTGGTCTCGCTATATTGTTGATAATTTTATTTGATTACCCTTGTCATATATATATGGTCTAAAGTATGTACTCTGTTATGTATGGTTTGGTTCAACTAACTTCGGTGCCTGAGTTTTGCTACACATACGGTTGGAGATTGATGCATAAATGTATGATGATATTGATATTTTTTTTGCTATGTGTGGTGATTGCTGCACATATGTGATTGTAGCACATACTGTCATATATGGTCTAAAGTATGTGATTGCTGCACATATTGTTGGAGATTGTAGCTTCTGAATAGGTTTTTGCTGAACATTCAGGGAGGAAGTAAAGATGAGAAATAAACTGAGCTTAAAAAAAAATAGCAAATAGATAGCGTTTGTTTGTACAAACGCTATCTAAAGTTATACCTAAGATAGCATTTGTTTCTGCAAGCGCTATCTCAGGGGATGACTTTAGATAGCATTTGTAGAAACAAACACTATCTTAAGACCTCCCAAGAAAACGTTAAAACGACCTTTCAATAGCGTGTATTTAAGCAAACGCTATCTAAAATCATACCTGTGATAGTGCCTCTTAAACGCTATCTTTATTGATAATATTTAATCACACAGGACATAGATAGCGCTATTAAAAGGCGCACGGAAACACTATTAAAAGCGTTTTTTGTTGTAGTGATAAGAGTCAAGGGAAAACACTATCACATATTGGATTATATTTGCCACAACCAGTATTTTTTCATGATCAATTATATGTTGCTATTTCGAGGGTTAAGAGTAAGATGGGTCTTAAGATTTTAACTTGTGATGATGATGGTGAACCATGCTCTATTGTTAAGAATGTTGTTTACAAAGAAGTATTCGAAAAAAATGATGTATTTAAAATCATGTTGTTATGTATTTTAGTTGACAAATTTGTTGGGCATTTTTAATATTATTAAGGATCTTTCTATGTTAAATTTAAAGTAGCTTCATGGTTTATTGCCTTTATTTTGTTAATATTTCTTCTTGCTGCCTTTATTTATTGTTTGAAAATGTTTCTAATTTCAATTACCTTAATCAAATAATTCTAAAAAAATTATTTATAAAAAGGCTAGGTTATGATTAGCTTTAGACAATAAAAAATATCGTTTTATCAGATTAATGAAATGATACTTTATATGGACTACATATTTATTAAAAATATATGTAATACTTAACTATGGTAGTTTGTTGAAACTTTATATTCTTATTTTTTTTTACAAGGAAAGACATTCATTCATTTAAATTGATAGAGTATATCGATGACAGTACAGATCCAAAATTGCTAAAAACTGAAAAGGATGAAATTACTAACAAGCTCACAGCACTCAGGTTAAAAGAATAATACAGCAATGTCAAATTGTCTACAAAAGTGATACCATCAAAGTCATCCGAATACCCATGCTTCCGGATCTGTAGCATTGAGACCCAAGTCTTGATCAAATTTGCGATGGATCGAAGCAGATCTGTCAATCTGAAATAAACGAACACCACATCAAGACGGGAATCAAACAGCACCGCACCAAGATGGGAAACCAAACAAAGCCACACCAAGACTATGAAGAACAAGGAAAAAAAACACAAAAAGATCCAGATCTATGTGAAAAACTTACACAAAAGAATCAGATCTATGTGGAAAACCCACTTATGGAAAGAAAAGAAGAGAGAAAGCGAGATAAATAGGTGGTTTTATGCCAAAATGGTCCAAAACCATCCCTGCCGCCGTCTGTGAGAGTGTGAGGCAGACGAGAGAAAGAGAGGGGATTTTCTAAGGGTTATATTTTATTTTGTATAACGTTATATTCTTATTCTATTATATTATATTATACATAATATAATCTTATAAACCAACATGGTTTAAGCGCGTTAGTTTATTGTATTATGACTCCTTTTCTCTTATATGAACTACATCATTGTCGTCGGTTGAGTTAATGTGAGAGAGAGTAAAAAAAAATCTTCAAAGGTTTATAAATTCATTTCCCCACGGAAAATAATCATGAGAAGGTTAATAATATTAAAAATATTAAAATTAAAATATCTTAAATAAATGTTGTTTATAAATATTATAATATTTTCTTCTAAAAACATATTGTAATATTTTCTTCTAAAAAAATATTATGATAATTGTTAATAGAATGTGAGTTTTATTAAACATTGAAAACATTTAGTTTTAATGAAAAATTTACCCGCTCGTAAAAAAACACTAGTTACAAACGGATGAGAGAGGGGCCCGTTTGCTATTCACTGTACAAATGAACAGTGGAATAGGTGATCCACCATTGTAAAGTTCCATTTGCGTAATCTTAGACGTTAAGTTTTAAGAGTGTTTATTGTTATTTCTTTTATCTATTATCATTTTTATTTTATTAAGTTTATTAAATAAGTTAATTGGAATTATTATATTAAAATTAAATTAAAAATCATTTAAAACAAAATACATAAAATAAAAGTATAATAAATATAAAAAATGATATTCCATCCATCTCATTTTACTTATCTCATTTGATTTTACATATCTCTTAAAAAATGATTAAATTTACTAATTTTTATAATGATATGATATTTTTTGACTAATAGATAATTATAATTATTTATTAATCACTATATTTCTTAATAAAAAAAATTCATTAATATAAATTAGTTAAGATATAAAAAATATTTTTGAATAAAAAATAATTAATATTACTTATTTTTTAAAGAGATAAATGATTTAAGATAATATAATATTTTAACTGAAACAAGTAAGAGAAATATACAATCATTGGATGTCCAACCTACCTCACACAACGCCTTGAAATCCGTTGCTAAAGTAAAGTGGCCCAGAGTTTGAGTAGCCTGGGAGCCTCATCTGTTGAAAGATGATTGCATTAAGCAAATGAGAAACAGACAGAATCTGTAACAGAGAGATGGTCAAACCAAATGGTACCATGTCAGTGGTACCAACCTCTACTCATTTCTCAAAAGAAAAGAAACCGCAATTATATGTTGCCAAATGCATATGGCTATTTATATTATTGAGCGCAAATGGCTAATGAAGTTTATCTTTAGAACAGTATTTGGCCTCTTGCAATTGGTGGATTAGGTTTGCCTATTCCTTTTCTCTTTTTCAAAAGCTTCAAAGGTTCCCCCACAAGCAATGGACAAATAATTGGAAGAACCAAATGAAAACGGATAGGGTCTAAGTTTTTTTTTTTTTTTTTCAGACTTGATCCATAATTTCTTAAAATACGATTTTATATTTCTTTAAATATGTAATATATTATTATTATTATTTGCACTTTGTTGATTTTTTTTTTTATAAATAACAAATATTATTAAAAGGGTATAAGAGATACCAAAATTCATAAACATTACAATCACAGGACCAAGACCAAGCACCAAAATGCAGGACCTTAACCCATAAATATAACAATAATTAGAGGAAACAACCAGCACCAATACACTAAACCTCTAGCACCTAAAACAAAAGTTTCTGATGTAAAAACCCACACAAACACAACATACCATCAAACATAAAGCACAAAACATTCTTAGAAATTGAACCATCAATAACAGGTTGAGACTTCAAGATTAAAGCGAAAATCTGGTTGGGAGGGGAAAACCCACATTTGTGCATCCATCAGGTTTTCCGACGGAAATTAGTCACTATTAACGGTGATGGATACTTCATACCTATATCATGGTTAGCAAAAAGGGAAAAAAACAGAGGCAAAAATGAGGACATCTTGATCGGTACAGTAGCCAACAAAAACGAGACCAGGCTCTCATATTGACAACAGAAGTCGTGCAAAACCATATAGACTTGAAATTAGAATCGTATAATCACAGCACCAATGGAAGCTCGTACATTGGATTAATTAGGTACAAGTTATTATGATACAATCGGTCTATGTCTATTCTTGTTTTTAAAAAAACTTGAGGCTGAATGAGAAATTGTTTTAGACTGGTATTATGAAACCCTCGTGCCTTAAGATGGCTTACCAATCTATGTAGCTAGACTTGCTAAATGTTCTTCATGGGTCAACATGGCTTAATAGCCAATTTCCTACAAAATTATTATATCCTTCTTATGGAGGATAATTAGGAATTGATTTCCCTCATAACTATTTTTAAGATCCCTATTTACAGGAAAAATGCAAATCTTTAAATATTACTTTCCTAGCTAGCAAGCCCAAGCTATAAATACAAATTTCACCACTCAAGTATGCATCAACTCTTACATACTTCCCCCTAATTCATATGCTAAATTGAGTGTTGGAATACCTTGCATGACACTATCAGGGTTGGGGACCTTAGTGAACAGTTCTGGAGTTAAGGAGGGATGTTGAAGTTAGCCGGAAGGTGCGACATCTCTGGGTACGAAAAACCGGTAGGGTAGGAGGTCATCACTGATCAATGAACCCACGTCCTACGAGATCCAAAGACTCGAGTTACGATTGCATATTCATGTTATGTATCATCCCTTGTTATGGGAATTGATAAATGTCATGAGATTCCAAGTCATTCCATTAGTAGCCTGTAACATCCTAAAAATCCTAAATATGTCCTTTTAACCGTTTGTGTGAATAAATTGATTGAGAATACAATTTAATTAATCATAATCATAATGATAGTTAATATTTGGAAATTCATATTTGAATTTCAATTATGATCTTAATAATCATAAAATGTTGTTTTGAACCCAGTGTATTGTTTTGAGTCGGAACCGGTAAAAATATTAGTATTTTAATCGGGACCGCTTCACCTTGGGATGCGTGCCAGGACAGGGAAGTAATCTGGCCTAAGGCCGAGGAATGGTCTGGCCCAGAACCGAGAGTAGGTCATGATTGCTTTTCAGGTTTCCCTAAACTCTATGAATCTTTGGTTAATAACCTATCTATATTACCTTTTATGGAAGAGCAACCATTTTTGGTTAATCTTCCTACTTTTGATGAGGAGGCAACAAGTATCTCTCTCTTTAATCCTTGGCCCTTGGATTACTTACACATATTTTGTAACACCCCGATTTTTCACTACTCTCTGAGACCGGTAATTTATACAAATAAGTTTATATTTTATTGGAAGTTCTAGAAAGTGAATTTAAATAAATTAAGACCAAATTCATACTCTACGCTATCGTAGGGAGCTACGATTAAATTTTGGGTTAAAAATTCAGAAGGAGCCTTGTCTGCATTTTCACTGACAGTAAGATTTTACTGATCATAAGACCTAATTTTGACTCGTGAACGAGTCATTTAGGTTTTATATATCATTTCCAACAATGTCGTCAATTTTGAAAATTTTCAAAAAAAAAAAAAAAAGTTCTTACGCTTCATTCGAGTGTAAAACCTAAATCAGGTGAAGAACGGAGCTGAATACGGGATTACCAGGACCCGCTAAAGGATAAACTTAAAGTCGCATCAGGTCAAATCACCTAGGAAGGCGTGCCAGTGACTCACCACAGTCATGATGAAAAAGAAAAATATCTGAACACGTTTATACTGCGAAAAGACTGTTTTGCCCCTAGGAACGGATGGAATTACAGCTTACAGCTTTGCCTCAATGACTCACCATCCTAATCAAGACAATCCAACAAAATATCTAGATATTTTGTGAATTTGGAGGTGAAAAGACCAAAATACCCTTAACTTTTCATAAAATAACATTTTTGTCCCTAGGTGAAATGTCCATTTTGCCCTTAAGTGAAACATCTTTGGACCCTTTTACACCTCCCATCCTACACGCCTATTTCCTCTTCTCCATGGCCATCCACTCCATTTCCTTCAAACTCCATTTTCTTCTCCAACTTTCTCTCATTTTCTCTAAGTAAAATCTTAGCATTTTGGGAAGAAAAGTGTTGAATTTTGCTCACTTTCATCACTAAAAGAGGTAAGATTACTCTCCTTGATCCATAAGTTTCTTATTCTTCACTTAGTTCTTGTTTTCAATCCATGATCATCTATGTTCAAAGTTCTAAGTTCTAAGTTCTAAGTTCAAACTTCATAAATCTCTAGAAAATCATAGAAAAATCCTTTTAATATGAAATCAATTTCTATGATCTAGTTTCATCCTTCTCTATCACTATCCAAGAGCATGTAATCAAATGACATTCCTAGCCTATTTTTCTAGGAGGTTGCCGAACCATGAACTTAGGGGAAACCAGGAGTTTTGTTTCAAGTTTTTGAGTAATGGGACTTGATCTAGTGTTGTGTATGCTTAAGGATCATTGATCCAAGGGTTAGGAACTTTTAGACATCTCTAACCTATTTTTCGCAATGATGGCTGAACCTAGCTTGTGTGAAAACTATGGGTTTTGTTTCAAGTTTTTGTATGATGTAACTTGATTTGGTGTTGTGTATACTTGAGGATCATTCATCCAAGAGTTAGAAATGTTTAGACATTGCTAGCCTATTTTACTTAGGGAAGGCCGAACCTAGACCCTATGAGGCAAGTAATGATATTTAGTTAATGTTAAAGTTGTGATTTGTTGTGAAGGATCAGACTGTACTCGATCGCCCTAAAGCATGCTAAAGTGCCGGTTGCGTAGCTGTGTTCGGGAGGTTGTACGGGAAGGCAAGCGTAGAATAGAATATATACATGTATAGGGAAACCTTAAACCCTATTAGAGGTTGAGCCCTGGACAAAGTACCCGGACCCAAGGTGTAGGTACTTTTGGGCTATCACCACTAAGTGATTATTGAGGTTGAGATGTTGAACTACCTATGTGATTATCTGTTTATCTGTTATGTTGAACTGCCTATACGGTTATCTGGTTATCTGTCAATATGGTGATATTTATATTGCCATATTTATATTTGTTGTGATATTTTATTATTGTGATTGGCTGGATGATTGTTGATGAGAGTATGGTGAGATTGTGATGTTGTTCGGATTGATACCATCATGGTCCTGACCATAAAGCTGTGGCTCGTGGACGCAAGGCGTCATGACGTTGATGTTGATGTTGATGCTGATGTGGATGCAATGCATCATGGCTGTGGCCGAGTGCTTAGGTGTGAGGTTCCGGTATCAATCTGTGATGGATGTTTGTTGCATATCATAGCACTTCATACCATAGCATATTTGGTCCCAATGGGGGATGTCCAATTGGGGACATGATGTTTTTAATCCTTACGAGGATGCCCAATTGGGGACGTGATGTTATTAATCCCGATGGGGATGTCCAACTGGGGATGTGATGAAATCGGCCGACATGCATATAGGGATGATGACATGCATATAGGGATTAGTATCCTTCGTCGAGGTTTGATCTGAGAGAAAGACTTTTGAGATGGTTATGCTGTATGACTAGAGAGATGGTTGTTGGTGTGTTGTATGTTTTCTATGTGTTGTGTGCTGCATGTATATATGTGTTGTACTATGGCTCCTCTCCCATATTTGATGATGCATGTCTCTTATCTCCCTGTCTTTTTCTCTGTATGTTTCTTTTATTTTATGGAAGATCCCGTGGAGGAACCAGTTGCTGAGGAGCCGGATGACACTCCTTACGAGCCTGATGCCGGTGAACGAGCCACGAACCCTAATCCCGAGGGGTTTTGAGTGTTGGACCAGAAAAGTGGCTAGCCTGAGAGTTTCTCTCTATCTTTTGATGTATTTTGCTTATAGTTCGTACTGATGTACTCTGTATGTATACATTACTACTGTAGCCCTACTGACGGGGCAACCGATGCATATATATATATATATATCTTATATTTTATAGCTGTGTACTCTGATATGCTCCGTGCCTTAAATTTAGTTGCGCTTTCGCGTTTAATCTTCTGCTTCGCTTTATATTAATAAGGTGCGCTAACGTTTATAATACGTTTAAGGATAGTTAATATCTTAAGTTTTGCAATGGGACATCAGGTCGTCTCATATTTCGATCCATGTCATAACACACTAATCAAAATTTGGTCATAAGCATCAAAGGGCCATTCGGCCATCATCTCCTAAAAACACCACTCCACTTGCATTTTTCTCTTCCAAAAGATCAAGAGCTCTTCTAGTTCAAGTTTTTCAAATTTCTCTCTTCTCTCTCTACCTTCATACCACACGGTTCTCACTCAAACAACATCAACCAAATTTCATCTTTTAATTCTAAGACCATAGCTTTGTTAGTCTTGGTCTCTAGAACAACTTTGGTGAAGAAAGTTTCTTGATTGGAGGAACTTTGTTCTTGAACCTCAAGAACAGCAACCTTATTCATCATGTGTTCTTCACTAAGTAAGTCTCTAATCTTACTTTTCTCTTCATAAATTTTCTTAGAATCATGAAACAACTTCTTCTAGTTCATGATTTTGCAAAACAAAGTTTAAAACTTTGTCCTTTTTGGCTTAGTAGGTTCGGCCTCTCCTTGTTCTTGGAGCTTGAAGTTTTGCTCATCCTAAATATCTTCATTAAGGTAATGGGGGAGTGAACCACATCACACCACATTTGTGGTGGTGAAAATGCTTTATGGGTTTGGTTTGGGAAAAACCCTAAACCAAGGATATTGCCACTTTGTCTATTTGGTTCTCTATGAGGACAATTTTCTAATAATTAGTTATTGCTTCATTTGTGTTCATTGATGTGTTTGAATGGTTAAAAATAAACCCTAACCTAAGGTTCCTCCATCTTTTTGTTGAAACGAGTTTGTGAAAATGTTATTTTTGGGTTTGACCTTGTGTGAGTCATTTCGGTTTTTCTCTCAACCTAGACCTCAAATTTGAAAATGTGTTTTTGATCTTAAAACTAGACATCATGGGCTTCATTTTGAGCACCGATTTCGTGTGGTTTCATGAATATTTGACCCTTGAAAACCTGTTTCAATCTAAGCATAAATGTGTGTCTTGGATTCTGACTATAGTGACTTATTTCGTGGAACTGTACTAACTAGATTACTGTTTGTGAAAATAAATTTTATAACCAAAAGTTAGACATCCTAAACTTTCATACGAGTCCTCATTTGCTCAAATCCGAGTTCGTTTGGTCAATCAATTGTTTGTCACAAGTTGATGCTTGAAATGCTGAAATTTCTGTATACGGGTTTTGTGTTGATTTTTGGATTTGGATGTTATGTTGTTATTCATGCTGATGCATTGATGATTACTCTTGCTTATGATGGATGTTGGAAAAGCAAAATCTTCACATTAAACCTAGTATAGGATTCGGCTAAAGCATAAATAAAAAAGATTTCCAACTTCAATCTTTGAAACTCAAATGATTTGACAACTCTAAAAATGGAATCAATGAATGATGAACTAAAGCGAAACAAAGAAACATTATTTGAATGAAACACAACCTTATATTCATTGAGTTTTTGAACAAAGTGAGGTATTTGAAAAGTAAAATCTTTTAAGCCATCATAAGTATTTAATACACTTATGATGGGGTTTCATAAAGTTAAAGGATGTTTTTCTTAAAGAGATTTGAATTTGTCAAATAAAAAGATAAAAGAGTTTTGAACTCAAAACTAAGGATTTTCCTAAGTTAAAACCCTAAGTCAAATAATTGACTTAGAGTGAAAGCAAGAGATAAGAAAGTGTAACGCGTGGTGGAACAAGACCATATGCTACACCATTGATGATTCACTCATCAATCGATTCATAAGACTTAATGAATCAAGATGTATTTCATTACTTGAAAGACAAGTACCCTTTAACATAGCAAGGATCTAAGACTTCACTAGAGGATTCTCAATCCTTCTTCATAAGACATTTAGGACTTGAGAAAGATATCATAAGACACGAACACAAACATGAAACGTTTTGGTTTGGAACAGTAGTTCGATGACGGACCGATGAGTCGGACCCGAGGACATTGTCCAACTGTATAGTCTTGTGATGACTCGATCCTAGAGGGATTATGAGACTTACCTAGTGGATAAAAGTTTAAAACACTTTATTGGTGAACGACCTATATGAGAAGATTCCTGTGGAATCACGAGGTTTATCCGGTGGATAGACATTTTATCGCATCTGATTTGTGTAAGCATTAGCATTATGTTGCATGATTCTGTAAGGCCTTGAGCCTAGGAGTTGAGCTTACACCTCGCGTGCAAATCTTACAGTGACGTTTTAAATAGTCTTGGAGGTATCAGGGTTGGAAAGGTTGACATTTGACCAGTTGGTAGCTCTTCTGTGTCGTGGCGACTCTGAGCAATACACTGATATCCTCGAATAAATGTCTTACTTTTCATGTTTGGTGTAGAGTGTTTCCGTAAAAGCCAGCTACGTGCACGTTACGAATGTTGTAGCATCTTGCCCAAGGCTGGCGTACACGGAACATGTCCTCCCATTCACTCTCTCCGATGTTTTGTTAACTCCATGGAGTAGGGGTAAGAGTTTTACCATTGTGGTATATGGCATTGAGTCATGAACATTGCATTGCATTGCATGACTGTTGATGGATACATTTACATGTTATACATTATTATCCTGTGTTGATGATGTCTTATGCTCCAGATTGAATAATATGAGATATTGAGATGCATGATATGCATGACTAGTATTTTGTTGTCTTGTGTGTCTACCCTTTTTACTTGTGCCATATGTTGTGTTGATGAATGGGAATCTCATCTCATTACTTTGTATTGCATTGTTGTGTGCTTCTCTGGTTGTCTCTCGAGTAGGCCGTGTTACCGAGACTTCACCCAACGCTTCGGATGCATCTCTCTGTTGAGCCTCCCAGTGGTTCCGGCGTTTGGACATCTAGCCATGATGGGCTTCCCGCATAGTGCATGGGAAGAGCCACACTCACCACCCACGGGAGTCTTAGATGAAGGGTTCTTAACCGCTCCACCGTTTGTCTTCATGCCGTCTGCTATCAGGGTTGTAGTCGTAGTAGAATGCTAGGTGGACTTTTCTACCGATGCGTTCAGTGCCTCCTCCTTCTCTTCAGGATAGGTTGCTTGTTGGCAGAGTTGCGTCTGAGACAACTCTTGTGACATCTTCCGTAGGAACACCAGTAGAAGTCCCTACTAGGGTTCCTGTCAGGCCTCGTTTGTTGGGTTCTGGTTGGAAGGTGTGACACCCCGTTTTTCGTATGGGTGTGTATGTGTTGCTATAATTATAAGTATTATTATTATTATTATTGTTATTAGTAGTATAATATTTGACAATATGCTTGTTTACATCATCATTGCATTTCATAAGTATCTGTATGAATGTATATTTATGTGTATATATTCTAAGTGATAACATGCACGCTTATATTTGTATGATTATAAGTGTGTTTACATTTTATATATTAAAATGTTATTATATATTTTGTATATATGTATATATATATATATATATATATATATATATATATATATATATATATATATATATATAATATAATTAATTCTTATTGATATGTAAATGATTTATATTAATTATGCTTATATTAATATAAGATTGACTGTATTAATAGATAATTGTGCATAATTATATTTATATTATTAATTATTAATTATACTACATGTATTAATACATGATCTTATCTATATTAATATATAATTAATTATATTAGTATATAAGTGTGTGATCTCGTGTGCTTATATGTGGTCTTGTATGGACTAATATGATGTGTGTAATTAATATGTGATCGTATATTTATTTATATGTCATCAATTATATATATGTTTATATTAACACTGGATCACTTGTATTAATGCACAATAGAATTATATTAATATACGACTATTTGTATTCATATTTAGATCATGTTTATATTAATATAAGATATCTATATTTATGATAATTGTAGTTGTGTTGGTATAAGATTAATTAGATGTCATAGAGATTCAATCATTGAATAGATAAGATTATCTTATTTTAATCTCCTAAAAATCCTATCTAGAAACAACTATCTTTTTAACTCTGAACTTATATTGCCTTTTTGACCCTGTTAGAGTCCGAATTAGGAATACATCATGAAATATGATTTTGTAGGAAATTCTCTTAGCTTTCCAACGCCATCAAGAACATCTAAATCGGACACTCGTATATCAATTTAGGACCAAACCGGTGAGAATGCATTTTGGGCTCTTTTGGTCAGCCCGTTTCACCCCAATTCTTTTTATACCTCTTTTGCTCGACCTAAAACTCTTAGCCGTCATTCCTAGAGTTAGAAACAGCTGTCTTTAACCTTTCTCTTGGGTTCCCATTGAATCCTTGAGCATCTCCAATCCCTGTTTGGGTGTTCTTCATCAAGAACACATCCCTGTGGTGTTTGCTGTTGCGTTTGGGGTTAAGCTGCAAGTTTAGTGTTACTCTGAGGTAAGGTAACCAACCATGTTCATCTTTTTCCTTGAATCCTTTAAGTTTAGTGTTGAACCGTTTTCTCCATATCAAACCAGACTTCGTTGATCGTGTGCCGGTGCTGTGAACGGCAGCTAGCAGATTAGTTCCCCAGGGATCTAATCGAGGTATGTGCATAACCCTTGTGTTAATTCCCTTCCTTTTCTTGTTTGGGAATTAACTTATCCTTTTGCCTTGGCGCCCTTGGTCAAAGCTCGCTGAACCTGTTTTGAGGAGTCAAGCGTGGACTTCGCTCCTATTGGCTCGTAGGCTGGAATCCTCATGCCAGGTATGGGGAGAAGGATAGTATAACCACTAGGCAGTGGGGGTAGTGTAAGATGAGGGATTCCCATGACCCTGAGGTTAATTGTATGCTGTTTGTTTAACATGCCTGTTGCTATATATGTTTGTTGCTACATGCCAATATTATATTCGTTGATGTTATGTTGATATTTGGTGGTATGTTTATAGCATAATTGTTGGTTGAGTTGTATATGATGATTGATGGCTGAATGGTTGTGTTGTGATAAACCTACTGATACATCCCTAAATTGGTTAATTAGGACCTTAATTGGTTAAATAATAAAGGGACTGATGTTCCCTAGAAAAATATTCATAAGGGCATGAATCAATAAAAGGTGAGGTTTTTATGTTGATGTTTAGTTATGAACCTAGGGATGATTTTTTAGAGTGTTAGGGTCTTTTTGGTTAAATCACTTAGCCTGTCAATCGCTGCCCAGAACAGTACTGTCACGCGATCAGCATGGTCGTGCTGAACAGGGAGTATGCCCTTGCTCCTAGTTGGATTCTGGGAATGGCCGCGCTTTGAGCACGGCCGTGCAACATAAGGAGCATGCCAGTGCAGATGTGCACAACTGTGCGTAATAGGGAGCACGCCGTGTTGTTGAGCACGGCCGTACCAGATATGAAGCACGCCCATGCTACATGTAAGTGGCAGCACGCCCGTGCCGGGGTTAAGCACGCTCGTGCCACCCCTCTAGTCAGAATCTGAGGCTTACGGTTTAATGGGGTTTTAACCCCAATGTTCCCAATAATGATAGAATAATACACCAAACAAATGATGAAGTTAGATAACTTAATTATATAATAATTAAGACGTTGAGGAACGATGAGTTGGTTAAGTCGGTGCCCGAGGGGTTACCGATGACGATGTAATTGGATGCCTTTAGTGGTCCAATGTTATGATGTTATATTGGGTGCCTTTAGTGGCCCAATGATGAGGATGATATTCTTGGGTGCCTTTAGTGGCCCAAGCGGAGGTGCCGGTTGCCCGTTGTTTGTCGTTGTGTTCATGCATCCATGGTTTGATGAACCGTGGCCCCCCGTGATGAGGCATCCATGGTTTGATGCGTTGGCTATCCAAGGGGTTCACCCATGGTTTGGTGAACTGCCGGCGTTGGTGTCTTTAGTGGCCAATGTGGATATATAACTCCAAAGTTGTTCTTCCTAAGTTAGTTGGATCCATATGCATTGATGGAGTAGTGGAGTAGTGTTGCATTGCATCATGTAGCATACTGGTTGATTTATGATGTTGAGATGACGTTTATGTATATAAGTGTATGCTTATGACTGTTGCTATGCCATGATGTATGATCATCTTATTCCTATCTCTATGCCGTTGTGTTTACATGTTTCCTTACTCCTTATCTGTTGTTGTTGTTATTGTTTTGCATGTACCTTTGGTTATGCAGAGGATGGTGAGTAGCCAGTTGAGGAGTGATCCCGAGGAGATCGCTTGCTCATAGTATTAGTTTAGTTTATGTTAGTTGTTTTCCGATATAATATCGGTAGTGGTTACTAGCTCTGATTACGTGACATCGGGTTTTGGGTTTATTTTATGTTGATGTTTCTTTTCCCTTTTAAAACTTTGGTTTGATATTTTTCGCGTTGTTGAGAACTAGTTCATGTGGTACCTTTTTTACTCATGAACCTTTTTAATAAAATTTGCATGTTTTATTTGTATATCGTTTAATATTATTATTTATATTTAATGCAATTATAACATGCGGGATAGAAAGGTGTCACAGAAGGCGATAAGTGAGAAGATTAAGAAGGAGGTGATCTATCTATGCCTTCCTAACCTTTTCGCTTGTCTCTCTGTAAAGGAGAAGTCAGAGGAAGCATTTAGCGGTTGATCCGAGGGATGTCTTCCCGCGTAGTCTATTGTCGGCCACTGTAGGGTGTCAGAGTGTCTGTACCTTTCTTTTATCTTCATTGAGCTGCGTCTCCAATCCTTTATGTCGAGTCTGTATCTTTCTGTTTTATTTCTGTAGTCGGGTTGGGTTTTTATGTAAACTTTTATGAATTTATAAACTTATATTATGAAATGTTTCCATTTACCTTACACGCATAAACGGTTACAAGCTTTTACAAATATGTCTTGCTAAAAGGAAAAATTCACCTCATCTTGCTAAAATGTGTTTAACTAATCCGTTTTTCAGCCTTATAGTTTTATAAAATGTTCATTATGTGATGCCTCCGGAAAGGGTGTTACATAGCCTATTAAAGGGGACAAAAAGGTCCTATATGTGTTATGTAGTTGCATGATTATTATGATATGATATTTGCAATGATATGTTATATATGTGTTATGTTTGTGGGGACCCTCGTTGAGTTTAATACTCACTCCATGACTTTTATACTGATAAGGTCAGACCGACCCTCACATTCTTAAGAGCTACTTTGGAGCTATGTTGTATGGGAGCCGTTTTATGTTTTGAGAGCTTGCAATCGATTTTGTTTAGGGTTGCAAACATTTTCTCTCTTTTGATTGAGGATTTTGTAAACGTTTATGTTTGTAGAACTATGATGGATGGTATTCATTTTTATGAGTGTGTTTAATAATACTTCATCGTTTAATTCAATTTAAATTATTTTACGAAATTTATTGTTGTAAATTCTAGGATACATATTTGTTTATTAATTTCTCACAAATATATTTAACAGTAATTCTATCGTATGGATTTGTTTTATGATTTCTATATATCATGTAGATTTTAATATTTTACATAACTATTTGTTTACACATTTTTTTAATAATTTTAGACTTTAAAATAATTTTTTTCTTTATTACCAATAAAAAAATAATTCTTACAATTTCAAGAAATCACTTATTTTCAAAGTTAATCCATCTTCAATATCTCAATAAAAAGTACCAAAACTGTTTTAATTATGAATATTTCTGTCATTACTGTTTTTATGATAATATGCTTTCCGATTGACAATATTAATAACCATACCGGCCGGCCTTCTCAAAGAACCCTAATTTTTTTTTTTTTCAAAATATCTCCGTGCATATAATTGCGAAGACTAATCCCTCGAGTCGGGTAAGACCGTAAGGACGACAAAGCTCCCTCTCAAGAGTTTTAACGTTGTTGCATTCCCAAGATTAGGATTCGAACTCAAGACCACTAGTTAAGCTGGAAAGAGACATGTTATTTCATTCAAGCGCTCTTGGGTTTCAAATAACCCTAAATTAGGTTATGATGTGTTAATAATAATAATAATTTTATTATTACATTGTTCTGATATTTTTTGATCAAGTACGTTGTTCTGATATGAAATAATTATTAGATTATTATTAACAAATCTCATAAATTTAATAATTAAAATACCAAAGTATCATAAATTGCAGATTATTACGTAGGAACTACTTATCAAAAGTTTTTTATTGAGCAATTGCATATATAAAGATGTTTTTCAGTGGTTGGTATATTTCAAATGAATTTGACTCCTTTAAAATGAGTGGAGCTCTAAAGTGATAAAGTAAAGGACTATCCACCATTGAATTATCTAATGGGTTGAGATCTCTATGTAGTTAATAAAATCAACTGTGGATAGCCTCTTACTTTCTCAATTTAGAGCTCCATTCACTTTAGAGGAGCAAAATCCATTTCCAATATATTTCACACATTCAAATAAAGAAATTAAAACCCACACATTATAGAAAATGTTTATTGTTAAATAATACAATGAAATTTTTTAATTAAGAAGTCCATAGGAGAGGAGAAGCCGAAGAGGGCCATCCCTATCCCATGTTTTCAATATTTTTTAGGGAGATCAAATCTAAAACATAGATAAAATTCCCCACTCCCCAACCCCACAAACACTTTTTGCTACCTTCCCAAAGTTTTTTAGTTTGGTTGGTATAGCACTGAACCAATGATAACTCAAACACAAGACCTTTTAGTAAGGCAAGTGTCGTGTTCTTTTGGTTTGATGATGTATATTTTAAATGTGTATATAAATAGATAAAAAATAATGATTATATACAATATCAGATATAATATTTATAATTTTATCTTTGAGTCAGATTGTCAATGGTTAATCATGTCAAGACTACTAAAGTAGATATCTCGTATGAAGTTATAATTAAAGCTTGTCATGATTTCTATCTTTCTTTTCCAAACTTTGGTATAAATTTTGCCTGGAGACAAGCGAATAATGTTGTCCATAACTTATTCAGAATGACACTTTTCACAACGAATCCGCATACTTTTTTATCATGTTCCATCTTATATTGCTGCTTTGATTATTAATGAAATGCATTAAGTTTTTGGCTTAAAAAAAACATTTAAAATTTGATATTCAAATATCATGACTTAATTTAATTTTTTTCTTTAAATTTCTCTTTCAGCCCTTTTCTTCTCATTTCTTAACCCACACTCTTTCTTTTTTATCTTGTTTCTCTATCACTAACATAGCTTGTTGTCACTAGCTAGATGCATCCTTTGTATATAAATGTAGGTTCCTTGTACTCTTTCATTCCAATACACTGCTTTTGCCGCAACCTCATTTCAATAGCAATAATCATCTTCAAAATATCTCCTTCCCTTTCTCCTCTCACTTAGAGTTTTTTATACCACTCTTCTGAGTCCAGCTGCAAAACCCAATCTTTAGCTTTGTTTTAAAACAGAATAGTTAGTTACTATACAAGGGATAACATGAAGAATAGAGCATCGGGATTTTTGAAGCAGCTCATAGCTGGTCTGAGCTCAATGGCCAAGTCAAAAACTTTGGCTCTCAAGTCCAAAAAAAACGCCATCAAAGCCCGGTTGATTATACTCTCACTTCTGATGAACAAGAAGTTTGTGATGAGCTCCATTTCTGACAAGTTCGAATCTGCTCTGGGGCACCATTCTCACCCCAAGGAAGAATGCTTATTGGAAGATGGTAGTGACCAGAACAAGGCCATGATGGTGTTCAATGACAATGCACACTCCTATGAGGCTGTGTCCATTCCTAGTGAGACCCAAGTAGTGGTAGAAGACAGAGATCAAGATGGCTATGAAAATTACTACAGGTATGGAGAAGATGATGATGATTATGATGGTGGTGATGGTAAGTGCAAATACCCGGATCTTACACACACACTGTTTGACTCAGAGGATTTGGATCTTGGAGGCTCTGTGATTGACTTGGTGAAGAATTCAAAGGAAGAGGCAGGGCAAGAGTTCAAAATGGAGGACGAAATTGATTATATGGCTGACCTTTTTATCAAGAAATTCCACAGGCAAATCTTGTTGCAGAAGCAAAACTCTTTGAAGAGGCACCAGGAAATGCCGCTGAGTGGAGTTGCTTGAATTTCAAAGCAATTATTGGTTCTCTCTTTAATTCACTTTAAAGAAATGTAAAAAGTAATAAATCACATATCCAAATCAACCGCAAACCCATACTCATACTGCTTTCTGTCTCTGGTAATACTATCTTTCAAACTCATGCCATATTATTGATCAACAATATTGTGGGCTTAAGTTCATAAAAGCTCAAAAACCTCATCTCCCTTTGTTATGGTTTTTAAGAATATGGGAAACCCACTGTCACAGCTGTGTTTGGTGAGAACTCTGGTGCTTCTGGTAGAAGACAAGAACAACCCGGAACTGTCAAGGGTGATTCTTTTTTAAAAAGAAATCACTTCACATTTGATTATTGTAGAACCAATGGGATCCCTAGTGTTCTTCCTTGTTCTCTCTTCAGGTTGCTCTGTATTAGTTACAGAAAAAAATAAAGGGAAAAAATGGAAGGTGTTATAGTCTTATGGCATAGCACATGTTTTGGTGCTTCAACTATGTGAATCTGCAACCATTGTAGCATATACAAAGCACCATAACCATGATTGCTGGCTAATTCAGCTGTATATTCATCAATAATAATACATTTTTGAATTTTTTTAATCGAATGAGCGTTTCTTGATTTTCAATATAAATTTTGGATATTTATTAGCATTCTATAAGAAAAATGCGATAATGGTAATAGATTAAGAAAGGGAAAACCTAGTCATATTGGAAAAGTCAAAAGTATAGGAATGTTAAATCCTGCACAAAAAAGGCACTACAGCGATACAGCCACTGGTAACGGAACTACAACATGACCATTGAAATTTGAAAAGAAAAATCAAGGACAGCATGTAACACAGGAACCAAACTAAAGGAGATTAAACAACTAAAGAGAATATTTTCATCAAAAGGTGTGAGGTTGGACGTTGGAGTTGCACGCGCAAGCAAACAATGACCATCTAACTGGGTGTAACTAGTAATTAAATGTTCCTCCTTTCAAGCTTCCTAAAGTTTTAGTTTCAAATTTTTCATTTTGATTCTCCATCTTGGCTTCTATTATGAATAATATAAATATAAACAGTGGATGTTATCTCCCTAAGCCTTTCATATACCCTAACAGATTCCTATAACTTCCATGAGTAAAATGCTTTCACTCATAAGTTTATTACCTATAACTTCATTTGTTTATGGCAAATTATGTTAGACCCTTAATAGGCTTAAAAGTTACAAGACTCTTGTCCTACAAATAGGACTCTTGTAACCATTGTAAAGTTTGCACATTTGTAGAGTATAATGAAAGGACTATTCTTCTATATTTTATACTATTTTGCTATTGTTTTAGTTCTTTTCATAATACGTTATCAGTACCAGACTCTACCATATGAGCAATGAAGGGACATACCAAAAGTACTGTGAAGCTATGAAGGGGTTAGCGATGAAGCTGATAGAGCTATTGACCATTAGTTTGGGCTTGGATCGGTTGCATTATAAGGAGTTGTTTGAAGAAGGGTGCTCCATCATGAGATGTAACTATTACCCATCATGTCAGCAACCAAGTGTTGCACTACTATATATCCTTTTCTTATTGTTTTGTTTTTCATGTTATTTTAGTATGAAAATCTTTTAGTGTTATATTCATAGAAATTTTATGGTGAACTTTGTCACAATTATCATATTTTATTTTGTTACTTTTGATAAATTCTAGAAGAATTTATTCAAGCATCCCAGTAGGATTGCACATAACAATGATTTTTTCCTAGTAATCATTTATAAGAAGAATTGGTAGCATGGTTAGTTCCTGAAGAACTAAACCTTTTTGTGTGCATATTTTCTTTGTCCTAATTTCTTCTTATCTTTCTTCTATTTATCATATTTTATATATCTTTATTGATTTTGTTACTCGTGATAATTTCTGGAAGAAATTATTATTCAACAATCCTCGAAGGATTAGCTAGACAAAACCAATGATTTTTCTTGGTAATTATTTATGTGAAGATTTATGGTATAGTTCTTGAAGAACTAGACCTTTGAATCATGATTGAAATCTAAAAGATCTATTTGATCTTAGTATATTTTTAAACAAAGAAAAGTGAGACAAATCATCTAGTTTTATGCCTCTCAAATATGCTCCTGTAGTAGCAAAAATGGAAAAATATTTCCAAGACTATTTTCAATTAAGTTTATACATTACCATGATTGAATCCAATAGTGAGATATTGATGAAAACAATCACAAAGGTCACCCGATGGATTGAACTCTATTCTCATAAGTGAATGTTTAATATTATAATTTTGGATATGATAAAGGTCGTGATTTCCCCTTTCCAACTATTTCATGATGTATAGTCATCCAAGGGGGAGTCTTATAAACATTCATGTGTTGCACGTGATGGATGACTATATTCATTAGGAATTAAGGGTGATAAAATGTCATTAGTATTATAGTTATAACCTTGACTATTCCTAATAATTGTGTAGTAAGTCATACATTATGGAGAAGTGTAACTTCTCTCCCTAAAGGACATCATTTTTCATGAAGAAGGAATGAGAAGCTCTAGTGGTATGGTTACTTCCTGAAGAAGTACATCTTCTTATGTTATTATTTCTTTTATCCTAATCTCTTCTTATCTTATCTTTTATTCTATTTACAACACGTTTGAAGTATTTCACTTGAAAAGAATGAACAATTATTTTAGCAAATGAAATGCTTATTGATACAGGAAACATTTGGGTTTTGAAAAAGTTATTTGAAGTTACAATAATCTAATTATTATTAATTCTCATTTTGTTTTGTTAAATATGAGTTAGTGTGCATATTTTGTTTACGAATATTATTTATTTAATCAGGGTCTTACAAATAGTATGTATTTGTATATGTCTATTTTGTTAAATATTTTGAAGTGAAATTTTATTATTTGATTGATGAAAGAAAATTATTTATTTACCTTGATTTATATGATTGATCAAATATTGTGAGCGCAATTGAAAACTATGCTAAGGTAAACAGAAGTTTGCTTTGCACCTATAAACCAGAAATCTGCTATATTATTGTAAACTTGAAGTTTACTAGTCTAAATTTACTATATGGTTTTCCTCTCGTTTATACTACACATATATTAGTATAATTGAAACACATATTGTCTTAAACGATAAAGTTTGTGGATCATAATAAGTTTGTGGTTTGGCATGACCGGTTGGGCCATCCCAGGTCTATTATGATGCGAAAAATAATTGAAAATTCATGGGGACATAGCAAAGTATATTGCTTCGAAATGACTTCAGGGAAGAGATCAGGATGTTGGGATTCATATACCTTGAAGTGATGTTTCAAACAGGGGGAGAAAACTATACTCTTTTTCCCTTAATCAATGTTTTCTCCTACATGGTTTTCCTTGATAAGGTTTTTAATAAGGCAGTT
Source organism: Ammopiptanthus mongolicus (assembly GCA_039655645.1). Lineage (NCBI taxonomy): Eukaryota > Viridiplantae > Streptophyta > Magnoliopsida > Fabales > Fabaceae > Ammopiptanthus > Ammopiptanthus mongolicus. Next base: position 69,359,586 of record CM077347.1, read on the forward strand.
CCCATGTAAAGGATATTGTACACTTTTTCCTTCATTGGGATTTTTTCCCACTGGTTTTTTACTGGTAAGGTTTTAACGAGGCATATCCGGTAATGGACATCCAAGGGGTAGTGTTATGAATAATATAAATAGTGGATGTCCATCTCCCTAAGCCTTTCATATACCCTAAGAGGCTCCTATAACTTCCATGAGTAAAATGCTTTCACTCATAAGTTTATTACCCATAACTTCATTTGCTTATGGCACATTATGTTAGGCCCTTAATAGGCTTGTAAGTTACAAGACTTTTGTCTTATAAATAGGACTCATGTATGTGACACCCGCTACCCCGCATACAATAATTATAATAAAATATATCATATAAAATAAAATCCATAAATTAAAAACCAAAGGGTAACAAGTACCACATGATCCAAAACGTTTTAAACATAAATAAGAATAGCGGAAAACATAAACATAAGACAGAACCCAAATCCCGATGTCACATAATCAGAGCTGGTAACCACTACCGATATTACATCGGAAAACAACTAACATAACTAGGCGATACTATGAGTAAGCGATCTCTTTGGGATCATTCCTTAGCTGGCTGCTCATCATCCTCTGCATAACCAAAGGTACATGCAAAACAACAACAACAACAGTAGGGAGTAAGGAACTGTGCATATAAACATAAACGGTAATAGAACAGTCTAGCAAGATGATCAGGCAGCATATAAAACATCATAACACATCATAAAATATTTCATCAAACGGCATTATAATCATGCTATGCGATGCAAAACTACTCCGCTACTTCATATGCGATGTGGATCCAATAACTAACTCAGGAAGACGATTTCAGAGTTACATATCCACATTTGCCAATAAGCACCAACGCCGGCAATTCACCAAACTCATGGGTGAACCCATTGGATAGCCGATCCACCTTATCTTGGATGGACCACCACGGATGCACTTGATTCACCTAACTCTCAGATGAATCCCCGCGGATGGCCAGTTTGCCATACTCTCGGACGAGTTCCCCAGTCATCTTAACTTCCCCCAAACTAATAACACCATGTCATGATGCATGCAATGCTAACATACAAACAACATGGCAACCATTAACACAGGCTATCAATTTTGACCAAAAAGCATCAAAGCGATTTATTAACATCAAATTTGACCAACAAGTATCGAGAATGATTTAACTAACAACACTGGTAACAATATGTCATTACCAATAACATCATTGCCTTATTAAATAATCTCTTTATTAAGTCTTCATTATTACATTTGACCATATCATTATCCTAGTTCATTAACTATCCTCAAGGTTACGTTTTATAATTTCTTATGTCAAATTTTTGTCCCAAAAGGTTATTAAGTCTCTTTTTATTTAAAACTGTGTAGTTTTCTTAGTTCTGACAGTGGCACGGACGTGCTGGCCAACTAGCATGGGCGTGCTAAACAGTGTCACTTTTCTTGTTTTTCCGACACGAGCATGCTACTGAGAGCACGATCGTGCTAGTTTTACTGGGCAAAGAGTGCGGGCGTGCTCAACGCTGTTGCAACATTCTCAATTCTAGGAACTTAGCAATTTTTCTAGATTTCAACACTCCAAATCAATCCTAAGGTTCTTGAATAATCTATTGGCATTAATCTCACCCCTCATGAACATCTTTATGTTTTATGCATATCCATTAGACTAATCCTAGTTTTAGGCTTAGCGCTAACATCCCTATGTCTTTTATTGACATAGTTTTAACAGCGGTTCCCATCATACCAATTCATACAATCATGGTATATCAACAACATCATTAACAACATCATAAATGTCATGCCAAGGTCATGTAAATCAATTAAACAATTAACATCATGCATAAACAATCATAACAACTTCATACAACAACTAAGGCATACAGCACACAAATAGGGTCATGGGTTAACCCTCATCTTACGCTACCCTAGAACCTATATGTTCATACTAATCCCTTCTCCTCATACCTGGCGTGACGATTCCAGCCTACGAGCCAACAAGAGCGAAGTCCATACTTGACTCCTCCAAACGGGTTCAACAGGTTCAGCAAGCTTTGACCAAGAACGCCAAGGCAAAAGGATAAGTTAATTCCCCAAACGTGAAAAAGGAAAAGGGAATTAACACAAGGGTTACAAACATATCTTGATTAGATCATTGGGGAAGTAATCTGCTAGTTGCCGTTCACAACATTGGCACACGAACAACGAAGTCTGGTTTGATAGGGAGAAAGCGGTTCAACACTAACCCAAAGGATTCAAAGAAAAGGATGACCAGGGTTGGTTACCTTACCTCAGAATAACACTAAGCTAGCGGCTTAGCCCCAATCACAACAGAAAACGCCACGGGGATGTGTTCTGGACGAAGAACACCCAAACAAGGATTGAAGATTGAAGAACGCTCAAAGGGTTCAATGGGAACCCAAGAAAAAGATTGATGATGGCTGTTTCTAGCGTTAGGATTGACGACTATGAGTTTTAGGTCATGCAAAAGAGGTATAAAAAGGATTAGGGTGAAACGGGCTGGCTAAAAGCCCAAAACGTGTTTTTGGTGTGCGCGCGTAGCATGGGCGTGTTGACATTGAGCACGGGCGTGCTGCACGAGAGCACGAGCGTGCTGTCCTGACAGGATCACTAATATGCTCATTTTCTAAGGTTAACTACCCTAAAACACGACTCTAAACATCTAACACAAGCTTAACAACACATAACATATATAACAACAAGGATAACATATATAACAACACTTTATAACAAGCAAGCGAAAACTGGGGTGTTACAATTGCACCCCCTTATAAAAATTTTGTCCTCAAAATTTCTACAAGCTCGGACTTGGTTGGCAGACAACCAGTCCATAACAAAAAGCAACATCTACTAGCTTAAGAGATAAACTCACACAAGATCAACTATGAAGTTCCTTTATTAATGATAAAAGAACAACTTTTACGAAACATGGGAAGGGATAAAAAGCTTACTTACAGGTGCAACAACAACTAAATCATACTCAAGATAGGGAACAAACAACTTAAGTTTTCTAAAACAAAACATGTGAAGCAAACGAAGGAAAAGAAGACAAGGCATTCAAACCAAACAACACAAAATAAGGAGTCCCTTTGAGGAGACTCTTACCTTGAAATAGATCCACGGATTGAGAAGCTTCATCTCCCCTAAGGGTGAAGACTCTCCCACTTGCCTTCAGTCGATTGGGTTGAGAACTCTTGCGGGGTGCTTTGCGGCCCATTCTTCGCCCCACCACAATCACGGCTGATGTGGCCAGATTTCCCACACTTGAAGCAGATGACATCAGTTTCCTTGCAGTCGCGAGTGAAGTGACCCTTTCCACACTTGATTGGCCTAGGGGCAGAAAATCCTCTGTCACTGTTTAACCTCATAGCATACTGTGGCTTTTGCCTGACTTGCTTGAAATTATGGCTTACCGGCGCCAGATGTTGTTCCTCTTTATCTTGCTGAGTTGTCTTCTTGTGACCTTGTGTACTAGAACTCTTACGGTGCGCAAATCTGGACTTGTAGAAGTCTTCAAAGATCCTACACTTGTTCACAAGAACTGGAAAGACTTGAATCTCCTGATAGCTGATGGCTTGTTTGATCTCTGGGCGCAGACCATCTTTGAACTTCACACACTTGGAGCGGTCATCATTCACATACTGATAGGGCATGTAGTAACGAGCAAGCTCCTCGAACCTTGCAGCATACTCCCCAATGAACATGGTCTCCTGCTTCAGAGCCAGAAACTCCACCTCCTTCTTGTCACGGATGTCGGCTAGAAAGTACTTCCCTAAGAAAATCTCCTTGAAGGCAATCCAAGTGACTACGGTGCTTGCAGCTTCCGTACGCTGGTGGCAGTTCTCCCACCAGTGCTCGACTTCCTCAGCCAGCATGAAAGTCCCGAAAGTGACCTTCTGAGAATCAGTGCATGCTATAGCTCAAAAGATCTTCTCGAGCTCGCGGATCCATAGAAGAGCTCCTTTAGGATCATAAGCTCCCTTGAACGAAAGCAGGTTGTTCCTCTGGAACTTGTTCAAACCCTGAAACTCAGCAGCTCCTCCATGATGATTCTGGTTCTGGTTGTTGTTCTGAGCAATGGCATTAGCCAATAGCGTCAAAGCATCAACAATTGCATGGTCGTTTCTACCAGCAATATCTTCCTACACCGTCCAAAGCGAACCACTTAACACAGAAAGTTAAGCAAGAAAAGAAACTAAGGTTCACATAATCCTATATCATCATCCATGCTAGGCATAGATAATCATAACAGAAACATACCCCGGCCTGAAGGACAGACCGGCTCTGAACCCCTTGGATAGCCGATCTACCTTAATCAGTGCTCAACGCTGTTGCAGCGTTCTCAGTTCTGGGAACTTAGCAATTTTTCTAGATTTCAACACTCCAAATCAATCCTAAGGTTCTTGACTAATCCATTGGCATTAATCTCACCCCTCATCAACATCTTTATGTTTTATGCATATCAATTAGACTAATCCTAGTTTTAGGCTTAGCGTTAACATCCCTATGTCTTTTATTGACATAGTTTTAACAGCGGTTCCCATCATACCAATTCATACAATCATGGCATATCAACAACATCATTAACAACATCATAAACGTCATGCCAAGGTCATGTAAATCAATTAAACAATTAACATCATGCATAAACAGTCATAACAACTTCATACAGCAACTAAGGCATACGCACAAAAATAGGGTTATGGGTTAACCCTCATCTTACGCTACCCTAGAACCTATATGTTCATACTAATCCCTTCTCCCCATATCTGGCGTGACGATTCCAGCCTACGAGCCAACAAGAGCAAAGTCCACACTTGACTCCTCCAAACAGGTTCAACAGGTTTAGCGAGCTTTGACCAAGAACGCCAAGGCAAAAGGATAAGTTAGTTTCCCAAACGAGAAAAAGGAAAAGTGAATTAACACAAAGGTTACAAACATACCTTGATTATATCCTTGGGGAACTAATCTGCTAGTTGCCATTTACAGCACTAACACAGGAACAACGAAGTCTGGTTTGATGGGGAGAAAATGGTTCAACACTAACCCAAAGGATTCAAAGAAAAGGATGAATAGGGTTGGTTACCTTAACTCAGAGTAACACTAAGCTAACGGCTTAACCCCAATCACAACAGAAAACACCACAGGGATATGTTCTTGACGAAGAACACCCAAACAAGATTTGGAGGTTGAAGAACACCCAAAGGGTTCAATGGGAACCCAAGAGAAAGGTTGATGACGGTTGTTTCTAGCATTAGGATTGACAGCTATGAGTTTTAGGTCGAGCAGAAGAGGTATAAAAAGGATTAGGGCAAAACGGTCCGACCAAAAGCCCAAAACATGTTTCTAGTGCGAGCGCGTAGCACGGGCGTGCTGACCTTTAGCACAGGCGAGCTGACCAACTAGCACGGGCGTGCTGCATGAGAGCACGGGCCTGCTGTCCTGACAGGATCACTGATAGAGTCATTTTCTAAGGTTAACTACCCTTAAACACGACCCTAGACATCTAACGCAAGCTTAACAACACATAACATATATAATAACAAGGATAACATATATAACTACACTTTATAATAAGCAAGCGAAAACTCGTGTGTTACAATGTAACCATTGTAAAGTTTGCACCTCTGTAGAGTATAACGAAAGAACTCTTCTTCTCTCTGTTCTTCTATATCTTGTACTATTTTGCTATTGTTTTAGTTCTTTTCATAACAGCTTCCAATTAAGGTTGATTTTATAAACATATACTCTTTATACACTACAACATAACGTACTTTCTACTATGTTTGTTTTGACTTTCTACTACGGTTTGACCACTGTAGTAGAAAGATGCGTTGTAGAAAGTCTTTACTTTGCACTACGGTTGGTGAACCGTAGTGGAAAGTTACCTTTCTACTACGGTTATATCTACAAACTGTAGGAGAAAGTGATTTTTTGGACGAAGAAAGTCATCCAGAAAGTGACTTTCTACTACGGTTGTGAGACTCAACCGTAGTAGAAAGTTCACTTTTTACCACAGTTGTGCAATCCAACTGTAGTAGAAAATGGCTTTCTGGATGAAGAAAGATATCCAGAAAGTGACTTTCTACTACGGTTGTGACCATAACCATAGTAGAAAGTCACTTTCTACAACTGGTGTGGTCACAACTGTAGTAGAAAGTGTTTTTTTTAATAATCTCTTCTGTTTTCCTTTCTTCCTTTTCCTTTTTCCATTCAGTTTATACAAACCAGCCAGATCCAGCTCAACAACAATAACAAAAATACTAAACCAAGTTGAACAAACAAATCAACAAAGTGTGTGTGTATATATATATATATATATATATATATATATATATATATATATATATATATATATATATATATATATATATATATGTATGTATATATATATATATATGCTTAATTGAACAAGTGTTAATAGAGATATTTGATTAATTTCTATAGTACTCAATCAATACAAACATGGCAACAAAGTGTCAAAACTAAATACATCTAATTAAGCTACATATATGATTCCTATAAAACCTATATGAATGTCAAACTAATTAAATACATCTAAGCTATATCTTGTTATGATCTTTACAATAGTCAACAAAAAAGCTTGCCCATTTTTCTGTGATGTCCTAAATATCATCATTAGATAGCGGAGCCGGATTGTTGAAAGTCTGCAAGTTCACATAACATAAGAAAAATTAAACATTTTTCTCATCAAGTAATAAAACAAACATAATTTAACTACTCTTGTACTTAAAAATTCTATTAATAATTACCTCCCCCAATTAAGAAGTAATACTCGCAGAGATAATAGTGAACATATGTCTCATGACATAATATCCACACTCCCAGCCGTCACTTTGTCGATGTGACTACAAATGATAAACAATAGTAAATATAAGGTTATATAACTACTACTATATATATAACCTCTAACTGAATCTCGGATTAACTACTTACACGTGGGCAAATCCATTGAGGCTTTTTACTCTTGACCCTACTTTTACCTTCCAAGCTATTACATGCTTGCACAGCTCTGTGATAAACAAATATTGATACATCAAATATTAATACATTGATAAACAAATGTAATATTACAAATTAAGAGTGAAAGAAGCTTGCTTACGTATCAACTATTTCCTTAAGAGCTGTAGGTGGGGTATGGTGCAATGAACACAAGAAGGTGACTTCATTCCGGTGAGGGAAAGAATCGCTAACTGCCAATGCTCCTTGTCGATAACACTCATTTTGGCTGTTACGAATCGTTTGCATTTTTTTTGTCTTCAGTCCCACATTCATAACCTTACCCAGAATCCTGCTAGGGTCCAAGTATCCATACAAGTGGTTGGTGTCATTTGAGACACTTAGGCGATGCATACCCCTATAAGATATTGAAATAAATTAATGTTAATTATAAAATATTGATACTTGTTAATTATAAAACTGATTTACAAATAAAAGTACTTACGTGCACCATAATTGTAGAACGGTAACGCAAAGCCGTTTACCCATGTATAAATTCACCATATTATTCCTAGCGATTGCAAAAAGCCCATTTAATCCCTCGCTGCCCTCGTGCTCCAAAGGCAGAAATAAATCTTCAGAAGTATATTTCATCGCCACTCCAGCCACTTGTAATAACGGAGCAATTTGAGGTGGACCAGCTTTCTCAACATCCTAGACAACAATAAAACATTAGTAAACATCAGTTAAGTTTTTTTTTTTTTGACTAAAAGCATCAGTTAAGTTATTCCAATTAAAAGATATAAAAATTTAGGAATTAATACCTTTGGTGCATGTGCATCATCCTCATCCTCATGTAGTCGACGAAGATCCTTGTCCTCCCCATCTATATCATCCTCATGCTCATGCTCCTCAGCCAACACATGTGCATCATCACAACTCCCCTTTGTGCTCACATTTGCAGAAGGTTGGATACCCGAAGTCTTTTGAGAAAAACCCATAGATGACATATGTTCTCTAACTCCGCCACCATCTCAGGATAAACCTCCTGTCTAACATATGCCATAATCTGCGGAAGAACCTCTCGTCTAACATCTGCAATAACGTGCAGAAGGACCTCCCGTCTGACCTCCTCTCGGATGGCATTGCGGTCGTCATGTGATCGTGCTCCGTGATACGTTTGAACGCCTACAAACCCTCCAACACCAAGGAACGGCCAGGGTGGTCTTCCTTCCCAAGGGCGGTAGCCAAGATATCTCGATGCGAGCTACTAGGAACAAATGATCCTTGGGAGCTCTATTCAATCAGGGACTCCTACAAAATATAATTTACAAAATGTGTGTAAGCTTGTTACAATTACAATAAAAATTGAATAGTTACTTACAATCTTGCCAGAAACAATGCGTATCAACTCTGATGTATACTCCCCAGATGGTTTTTTTCGGGATTTAATCCATGTGACATTGCGTGGTGGAGCTGGAGGATCAACAACCACTACGCCAGATTATACATTGACTGGCGCACCTTTAATAACGTTTATAAGTGAAACGTTATTAAAAAAGAGGCGGAGGACTTTAGATAGTGCTTCCTTGAGGACGCGCTGTTATAGGTTCACTTTAGATAGCGCTTCCTCCCATTTTCAAATATTTTTAATTAATCATAGTTACTAAAACTTCCCACTAACGTGCACTTTCCCTCCTCACTTCACTCCGCGAAGCCCTAGCTCCCTGCCTGCTCCTCGCGCGAACCACCACTACACGAACGCCACCACCTCGAACGGCATTAGGACAAGTTGACAAGCCATCACTACCACCCACGTACCTTGCCTCTCCCTTTCAAACAACAAACCCCACCCACCCACATATACCCGTTTCGTTCACTGCTACCACTCTCCATTTCCATTTTGCGTTGTTTGGACGGTTTCATAAGTTAGGTATGTTTTTCTCCCTTATGTAACACCCCGATTTTCACGCCTTTTAAGATCGGTAAACTATATAAATGCATTTATATTTTATCTGAGTTTTAGAAAATGATTTTGGATAAACCAAAGTCATATTTATACTCTACGCTATCGTAGAGAGCTACAATTAAATTTTGGGTTGAAAACTCAGACGGAGCCCGGTCTGCATTTTCACTGACAGTAAGTTAGGTATATAAATCCATTTCACGTTGTTTGGACGGTTTCATAAGTTAGGTATGTTTTTCTCCCTTATGTAACACCCCGATTTTCACGCTTTCTAAGATCGATAAACTATATAAATGCATTTATATTTTATCCGAGTTTTAGAAAATGATTTTGGATAAACCAAAGTCATATTTATACTCTACACTATCGTAGAGAGCTACAATTAAATTTTGGGTTGAAAACTCAGACGGAGCCCGGTCTGCGTTTTCACTGACAGTAAAATTTTACTGCTCAGAAGACCTAATTTTGAGTTGTGAACAAAACAGTTAAGTTTAGAATCGAATTTCTAACCTTTTTGATAAAATTGGTTTTTCGCACTAAAAAGCGAAATAATAAAGTTATTCGGGTGAAATCTTGAATCGGGTGATGAACGGAGCCGAATTCGGATTTACCGGGACCTGCTAACGGATAAACATGAAGTCACATCAGGTCACATCACCTAGGAACGCGTTCCAGTGTCATGATGGTTTTTAGAAATACCTGGACGCGAAAAGACCAAAATGTCCCTGACCTTTTTCATAATTACCTTTTTACCCTTGTGTGAAAAGACTCTTTTACCCTTTAGTGAAATTTTTTTTGGACATCCTTGCCCCTCCCTTCACCCTTCCCACGCCCCACCTTCATGAGAAGAATTTCTACATTTCCTTCTTCAACTTCTTATTCTCCATGACTTTCTCTCATCTTCCAAGTTGAAGACTTAACCATTTTTGGTGAAATAGGTGTTGATTCTTGTTCATTCTTCATCATTCAAGAGGTAAGATTACTCCTTTGATCCTTAAACCTCATGAATCTTCTCTTGTCTTGTTCGAAAACCTTGATTTCCATGAGTTCCAACTTCAATGTTCAAACTTCAAAAATCCCTAGAAAATTGTAGAAAAATTCTATGATCATGAAACAAATTTCTATGAGCTAGTTTCATTACCCTCTCTCATTATCCAAGAGCATGTAACCAAAAGAGTTCCCTAACCCATATGGGTATAGAGAAGGCCGAAACCTATATATTGAAAAACCTTGAGTTTTTGATTAATTTTTGAGTAATGAGAATTGTTCTAGTGTTAGGTACACCTAAGGATCATTCATCCAAGAGATAGAAAATTTTATACATCTCTAGCTATTTTTGGGAGCATATGGCCGAACCTAGCCTCTAAGGAAATAGGAAAATTTGCGTTGTGAAATGTTGATGTTTGATTTGATTGTGTGAATGTAGTTGGTGTGGAGTAATCGGGTGTGTAATCGGATGACTCGTGGATCAATCAGACGACTTTTATTTCGGAGGAATTCTTCAAGAGGTAAGGGGAGATTAACTCCAATGAGTTTGATAGCCGCATAAGGTTGATTGTTGTATAATTGTGATGGTATTATTGAAGTGATGTTGATGATTCTCTGGTGATGTAAATGTTTGAATTAATTGGTGAATATGTGATTGGATGTTGAAGCATGAATTGCAGCGTTATTGCCTTGGATGAGATATATGTATGATGTTGATTTTAAGATTGATGAATATAGATGCATATATTGAATTGTGATTTCTTTGACTGGATTGGTTGAGAGCATATCATCGGCTATAGCTTGATAATGAAAGATTAAGCTACTTAAAAGTCTTAATCAAAGATTTAGAAACATTTTGATTTGAGAGATGAAAAGCTTTAAGTTAAATGGTATAGTGACCAATTTTACTAAAAGCCACTAAGTTAAGAACTCAAAAAGGAATTTCGAATAAGACTTAGGAAGTTGAGAGTTGGTGAGGAAAATAGTGAAAAGTTGCTTTATCATTATTTTCTAAACATGTTTTACAAAGAGAACGTTTTGAAGAACATTTTAGTAATGTTACAGGAAAGAATCTTCTAAAAGTATTTGACCTTTCAAAGAGAGAAAGTCTTTTTCAAAACAAAAAAAAAAGAGTGTGCTCCAATGAAAATCTTTAGAAAAGTGTTTTAAATAATGGAACCTGTAGAAAAGGCTTTTCAAGCCAAAATCCTTTTGAAATGAATTTTGAGAATTTAGGATTTTAGAAATAGCTTTGCGAAGAAAAGATTTTGTGGAAATAAGTTATAGAGCGAAAATGATCCTTTGTTTATACCAAATAGATTTTGAGTTTTGTTTTCAAGATTTGATCAATGAAAACAAAATTTTGATGAAACTGGTGATTACTCCTTCATGTTATGAAGCACATGAACCTAGTGACCGAGGTGTCGGGCTAGAGTTCTATGAATTGAGCACCTGGACTACTGGTCCTGTGTTTTGAAATGAACGGATTTTGTGTCCTATCTACGAATCTAGTGTCCGCGACGTCGGCCTAGTACTTCACTGATTGAGCACCCGGACTGCGTGTCCTGTGTTTTGAAATGAACGGACTTAGTGTCCTATATGCGAGTCTAGTGTCCACGACGTCGGTCTAGTACTTCGTGAATTGAGAATTTGGACTGCGTGTCCTGTATTTTGAATGAACGGGCTAAAAGTCCTTTAAAACGAGTCATGAGCTGTGTGCCTTGACAAAAAGAAAGAATGAACGAAAAAGAAAACTAAAAACCATGAGTTGCATACATGAGTTGGCCGATGTGCCATTGGAAACGAGTTACAATCCAAGTGGTTGAGAATATGAGCCAGTTAAGACCACGAGGTCTATAGGGGCATCCTGTGTTCGAGACTCCACAAGAGACCGGAGGCATCGCGACCCCGTGCCGTGGTAATCGGCTGCCCAAAACGGATGAAATCAATCAGATACTGGACTATTCAGGATATGGTTATGACGTGATACCCTTGAACAATTGGCGTTCAGACCTAAATTAAGAGGCCGACTCATGAGGACAATTGTGTTATGGGAGTATTCGCGGCTTATCGCTCGATGAAGGGAAGTTAGGAATCTCCGGAGAACATGAATTATAAAGTTAATTGAACTCTCATGCATTTCTTTTAACTTATCTTGATGAATGGGCGTGATCCCACAGAGTGAGATTATCTCATTGTGATATTATGCTGAATGTTGATATTCTATAGCATGATTGTGTTGTATATCGATGTATTATTTGTAATTGTTTTACTTGTGTGGCTATTATGATAAACTTGTGAACGAGTATCTCACACTTGCCTGTAAATGTTGGACACCCTGTTGTGTTTTTGGAAACGTGTACAGATGTTTCTCAACAGTCCTCTGGGTCACTTCGAGACCCTGTAGCTTGAGTTTTCTTGAAGATGACGACGAAGATGTGCGGACTGTTGACGACGAGACCCAGTCTCATTTGTACGATGTATGTTAGGTAGTATGTTCTCTTGTTCTTAGAGTTTCTTTTATCATACCAGCTCTTAGGATTTTTGATGTTTAAGTCAGGTCTTTCGACTATGACTGGCTATGTTGTATATTTTGAGATTTGAAAAGATGTACGCCTTATGGCGAAGTTGAATTACTATTATAAATGATGAGTTTCGATTTGTTTTCATCTGGTTGTTAAAGTTTTTTTTTGGTATCAGAATTCCGCAACTACTCTATTGAGTTATTTTCAAAAGAGTTTTTAATTAACCGAAAAAGAATGTTTGGGATACAAAATGTGACACCGGTTTGGGGTGTTACACCTTACCTTCATTATTTTGTTTTGAACATTTTCTTCTGGGTATTGGTATTGGTATTGATATTGTATTTGAACTTGTGAATTGGTTTCTTCTGAATGTTTTTGTTTCTTTCTCTGCTCTGTGCAACTAATCCAGCGCATTGTGAGCCAAGGAAGCCTCTTCTCTGTCTCCTCTCCCTCTCAACAGCTCAATGCTATCTCAAACCCTATCACCACATTTTTGGAAGGTTTGTCTCTCTTTAATTTTTTTTTTTTGTTACTTGATTTTACTTTTCTGTGATTGTTCTTTGGTTACTTTTGTTCTTTAATCTTGGAAGGTGTGCTCTGTGAAGGTCCCCTGTGCACTGTGAGGACTCTATCTCGGTGAGTTTCTATCTCTATCATTTTTTTAATTTTTCTGGAAAAAAATTCTAAAACTTTTTGTCCTTCTCCCTTACTTGCATTGTAAATGATTTAGTTTTATGTGTTGATTTCTGAAGTGGATATTGTGGTTGACTTATTTTGTAAATTCTGTGTTGGTTTTTAATTTTTTTTTTGATTTAGTGATTTTATTTTGTTGGTTCCTTAATTTAGATTAACATGGATTGTATTTGGGAATGTGTATTTTGATTACTATTAGTTATACTTCTTGGTGTTCACTAATCGACATTCCAACCTCTGATTGTATTGTCTGGGATTGTATATTGTAATATGTTTGAATTAGTTTGAATTGTGTATAGTATTGTACTCTAGGTGTATATTGTAACTTTTTTAATGAATGGAATGAGTTTATTTATATGCCAATTATGTATACTGTATACTGCTGTCTGGGTTTTGCTAAGTGCAGGGAAGAATAGGAGAAAATAGAGCTTATTATTAAAAAAAATGGGAATAAATAGTGCTTCCTCAAGGAAGCGCTATCTAAAACACAAGAATAGACCGCGCTTGCTTGGGGAAGCGCTGTCTATTCCTGGGTTTTAGATAGCGCTTCCTCAAGGAAGCGTTGTAACACCCCAGTTTTCGCTTGCTTGTTATATAAGTGTTGTTATATATGTTATCCTTATATATATATATATATATATATATATATATATATATATATATATATATATATATATATATATGATCTTCTTGAGGAAATCCACAATTCTATCTGTTTTGATCTGCTAAATGCATTTTGGGATAGAAAGAAGCATGTAGTTGATTTGCCTTATGAACAAGGTTTCACTGATAGGCAAATCCCTACCAAAGCTAGACCTATTCAAATGAATCATGAGTTACTCCAATTTTGCCAAAAAGAGATTAACGATCTCTTGCAAAAAGGTTTAATTCGTCAAAGCAAATCACCGTGGTCTTGTGCTGCTTTTTATGTCAATAAGCAAGCTGAAATTGAGCGTGGAACCCCTCGCGTAGTTATCAATTACAAGCCCCTCAATCAAGCGCTTAAGTGGATTAGATATCCAATTCCTAATAAAAAGGATTTACTTAGTCGCTTAAACAATGCAAAGATATTTTCCAAATTTGATATGAAATCTGAATATTATGAAATTGAAGTCAAAGATCCAGAGTATGAAAAGGGCTTAAATTAAAAGGGAGGAAGGGAGAGAGCAGGATAATGGAAAGCAGGAATCAAAACGTTTTACATAATTAAATCAAAACGCAATAATTAAAACACGTGAAAGAAAATATAAAATGAAACCAGAGCGGAGGCAGAGCCTCACCAGGACTGGTGGAGGGAGAAGAGAGAATGCAGTTAATGCATGCAAGTGAGGAAAGATTAAAATTTTATTGAAAATAAAACAAGATTTACAAGATTGGAAAACGAAGAAGAAGAGAAGGGAGAAAATGGAAGAGGGAGGAGGCTCACTTCTCAGAGCGTCTCTCTCTAGTTTCTCTCTCTAAGACTCTCTAAAACTTCGAATGAATTGAAGAGGGACGCAGCCACTCTATAAATAGAAATTAAAAGTTACTATTACAACAGTACGATATCATGACCTATACTATTACAATAATTAAGGAACAGTGCCGGTAGCTTGACTGGAACTGTAGTGTCGGCAGAACAGCGTTGGACCAACAGCGATTGGGTCTTCAGACGGATGAACAGTCTTCAGACGGATGAACAATCTTCAGATATATGAATAGTCTTCAGACGATTTAATAGTACTACTAATCATCATCAGACAGATGAACAGTAGTGTCTATCCCAAAGCAATCATCTTCATTCTGATAGAACAAGTCTGAGTCTTGGGAATTTTCTTGATCATCAGCTTCGTCTTCTGAAGGGGGAAGATTCTGCTTTGAAGAAGAAGTTTGGGCTTCATGTGCTTTTGCTTCTTCTCGTGCCAATTTGGCAATGACTTGTAAATTCTTTGTGAAACTGTCTCTGTTTGTTGAGGCAGCTAGGGCAGCTATGGCCTTTGTTTTTTGATTCAAGAACTCACAAGTTTCTGGATTTGCAGCTTTCATCCATTTTGGGTGTTGCTGTAACCAGAGTTTTACATTTTCGGAGGTAGCAGCAGAGTAATCAAATTCTGCCCACCACTTCACATATGATGCTCTTGATAAAATTGGGTAATTATCAGGGAAACTCTCTTGTTGTTGGTACTTGTATTGCCAATTAAAGATCCATGATAATGCAAAGTTTGAAAAGAATATTAAGCTAGCATTAAAAGTGCTAACTGATGGCTCATAATATTCTTTGAATGTTTGGAAACCCTCAGTAACTTCTGGGGGTAAGATTGTCTTGCTTGGTCCGAAGAATTGCCACCATTGGACGAACCATTCAGGCAAATTATACTTGGTATTTCTCTTGAAGTAGATTAACCAAGAATGTTTGTTTGCATTGTTTTGGTACCAAAACGTGTTGGTCCAAGCAGTTTCGTAATCCCAATAAGTATAACCACAAGGGTCAAAAGGTTGGGAAAACTTTTTAACAATGTTTGGATTCTTTCCAAATTGTTCAGGTGTAAGAACCTTAAGAATCTGGAAAGTGGAATGGGTGTATTTTGTTTGATCCTTAGAGTCACAATAATGTTTAATCGTAACTGAATCGGTATCAACCAAAATAAACTCATAAAATTGTCTAGTTTTCAACATATGATTGGGCTTATAATGAAATCCATAAGGAAAAACTTTGGAAGGAACGTTATTAGGATTATTGTCCCAATAACTTTTCTCCATTTGAAGAACGTTTTTTAAATTGATTTTTAGCAACATAATGAGGTGTTGCTTTCTTGATGGTTTTAACTGATAAGGTTTTATCAGGTTTGGCCGATTGGATTGGGATAGGTGTGTTTGCTAAATCATGAATGAGTTTAGCAAGATTGGTTTCTTGAAAGTCAGGACCACCTTCAAGTTTTTGTTTCCAAGTTCCTTTAGTAAGATGGGTTAGGCCTTGATCTTGGAAAGCCTGAAGGGTTTGGATTGGTATGCCATAATCTGCTTTAGATTGTTTGGCTATTTGAGACGATTGGGCCACTTGGGCTTTGGTTGGCTGTTGGGTGGATGACCCAACTTTTGAGGTTTTCTGGGTGGATGACCCAGATGATTTGGACGCATCTTGGCATTTTTGTTTTGATAGTCCAACAAGGACTAATGGGCCTTTGGCCTTTTTGGAGGTGGAGGCCTTTTTTTTTTGCCTTGGCCTTCCCCTTTACAGAGGAAGAGGTGGAGTCTGGCATTTCTGCCTCTGGTGACTGGCTACTACTTTCCCTGTAAATATTCACGAGTAAGGTAGTCAGGTAGAGAATTGGAAGAGCCTTTGATAAATTCAATATCAAAATCAAAAGCACTTAAGATTGCTTGCCATCTAGCAAAAATTTGTTTTGATGCAAGGTTTTTAACATCTTTTTGCAAAATATCTTTTGCAGCTTTGCAATCTACTCTAACCAAAAATCTTTGATTAAGTAAATCTGATTGAAATTTTGAGATGCACAAAACAATTGCTAAAATTTCCTTTTTAACAGTTGAATAATTTAATTGTGCAGAATTCCAGTGTTTAGAAGTATATGCAATGATATGCTCTTTTTCTGAAATTCTTTGTTTTAAAATTCCACCATAACCAATGTCTGAGGCATCAGTTTCAACAATTTTAAAGGCGGAAGGATTGGGAAGATAAAGGCATGGAAGATCCTTTACCCGAGTTTTGATTGTTTGGACAACATGTGTATGTTTATCTGTCCAAGGAGGAGGTTCTTTCTTAAGCCTATCATGTAAAGGCTTAATAAGAGTACTAATATTGGGGATAAAATCCTTTACATAATTGAGACATCCTAAGAATCTCTGTAATTGGGTTTTATCAATTATCTGGTTAGGAAATTTATCCGCGAACTCTATGGCTCTATGGATAGGAGTTATTGTTCCTTGATAAATTGTATGACCAAGAAACCTAACCTGCGTTTGAAATAACCGAATTTTGGGTTTTGACACAGCTAAACCATTTCTCTTAATGATTCCTATAAAAATCCTAGGATGTTTGAAATGCTGGTCAATGGATTGAGAAAAGACTAGAACATCGTCAATGTAGACAATGGTAAAGCTTGAATAAGGATTGAAAATATCATTCATAATTTTTTGGAATTCTGAAGGAGCATTTTTGAGTCCAAAGGGCATTACATTCCATTCGTATTGCCTAAAGGGGACAGTGAAAGCTGTCTTGTAACGATCACTATCTTTGACTTCAATTTGATAATATCCAGATTTCATATCAAATTTGGAAAATATCTTTGCATTGTTTAAGCGACTAAGTAAATCCTTTTTATTAGGAATTGGATATCTAATCCACTTAAGCGCTTGATTGAGGGGCTTGTAATTGATAATTAAGCGAGGGGTTCCACGATCAATTTCAGCTTGCTTATTGACATAAAAAGCAGCACAAGACCATGGTGATTTGCTTTGACGAATTAAACCTTTTTGCAAGAGATCGTTAATCTCTTTTTGGCAAAATTGGAGTAACTCATGATTCATTTGAATAGGTCTAGCTTTGGTAGGGATTTGCCTATCAATGAAACCTTGTTCATTAGGCAAATCAACTGCATGCTTCTTTCTATCCCAAAATGCATTTGGCAGATCAGAACAGATATAATTGTGGATTTCCTCAAGAAGATCTTGGATCCTCTTTTTGATATCAGCTTGGTTAAGTTTTAAGTCAATGCTTTTAAAAGAAACTTCTTCTTTTAAGAAATTGACTTGATTTTGCTTATGGTGAAGAAAGTTTAAGTTTCTCACCAAAGGTTTTCGTATGAAGGAGAAAATAATCTTCTTACCCAGATGTTGAGTAGAAATTCCTTCATTGGTGATTGTTAAAGGGAAAAGTGACCTTATGAACGGTGTTCCTAAAATCACTTCATTTTTGAGATCTTTAACAAGTAAAAACGGGGTTTCTACTTTAAGACCATGATTTTCAATTATGGCTTTGGATAATTTGAAATTGATCCTAAGTTTTGAGCCATTAGCTGTACAGTACTCAGCCTTTCGGAGGTTTTCTCAAAATATTTAGTAGGAATTAATCCTTCTAAAATACAATTTGAATCAGCACCAGTATCAAACAGGGCTGTAGTATTAAGAATAAAATCATCAATGATAATTCTAATCTTAATATAGAACTTCTGAATTCTTAATTGATTAATAAGATTCAAAAATTCTTGATCTTTGTCAGTGTAATTGTCTTCATTATCCGAATATTGACTAACACTTTTTTCGAAATTGGGTTGAGATAGATTTTCATCATCTGAAGGAGGTTCAGAGGATTGATTATCAAGTTGAGATAAAATAAGCTTATGAACCGCTTGTTCTTGTTTTATCTCTTTGATTTCTTGTTTCAGATTCTTGATCTCTTCCTGGAGATCTTGAATTGTGATAGGTTTTTGTTGTTTAGAATCTAAACGTTTGAGGATTGTTTTGAAATCAAATTGATCTTTGATGATGGCTTTTCCTTTAGCCTTAGGTTCCTTCTTCATAGAAGCAGAGAACCTTTCAAAGTACCTTTTCCTTTCATCTTGGTCAGGAATGGCATTAATGACTTCAAAAAGGAGATCTTGATCCTTAGTTAAGACATTAATTTCGTTAGAAGACTCAGAAGCTTGGCTTCCGATATCATCTTCTAAAATATGACTGAGATTTTCAGAAGAATCACCATTTGATCCATCTGAATCATCGGATTCTATAAGAAGATTGTTCAGTTGTTCCTTAACTGTGGGTTCGAGATTTAAGGCTTTAATTTTCTTTTTAAGCCTACAATATTTGCTAATATGGCTTGGCTTACCACAACTATAGCAAATGGTTGATTTCTTTGGAATTACGATGTCAATTGCAGGTTTTGATTTAAACTCTTGCTTGAGTTTTCTTGGAGGAGTATTCCTTTTGTACCTAGTATACTTGGTATACTTTGGTTTATGGACTTTGTTGGTTTGGTGAGATTGATGATGTTTGTGGGAGGACTTTGGTTTGTCTTTTGGACAAGGGGCATTCCGAATTGTTGGCAGAATGATCCTAAATCCTTCTTTGGTGCCTTTTCTTTTTGGAATTGATTACGAACTCTATCTTCTTGACAAAGTCGTGTACCTATTTTTTGGATAACTGCAATGAGTTGGCCATAGGTTAATTTATCATAAGGGATTTTTCCCTCAGGGGCATGAGCTTGGAGTTCATCCCTAACAATGTCTCCTAAGGCAGTAGGAAGACCTGTTACAAATTTTTCTTTCCAGAGACGATCCTGACAATCTTCTCTGGTGTAAACCCTTGTTAGGAAGGTATCTCTTACCACCTAAAATCTGATAAGGATCTACATTTGAGATTGGCTAGTAAATCAGCTGTTTTGTTTTTCCATACTGAGGTATTTCCAATGAAATGTTCAGCAATAGAAAAGATTAAGGTGTTGATCGCATTAGGGATGGATTCACCATCACTTGTGATTGGTGTCCCATCAGTTTGGGTTTTGATGGCAGTAAAGACTTCTTCTTTCTGCTCATCAGTGAAAGAATGATCCCACCATCCTTTCAATTTGCCAGTAAATCCTGCTACGAGGATATTACAGATTACTTCCTCAGAAGCATCATTAGCAACTTGATAAGCCGTGGCCATCATTGTCATATGCTGCAATGTGGTCATGATTTGATATTCAGGCAAGCCATCTATGTTCCATTCGTAGATATTGTTGGCATTGAAGCTTTTGAATGTCGGGGGTTTTTCTTCTAAGAGCAAATCTAGGGGAGTTGCTCTTGGGTAGTAAAGCTTTGTGGATTTCTTCCAAGGTTTGGAGAAAACCGGATTGATATTAAAAGGGTTTTTGTTTCTTTTATTCTTGATGAAGAAGCCACAGATTCCCGATCTGAGCTAGTTTCATCAATTACATTGATGGTTGGACCTTTGCTTCTTAGTCCATATGGAATTTGGGTTTGTTGTCCAGAACCTTGTGGTGAATCTGGTACCACAATATTTTGTAGTCCTTCAACCTTTTTGATATGATCTACTTTTGATTCAGTTTTGACTTCTAGATCACGAAGAAGTTTTAGACTTTCTTTAAACTTCTTAGTAACCTTGAAGGGTTTGAATAAAGGTTTATCGAAAGGTTTTTCTACTTCAATTTTGGTTCCCGAAGAGGATGGTAAAGCAGAAACATCAGATTTAACCCTAGTACCTTAAATTTGAAGATACTTATTGGTATAGTTGGATTGTTCCATCAATTTTTTGATGTCTTGAGATGAAACCGGTTCGGTGACATCTTTAGTTTTGAAAGGAGAAGCTATGATTGGAGTTGTATCATCCTTAGGATCTTTGATCCCTGGGAGTTGGAAAGATATATTTGGGGGTAGTTCTGTCTTAACTAACCCACCATTTTTCAAATGCCAAACAGTAATGACATTTGTTGACTTATCCTCAGTCAATGTTATTTTCCAAGGATAATTAATGTTATGTTTGACCAGATAAACATGAAACCAGTCAAAAAATTGGATGTTCTTCCTAACATTGTTAAGAAAGGTGTAATATTCATCTTGAATATTTTTTCGTTTTGTTCACTTGTAATGTTGAAAGAACCACTCTCTTTGAGGTTTCCATTCCTCAGAGTAAAAGCTCTTTCTTAGGGATTCTTTATCAAAATGGGTCTTATAATTCATCATTAAAAGACGCATTAATAAAGGAGTATGTTGGAGACTGAATTGATTTTCCATCATCATCTTCAGCCTGATAAATTGGTCTAGGGATGCTAGATGAGGTATCTAGGCCCTGTAAATTAATGGATTGATTTGATGATTGTGATAAGGCTGAGAAAGATTGCCTTGATGGTACAGACCTGAAAATTTCAGATCTAATACTTGGTGTTCTAAAAGAACTAAAAGAATTTCGCCTATCAAAGACTAATTCTACTTGTCCTGATTGAGATTGAATAATTTGATTAAAGTTTGATGATTCCCTGGGCAAAGCTGGGGTAGCTTTATCCAGAACCCATCTTTCTGGTAAGACTACGCCAGAGGATTGTTTTTGGCACAATAATATTGGCCTTAGTAACGTCAGTGAGAAACAAGGTTGTTTCTCCAGTTGTTTTTGTTTTGAGGACTTTAGAGTTACAAGAATTCATTACTTTGTATTGAATCCTGTAAAGTAAAGCCGCTGGTATAGATCCGTGTTTCATGTCTAAACCACAGATCTTGATGTTTAAGAACAAAGAATCCAAGATATTTCTATCTTGTAAACTTAAAGTTCTATTTGGATAACAATTGAAGTAAATTGGACCCTGAC
Organism: Ammopiptanthus mongolicus; assembly: GCA_039655645.1. Taxonomy (NCBI): domain Eukaryota; kingdom Viridiplantae; phylum Streptophyta; class Magnoliopsida; order Fabales; family Fabaceae; genus Ammopiptanthus; species Ammopiptanthus mongolicus. The sequence goes on from CM077347.1 coordinate 69,381,054, forward strand.
TTAGGCTAGTTTCAACTGTTCCTAAGAGAGAATCCTCAAATTTGTTATGCCTAATATCTCTTAAGCACATTAAGATTGAAGCGTTTAATCCTTCTCGGATTAAAGGTTTAACAGCTACCTGAACACATCCAATGTGGAGGTATCTGTATTTTTGTTTGTGATTTTTGATTGTGTCCATTGAGAGAAGATGAAATTCTTCACTCTCTGGGTTGATTGGTATGTTTTTCTCTACTGTTTTGATGACATAGTCAGAATGCAGGAAAAATCTGCCTTCTGGCTTGTAGAGTTCTTTTGTGAGAATCTTTGGATTTCCCAGTTATCAATATCTTGATTGATATTTTCAAAGCAGATTTCTTCGTTGAAGATACTGGTCGGATTGTTAGGAATCTCAGATTCCTGGAGAGATGAAGAAGAAGGTTGGGAGGAGCGGAAAGAAAGCTTAGAAAAGGAGCAAGACAACATATTTTATGTGTCTGGTATCTTTGCCTTCCTTTGGTTCCATAGAAGATAATAGTATAGATCCAAATCAAATCTTTCTGAATATTTTCTTCATAAAGATGTACAAACATATACAAAAGCATATGAACTTATTATTCTTAACCAAGGCTATACCTTAAACTTAACCAAAAGCAACCTGGGCATCATATTTTACTTATCTTGCTTCAGCATGGGCAAATTAGACTTACTGCCTCTTTTAACCACAGCGAGGACTTACAGCTACAGCTCAAACAAGATAAATCAAATATATGCTATATGGTTCTTACCCAGTTAAGAGGTACACTAACCAGTTAATAATCATAAGCTCAAAATAAAGAGAAGGTAGGAGGCAAAGCCTTCCATAAAACTCTTTTTTTTTTACCTTAGAACGAGTCAGATCAGTGATCCTGACAGGGTGGCACGCCCATGCCAGTTGATCAGCACGCCCATGCTAAAAGTCAACACGCTCGTGCTTTACGCGCGCACCAGAAACGCGTTTTTGGCTTTAGGTTGACCCGTTTTGTCCCAATCCTTTTTATACCTCTTTTGCTCGACCTAAAACTCATAGGCGTCTATCCTAAAGTTAGAAACATCCGTCTTTTACCTTTCTCTCAAGTTTCCATTGCATCCTTGAGCGTTCCCAATCCTTGTTGGGTGTTCTTCATCAAGAACACATCCCTATGGTGTTTGCTGTTGCGTTTGGGGTTAAGCGGCTAGCTTAGTGTTACTCTGAGGTAAGGTAACCAACCCTGTTCGTCCTTTTCCCTTGAATCCTTTGAGTTAGTGTTGAACCGTTTTCTCCCTGTCAAACTAGACTTCGTTGTTCGTGTGCCGGTGCTGTGAACGGCAACTAGCAGATTAGTTCCCCAAGGATCTAATCGAGGTATGTGCATAACACTTGTGTTAATTCCCTTCCATGTTCTTGTTTGGGAATTAACTTATTCTTTTTGCCTTGGCGTTCTTGGTCAAAGCTCGCTGAACCTGTTGAACCTGTTTCGAGGTGTCAAACGTGGACTTCGCTCTAGTTGGCTTATAGGCTGGAATCGTCATGCCAGGTATGGGGAGAATGGATTAGTATAACATATAGGTTCTAGTCTAGCATAAGATGAGGGTTGACACATGACCCTATTTGTGTGCTATATGCCTTAATTGTTTTATGGAGTTTTTATGGTTGTTTATACATGATGTGTATTGTCCAAATGATTATATGATCTTGGCATGACATTTATGATGTTGTTCATGATGCTATTTATGATGTTGCTTATGATGTTGTTGATATGTCATGATTGTATGAGTTGGTGTGTTGGAACTACTGTTAAATATATGTTAATAAAAGACATAGGGATGTTAGCGGTAAGCCTAAAACTAGGATTAGTCTAATTGATGTGCATAAAACATAAAGATGATGATGAGGGGTGAGATTAATACCAATGGATTAGTCAAGAACCTTAGGATTGATTTGGAGGGTTGAAATCTAGAAAAGTTGCTAAGTTCCCAGAATTGAGACGATGTAACAGCGTTGAGCACGCATGTGCTCATTATCGGCATGCCCGTGCTCTTAGCCAAGTAAAAGCCAGCACATTCGTGTCGGAAAAACGAGAAAACTGACGCTATTTAGCACGCCCGTGCTCTCGCACAGCACGCCCGTGCCAGTTGGCCAGCACGCCCGTGCTCAAGCCATGCCACTGTCAGAATTAAGAAAACTTCACCGTTTTAAATAGAGATTTAATACCCTTTTTGGAATAAAAGTATGATATAAGAGATTATAAAATACGACCTTTAGGATAGTTAATGAACTAGGACAATGATATGGTAAAGTGTAATAATAGAGACTTAATAAAGAGATTAATTAATGAGAAGATGATGTTATCGGTAACGACGTACTGTCACCGATGTTGTTGATTAAATCATCCTTGATGCTTAATGGTCAAGATTGAAGTTGATAAATGACCTTTGATGCTTATTGGTCAAAGTTGATAGCCATTGTTAATGATGTTGATGGAGGTGGTTGCTATGTTGTTTGTGTTAGCATTGCATGCATTAATGACATGGAGTTTTTAGATGGACGGAAGAAAACGAGGAGACATAAAAGTTCACCCGAGAGTTTGGTGGACAGGCAACTCGTGGGGATTCATCCGAGAATAAGGTGAATCCTTACTCATGGGGGTTCATCCCAAAGTAAGGTGCACAACCAGTGTTGAGAGTTCACCTAAGAGTTAGGTGGATAGGAAACTCGTTCAGATTCATCCGAGAGTAAGGCGAATTGTTACTCATGGGGGTTCATCTGAGAGTAAGGTGAACAGCCAGTGTTGAGAGTTAACCCAAGAGTTTGGTGGACAGGCAACTCGTGGGGATTCATCCAAGAGTAAGGTGAATCGTTACTCATGGGGGTTCATCCGAGAGTAAGGTGAACAACCAGTGTTGAGAGTTCACCCGAGAGTTTGGTGGACAGGCAACACATGGGGATTCATCCGAGAGTACGGTGAATCGTTACTCATGGGGTTCATCCGAGAGTAAGATGAACAGCCAGTGTTGATGCATGATGGTTAACAAGTTTATGTACTTTGAATCGTCTTCCTGAGTTAGTTATTGGATCCACATTCCATATGGAGTAGTAGAGTAGTTATGCATCGCATGGCATGTTTATAATGTGATATGATGGAATGTGTTATAACATGTATGTTGTATTATGATGTTTATATACTGCATGATCATCTTGCTAATTGCTCTATGACAGCTTATGTTTATACGTACAGTTCCTTACTCCCTATTTGTTGTTGTTGTGTTTTGCATGTACCTTTGGTTATGCAGAGGATGGTGAGCAGCCAGCTGAGGAGTGATCCCGAGGAGATCGCTTGCTCATAGTATAGTTTAGTTATGTTAGTTGTTTTCCGATGTAATATTGGTAGTGGTTACCAGCTCTGATTATGTGACATCGGGTTTTGGGTTTTGTTTTATGTTATGTTTTTCCGCAGTTTTTATTTATGTTTTAAACATTTTCGGATCATGTGTACTTGCTACCTTTTGTTTTAAAGTTTTTATTTTAACTTGCATGCTTTACTTTATATTTATCATATGCGGGGTAGCAGGTGTCACAAGCGCTATCTAATCTTGGGTTTTAGATAGCGCTTCCTAAGGAAGCGCTATCTTTTCTACTTTTCATAGTGCTTTTTTAAACGACACTGTTTATTCAACTTTTAATAGCGCTTGATTTAATAGCGCTTAGAAGCGCTATTAAATACAAAAAATAAACGCTATTAAAAGTCTTTTTTGTTGTAGTGAACAACCGGAGGATCAGCCGAAGGATCAGACCGGCTTGCTAATTCCTCTCGACGTTGTTCTTCCATCAATTTCTCCCTAAGTTTTCCCCGCGAGACAATCTGTGAGGATGGACATTATTTTATGGATTGCTTGGGCCTTTTTCTTTTTCTCCTATTATAAATAACACATGAACAACTGAAGTTAGTAAAAACAAATAAATTTTCCTGATACAATAAAAAACTATAATTAACTGCAACTAACCTCAAAGGCAGGGTCCCATCGGATCTCAATAAACTCTGCCACGTATCCTCATCAAGGAACAAGCACATCTCACAAGTAGTTTTGTCCGACTGCCCATATTTGAATCTGCTAGTGAGGTCTGACTTAAATTGCCTCGAGTGCCCACACACATAAGAAATCCATCTATTCTTCATTTGCTTAGTATTCAGTACATCGTCGGTGAGCGACATTACACAACAAAATGGAGAAATTAGTTAGTGATAAGAATATGACTAAACACAATAAAAACAAACATAGATAGTAATAGTGATATACCGTAATACTTTCCCAAATCTGGTTCTTCACCATCTCCGGCATGTAACACCCCGATTTTCACAGCTTTTTAAGATCGATAATTTATATAAATGAGTTTATATTTTATCCGAGGTTTAGAAAATGATTTTGAATAAACCAAGATCATATTCATACTCTACATTATCGTAGAGAGTTATGGTTAAATTTTGGGTTGAAAATTCAGACGAAACCCGGTCTGCGTTTTCACTGACAGTAAGATTTTAGTGATCAGAGAATCTAATTTTGACTCGTGAGCGAAACAGTTAGGTTTTAAATCGAATTTCCAACGACTTTTGATATTTTTTGCTAAAAAGGGAAATAATATAAGTTATTGGGGCGAAATCTTAAATCGGGTAAACAACGGAGCTGAATACGGATTTACCAGGACCAGCTAACAGATAAACTTGAAGTCACATCATGTCAACTCACCTAGGAAGGCGTGCCAGTGACTCACCCAAAGTCATGATGAAAACGAAAATATCTGAAACGCGTTCACACTAGGAAAAGACCGAAATACCCTTGACTTTTAACTAAATGACATTTTTGTCCCTAGGTGAAATGACTCTTTTGCCCCTTAAGTAAACAATTTGGACCCTTTGCACCTCCATTCCCCACGCCTAAACCTCCTTCATGAAAGGCCATTCACTCCATTTCCTCACAACCTCCATCATCTTCATCATTTTCTCTCAAAACTCTCTCATTTCTCAAAGAAAGTGTTGGATTCTTGCACATTTTAATCATCCAAGAGGTATGACTTACTCTCTTTGATCCATGAGCTTCATTTCTTCACTCATTTCTTGTTTTCAAGCCATGGTCAACATGTTTAAAGTTTCTATGTTCAAAAATCTCTAGAAAATCATAGAAAAATCCTTTTAATGCGACAACAATTTCTATGATCTAGTCTCATCATCCTCTATCACTATCCAAGAGCATGTAATCAAATAACATGTCTAGCTATATTTTCAAGGAAGTGGCCGAACCCTAGCTTGTGGGAAACCATGAGTTTTGTTTCAAGTTTTTGTATAATGAAACTTGCTTTAGTGTAATATATGCTTTAGGATCATTCATCCAAGAGTTAGAAATTTTTAGACATCTCTAGCTTATTTTTCTAAAAAGGGCCAAACCCTAACCTTGATTGGTTGGATGGGTTTTGGTTCAAATCTTTGGTAAATGGCTATGGATTATGTCTTTATCATGCTTAAGGATCATTGATCCAAAAATTAGTAAAATTTTAACATCCTTAGCCTAATTACCTAGTGAAGGCCGAATCATAGTCCACATGAATTAGATGAGTTTTGTTGGATTGTATTAATTTTTGGTTGTGATTTGTTGTGAAGGATGAGACGGTGTTTGATTATTCTAAGCGTTTACGGTTGCCAGTTCCGAAGCCGCAGTCAGAGTTGCACGTGGAAAAATTGTTCAGGTGGGGGAAAGAACCATAATATCGTCGGGGAGGGAAGAATAAAATAGTTTATATTGATATGCGTAGGGCGACCTAAACCCTACTAGTGGTTGAGTGATCGATATGTTGATTTTTTTTATATGTCGAGGTTGTATGCTTGTGTATTATTATACTTAACATGATAGATGTTGATATGTATGTTGTGCCTTGTAACATGCGTAGGGTTACTTGAGTACATACCTATGAATTGATAAGTTGATATGCTTACTTGAGTATTTAGTATGATGAACATGATTATTGAACATGATTATGGTTGCTTATGGTATGATGTTGTGATTACTGTTGTATGAGTAGAGATAGGTAGTAATTTCTGATAAATTGGGAGATGAACATGTGATGAGGAATTTGAGGATATATATGTTGTAGTGCTCAACCTAGATATCTTGTTGATATATTTATGTTGAGATATAAAGTTGACACCCGGTTATACCAGAGAAATTTGGTTGTAGTTGCGTACAAGTTGTGGTTGGGACACTAAGTTGTTGATCTCGAGATGAGTTGGTGAGGTTCATGTTGCATTGTTGTTGTTCATCATTGTGTTGGCATATGGGCGATCGATCTTGTCTGCGAGGAGATGATCGTACCCATCAGTTGAGTTGATAACGGGTGAATATCCCGACCTGGCCTGCGGGTGGGGGGATATGTCGTTACCGTAAGTTGACTTGTTGACTGGCGAATATTCTGACTTGGCCTGGGCGGGGGAATATGTTGCACCCATGAGTTGAGTTGAGCTTGAGGGCTGGTGGCCAAACCCAGCATTACGGGGGGTGGCATAGTGATGAACGAGACATCTTGATCTGTTGGGGATGTCATGTCATGGCCGCGTCCATATAGTTGTTAGATGCTTGAGAGCGAGAGACAGTAGCTAATAAAGAATAACTTGGGAGATGATTGCTTGACACTGTCGTGCTGTTGTGTGTTGCTATCTATATATCTTATTTTATAGCCGTTTACCTATCTATGATGTATTGTTGTTTCTTACCTCCCGTATTTCTCTATGTTGTATCTTATTTATTCTTGATCACATGAGAAGATTCTGTTGAGGAGTTGCCAGAAGAGATTTATGGCACGCTTGTTGAGTCTGATGCTAGCGGGAGAGTCCCAGATCCCAGTGTTTGGAGACTTTGAGTTGTTGTACGAGGATGACGACCGTTTCTGGGAGATTGATTACTCCCAGCGACGAGTGGTGTATACGGTCCCGACTACCGTATACATTAGAGTCTTGTTTGGGTAGCCAGTCTTAGTTTTGTTATGGCCAATACATGGGTTTGAGCGAAATGTATTTTTGGGGACAGGAGAGGAAGTCTTATGTATTTCCTTGTTATTATGCTTCTGTTGGTATATGTTACTAGTTGCGTACTCTGTCAGTTGATGTTGTTGTAGACTCTACTGATGGAGCCAGTACTTTATATATATACACATAGACGTATGGTTGTGGTATCAGTGTTGTGTTGGTTGTTTTTAATTATTCCGCATTTCTATATAATCACGCTACGTTGTAACTTAAAGAATGTGAGTTTGGGTTACTAAATGGGACCTCCGAGGAGGGGCTATCTCATTGAGTGGTATCGGAGCAGTTTGATTCTTAATCAAGCACTGCTTGGGTTAAGTTGTGATTTCTGGTTGTGTCTAGCTGAACCCGCATTGGGTATTAACTATACTTAGAAGTTGGGTAGAGTGTCCGATACGCGAGTTATCGTAACAGGTAATGGTTTCGAGCATTTGCAAGGCATATGATGCGTGTATATGATAATATGGTCTTGTATGTCTTACAAATGTGAGCTGATAATTTCTTTCACAGGAAATTAAATGGCTCGCGAACGAGTTAGAGGACGTGGCAAAAGGGCCACAGAGAGTGCCGCTGAACCTAGAAATGATAACCAGGAAAATTTTGACGTTGCTGATGGGGTAGAGTCAACTGAAACCCTAAGGACAGTTAGGAGTTGGCAATGGCAATGCTACATCCGAAAACACAGAACGCTCAACTGTTGTAGGTGACCATGCAACAGCAACAGAGACAGAATCAGCGAGGTGGAATGGAGACGGAAGACGCTGGACTAAATACTTTTCTGAAAGGGAAGCCGCCACAATTTAATGGTGACTTCAATCCGAAAGGAGCAAAACTCTGGATACAGGAGCTTGAGAAAATCTTCACGGCAATGCATTGTCGTGAGAATAGGAAGGTGACCTGTGCATCCTTCATGCTGGTGGGAGGTGCAGAGATATGGTGGAAGGGCAAGCAGAGAATGCTTGAAGCATAAGGAAGAGTGATTAACTGGGGACTGTTTCGGGAATGCTTTCTGGAGAAGTATTTCCCCAGAATGATGAGAAGAGAAAAAGAGAAAGAGTTCATGGGTCTGGAACAAGGAACCATGTCTGTTGGTGAGTACGTTGTGAGGTTCGAAGCGCTACTCAAATTTTCTGAGTTTTATCAGTCGTTTCCCGATGAAGAGTGGGTGTGTAGACATTTGGCGGACGGTCTGAAGTATGATCTACAGAGGGTGATTGCACCATTGAATATCACCCGGTTACCCGAGATGTTGGAAAGATGTTCTGTCATTGAGAACATCAATAAGAAAAGAGAATTGCAACAAGGTAGAACTGGAGGACCTACCCTGATATTCGATCATAAAGGTCGAGGAGGAAAAGGAAGGTTCTAGACAGGGCGGAAACCTTATGACCGTCAAACAACAAGACCAGCTGAAGCACAACTACAACCAAGTGGATGCTTTAGGTGTGGACGATCAACTCTAATTCGAGCATTGTTTATGGATTACATGAACCGGATTTTTCGACCGTTCTTGGATAAGTTTGTAGTTGTGTTCATCGACGACATTCTTATTTATTCCTTTAATCGGGAAGAACATCAGGAACATCTTAGGATTGTGCTTCAAGTGTTAAAGGACTGACAGCTTTATGCAAAGTTGTCCAAGTGTGAGTTTTGGTTGGAAGAAGTGCAATTATTAGGTCATTTGATTAATCAAGATGGGATAGCTGTAGATCCAGCAAAGGTTGAAGCTATGGTACAATGGGAAAGTCCTAAGTCGGTAAGTGAGGTACGAAGTTTTCTAGGCTTAGCTGGTTATTATCGAAGTTTCATCGAAGGATTCTCGAAGATTGCGTTGCCTATGACGTAGCTAACAAGGAAGGGAATATCCTTTGTATGGACGGATGAATGTGAGAAAAGTTTCAAGAGCTGAAGAGGAGGTTAACCATATCACCAGTGCTGACGTTACCAGATTCTTTAGGACAGTTTGACGTATGCTGTGATGCGTCATACCAAGGATTGGGCTGTGTCTTGATGCAAGAAGGGAGAGTGGTGGCGTATGCTTTGCGACAACTAAGAGTTCACGAGAGGAACTATCCGACTCATGATTTGAAATTAGCAGCTATAGTGTTTGCTTTAAAGATATGGCGACACTACCTTTATGGAGCTAAGTTTACAGTGTACAATGACCAAAAGAGTTTGAGGTACCTCTTTGATCAAAAGAGTTAAACATGAGACAAAGAAGGTGGATGGAATTCATAAAAGATTATGAATTTTATCTACAGTACCATCCAGGAAAAGCAAATGTAGTAGCAGATGCGTTAAGTAGGAAATCCTTGTACGTATCTGCTATGACAGTAAAGGAGTTGGAACTGCTTGAACAGTTCAGAGATCTGAATCTAGGTATAGGATTATCTAGAGATAAGATACGCCTAGGAATGGTCACAATAACGAGCGACTTTTGGTTATCAATCTCACATCGCCTATTTATTGTTGGCCGCATGCTAATCCTTATTTTGCTCTGCTAGGGTTTGCATGGTGATTGCACCATGACAACTTTTTCAGATTGCCCATGGGAACTATTGTTCCCCGATTTGAACATTCCTCCTCCTTCTTCATCTCATTCTCCTAAGCTTAATATTTCCTCTATTTCTCCTTCTTCTCAATCTGCTTTATCTCACGTAAAGAAAACATTTGCGCAGGCATTGAATAATGCATGTGATGTGCCATTGAGTCAACTCCTTATCCCATGTATGAAGGGAGATGTGGTTGCTGTTAAAATCCCTCAAGAAGAATATATAGCTGGGGTTGAAGGGTGCAAAATTCATTTGCATGGTCGACTTGTTTTAACAAAGGGTGATGCTCCTATTAAGATTGCTGATTTACGTATGAAATTTCAAAAACGATGGAAGTCTATAGGAAACTGGCGTGTGACACCCATTGGAAAGGGTTTTTATGAATTTGCTTTTTCCTCCATTGAAGACTTGAGGAGTGTTCTTGCTATGGGATCTTGGCCAATGAATCCAGGATCGTTAAAGGTTTTCTCATGGACTCCGGACTTAAATCCCCATTTTGTGAAGCAAACCAATTGCCAATGTTGGATTCGTATTTATTGTTTACCTCAAGAATACTGGAGAAAAAACTCTCTGTTTGCTATTGCCAGAGGAGTGGGAATCCCATTGGCCCTTGATGAAGCCACGAGTAATAGATATTTGGGTCATTATGCACGCATTTTGATAGAAGTTGACTTATCAAAACCCTTGCAAGATCAGATATTAGTTAAGAGCGATAACTATGCCTTTCTGGTTGATATCCAGTATGAGTATCTTCCTCCCTTCTGCAGTTCTTGTGTTACAATTGGGCACGCTGTTCATGATTGTAAGAATAATCCGAAATATCAAGAAATCAAGAAGGATCAAGTTAGTAAAAAGAGTAATACTGTTGACTTGCCTCCCAAGAAAACAGTTCTTCGATATGTTCCTAAGCAACAATATATTGCTAGTGATCAGAATGGGAAAAATATAAATAATGATGGTGAGCCTAGTAATATTAATGCTGTCATAAATGAGTGTGTTAATGAGGCTGATCTGATAATGCTAAATGATGAAAAACAAGAAGAGGATAATATGTTGCATCAGCCTGATGACACTCATGTTTTGAATAAGGATCCTATTATTGAAGATATCAGAGTTCTTGAAGGAAATAAAGGTTCTTTCCTTCTAAGTAATACTCCTTATGTGTTGGAGCAAATTGCTGTTGAGGCTGCTACTGAGGAAAAATCTGAATCCTTTGTTCCTAATTCTGAGCCCAATTCTCCTAATGCTGATGCTTCCAGTGGCTTCCAAAAATTTGCCTCTGTAGAAGATGCTATAAATGGTCAAATGTTTCAAACCCCTCATAATATAGACAATCCTGTGGTTGCCAGAGATTTACATATTGCGACTAGAGGGAAGTTTTGGGACAAGGATCAATGTGATGATCAGCACAGCTAGGATAATACTGCTCAAGATGATTTCATAGATATTCAGGATGGTACAAATGATGTTTCTAATGGCTCTAAATATTTAAATACTTCTCAAGATCAAGTGAAAGAGGCAGAGTTCTTTCAGGTTTTGTCAAAATCAGGAAAAAAGAAGTTAAGGCAGAGGAAAAAGAGGACAGAAAATTTAAAATCTGCTGGTTATACAACCCGATCAAAGGGTGGAATGTCTAAAGCTGGTCAATAATGAAGATCTTATACTGGAATATAAGAGGTATTGGTAACTTAGATTCTAGATTAGTTCTTAAAAAGCTTTGCTATCTTCCTAAGCCAGACTTCTTATTTATTTCAGAACCTTGGATTGAATATTCTAAGCTTTCAAAAAGTTTTGTTAATAGCTTAAATTTAAAGTTGTTTGCTACTAATGATAGGGGAACCATTGCTCCAAATATTTGGTGCTTTGCAAGACCTCCTTTGATCCTGTTATCCTTGTCAGTTCTGATCAGCATGTGTCTTTCTCAGTTTTTGTTGAAAGAGGAGTTGTTTATTTCAGCAATCTATGCTTCAACTAATTACATTGTAAGAAGATCCCTCTGGAATGAGTTGACTACTCTTGAGTCAAATAATCTTGGACCTTGGTACTTTATAGGTGATTTCAATGCAATTCTTGGAGCTCATGAATATAGAGGTAGAGGATCTCCCAGTAGAATTTCCTGTGTTGAGTTTCGAAATTGGTCTGATGCTGGACAGTATATTCATATTAATACAAGAGGTTCTCAGTTCACTTGGACTAATGGTAGGAAGCAAAGTGCTTGATAGTTCCATTTGTAATGTTGCTTGGATTGACTTCTGGAATAGTATAGATCGTTACACTCTCACAAGAAGCAAATCAGACCATTTCCCTCTACTTTTGAACATGAAAAATGAGGTCAAAGATCATGGTTCCTCTTTTAAATTCATGAAGATATGGGCAGCTCACCCTGATTGTGTTCATATTGTTGAGTCTGTGTGGAAAGAAAATATTATTGGCTGTCCAATGTATGTTCTCACTCAAAAATTGAAGAAATTGAAAATAAAGTTAAAGCAGTGGAACAAGGATTGCTTTGGTAATGTTAATAATATGGTCAAAACTGCTTTGAACAATGTTGATGCCATTCAGCACGATATTAATCTCTTTGGTCTCTCTGATGAGTTGTTTGACAAAGAGAAAACTGCTCAAGTGGAGATGCAAAAGGCTTTGGATTTTGAGGAGGATTTCTAGAAGGAAAAATCTAGATTAGATTGGAATATTTATGGGGACAGGAATACTGAATTTTTCTATCAAATGACTAAGATTAGACAGGCCACAAAGCAAATTTCTGTTTTGAAAAATGGTGATCAAGTTTTGTCTTCAAATACAGATATGGAGCAGCACATTTTACAGTACTATGAAGGAATGTTTGCTTCTGAGAACCAATGTCAACCTAATGATCTAATTCAGCAGGTGATTCCCTCTTTGGTTTCATCAAGACAATGCAATGATCACTCATGTTCCTTCCATAGAGGAAGTCAAATCTGTTGTGTTTTCATTAAATAGAAATAGTGCTCCTGGACCAGATGGCTTTGGTGGATTCTTTTTCCATAAATACTGGGATATTATAGCTGATGATGTGCATAATGCTGTTTCTCAATTCTTCAAGCATGGATGGATCCTTCCAAACCTAAACTCTAATGTGGTTGTGTTAATTCCCAAGATTTCTGGTGCTGAAAAGATTGAACAATATCGACCCATTGCTTTAGCCAACTTTCAATTCAAGATCATTACAAAGTTTTGGCTGATAGATTGGCCATTATTGCTCCAAAGCTTATTTCTGAGAATCAAAGCGACTTTGTTAGAGGAAGACAGATTTTGGATTGTATTTGCACTGCTTTAGAATCGATTAACTTGCTGGACAAGAAAGCTTATGGTGGGCAAATGGCAATGAAGATTGATATTAAAAAAGCCTTTGACACTATTGATTGGAATTTTTTGATTCAGGTTCTAAGAGCTTTTGGGTTTGCTGACCAGTTTTGTGATTGGATTGGAACTATTCTTCAATCTACCAGGCTCACTCTTTCAATTAATGGTAAAAGTGTTGGTTTCTTTGGTTACAAGAGGGGTGTGAGACAAGGTGATCCTCTTTCTCCTCTTCTATTTTGTTTAGCTGAAGAAGTGTTGAGTACAGGTATTTTAAAGCTAGTGACAGATGGGAGACTTCAGCTTCTGGCAGGGCCGAGGGGATTGCAAATGCCAAGTCATGTTCTTTATGCAGATTATATTCTGATATTTTGCCGAGCTTCTAGGAGAAGTATTACCAGCTTAATGTCTTTATTCCAGCAGTATGAGTAGGCCTCAGGCCAGGTTGTGAGTAAGGACAATTCCAAGTTTTTTTTTGCAGCTCTATGTCTAGAAGAAGACTGGTTGAAATTGCTGACTTAACTGGCTTTGCTTATGGCAGCATTCCTTTTACTTATTTAGGTGTTCCTTTGTTTAAAGGAAAGCCTAAAAGGGTCCATCTTAGACCTATTGTTGATAGGATCAAGACTAAGCTATCTAATTGGAAAGGCTCTCTTCTTTCCATCATGGGAAGAGTTCAGCTAATTAATTCGGTGGTAGTTGGCATGTTGCTTTACAGTTTTCAAATCTACAATTGGCCTACTTCTTTGTTGAAAGATGTGGAGGGCTGGATTAGGAACTTTGTTTGGTCTGGAGATGTTAATAAAAGGAAGATTGTCACTATTGCTTGGAAAAAAGTGTGTAAACCTGTGAATGAAGGAGGGCTTGGCATAAGATCTATCAAGTCTATTAACAAAACTGGTTTACTGAGACTAGGATGGCAAATGCTTTCTTCTTCTTATTCCTGGTCCAAGCTTATTAAAGCCAAAGTTTTCAGAAATAACACACCAGTAGCTTGTCATGTTTCTTCATCGCTTTGGCCAGCCATTAAGGCAAATCTTAGTCAACTTATGTTGAATACATCTTGGCAAATTGGGAATGGGGAATCAATAAATTTTTGGACAGATCAATGGTTGTCTGCTCCTATTGTGCAAATCTATGATATACCTGATCATCTTCATCACTCTCTCAAGTCTAAGGTGAGAGATTTTATTGTGGATGGGAATTGGTCTATTCCAGTTGGATACTTAACTCATTTTCCTGATTTAGAGGATGAGATAAAGAAGATCCCTAAACAAGCTGCTACTGATTACTTGGTCTGGAATAAATCATCCTCGGGTGAATTGAGCTTCAAGGAAGCTTATCAGTTTGTTAAACCAGTAGGTCATGCTTTGAACTTGTTTAATATCATTTGGAAAAAGAGTATTCCACCTTCCAAGTCTTTTATCCTCTGGAGAATCCTTCATGGGAAAATGCCAACAGATGAAAATTTATGGCATAGAGGCTATCATGTGGTGTCCTTTTGTTCTCTTTGTGGCAAGGCAATTGAATCTGTTATGCATGCCATGATATGTACTGGAACATATGTCTCGTATGCTTCAAGCATGACGAGAATGTAGCAATCCAATCCCAGTGAAGGTCACTGGACCACAGCCAAAAATATTCTGAGGTACTTGAGAAGCACTAAGGATTCATTATTGATCTGTGATGGTGAGGAAGAGCTCGTTGTAAGAGATTACACTTATACTAGCTTCCAAACTATTAAAGATAACTTTAGATGACAATCTGATTTTGTGTTTTGCCTTAATGGTAACACTGTGAGCTTGAAAAGGTTTCAAGCTTGAGACAGTTGCTGATTTTATAATAGGGGCCGAGTATATAGTTGCCTTAAATACATATTTAGAGGCCGTTTGGATCAGGAAGTTCATTTATGAACTAATCGTAGTTCCTAACTTTGCGAGCTCCATTGATCTCATTGCGATGATGATGGAGTAATCGCGTAAGCTAAGGAAACATGATCTCACCAATGATCCGAACATATAATTAGGTGCTTCCATCTCATTCGATAGATGATCGATATAGGAGATGTGAAGATGTGCAGAATGACAACACTGAACAATCCACTATTGGAGTCTCTTGCTCAGTGGAAGCATGACACTCACACTAGACCGATGGGTGTTATATTGATTCCTGGTTGGCTCTAGTGCTAGTGGGAGATTGTTAGGGTAAGCCGTAGTGGCCAATCTATTTTGAATAGATAATCATTTGTATCATGAATTTGATCATATATTTGATATATGTATAGGGCATTTATTTATTATGTTATATTCGATGATCTATTTATAGCATAATAAAGTCCTTAGAATAAGTAGTTCATTTAATGGAATGTCAAGTATGACTTGACCGTGAGATGCCATTAAATTATAGAACACTATTCTTAAATATCCATAGTCAAGTATTATTATTAATAAGGACAATAATAATACATTGAGACTGTTATGTGAGTATATTGATGACCACATCTCACGAGTCATAGATACAAGATATCAAGTCTTCACATAGGTATAAATATTAGTGGAATATTTATACTGGAGTGAACCGCTATGTGAACGCTGCATAATAGTTATGTAAGTGTCATAAGCGATTCTCATGGTGACCATAGTGAAGTAGTCCTTCGACTTGAATTCACTACGATTCCTAACATATGTAGTTGTAGGCTTTGATGCTGTTAAACATTGTCTGTAATAGGACAACTATAAAGATATTTCTTGGGACTGCAATTAAACATGTTAACGAATGTAAGTGGTGTAGATAAAATTTGTCCCTCCTACATAACAGGGGTAATGTCTATAAGCCTCTTGATGGTATGCGACGTAGAAATGCATGGCCCTACTAAGGTGGGACAACATGAGATATTGGACCTACATGATTGTACATCAATTATTAGATCAAGAAATAAATAATTGGACTTAACAAGGATGACACATTTATGTCTTGTGTTCAATTAAGACATTGAGATGAAAGGACGTTGACTTCACATTATATATGGTTACAATAAGGTTTTAATTGTGTCACCAATATTTTATTTAATTGGGTAGCAATAATATATTGCTAGATGCCGCTCATTGTTTATATTATTAATTGATTATTAATATGATTGATGATAATTAATATTATTGCCAATTAATTGAGAACCTATAGGGTTACACATATAGAGCAAATGTTCTCAGAATTATTTTAATTCATTAGTTGAATATGATATATTTAATAATTAGATGAGATTGATTTAATTGATTAATTAAATATGATTTAATTAATAATTAAATGATTGAGAACCTATAGGGTTACACATATAGAGCAAATGTTCTCAGAATTATTTTAATTCATTAGTTGAATATGATTTATTTAATAATTAGATGAGATTGATTTAATTGATTAATTAAATATGATTTAATTAATAATTAAATGAGGATAAGTTATTACTCTTTTTATGAAGAGTTATTTGTACCTTTTGCACTTGTGTTTTTGTAGTTTTTGAGTATTTTGAGTTTATGTTTTTAGTGTTTTAGTATGATTTTGTGTGAAGTGTGTTTCATAAGAGTCTTTTGTGAGTTTTAATGTTTTAGTGTCTTTTGGAACTGTTTTTAGTAATTGAGTGTGAGTTTTCTGTGCAGGGCAATTTTTGGAGATTTATGCGCTAAAATGGAGATGTTGCTCTGGGATATGCTGTAGCAATTGTAGTTGAAGCTAACTTTCGAAAAGGACAAAAGCTCAAAACAGTCGCTTACACATTGAGTTGTCCTTCGCTGATAAGAGCAGTGATCTACAGGTGGGGGCTGATGTTTGGTGCATTAAAGTCAGGGAATTGGGCCAAGGACACTTGTCCTAGTCAGTCTTTAGCCCAAAAAGGATGAGAGAGGAAAGGGCCTTGAGATATGCTGGCAGAAAAACCCTAAATAGGGGACAGCAAGAGAGAGAAGATCAGACATCTTCTTCCCTACTGGAGCAAGGACAGCAGCTGTGCCCCTTTCTCTTTCTCCCTCCTGCATTGTAATGGCTTCTTCTTCCATTTCTTATTTTTCTCTTTGCTTTTGTAAGCTCAATATGAGCTAAAACTCTTGTAGATATGGGATGCTGAACTTGTAATGGATTTCTAGTGAATGTTATGTTATGCCTTGCTATTGCATTTTCTATAAATCTGATTTGGTTGTGTCTTAATTGAGCTTGATCACCTTAGTTAGAACTTGAGCTCAAGGATGCTTGGAAAAGCTAAGTGTAGTAGAACTGTTTTATAGATAAGATTAAAATCACTAATTGGAAAATTATGATGAAGAGTGATTTAGGAATGAACATTCTAACTCTTAGGCTAGCTGGAATGAGCTTAAGTGAGGCGTGAATGTAACTAATATGGACCTAGGAATAGGAGACGTTTAGTGAAGTTCATCTCAGAACTATTGGAAAACAAACTTTCATTTCCTGGAGCCAAATTGCCGTATCATTGCAAACGTATAACTGAACTAGACTGAAGTTGCAAGGGACACTTCCCCGTAGCTGTTTTACCCATTCTGTTAAAAAATCTGTTTTTATTGCTCCAACATTTATTTTTACCCAAAACTGTCCTGGATACACACACAAATTATTTGTTACTCTTTGTTAATCTTGATTACTAGAACCACTAATTCAAACTTGTACTCGATTCACCATATAATCCTCGTGGGAACGATCTCACTTACACTTTGTTACTTGTTAAACGATTGTGTATAATTGCACAAGCACATCAACCATTTTTATAGCAACAAGTTTTTGGCGCCGTTGCGGGGGATTGTAATGGTGTTTAATGGACAAGTTTTAACTTGATAGTTCTATTAGTTGAGACAACTGATCTGTGGATTGTTTTGCTATAGCAACAGGTACTTTACTCTGTATGCGCAAGTATAGCGCTCCTGAGTTCCAACTAGACCTAGAAATCGAAAGAACATTCAGAAGGTTGAACAGGCAGAGCCAGGGCTTAGTTGAGCTGGGGAAATTGATTCCTGATACCCCTGATAGCTCCACCGCTACCACTAGTTCTAACTATTCTAAAATGGGTGATGAACCTAATAGCATGGCTTTAGCCAATGATAGAACTAGTTCTATCAGAGGTTATGCCCTGTTTGATCCAGCAACAATGAACACATGCATAGTGGTGCCCGAAATAACAGCTGGGCATTTTGAGTTCAAGCCTGTCATGTTCCAGATGCTGCACGCAATTGGGCAGTTCAGTGATGCTGCAACCGAGGACCCTCATTTGCATCTGAAGCAGTTCCTGACTGTGGCTAATAATTTCAGAAATCCAGGAGTCACTAAGGATTCCTTCAGATTAAGACTGTTCCCATTTTCTTTGGTTGGCAAGGCTAAGAACTAGCTAAATTCTATGGAGCCCAACTCTGTTAATACATGGAATAAGATGGCTGAGAAGTTTATGACCAAATTCTTTCCTCCTATGAAGAATGCAAAGATGAGAAATAATATAACCTCCTTTAAGCAACTTGATGATGAGCCTTTATAATAAGCTTGGGAGATTTTTAAGGAGCTTTTGAAGAGATACCCCCATCATAGCATTCCAATATGCATTCAGATGGAGCACTTTTACAATGGAGTGTTGCCATCCGCGAGAATGATGCTTGATGCCTCTGCAGGAGGCACTCTTCTAAATAAGTCCTATAATGAAGCATATGAATTGATTGAAAGTATTGCTGCTAACAGTTATCAGTGGCCTACTGCTAGGCTTACCTCTGGAAAAAGCACAACTACAGCGGGAATGCATGAAGTGAGTGGAGTTGCAACACTTACTGCTCAGTTGGATTCCTTAACTAACATGGTGAAAAACCTAGCTATTACAAATAAGAGTAACCAGACAGCTCAAGCAGCTGTGACTGAACCAGTTGTAAATGAACAACAGGTGCACCAAGCTGAAACTGTTTCTTGTATGTATTGTGGAGGAGAACATTTGTTTGCGGACTGTTTCGGCAATCCTGCATCTACTAATTATGTGAACTACAGCAGCAACAGGGGAGATAAACCGTATTTCAATACCTACAATCCAGGGAACAGACAACATCCCAATTTTTCGTGGAATAACAATGCTAATGCTCGGCCAGGGAACTCAAACTTTCCTGCCAGATCCACAACTGCTCCATCTGGATTCACAAATCAACAACCAAGGCAACAACAGCAAGCATAACTGGCAAATCAAGAAATGTCCTTGGAAGCTGTCTTAAAGGCATTCATGTCAGAAACTAAGGCACAGTTCTAGAATCAAGGAGTATCCATGAGGAACCTTGAAAATTAGGTAGGCCAGCTGGCCAATGCACTTAATAGCAGACCCAGTGGTGCACTGCCATCTTCTACTGAAACTCCTTCATCCTCAAGCCCTCAAGGTAAGGAGCACTGCAAGGTAATACACTTGAGAAGTGGAACTGAGTTACCAGCTGTTGTAGAGAAAAAGAGTAAAGTGTGAACTGAAGAGACTGAGACTATTCTAGCAACTGGTGAAACTGTTGAGAAGACAGCTGAGAGAACTGCTACTAAGCCTAAGACTGTTCCAGAAGCTGAGCCTTTGCCCAAATTTATTCCAGAAAGACCACTTCCCCCTTTTCCTCAAAGGTTGAGGAAAGCAAGTTCATGGAAGTTCTGAAGCAGTTGCACATCAATATACCTTTGGTTGAAGCTTTGCAGCAGATGCCTAATTATACAAAGTTCATGAAAGATGTGTTAACAAAGAGGAGAAGGTTTGAGTTTGAAACAGTTGCCATGACAAAGGAATGTAGCCTAATACTCCAAGCCAAAGTACCTCCTAAGTTGAACGACCCGGGAAGTTTCACCATTCCCTGTTCCATTGGAGATACCTACTGTGGCAGAGCACTATGTGATTTAGGTGCCAGCATCAACTTAATGCCTATGTCGATTTTTAAGCAATTGGGCATTGGGGATGCTAGGCCTACCACTGCGACACTTCAACTAGCAGACAGGTCTATTGCATATCTAGAAGGAAAGATCAATGATGTGTTGATAAAAGTAGATAAGTTTGTGTTTCCTATGGACTTTATTATTTTAGACTGTGAAGCAGATAGGGAAGTTCCTATTATTCTGGGTAGGCCCTTCCTTGCTACAGGAAGAACTCTCATTGATGTACAGAAGGGAGAGTTGACCATGAGGGTTAATGAGCAACATGTGACTTTCAATGTGTTCATTGCCTTAAAGTATCCTGACGAAGGAGTGGAAGAATGTTTGTTTTTGCAGTCATTTGATAATCTGTTGCAAAGACGGTTCCTGACAGGAAGAACAAAATTGAGTGATGATGAGTATGAATTTGGTCCTGATGATCCCTTGTTGGAAGAACTTTTTGAGATAAAGGATTGCACTGCAAGGCAACCTACGTGGGCTAGAAAATTTGAGTCATTGGAAGTCACTGATGAGACTTTCAAGGACAACATACCTTCAGTTGTGAAGCCACCTATTCTGGAGCTAAAATAGCTTCCAGCTCATTTGAAACGTGTTTATTTGGAAGCTATGGAAATCTTGCCTGTGATTATTTCATCTTTCCTAACTGTTGATCAAGAGAACAGTTTGATAGAAGCCTTGAAAAGGTACAAGAAAGCAATCGGGTAGCAAATGGCAGATATCAAAGGCATCGGTCCTACTGTGTGTATGCATCGAATATTGCTAGAGCCTGAAGCCAAGAATAGTGTAGAGAGCCAGAGGAAACTAAATCCTATCATGAAGGATGTGGTGAAGAAGGAGGTTATCAAGTGGCTGGATGCTGGGATTATATACCCCATTTCTGACAGTGTGTGGGTAAGCCCAATCCATTGTGTGCCAAAGAAAGGGGGAATAACAGTTGTGGCTAACAAGAAAAATGAACTAATCCCCACCAGAACAGTCACAGGGTGGAGGATTTGTATGGATTATAGGAAATTGAGTAAATCCACCAGAAAAGATCACTTTACCTTGCCTTTTATGGATCAAATGATGGATAGACTTTCTGGGAAGGAATTCTATTGCTTTTTGGATGGATACTCCGGTTACAATCAAATTGTTGTGGCACCCGAAGATCAAGAAAAGACTACCTTTAATTGTCCCTATGGCACTTTTGCTTTTCGAAGGATGCCATTTGGCCTCTGTAATGCCCCAGCAATGTTCCAAAGATGCATGATGGTCATATTCTCGGATGTTATTGAGAAATCCATGGAAATTTTTATGGATGACTTCTCAGTATTTGGAGAGTCATTCCAGGAATGCCTTGGAAATCTGGAACAGGTCTTGGATCGTTGTGAGGAAACTAATTTGGTGTTAAATTGGGAAAAGTGTCACTTTATGGTTCAGGAAGGAATTGTGTTGGGTCACAAGGTGTCTAAGAGGGTATGGAGGTAGACAAAGCCAAAATAGAGGTCATTGAAAAGCTGCCACCACCTACCTCAGTTAAAGGAGTGAGAAGTTTCTTAGGACATGCTGGATTCTATAGAAGATTTATTAAGGATTTCTCCAAAATCTCCAAGCCTCTGTGCCAGTTGCTAGAGCATGATAGAATCTTTGATTTCACACCAAATTGTTTGGAAGCATTTGAAATTCTGAAGAAGGCCCTAATTACTGCACCAGTCATAACTGCTCTCGATTGGTCTATGCCATTTGAGTTGATGTGTGATGCTAGTGACTTCGCAGTGGGAGCAGTCCTGGGCCAGAGGAAAGATAAGGTATTTCACTCTATATATTTTGCCAGCAAAACATTGGTTGAAGCTCAATTGAACTATACCACTATAGAGAAAGAGTTGTTGGCTCTTATGTGTGCCTTTGACAAGTTCAGACCCTACCTTGTTGGCACAAAGGTGATTGTCTATATTGATCACGCTGCCATCAAATACTTGACTACCAAGAAAGATGCAAAGCCAAGACTGATTAGATGGGTGCTTTTGTTGCAAGAGTTCGACTTGGAAATCAGGGATAAGAAGGGAGTTGAGAATCAGGTGGCAGACCATTTGTCAAGACTGTCTAAGGGGAATGAGGCCACAAAGAATTCTGAGATCAAAGAACTATTCCCTGATGAGCAGCTACTATCTATGGAAGATACTGAAACACCATGGTATGCTGACCTCATAAATTATCTAGCCAATGGAATTGTCCCTGCAGATTTCAGTCCACAACAAAGAAAAAGGTTCTTCCATCAGGCAAAGCAGTTCAGATGGGACGAGCCATACTTGTACAAGCACTATGCTGACAATTTGCTTAGAAGGTGTGTGTCAGAAATAGAAGTCCCGGATATTCTCTTACACTGTCATTCATCCCCATGTGGGGGACATTTTGGAGGAATGAAGACGGCTGCTAAAGTCCTCCAGGCCTGGTATTTTTGGCCTACATTATTTAAAGATGCTTACTGCTTTGCTAAGGGCTGCAACAGATGCCAAAGGGTAGGCAATATTTCAGATAGAAACGAGATGCCTCTCAATTCTATCTTGGAAGTTGAGTTGTTTGATGTTTGGGACATAGACTTCATGGGTCCCTTCCCCCTTCCTTTGGCAATTTATATATTTTGGTGGCTGTAGACTACGTGTCAAAATGGGTGGAGGTTGTAGCTCTCCCCAAAAATGATGCTAGATCTGTTGTGAAGTTTGTTCAAAAGCAGATTTTTACAAGATTTGGCACACCAAGGGCATTTGTCAGTGATGAAGGTACGCACTTCTACAACAAGCTGTTTGATGGAGTCCTCACAAAATATGGGGTGAGGCATAAAATGGCTACAGCATACCATCCGCAGACCAATGGGCAGGCTGAGCTGTCCAATAGGGAAATAAAAAGAATTTTGGAAAAAGTGGTGAATCCAACTAGAAAAGATGGGTCCCTGCATTTGGAAGATGCTCTTTGGGCATATAGGACTGCCTACAAGACCCCCTTAGGAATGTCACCCTATAGGTTGGTCTATGGAAAGGCATGCCATTTGCCCATTGAGCTGCAGCATAAAGCCTTCTGGGCAGTAAAAAAAACTCAACCTTGAGCTAGCACAGGCTGGAGCAACTCAAATGTTGCATCTCAATGAGATTGAAGAACATAGGATGCTTTCATATGAGGGCGCAGAACTCTACAAGGCCAAAACAAAAGCTTGGCATGATCGAAAAATCCAGAAGAGAGACTTTGCGCCAGGAGAGCAAGTATTGCTCTTCAACTCCAGACTGAAGCTGTTTCCAGGAAAACTCAAATCTAGATGGTCCGGACCCTTCACCATAGTTCATGCTCACTCTCATGGAGCCATGGAACTGCTTGATGCAGCCTCTGGTAGAACCTTCAAGGTAAACGGGCAAAGGGTCAAGCCTTACTGGGGTGAGCCATTTGCTAAGGCACAGGCCACCATAGTAATGGCTGACCCTTGAATGTTCCACAAGCTCAGAGTCAGGCTGAGGACTTATAAACCAAGCGCTACTGGGAGGCAACCCAGCAAATTATTTTTCCTTAATTTTAGCTGTTATTTTTTTTTTGTTTTTGTTTTTGCTTTTTAGTTTTCTTTGGCACTAACTTAATAAGCAAAAAACGAAGAAATTGGAGTTGTAGTTGAAAGTGGTAAAACTGTCTCGGTGGTGCTGTGGTTGTGCATTGAGCTGAAATAGGTTGGAGGCCCAAGTAACTTATTCGGGCTTGCGTTGGTTTTTTTTGGGGGGTAGTCACATTAGTTCAAAAGCCAAATGAAACAAATTCAAAATGTTGGAAGGGAAAAGGTAGATCAACTTTCCGTACACTCACCATTTCCTAACCCCCCTCGCACTATTTATTCTCCCTTGGTATCCGCGCCTCTCCCTAACCACACACTCTCAACCACCAGCGTCCATCACCATCACACCCCCATCAAATCTCTCTATAAAGCCCACTCATTACCCCTTTTTCACACACGCTCACCCACCGCTTCCCTTACCCGAGCCCTAACTTCTTCAGCTTCCCCCAAATCTCTTCCTCTCCTACCTTCATCTTTCCCCCCATCTTCGCTCTACAATGCCTCGCATAAAGCATTGCGCTGTGAAGAAGAGCAAACCTACTTCAAGTGATGAGTATAAGGAGTATGAAGTGTTTGTAGATGCTGAGGCTGTAGCCCGGTACAACAATGTTACTGCACTCAGGGAACTTCATGCAGAGAAAGGATTCACCATATTGACCAAGGCCTCTTATGGTCTCCCTGCTGAAATTGCTGTGGTGATTGACCAGCATAAGTGGAAACGTTTTGCTGGCCAACCAACTGGGTTCTGCACTCCTCTTGTCCGCGAGTTTTATGCGAACATTGGAGGCGCTGAACAAAACCATTCCATGGTGAAGGGGTGCAAGGTTAGCTTCTCTGCCAAGACCATCAACTTAAAGCTGAACCTGACTGAAGAGGACGATGAGTACCAGCCTTTACTGAAAAAGGCTACTGTGAAGCAACTAACTGCTATGAAGGATGCTATGACTGTCCCAGGGACGGAATGGCTCCCAACTGCTGGAAATCAGTTGAAAATCGCCAGGTCTGCTTTGCAACCCTTCGCCAAGGTTTGGTATCACTTCCTGAGACACAAACTCTCCCCCACTGCTCATACGGAAACTGTTAAGAAGGAACGTTTGGTGCTCCTTTACTGCATCTGGGAGGGCAAGAAAATAAATGTAGGGAGGTTAATACAGCAAGAAATCTCCACTTGTGCCACAAGCACAAAAGGTCAATTGGTCTTCCCCTGCTTTATCACTGACCTATGCAAGCGATGTGGCATCGAGCTTCGAAAAAGGGAAGTGGAGGAGAGAAACGCAGGAAGCATTGATATTAGGTTAATCAATCGATTTATATCCAACTCAGCCAAAGCAACCCAGGCCAAGGAACAAGAGCAAATTATGGAACCAGGAGAGCCCTCAAAGCAGCGGGATTGCTCTGCAGGGCTAGAGCAAAAGGTGGAGTCTCTGACTCAAATGTTGCAGCAACACATGCTGCAGCAGCAATTATATTGGCAATTTGCCCTGGATCAGTTCAAATGGCAGCAGAGGGTGCTGGAGCTTAACCAGGGGAAGAAGGTGCACCCCATACCAAAGTTTCCAATGTATATTCTCCCTGACCAGCAACACTCCTCAGAGCAAGCCACCCCTGACAAGCACAACAGTCCCAGTGCCACAGTAGTCCCGAATGGATCAGACTCCTCTGCTGGATGCCACCAGCACCTTCACAACAGTAACAACCCACCACCACCATTGAAGATCTGAGAAGCAAAAAGAGAAAGTGATGTGAAAGCCCCCTGCCGGATTTGGGGGCTGAGACTAAAGTAGAGCCTGAAGCAACAACAACAACCCCTACCCCCTCTCACGCTCCTAAGAAGAAAGTACCAAACACCCCTCTCAGGGATGTGATGACAAAAATAGCCGCTGATTACCCTGTCTCTGATGAGGTTGAGGAGGACAATGTGCCTCTTTCAACCAGAAAGAATAGGCTGCCTGAACAAAGTGCCTCAAAGGGAAAGGGTAAAAAGCCAGCCACAACAGAAAGTGAGGGGGCAGAAGGAAGTGAAGAGGGCACAGCAGCCTCAGAAACTGATGAAGAAGACCAAGCAGACTTGGTCGTTGTGAAGGAAGTGGGGCCCTCAACCCCTACAGGCAAGAAGACCACTACTGCGAAAGGGAGCAGGAAGAGCTCCCGTATCAGGAAGCTGAGCACTTGAGCACATCAGAGCAAGTTGCTGCAACCTATTGCAACGACCCTATCAGGAGTTTCCCTATTTCCCTTTTTGGTTATTTCTTCTGGTTTATAGTTTAAGTTGTTGTTGCTGTGTTGTTCTGTTCAAATTGTAGGAAGTAGTTGAAAGTGGGGGTCAGCTGACCTTGACCCCACCTGTTCTTTTTGTCAACCTAGTATCCTTTATATTTTACTCCACCATGTGCACAACCATCCCCATCATGGGGTTTTGTTTAATGCAACTTGTCCATTTTAAAATTTCACAAGTGCATCTCTCTGGCAATTTTAACTTGAATGTTTTCTTTCGGGCTTGTGTGATTGGATTTAATTGTTTGAAGCTCGAGACACATGCTGTAGCATTCTGATCTACCTTGTGAGCTTTTGGGCCAAAACAGTTTTCTCCTTCTTTCTGTGTGAATACCATTTTTATGCATAATTCTCTGATTTTGCCTTGCTGCTTTCATACTTGCACACATCTCTGCTTCACACACTTTTGCTAGAGGCACCTTTTGTTTTCATGAGCCTAGTATTGCCTAAATAGCCTACCCTTGGATACTACCTTTGTGTGAACCCCTTTGAGCCTACAAGCCCTTTGTTTCTATTGAACCCACATTACAAGCCATATCCTGAAAAACCAATGTCCTAACTGGTTGGAGTAGCTGGTGTGCTTCATGTGTTTACATGCTGTAACATAGGTTTGGGGGTGCTCGAGGGCTAGCACGGATTTAAGTTTCGGGGTGCTATGCAGCTGTTATGTGACAAAATATCAGAAATATATATAAAAAAAAAAGGGGAAAACAGCAGAGCAGTTGCAAGGTAAAATGCTGAAATGTTGTAACAGCTACTCTAAGAGTAAAAAGGAGGAAACAGAATTCAAAGAAGTGTAAAAAAGGGAAAGGAGTCAAACAAAATGAAAAAGATCAAAAAGTCCTCCCTAACTAGTGTGAGCTGGACCATGAAAGAAATAGTAGTGAAGCAGCAAAAAGAGGAAGCATACCTAAGCTCCATCTAGTGTAGCCACCTTCCCAGAATTGTTCCTACCTGAACCCAACCCTCATTGCATCCAAATAAAGTCCTCTAGCAGTGTGCAGTTTTGATTATGAGTGGTGTGTTTAGAAGCTTGTCAAGGTTGTGTTTGAACGTGCATTTGAATGATGTTTGAGATTGTAGTGCTATAGCATGTTGCTGAGAGTTAAAAATGAGGACATTCAGGAATGCTTGCTTGATTGAATTTCATGATTGTTGATGCATTGCCAAATATGCCTTGTGAAGAAATTGGTTTGAAAAGAAGAAAAAAAAAAAAGAGTTGTGTTTGAGCTAACTTGAGCACATGTATGGAGGTTTAGAAAATTTTGTGTCTTTTCCTTTTAATTTCTTTTGTTTGCATTACTTGAGGACAAGCAATGATTCAAGTTTGGGGGTGTGATAACTCTTTTTATGAAGAGTTATTTGTACCTTTTGCACTTGTGTTTTTGTAGTCTTCGAGTATTTTGAGTTTATGTTTTTAGTGTTTTAGTGTGATTTTGTGTGAAGTGTGTTTCATAAGCGTCTTTTGTGAGTTTTAACGTTTTGGTGTCTTTTGGAATTGTTTTTAGTAACTGAGTGTGAGTTTTCCGTGCAGGGAAATTTTTGGAGATTTATGCGCTAAAATGGAGATGTTGCTCTGAGATATGCTGTAGCAATCGTAGTTGAAGCTGACTTTGGAAAAGGAGAAAAACTCAAAACAGTCGCTTACACATTGAGTTGTCCTTCGCTGATAAGGGCAGTGACCTACACGTGGGGGCTGATGTTTAGTGCATTAAAGTCAGGGAATTGGGCCAAGGACACTTGTCCTAGTCAGTCTTTAGCCCAAAAAGGATGAGAGAGGAAAGGGACTTGAGATATGCTGACAGAAAAACCCTAAATAGGGGACAGCAGGAGAGAGAAGATCAGACATCTTCTTCCCTACTAGAGCAAGGACAGCAGCTGCGCCCCTTTCTCTCTCTCTCCTCCATTGTAATGGCTCCTTCTTCCATTTCTTATTTTTCTCTTTGTTTGTGTAAGCTCAATATGAGCTAAACCTCTTGTAGCTATGGGATGTTGAACTTGTAATGGGTTTCTAGTGAATGTTATGTTATGCCTTGCTATTGGATTTTCTATAAATCTGATTTGCTTGTGTTTTAATTGAGCTTGATCACCTTAGTTAGAACTTGAGCTCACGGCTGCTTGGAAAAGCTAAGTGTAGCAGAACTGTTTTATAGATAAGAGTAAAATCATTAATTGGAAAATTATGATGAAGAGTGATTTAGGAATGAACATTCTAACTCTTAGGCTAGCTGGAACGAGCTTAAGTGAGGAGTGAATGTAACTAATATGGACCTAGGAATAGGAGACGTTTAGTGAAGTTCATCTCAGAACTGTTGGAAAACAAACTTTCATTTCCTGGAGCCAAATTGCTGTAGCATTGCAAACGCATAACTGAACTAGACTGAAGTTGCAAGGGACACTTCCCCGTAGCTGTTTTACCCATTCTGTTAACAAATCCGTTTTTATTGCTCTAGCATTTATTTTTACCCAAAACTGTCCTGGATACACATACACAAATTTTTTTTTACTCTTTGTTAATCTTGATTAATGGATCCTTTAATTCAAACTTGTACTCGATTCACCATATAATCCTCATGGGAA
Source organism: Ammopiptanthus mongolicus (assembly GCA_039655645.1). NCBI lineage: Eukaryota > Viridiplantae > Streptophyta > Magnoliopsida > Fabales > Fabaceae > Ammopiptanthus > Ammopiptanthus mongolicus. The sequence continues at coordinate 69,409,358 of CM077347.1, forward strand.
CGATCTCACATACACTTTATTACTTGTTAAATGATTGTGTATACTTGCGCAAACACATCAACCATTTTTATAGCAACAATAAGTTTAATTGATTAATTAAATATGATTTAATTAATAACTAGACATTGGGCCTGTAGCATACAGTAGCTCAAGTGGGTTAGGTTAAGTGAGTGACAGCTATGAATAAGTTGTGCATGTCACTTAAGTGACACAGAGCACTCATAACGGTCGCTGTACACCCTTGACAGGCGCACCCTCTTTTCTCTCTCTGTGTGTCGCGCCTCTTCCAATCCTGATAGTTAGCACTACGCTATCTTTGACATTGGTTTGCTCGCGTGCACTATGTAGAGGTATTGCTATCTTTCAATACTGGTAATAGAAGAACCTCTCCCTTTGTGGTGATAGCAGCAGCGTTCCTCGGATATGCTGCACTGTAGTTGTGTAGATTAAGTTGCCATTCACACCGTAGGTGTTCGTGATTTACCACTGTTGCTGACGTGCTCATAGTGTTCGTGTTAAAGCTACGCTTCAAGAGGTAAACACAATATCCTTGTGATTCATGTGCAATGCGTAGTCCTTTTGTAAAGGGGTTTTTCTGCTCAAGAGGTTTTGAAAATTGTTTTTAAAAATTATCCCTCTTGAAACCTAACAAAAGTATGAGTCCAATAAATCATAATATAAGAATTTGGATCTCTCTATGATGTTTTTTAATAGTACCGGTAAAAATATGATTATTTTAATCGGGTCTATGAGGTTCCAGAAATTGTGCCAGAAATCGGGAGACATTCTAGGGAGTCAACATGAGTTTGTGAAACAACTCTAATCCCTAGCAAAACGTGATTAAGTTTTTTCTGCAGTTTGGTCGCGAACCGGCAATAGTGTTATTTTTCTCGATTTGCGTGTTTTTGGGAATTGGTCCCGAGGCCAAAAGATATTCTAGCCCAGAACCCTATGTCATAGAATTACGAGCAAAATCAAGATTCTGACGACGCAATAAATCTTCATCTATGATTTCATCGCGAACCGACGAAAATATTATTTTCTCGATTTGCGTGATTTTGGGAGTTCAACCTGTGGCTGGGACATATTCTGTTTCGGGATATCGAGTCATCATCAAATTCAAATTTCCCACCAAGAAAAATGGCATCATCAAGCTTAACTCAAAATATCTAAACTAATCACCTATTTGGCAAAAGTGCTTTATGCCTTAATTTAAAAGAATTATGACACATTCCTCGTTGAGCTTAACACTTGGTGACTTAAAATTTACTCATCGTCTCCCTCTCTCTATGCTAGAATTCGGTCATCCTCCCCCTCCCTCTGACTTCACACTTTCATTTTACCACTTCATCTTCTACCTCGTCCTTTTTCTCCTCCTTCTCTCTAGAAAATTAAACTTTCTCTCACTAAAACTCCATTGAAGCTTGAATTCGGTTTTCACCATAACTCCTCACTCCCTTACTCATTTCTTTTAAATAAACACTTTTTCTTTATCTACTCTTCATGAAGAAAGTTTTCGATTTGGCCACTCCATCTTGAAGACAATCGCTACACAACTTCAAGTCTTTTTCTACATTCAAGAGTAAGTATGGATCTCTTTATTTTTTTCAACTTTACTTCTTGAGGATAATGAAAAATCATCATTTTTCATTATAGTATTTTGATCACCTCTTCGAGCTCTACAACTTTCATGAAGAAAGTTTTGTCAAAGGAGCAACTTCATTTTTGGACCAACTTCAAGACATCATCTTTTTCCTATCCTTCTTGAAGGGTAAGTGTTCATATACTCCTTTTCTACAACTTTTTTTCTTGGAGTTCATGAAAAATCATCACTTTGGATCCAAAAGTTTGGACTACCTGGTGTGCCTTGTGATATGGCATTGATTTAAGGGAACTTCTGAAGTTTATTCGATGAATAAACATGAACGCATAATTTACAATATCAAAAACCAATGATAGTCCAAATGAGGTGTTTGGATCCAAAAGGTTGGGAACTATCTTGGAAGACAACGAATTTCGAAGGAAACGCCGAAGTTTATCCGGGTCGATAAACATGAACGCATTCGCCTTGTTGCCTTAACCATATTGCATAAAACTTTGAGTTAGGCCTGCGTGCCTAGGAGGTTAAGCTTACACCTTTGGTGCGGGTGCGGATATTGGGGTGACGATCTTCGCTGATCTTGGCGGTATCTGGGTTGGAAACTCCACGGATGATCAGTTGGTGATTCTTCTGACTAGTGGTATTCCATGCAAAACCTTGACATCCGCGACTAGATGCCAATATATCCACGGTTTTAGAGTGTTCTTATCAAAGCCTAATACCACATGTGATTACGAATGTTGTAAGCACAATTGGCCAAGGCTTCCGCCATATGAGAAACATGTACTACTACCACTCCTTTTGATATGTCCCATGTTAGCTTCGGAGTAAGGATCTGAGTCATGTCGGTTGCCCGTGATTGAACGGACCGAAATCATAATCATAACAGTGGCATCTTTGGATTGAGCTGTGGTCATAAGAAATGCATGTTTGGATTGCATCATGACATCATAACTCATATGTTTGGATTATCTGTTATCATGTTATTGTTATGAGTTGTACATTGTTGATTGATGATATATAATATGTCATGTTATCTTGTTGTTGATATGGACTATATATTGTTGATTGATGATATATAATATGTCATGTTGTTGTTATGGACTGTGTGCTGTTGATTTATCGTATGCTATGTTATGTCTGATATATCTATGAGTTGTACCATTTTCCTTCACCGTAAGTTGTGTTGATTACGGGAAACTTACCTCCATTACTTGGTTGCTTCGTTTTCTCTGTATGTGTGCTATTTTTAGAAAACGACGATGTCGAGACTTCATCTGACACTTTCTATATGGACTTCACTATGATGCGAGTGTTTGGACGTCAGAATTTGTGGATCATTTGATAAAGTACCTTGTATGGGTCTCTATCACCATTGGCAAGAATCGTGGAGGAAGGAGTTGTATTTGCCTCATTGCTAATCTTCACTTGTTTCGTTGTCTGTGTGGTCATTGTGAGTGGAACGCTAGGTGGACTTTTCCACCGGTGCGTTCAGTACCTCTTCTTAGGTAAAAAGGTCTCTTATTAGTTGCATGGAATCTGGGAAATACCCTTCTGAGTAATTTTCTTCCCTGTGGCCAGCTTAGACTATTTTTACTATTGTTAAGTATGTTCTTTGGCGGAGTTGCGTCTCCGAGTACCTTATCTTTCGGAGCTGCGCCTCCATGGCTTTATGTTTAAAGGTTCATTCTTTTGACTTTAGTCCGGTTGGGTTCTTGTGTAAGTCTCTTTTGAACTTATGAACCAAATTATTATATTATGAAAAGGAAAATTTTATCCCATCTTTTATAAACAATTTTAAATTAACCTATTTTTTTCGGCCTTATAAATATTTATTTTTCTGCATTAGTGACACCCTCGGACAAAGGGTGTTACATTAGGTGCCGGCGGGTGTTGGTGTCTAGTAGTTCGAGTGAGTATGAGGCTCTTCGTGTGTATTGGCAACGTTAGAGGCTGTCTGCCTAAGTTCTTAATACATGTAGTAGTATCTTAGTGTCTATGGCGAGTGTAACGCCCTTCGTTACATTAGTAACCCAAATTAATAATTTAAATAAAATCAGGAAAAATAAAATTTTTTTCTTAAATAAACACTGAATAAATACTTAATATAATATTAGTCCAAAATAATTGTTTACATTAATTCAAAAACCGAATAACATAATCAGTTTCAAAACTTCAAAACAGGGCGTCTATAACATCTCGCATAAGAAAATAACTAAAAAATAATAAAGGTCCACCTGGCATATGCCATACAATACTAACCAAGCTCTAAAGCTAAAGAGATAGTCTTCAAAACGTCTGGCTGCTCAACAGGGACATCCTCAGGCTCTGAAAACAATACTACTAATGAGATATAAAATCCCAGTGAACAGAAATACAGTTTAAAGGGTTTTCACAAAAGCATTGTTCTCAGCCGGTGCGGTAACCGGAAAAACTATCCATGGTACCCGCTATTTTCAAAATAATGTATAGTAAAATAATAATAATAATATAAATTATTATTGACAGTAACAATCATCATTAATACATCATAAATCAAATATGACAAAATCTCATATATCAAACAATCTCAAATATTCTCATATGTCATATGACTTTCAAACTGCACATAACAATGGCGTCCCATTGCCTACCTTACTCATGAAGGTATTTCGATGTCACCTTCTCTTCAGTGACATTACTCATTTCGATACCAACCATTGTACACTGGTGGTATTACTCATTTCGACATCCCAACATGTGGCGATGTTACTTTCGATACCCCATCATGGCGGTATTTCATATTTCGACACCCCAAATCATTGGCAGTGTTACTTTCGATACCCCTATCATAGGCGGTATTGCAGCAAACAACATCCAACATATTAACAGTTATTGAATCGTGCCAATATCACAAATATCGTCAAATAGTGCATATATAACATATCAATTCAACCAAATCACGTATGTATCATATATATCATAGCATCAATTTCAATAATAACCATTTAATTAATAGCAGGAACACCTTAGAAGGAAAACCCCCAAATTTGTAAAATCAGGATTTGACCAAACGCATGATTATTTTCCAAAAACGCATTTTGAAAACATAACCCAAACCCCAAATCAATTTGCACCATGAAAAGGGTGAGAAAGAGTATTTCTACTCACCTCTTGAAGACCTCCAAGAATCTCCAAGCGTACCCTATGGCGAATCTTAGATGTCGCCTTCTTCAGTCTTGAATCCCCTTCTCCTTCTCCTTCTCCTTCTTCTTCATCTTCATCTTCATCTTCCTCTTGTTGTTAGTGTTGTTGTTGTTGTTGTTTTTGTTCTCCTTCCAAACTCATTGCTTGTTGCAACCCCATCTCCCAAGCATGAAGATGCTCTACAACCGTTACTAAGGTGTTTTAGGATGCAAAAAGGGTTCCTAGCCGCACTATGGTGTTATATGAAGGTATATATATAGTGTTGCACTAATTCCCTATTTTTAAACCTATTTTTAACGCATCCTGACATAGAGACTGATTTTTGAATTAAGTTTTAGATAGAGTCTTTGAATAAGTTTTAGATAGAGTGTAGTTAGAGTTTGTTATTAAATAAGTTTTAGATAAAGTCTAGATAGAGTTCTATTATTGTTGCAGATTTTAATTATCTTTTATCCTTTCTAATTAATTCAAAGGCCCAAAACATGCAGTCTAAGCCTCCCAAAAATTATCTAATTTCTCTAACGTTATTATCTTCAATTATTTTTAATTTTAGGATGTTACATTATCTCCCCTCCTTTAAGAATTTCGTCCCCGAAATTAACTCCACTCGCACGTACGAAGCAAATAAAGAGTCTGGGCATTGGCGAGCCAAGTCTTCTTCTACGTCTCAAGTAGCCTCTTCTAGAGTTAAATTCTTCCCAACCACCTTCACCAAGGGGATTGTCTTGTTCTGCAGAGTCTTAGTGCTCTTATCGATGATCTGACTAGGCCTGACTTAAATATTAAGTTATCCCTCAATTGTATTAACTTAGGAGCTAGTACATGAGACATATCTGACACAATTTTCGAAGTTGAGAAATAAGAAATACATCATGATGGTATGACAACCATGTTGGAAGAGCCAATTGGTAAGCAACAGGCCCGACTCTCTTGAGGATGTGGAAAGAACCCATAAAAACAAGGAATTAGTTTTCTGACTGACATTGACCCTCACATCCCAATCTTAGGAATGACTATCAAGAATATATGTTCCCCTTCCTAAAATTCTAAAGGCTACTTTTCCTTGTCGGCATAACAATCTTTAACTATTCTGCGCAGTGCGCATCTCTCCCCTCTGAATTCTAAATGTGGTCTCCTGGATTAAATCCGATCCTAACAAGATCTCCTCACCTACTGTATACTAACATAAGGAGAACCTACATATCCTAATCATACCATCAATATATGTATAGTCATTAACTATTTCACCACATATTAAGTGTACAATTCATGACACCTTAAATATAAACATAATTTTAAAGAAAATCAATGATAACATTTACAGACTAAAATCATGCACTTAAGTGTTTGTTTCTGTCCATCATACTAAAATCATAATATCTTCACTTGCATTCCATCATTATAAGCATTCTCAGAAAAGATTCATGACAAACAATTCACAAAAGAAATTAAATTAAAGTTTTATACCTTTCATATGTAGATCTTATAGTCCCTTATATTCCACACCAAAACTATTATATTGTTAACAACACAGAAATTTTTATAAAATAGATAAACAAATAAAATGAAACAAAGAAAGAAAATTAAAACAGTAGAGACATCCATATCCTAAGTTTTATCCAGTTCAAGTTGATAATTTTATAAGAAAATAAATAATTTCATTTTCTATTAAGAGATGGTCTTACTAAAACAAAATTTGGTAACAAAAACATAATAAGATTTAGTTAACTTGCAATTAAATTGTGTAGTCATTGAGCATATACAACTTTCAAAACAATTTTTATCAATAAATATCATAGTAGAACTAAGAAATCAATTTCATTTTGATTTTTGAGTGATCACATACAAATAAGATTTTTAATTTTTTATTTTTATTTTTTGACAAGAAATATATGTTTGTTAAGATTAAACATGTCATTAATCTATACGGATAATAAGTCCAAGGGATATATTAATTGCAAATAGTGTTTGGTCCCTTGAGAAACAATCTGAAATATTCAAGCAAGATGATTTTCTAAAAAAAATTATATAACAAAATTACAACATAAATTAAAATTTGAGCATATATATACACCTTCTTTAATATAACATCCATTATTTTTATTTTCATCTACTATTACATCTTGCTTATTCCTAGATGTATGGTTAACTTCCCTTCATGTATCTATTTTAGCATTTTTTTTTCTAGGGCTCCCCTCCTTAGGAACAACCATCCCATTCTTAAACAACACTAGACTATTATCAAACAACACATTATTCTCTTGATCTAAAAGAGATTGCAATTCCTGGTCTAAAAACTACACTCGCATAATCTATTTTCTAAAGTCACTTCAAATTTCAACTTATTCAATTTCAAGCTTAAAGCATTTAAGGTTACATTGAAATTCAGGTCCATAAACTCTTCTAAGATATTCATCTCAAGCACTAATATGCAAGGATTTTCTATTTAGGTCCTCCACCACTATATTGACTTTTCCTAAACTGTACTTCAACTCAAATTCATGGTCCTTAAGAAATTTCATTCACCTTCCTTGCCTTATTTTTAATTCTATATATTTTTCTAATTTAAGGCTCTTATGATTATTAAAAACTTCAATTTTATTCCATAGAAGATATTTTCCTTTCCTAGTTAACTCGGTCAGAAGTAAGGCTAGCCTAGAGAACCCATTTATAACTTCATATAATACGCTTTTAATTCTAAGAACTACTTACACCTGTCACTTCTTAGGTTGCTCTCATCCTATCACTGCATCTACTTTACTTGAATCAAACGCCACTCTACTCGAATGATCTAAGGTTATTTATTCTAGGAAAAAGATATCTATCCTTAATAGTTATTTTGTTTGATCATCTAATGTCCACACATAGGTTCATATTCCCATAATTTTTTTTTCACTAGAAGCACTTAAAAAAACTTATTACAAATCAAACACATTCCTCAATTATAATTAAAGAGAGATTAGACATATAATATAATTAAATAATAAAGAATTAGTATAAAAATAAATAAGTCAATGCATGCCTTAGGGAACATGAGCAAATTATGATTCCAAATAAATAAAATAAAATAACACAAATCAAGAATGTGAAAGGATGCATCAAGGTAAAAAGTTTTAATTCACAATCAATTTGGTTTGACTAAAAAAAAACAACGATGCACAAAGATATTTTCATTTATGAATTGAAAACTCATTGAAACAAAAGAAAGTTAAAAACATGAATTCAAAACAAGCGAGACTCTCTTTGACAATTTTACTATCAAGGACGAATATCATAAATGATAAATGAAAAGTAAAACTATTTATTTTATTTTTTTTAAATACAAAGAATATACATCTATCAAGCAAATTCATCAAATGACATAAAAATATATTTGAAGAATATAATGTTAAGAATTAACAATCTTAAATTTCCAACTCTTTTTTTTTTTAATTAATAATAAACAAATCCCCGTATAAAAACTCATTTTCTAGCAATTCCTCTAATTGTTTCTTAGGCTCATTTAACTCTAAGGATGTCAGTCTATAAGGTGCTATTAACTCTGATCCACTTCTAGGCACTAGTCCTATGTTAAACTCAACCTCTATATTTGATGTAAGGTAGAGACCTCTTTATGGAACACATCTAGAAACTAACAGACAACAGGTAGCGCCGCTACATCACTTTCAGTCTCTTTTATAACAGAAACAACAATATGGATCATTAAACTATCTCAACTAAGAACTTATGACCTGGAAACGAATACAACAAGGTTTAACATAAAAGATACATAAAAGATTCATCAAACATAGGTTGTGAAGTATATACATATTTCTATTTGGACAACATTATTAGACGATAGCGAAACCATACTAAGAGTGACATCCAACACAACATTTGAAAACATATCAAATCATAAGATAAATTTTGGTGTATCGAAGAACTTTTCAAATAGGTAAAAGATGCAACCAATTTATCTTTGACAGGGGTAGAAACACACAAGTGGAAAGATAATTTAGAAATAGGCAACTCTGGATTTTTGACACAACTAAGAGTTATGGAAGAATGGATGCTCCTGAATCAAACAATATGATAACCTCTTGCTATAAGCACAGTTTGTCTTCAGCTCCTCTATCTGCTGCAGCATCTAAGCTGTCCCGAAAAAATGACGGTTCGTCCTTCGAAAAAGCGGTAATCCCACGTATTGAGGTTCTTGGGGTGTTACCTCCCCATATCCCCTCGTATGACGGAGAGTCTCCGTCTGCTCTTGCAAATCTATGGTCAGACGGTCCATAGCTGTTACAAGCGCATCATTCGTCCCTCACCTGTTAGTCATTATAAATATGCTCACTATCAATGAAACATTGAGTTGGCCAGGCTCAATATCCAAAGCATAGTATGCAGCATCTACAACTCTAACAAGCATCCTATGCGCCCAAGTTTTGATTTTTGAAAAACCCAATATCCACAGTCCAATTTAGGATTGAACTGCTCTGATACCAAAAATGTAACGTCCTTCGTTACATTAGTAACCCAAATTAATAATTTAAATAAAATCAGGAAAAATAAAATTTTTTTCTTAAATAAACACTGAATAAATACTTAATATAATATTAGTCCAAAATAATTGTTTACATTAATTCAAAAACCGAATAACATAATCAGTTTCAAAACTTCAAAACAGGGCGTCTATAACATCTCGCATAAGAAAATAACTAAAAAATAATAAAGGTCCACCTGGCATATGCCATACAATACTAACCAAGCTCTAAAGCTAAAGAGATAGTCTTCAAAACGTCTGGCTGCTCAACAGGGACATCCTCAGGCTCTGAAAACAATACTACTAATGAGATATAAAATCCCAGTGAACAGAAATACAGTTTAAAGGGTTTTCACAAAAGAATTGTTCTCAGCCGGTGCGGTAACCGGAAAAACTATCCATGGTACCCGCTATTTTCAAAATAATGTATAGTAAAATAATAATAATAATATAAATTATTATTGACAGTAACAATCATCATTAATACATCATAAATCAAATATGACAAAATCTCATATATCAAACAATCTCAAATATTCTCATATGTCATATGACTTTCAAACTGCACATAACAATGGCGTCCCATTGCCTACCTTACTCATGAAGGTATTTCGATGTCACCTTCTCTTCAGTGACATTACTCATTTCGATACCAACCATTGTACACTGGTGGTATTACTCATTTCGACATCCCAACATGTGGCGATGTTACTTTCGATACCCCATCATGGCGGTATTTCATATTTCGACACCCCAAATCATTGGCAGTGTTACTTTCGATACCCCTATCATAGGCGGTATTGCAGCAAACAACATCCAACATATTAACAGTTATTGAATCGTGCCAATATCACAAATATCGTCAAATAGTGCATATATAACATATCAATTCAACCAAATCACGTATGTATCATATATATCATAGCATCAATTTCAATAATAACCATTTAATTAACAGCAGGAACACCTTAGAAGGAAAACCCCCAAATTTGTAAAATCAGGATTTGACCAAACGCATGATTATTTTCCAAAAACGCATTTTGAAAACATAACCCAAACCCCAAATCAATTTGCACCATGAAAAGGGTGAGAAAGAGTATTTCTACTCACCTCTTGAAGACCTCCAAGAATCTCCAAGCGTACCCTATGGCGAATCTTAGATGTCGCCTTCTTCAGTCTTGAATCCCCTTCTCCTTCTCCTTCTCCTTCTTCTTCATCTTCATCTTCATCTTCCTCTTGTTGTTAGTGTTGTTGTTGTTGTTGTTTTTGTTCTCCTTCCAAACTCATTGCTTGTTGCAACCCCATCTCCCAAGCATGAAGATGCTCTACAACCGTTACTAAGGTGTTTTAGGATGCAAAAAGGGTTCCTAGCCGCACTATGGTGTTATATGAAGGTATATATATAGTGTTGCACTAATTCCCTATTTTTAAACCTATTTTTAACGCATCCTGACATAGAGACTGATTTTTGAATTAAGTTTTAGATAGAGTCTTTGAATAAGTTTTAGATAGAGTGTAGTTAGAGTTTGTTATTAAATAAGTTTTAGATAAAGTCTAGATAGAGTTCTATTATTGTTGCAGATTTTAATTATCTTTTATCCTTTCTAATTAATTCAAAGGCCCAAAACATGCAGTCTAAGCCTCCCAAAAATTATCTAATTTCTCTAACGTTATTATCTCCAATTATTTTTAATTTTAGGATGTTACAGCGAGTGAGTCTCTTTTTGAGCGTTGATATATTTTGGGCGAGAAAAGGAAATTCTATGTCTTTTTGTACCATGTTTCCTTTTGCGTATTCTGGTGACAGTGTGATGCAGGTCCTACTGATGGGACCATACAGTTGATGTGCAATATATATAGTATGTATAATAGGTGTGCTAACGGTTAAAAGCGTATTTAAGGTTAATTAAACTAGGTTCTTTAATAACATCCTTGCATGCTTTTCTAACTCCTTATCTTTGCGCTTAAGTTTGTTGATCGCTAACTTTTGGGATTGAGATTATTTTTCTTAATCGTGTTTTTAAGAAAGCGTTTTAAGACTTTGTCCAATGTTTTGTGTTTGACTCTGTTTGAGTCCAAATCTTCGCTTTAGATTTTACATCATGCTTACGTATCTATTTTGTGAAAAAAGTTTCGATAAAGTTAAGAAACACAATTCAACTCCCTTCTTGTGTTTCAAACATATTCCTTCAGAAGTATCAAATAATTTTTGAATTTTTTGTAATTTTGTATACATGATCTGTTTAATGATAACTTTAAATTTAATGCTTAGATTAATAAATTTCAATGTCCATACAAAATTATTGAAAGGAGTAAGTATGACAAGAATTACTCTTTGAATAAGTGGATCACCACCCTTTTAAGGTTTGACACTATTGAAGGAGGAGAGAACAAATGGAGCATTGACTCTGAATTCCCAGCTTCTCCCCCCTAAAGCTATAACATGGAAAAAGCTTCTTTTTTGATAATTCAGATCTGTCAACCCCTTGTTTGTGTTAAAAATCTAACTTTTGAAGGCTTGTTGCATGAAATGGCTCATGTCCTGGGCTTAGGAAACAGCGAAGGAAGACGCTTTAAGCCACATTCTTGTTCTTGTAAAACCCAAGTTGCCAAATGGAGCCACATTCTTGAGACCCAAATGGAGCTTTCGGCTAGGGAGACCCAGATGCTCCGATCTCAAGGTTAAGAGTTGGATGGGCTGTGAAGATTTTATTCAATTTTTTAGATTTGATGAGAAAACCTAGGCTATGGTAAGAGATGAGCGTCTTTGATGATTAATAGTGAAAATCTAACATAGTATAAATTTGACAAAAAGAATTAATGTGATGTAATGTTGATAATTTACCAAACCAAATCAAAATGTTAATTAAATAGACGGTTAACTTGAAATCAAAAAATAAGATTATGTATAAAAATATAATTTAACCTTTATTAATTTAGATATAGACCGTTACAAAATTGGTGAAAGTATCACTCATTCCTGACCGAAACTCTACTCGTTCGCTCAAATTTCACGTTCTCTAACGCCGTTCCAGTTCCCGAAGGCAAAGGATTCCAATTTCAATTCCATCTTTCACGTCTGGGAAATTGAAGTATCACATGCATGGGGACAATTTCTGTTTTTCGAAACCCTAACGAAGATTAACCAAACAAACCCCTCTATTTCCTCCACCTGAGGAACCGCATGGCTGATTCTGACAGCAATCACGATGACCCATCAAAGGTTTCAGCTCTTGCAACCGATGGTGACGCACCTACTGGTAATGTCTCCTAATTTCTTCACCTGAATTTTGCTTCATGTGCTTTTATTTCACATACCCTTTTTACTCTCCATGCCATCAACGTTATTCTAATCCCTTGTCGAATTTCTAATTTAACATTTTCTCTTTCTTGTTGGTGCTTAATGAACTTATTCGAATGGATTTTACATACTCTGTTTGACACAATTCTAATGAAACTGTCCAATTCATGCTCTTTTGTGCTTTTCTTTTTGTAACTGATTATTCCCCATCCAACCACAACAACCAAGCCTTTTCCCACCAGGTGGGGTTGGCTAATGGATCAAACAACGTCATAATGTTTTATTGGAAATCATGTCTATTGGCAAACCATTAACATCTAAATCATTCTTAATGGTTTCCTCTATAGATTTTCTGAGGCTCCCTCTACCTTTAGTGATTGGGCTACCTTCAATCAGTATATTCTCCATCCAATGGCCTTTTTCTTGAAAACTTGTTTTCCTACAAAGCACAATGGTGTCATTTCATTCATATATCCGACTCATTTGGGAAAAAGACTTTTGTTGTTTTCATTCTTGTTGTTGTATTACCCATTAATTGCTTGTTGAGTAGAATAAGCAATCTTAATGACATTCTAAGATGAAAGGTTTATATTTTTTTGGGTGTTCTTGTTTTTGGGATTTAGAAAATACCAACCCAATTGAGCTAATTTTCCAATTTGTAATTTTAGATGCTGGAAATGATGTCAAATTGGGTTCTAGGGACCAAAGATTGGCTTTGTCAGGTGAGCCCAAGTGTATTATATGTGGCCGCTATGGTGAGTATATATGTGATGAAACCGATGATGATGTTTGCAGTTTGGAGTGCAAACAATCACTATTACGCAGAATTGCCAATTCTGCATGTCCTGTTGGGGGTATTCCACCTAATATGCTACTTACAGCTGATGAGTGCTTTTATGTTAGAGGTAACGATTGTGAATCAGGAACTCCATCTTTAGCTAGTGATCAGGCTGAATTGCTTAGAAAGAAACTTGACATTCATGTGAAGGGTGATGTAGTGGCACCGATTTTGTCATTCACTTCCTGTAACCTCCCTGACAAGCTCGTCCACAATATAGAAGAAGCAGGATATGATATGCCTACAACTGTCCAGATGCAAGCAATCCCTGCTGCTTTGACAGGCAAAAACATGCTTGTATTGGCCGATACAGGGTCTGGAAAGTCCGCTTCTTTTCTAATTCCAATAGTTTCACGTTGTGTGAGTCATCGTCTTGCATTTGTTTCAGATAAGAAGCCTTTAGCTTTGGTGTTAACACCTACCAGAGAACTTTGCATACAGGTTGAAGAGCATGCTAAATTGCTCGGAAAGGGGTTGCCTTTCAAAACTGCACTTGTGGTTGGTGGTTATGCCATGGCTGGACAACTCTACCGCATTCAGCAAGGAGTGGAATTGATTGTGGGAACCCCGGGAAGGCTTATTGATCTTTTAATGAAGCATGAGATTGAGTTAGATGATGTGATGACTTTTGTTGTGGATGAGGTAGACTGCATGCTGCAAAGGGGTTTCCGAGATCAGGTCATGCAGATATATAGGGCTCTGTCACAACCTCAGGTCTTGATGTATTCTGCAACAATGTCTAATGATTTAGAGAAGATGGCAAACTCTCTGGCAAAAGGTACAATAGTTATCTCTGTTGGGGAACCAAATACACCAAATAAGGCAGTGAAGCAGATAGCTATTTGGGTTGAGTCAAAGCAAAAAAAGCGGAAGCTGTTTGATATTTTGGCGAGTAAGCAGCATTTTAAGCCACCCGTTGTAATATACGTGAGCTCCAGACTTGGGGCTGATCTCCTGGCAAATGCAATTAAAGTTGCCACTGGAATTAAAGCGAGTTCAATTCATGGGGAGAAGTCTATGACAGAAAGGAGAGAAATAATGCAGTCCTTTTTAGTGGGTGAGGTCCCCGTGGTTGTGGCTACTGGAGTTTTGGGTAGGGGGGTTGATCTGTTGGGTGTAAGACAGGTCATTGTATTTGATATGCCTAATTCCATTAAGGAGTATGTACATCAGATTGGCAGGGCATCTAGAATGGGAGAGGAAGGTCAAGCCATAGTTTTTGTAAATGAGGATAATAAGAATGTCTTTGCAGAATTAGTTGATGTTTTAAAATCTGGTGGAGCAGCTATACCTCGGGAGCTTGCCAATTCACAGTATACTACAGGATTTTTCTCTGGTGGCAAGGGTTCAAAGAAGAGAAAGCAAAGATGAAGTTTCTAGTTACTTGCTTAGTTCCAGCCTTAATTTTGAAGTTGTCAGTTTAGAAAATGACACTAGAAAATACATGCACATGTTATACTTTTGAAACATGGCCTCATGTTCAAGTCTGGAGATTTTCGGACATGATCAATACACACCTTGGTATGCTTTCCAGATTAGTGGAAAATCTAAGAGCTGTTTTAGCCTGTAATCAAAAGCATAAAGGTTGAGACTGGAGAAGGGATGATATCTAAAGTTCTTGTGATTATATTATCTCTCTGTAGTTCAAAACTTGACATGGGAAACAAGTGAAAAAGACTGTTGAAGTGGAGATTTGATCCCACACTTATTATGCTAGGAACCCATTACCGTGATATAGTGAGAATGGCCTCCTGTCCTGTCTGTACTCTCTTCCCTATAAATCAATGTCATTTTGACGAATGTTGCCCTATAAAGTTGACAACTCATGCTTAGCCGTTGATGTTTTCAAGACAAGGAAAGATTTTGTACTCAAATTGGCAATTCATAATTTCCCACATAGATCTTGACAAATACTCCTTTTTGCATACATTTTTCTATTTGCATTGCTTCAGTGTCACGAGTAATATGCCTTAAACCACTCTAAGTCAGTATGAGGATTTAAATAATAGATATTGGTAGTTGTTGGATGACCTAATTCAACCAGAGTCATCCTCTGAAGCTCTAAAATTGACATCTCGTTGCTGTTACAATCCTTGTTGTGTTGTTTTCCCAATCTATTCTTTTACTTGGTACATTGGGATTTGGGAGGAACAAGCATTAGGTACGGGGATAGGTGAGGTGGGCTTATGAAGGATCGGACCTATGATATCATCATCACACGCCAATCTTAAAATGTGGGGTTTGTGCCAATTGTGCTATCAAATACGTAATATGAACAATGGTTTAATTTGTTTCAATTTCATAACAGCTCAGTTTGACTTGATTTGGTTTCTAGAGATTATAGACTCTGAAATATGATCTGATTCGAGATTGACCCTCAAATCTATCCTTTCTGGACCGTAAAAACACTCAATATTGAAAATGATGTATAAATTCAACTGACCTCCCTTAATATTGTTACTGTTATCGTCATGTGAAATTTGGTGCTTAGCCGTTTGGTTGGCTAATCCGCACAATTGGTTCCCCTTTATGTTCAGGCGATTACGTTAAGAAAGAGATTTTGTTTCTCAGCTAGGGATTCCTAGACTACTTCAAAGAGCGTCTAGTGTAGAAAGTGAACTATGATTCTAAGGTTGCATGAAAATGACAAAGGAAAACGATAAAGAGAAAACGATAAAATCGAAATAAATGTAAAGACTTGTGTTATTGATTGAGTGTCTCCATATGAACAATACAACAAGTATTTATAGGCTTAAGACTACTCCTATCAACCACTTTGTCACAATTGATAATGGCCAACAATAATAACTATGTAACACCCTCATTTCTACTGCTTTTTATATCGGTAATTGATATAAATACGTTTATATTTTATCCGAACGTTTGGGTCTAAGCTTGGGTCTAAGCTTATTTGAAACCAAATGTTTCTATAAACTTGACACTGCAAATCTTAATGAAAGACAAACTTCGTCGCATACCAGTCCAAATCTCATTTGGTGTCTTTCAGCTGTCTTAGATGGAACACGGTTAGGTGTGAAAGTTGTTGTATGTAAAACATATCCCCTGAAAGAGTCAGAGAAGTCTGATTAACTCATCATAGATCGTATCATATCCAACAAGGTGCAATTTCTCCTCTTGAACACACCATTCCATTATGGTGTTCCAGGAGGAGTGAGTTGAGATATAATCTCATACGCCTTCAGATAGTCATCAAACAGTTGGCTTAAGTACTTACCACCACGATCTTATGCATGATCTTAATACTTTCCCAAAATTAGTTCTCCACTTCGTTCTTCGAATTCTTTGAACATTTCAAAGATTTTTGACTTGTGTCATACACAAATCCATCTTAACTGAAGCTACCAATAAACGAGACGAAGTATGGAAACTTGTCTTCTAGCAAACTTGTTTAGAGGCCCTCATACATCACAATGTATCATGCCAAAAGATTACTATCCCTTCTACCTTACTAGTGAATGGAGCTTAGTCATCTTTCCAAACAAGTAAGATTCGCAGACCTCAAAGAATTCATAATTAGGTGAGTCCAAGAGTCCATATTAGTGGAGCTTGGAAATGTGTTTCTTACTTATATGGTCTAAAGATATTGCTAAAGACATAGAGGGTCCAAATCACTTAGTTTGACCCTATTCGCATTTATGTTATAGATGGGCATATCGAGATCAAGGACACCAAGTCCATATCTCATATGAATACAAGTATAGAAGACATCAGTTGAATAAATGGAACAACAATTGCCAATTTATTGCAACTTAAAATTCTTTCTTGTCTATACAAGATATAGAAATGATGCTTCTATTATCAACTGGAATAAAATAACAATTATTTACTTCCATTAATGCCCATAAGGCAAATTTAAACTCTTATAGTTAATGTAGCAACTTTTGCTCCATATCCACTCATAGAGTATAACTTTACCTAATGGTAAATTCAAACTCCTATTGTCAATGTAGCAACTTTTGCTTCATCTCCACTCATAGGGTAGACCTTTACCTTTTAGTCAATGTCCTACTCCCTTTGATCCTTCATATTAATGTGAGATCCATATGCGATATCCAATACCCATAATGTTGGAGTAGATATGTTGACTTTTATAACAAATATGCCTGAACAGGAAGTCATACTTCCTTTCTTGTGTTTATACTCTTTCTAATACCTTTTATGCCTTGTTAGCTCTTGTTAGAGCATCATAAGGTGCATGATCATATCACATGTCTCTATGATTGCAAGCATGAGATGTCGTACACCAATGGTATCGACTTGATGCTTCTATTAAGCATCCCTTTCGATCCTTATGGTAGTAGCATCAAATTGCTTGAGAATTAATTGCTTGAGAACATACAGTTCTTTTCTCGTACTTGAGGACAATCCTCAAAATATGTACTAATCCAGAAAATTAATTCTAGATAACTCATCCTTCTCAAGGATGTATCGCAACAATAAAATAAAAGTTGTATTTGTAGCCATGGTTATTTAATACTGAAACATACAAAATATAAGTATCATGATTAAAACATATTTAATATGTCTTTTATAAAATACGCTCCCACTATTTCACTCAAATCAATAACCCTCATCATTGACTCGGAAAATCCCGTTGAAAGATTTTCTAGCGGGACCAAGATCCATATTTCACCTCGTTCTTAGTCAGCTGTGGCTGATCGCCTAGAACTCAGCTATTTAGGTAGGAAACTCCTTTTCAATTACATCCAATGTAATTCTTGGACCACTTGGGTGAATAACTCCTTATTCTAATCCATCATATGGATTAATGCCCAACCCCATGTCTCTAAACCGTTTCAATCTTATTGAATACACTTAGTTAAGTTCAACCTAATGGTTGTGTAACATCCTAAAAAAGATAAAATAAATAGAGATTATAATATGAGGATTATTATAGAGTTTTTGGGAGGTTTAGAATATATGTTTTAAGCCCTTGAAGTAAATAAAAGTGATTAAAAATAATTTAAAGTGGTTAAGAGTGATTTTCTAAATGAAAATTCACTTCCTGATGCGTGAGCACGCCCGTGCTCAATATCAGCACGCCCGTGCTCATGTGCGCGCCCTAACTCTTTGGAGTGCGCCCTTACTTGGACGAGCACGACCGTGCTAATTGTTAGCACGCCCGTGTTGGAAAATGGACAATATTTGACGCTGTTTGGCACGCCCATACTCATGTTCGGCACGCCCGTGTCGATAGAGCAAGATGTGAGCCGCGCCGTGCTAACTAATAGAACGATCGTGTCGGAAATTATGCAAACTTTGACGCTGATTGGCACAGCCGTGCCAATCGAGAGCATGTCCGTGCTCTATGTCAGGATGCGTTAAAAATAGGTTTAAAAATAAGGAACCAGTGCAACAATATATATATATATATATATATATATATATATATATATATATATATATATATATATATATATATCATCTTATAACACCCTAGTACGGCTAGAAACTCTTTTTGGACCCTGAAACATCTTAATAACGACTGTGGAGCATCCTTATTCTTGGGAGATGGGGTGGCAACAAATAATGAGTTTGGAAGGAGAACAACAACAACAAAAACAACAACAACCACAACAAAAAGAAGAGATAGAAGAAAAAGATGAAGAAGAAGGAGAAGGAGAAGGAGATTCATGTTTGAGGAAGGCGACATCTAAGATTCGCCATGGGGTACGCTTGGAGATTCTTAGAAGTCTTCAAGAGGTGAGTAGAAATAATCTTTCTGATCCTTTCCATGATGCAAATTGTCTTGGGGTTGGGTTATGCTTTCAAAAATGTTTTTTTGGAAAATAATCCTGCGTTTGGTCAAATCCTGATTTTTAAATTTGGGGGTTTTCCTTCTAAGGTGTTTCTGCCGTCAATTAAATGTTTATTATTGAGATTGATGCTATGATATGAATGATTAGTATATGATTTGGTTGATTGACATGCTATATTTGACTTATATGATTATATTGGTGATATTGGTATGATTCAATAACTATTAAATGTGATAAATGTTTGCTGCAATACCGCCTATGATAGGGTATCGAAAATAACACTGCCAATGAATTGGGGTGTCGACATATGGAATACCGCCATGATGGGGTATCGAAAGTAACATCACTACACGTTGGGATGTCGAAATGAGTAATACCACCAGTGTACAATGGTTGGTATCAAAATTAGTAATGTCACTGAAGAGAAGGTGACGTCGAAATATCTTCATGAGTAAGGTAGGCAATGGGATGTCATTGTTATGTGCAGTTTGAAAGTCATATGATAAATGAGGGAATTTGAGATTATTTGATATGTGAGACCTTGACATACCTGAATTATGATGTGTTGATGATGACTATTTATTGCCAATAATAATTTTATATTATTATTAATATTATTTTATTATACATTATTTTGAAAATAGCAGGTACAATGAATAGTTTTTCCGGTTACCGTACCGACAGAAAACAATGCTTTGTGAAAACCTTTTAAACTGTATTTCTGTTCAGTCGGATTTTATATCTCATTAGTAGTATTGTTTTCAGAGCCTGAGGACGTCCCTGTTGAGAAGCCAGACGTTTTGAAGACTATCTCTTTAATTTTAGAGCTTGGTTAGTATTGTACGGCATATACCAAGAGGAACTTTATTATCTTTTAGTTATTTCCTTATGCGAGATGTTATAGACGCCCTGTTTTGAGGTTTTGAAACTGATTATGTTATTTCAGTTTTGAATTAATGTAAACAATTATTTTGGATTAATATTATATTAAGTATTTATTCAGTATTTATTTAAGAAAAATTTTAGTTTCCTTGTTTTATTTAAATTATTAATTTGGTTTACTAATGTAACGAAGGACATTGTATTTTTGGTATCAAAGCAGTTTAATCCTAAATTGGACTGTGGTTACTTGGGCACATAAGATGCTTGTTGGAGTTGTAGATGCTGCATACTATGCTTTGGGATATTAAGCCTGGCCAACTCAATGTTTCATTGGTAGTGAGCAGATTTATGATGACTAACAGGTGAGGGACGAATGATGCGCTTGTAACAGCTATGGATCGTGTGACTATAGATGTACAAGAGCAGACAGAGACTCTCCGTCATATGAGGGGATATGGGGTGGTAGCACCCCAAGAACCTCAGTACGTGGGGTTACCGCTTTTTCAAAAGACGATCTGTTATCTTTCCGAGACAGCTCAGATCCTATAGAAGCTAGAGAAGCCGAAGAGGAATTGTGCTTATAACAAGAGGTTATCATATTGTTTGATTTAGGAGCAACCCATTCTTCCATATCTCTTAGCTGTCTCAAAACTTTGGAGTTGTCTATCTCTAAATTACCTTTTGAATTGTGTGTTTCTACCCCTACCAAAGATAAATTGGTTACATCTTGTGCCTGTTCAAAATGTTCCTTGGTACACCAAAATTTATTTCATGATTTGATATGTTTACCTATGTCGGGTTGGATGTCATTCTTAATATGGTCTCACTATCATCTGATTATGTTGTCCGAATAGAAATATTTATGTACTTCAAAACCAATGTTGATGATTCTTTTATGATGAACCATATTGTACTTGTTTCCTTGTCATAATTTCTTAGTTGAGGGAGCTCAAGGATACATATTGTTGTTTTCCGTTTAAATAGAGGTTGAAAGTGGTGTAGCGGCACTACCTGTTGTCTGGTAGTTTCTAGATGTGTTCCCTAAAGAGATCTCTATCTTACATCAAATATGAGAGTTGAGTTTAACATAGATCTGGTGCCTAGAAGTGAACCAGAGTCAGTAACAACTTATAGACTGGCACCTTTAGAGTTAAAGGAGCCTAAGAAATAATTAGAGGGGTTATTAGAAAATGAGTTTTCACACATGGATTTGATTAATATGAAAAATTGGAATTTAAGATTGTTAATTCTTAACATTAGATTCTTAAAATATATTTTTTATGTCATTTAATAAATTTATTTGGTAGATGTATATTCCTTGTATTTATAAAAAAAAAAAATAGTTTTACTTTTATTTATCGTTTTGTGTGTATAATTTTCTTGATAAACAAATTACCAAAAAAATTTCACTTGATTTGAATTCACGTTTTTAATTTCCTTTTGCTTCGATGAGTTTTCAATTCATAAATGGAAATATCCTTTTGTGTCAGTGTTTATTTTTTTAAGTAAGTTCATATTGATTTGGAATTAAAACTTTCTTACCCTGATGCATTGTTTCACCATCTATTCGAAATTGCTGTTGTTTATTATTATTATTATTATTACTTGGAATCTAATTCATTATTATTTGACTATAGTTTGCATCAAATCCTACTTTAATTATTGTTAAGAAATATGTTTGATTTTGAGATAAGTTTTGAGTGCTTCTAGAAAAACAAAGAATGATGGGAATATGAACCTTTGTGAGGACCTTAGATAATCGAACAAAGTAATTATTAAGTGTGACACCCCCTTCTAGGACATCATATGGTAACCCGTTGCGGAAAAAAAAATCTTTAGTAAACTAAACTTTTTTGAAAAACTCACTAGAGTGGTTGTAGAAATCTAATATCAAAAGCAAAACAGAACAACCATGTAAAACAAATTGAAATTCATCATTGATAATAGCAATTAAACTTCTCCATAAGGCTCATATCCTTTTTCAAATCTTTTAGTACACAACACGTACTCAGTCACAGTCGAAAGATTTGACTTAAATATAAAAAATCCTAAGAGCTGGTTTAATAAAGAAACTCTAAAGACGATAGAGTATATTACCTAGTATACATCATACCGGTGAGACGGTGCCTCGTCGTCGCCAGTCCACACAACTTCGCTGTCGACGTAAAGAGACTCCAGCTTCAGGGTCCTGAAGTGACCCTGAGGTCCGTTGAAATGCATCTGTATACATATCCAAAAACACAACAGGGTGTCCAACATGTACAGGCAAGGGTGAGATACCAATATATGAAATTTTAAACACGATAACCACATACGGGACACAGCCACAGCAAATAAGTATATATAATATCATAATGCATAACATTCCACTAAATAAACAAGTAGTTTATCATAAGGTTTCATACGCGACAGTCATCGTCATTTTATAAAAATGCATGACACTTCAACGCTCAACGTCTAATTCTTTACTCAATCTCCGGAGATCCCAACACCGTATAAATGAGCTGATCAGACTCGATTGCCAAAAAGGCACACCGTTGTTAAAACCATTGCACACTGTCCAACACAAGGCACAAGTGCTCACCGTTTATGGTTTTCATTGTCCATCAAGGAACAATGATATACACCGTCTTGAATATCCTAACCACAAAGATATCCAGATTAACACCGTAGGCACGTCTGCCGATTAATACATGAAAAAAAATGTTTCAAGTCTTGACACTTTTCTTTGTGTTCTTTCTTTCCTTGTCGTAGCTCAAAGGCTCCCGACCATTCATAATTTACACCCTTTTAAAACTTTTCATCATTAACACAGGATAAAATGTCTGAGTGCTCAATCGCGGAGCTCTAGACCGATGCACCAGTCCAATGTCCGTGGTGATAGAAAACAATATTCACCTTTAATCACGTTCCCTCACAACGTGAAGAGGACACACAGTCCATAACACTGTAATACAGATCTCAGATCTACGTGCTATTCTCACAGAACACTAGTATCCCGACGTCTCGTTTACTATGTTCACGTTTCAAAGTTTTCACCGTTTTTCGTTCTGTTAAACACAAATCCAAAACAAAATCTCCGCAACTCATCCAAGTTGTCGGATTTTACACCGTTGGGAAAATTCATTTACAAAAAACCCTGTCCATTTGAAATTCATTTATGAACCATTGAATTACCAATAAACTTATTTT
Source organism: Ammopiptanthus mongolicus (assembly GCA_039655645.1). Classification (NCBI taxonomy): domain Eukaryota; kingdom Viridiplantae; phylum Streptophyta; class Magnoliopsida; order Fabales; family Fabaceae; genus Ammopiptanthus; species Ammopiptanthus mongolicus. Next base: position 69,432,656 of record CM077347.1, read on the forward strand.
AGCTTGAAAGCCTTTTTTCAAAACATCAGTTTTTGAAAGAAAGCATCTGAGACTAAATCGCTGTCCAAAACAGTATTACTGTTTTTCAAAAACACTTTCCATAAAACTCTTCTAAATTAATCATTGTATAGCGTTTTTAAACACATTCTTGGTTAAAATCGGCGTTTCGTCTTAAATTAATTTTCTCAACACAATAGCTAACTTATTTTCGAAAACTTCTTCCACTAGCTTTATATTTTACTTTAGGATTCCTTTCGTAAAACTAACATCATTGAAAATGTTCAAACGTTTTCCAATAAAATATTTGGCGTTCCTTGTGAAGCTTTCCAAGGTTCTTATCTCCTTTAATTAATTGAGCACTGACCATTTGAAATTCAAGGTTCTTACCTCTTGAAATTTTTCACTAAGTGAAAAGTCGTCCGATCAGTCCGAAAGTCATCTGGTTTCTCGTCCGATTACTCGACGATAACTACACACATACAATCAATCAAGGCATCAACTTTAAATCACAAAATTTTCCCTAATCTCTTTCATCTAGGGTTCGGCCATGGCTAGGAAAATTAGTTAGGGAGGTCCAAAAATTTCTATCTCTTGGATTCAATACTTTCTAGGTGTGATAAGACTAAATCAAAGCTTATTACAATAAAACTTGAACCAAAACCTTACTCACCCAAAGATGGTAGGTTCGGCCTCTTTTACCCATTTGAGCTAGAGAGCTCTTTTGCTTTCAAGCTCTTGGATTATGGAAGAAAACAATGAATCTAGCTCAAAGAAATTGGTTTGACATTAAAAGGATTTTTCTACAATTTTTCATGGATTTTTGAAGTTTAAGCTCCAAAACCTAAACTCACCATGAATTCATGAAATTAAATGGAGAAGTAGGGAGATTAAGAAATCAAGAATGGAGTTTATACCTCCTAGATGATGGATATGAGCAAGCAATCAACTTTGTTTCACGAAAACCTTGAATTTTCCTTAAGAGAAATGAAGAGAAAGTGTAGAGAAATGAAGGAGATGAAGAACAAATGGTGAAGGGAGGGAGATAAAGGCTTGGTCGAGTGGGTGAGGGGTGAGGGCAAAGTGGTCGACTTGATTTTCATTAAGGGTAGTTTAGACATTTCACATTAGGACCAAATGGTCATTTCCATGAAAGTCCAAGCGCATTTTGGTCATTTCACGTCCATATATTTTCTAAACGTAATCATGACACTGGCATGCTTCCCAATGTGATGTGACTTGATGTGACATCAAGTTTATCCGTTAGAGGGTCTCGGTAAATCCATACGTAGCTACGTTCGTCCCTGATTCGAATTTTCGTCCGAATAATTTATATTATTTTCACTTTTTAAGGTCAAAAACCAATTTTAGCAATATTGTAGAGAATTGAATTCTAAGCCTAACTGCCTCGTCCATGAGTCAAAATTAGGTCTTTTTAGTAGTAAAATACTACTATCAGTGAAAACGCAGAGCGGGCTCTGTCTGAGTTTTCGACCCAAAATTTAACCGTAGCTTCCTACGACCGTGTAGAGCATGAATATGATTTTGTTTTTCCCAAAATCATTTTCTAAAACACAGATAAAAATATAAACTCATTTATATAGTTTACTGGTCTTAGAAAGTGTGAAAATCGGGGCGATATATTAAGGATAGATATTTTTGCCTGGGGTAGATGACCTTAGATCAGTTGGGTGGAGTGGTGGTTGACTTTAGTAAAGTCGATACAGAGATAGGATGAGAGAAGCCTAAGAAAGTGACAAACATGAGAAGTTTCTAAGGATTGACAGGTTACTATAGGAAGTTTGTAGAGGATTTTTCTAAGCTTGCTTTACCTTTGACCCAGTTGACTAGGAAGGGAGAATCTTTTGTTTAGGACTAGGAGTGTGAGGATAACTTCCAAGAGCTTAAGAAAAGGTTGGTGATAACGCCTGTCTTAACCATACCGTATCCTTTAGTGAGTTTCGTGGTTTGTTGCGACACATCTAAGAATGGTTTAGAGATATGAATCTGAATGTGACCTTTAATACCTTAAGTTTGAAGTTGAATAGGTTGGGTATCCGTGGTAACCTTAGAGAAGAGATTAAGCGTGAACATATTTTAGATCAGGAATTGCAATCGTTGTTCGGCCAAGAAAATTATATATTGTCTGCTGATGGGCTAGTAATGTTTAAGATAAGATCGTTGTTCCTAAGGAGAGGAGTCTTAGAGGGGAAGTGTTAGAAGAAACACATAAGGGAAAGTTCACCTTACATCCAAGAATAACTAAGATGTAATAAGACCTTAAGAAAATTATTAATGGATGGTAATAAAAAAGAAGGTTATGTTAAAGAAGTTGTGCCTATATGATCATTTTTATTATTATGTTATATTTTTGTATATTTTTTAGGGAATTATTTTCCTTGAAATTTCAGATTATTTCTCAAGTGACCAAATATTAATCACAATTAATATACTCTTTGGATTTGTTTCCCATATAGATTACTGGCATGTTAAATCTTAACAAACTTACATTTCTTATCAAAGACCGAAAAGAAATAGAAAATTATTTGTTATTTATATTTGCTTACTCAAAAATCAAAATGAAATTGATTTTTTAGTTCTACTATGGTATTTATTAGAAAATTTTGTTTTGAAAGTCATATCTGCTCAATGATTGCACAGTTTAATTGCAAGTTAACTAAATCTTATTCTGTTTTTGTTACCAAATTTTGTTTTTAGTAAGATCAACTCTTAATAGAAAATGAAACTATTTCTTTTTTTATGAAATTATCAACTTGGACTAGATAAGACTTAGTATGTGGATGTATCTACTGTTTTTCCTTTCCTTCTTTGTTTTACTTTATTTGTTTATCTATTTATAAAAAAAAAATATTTCCTTTGGTGCTGTATGTTAGTTTGTTAATTCAGTTAGTTGAAGTTAGTTAGAATAATGATAACCAAATTGTGTAAGTGTTAGTGAGTAGTTTTAGCCAATGTGGGACTAAGACTGCTTTGTATAAATACACGTGATGTGAATAAATAAAAGTGTGAGTGGTGTGATTCAGTGATATTGTTTTTGCGATGATTCTCTCTGTATACTTCATCTTCATTCTACCTACAATCTATCTTCTTTCTTTCTTGATTTTTACTGTGAGTGTATTGTATTGTGTGTGTGTGAGTGCTTCTTGGTTCCAACACTGTAAACAATATAATAGTTTTGGTGTGGGATATAAGGGACTATAAGTTCTACGTATGAAAGGTATAAAACTTTAATTTAATTTTTTTTTGTGAATTATTTGTCATGAATCTTTTCTGAGAATGCTTATAATGATGGAATGCAAGTAAAGATATTATGATTTTAGTATGATGGGTAGAAACAAATGCTTAAGTGCATGATTTTAGTCTGTAAATGTTATCAATGATTTTCTTGAAAATTATGTTTATAGTTAACGTGCCATGAATTGTACACTTAATATGTGGTGAAATAGTTAATGACTATATGTATATTGATGGTGTGATCAGGATATGTAGGTTCTCTTTATGTTAGTATATAGTAGGTGAGGAGATCTCGTTAGGACCAGATTTAATTCAAGAGACCACATTTAGAATTCAGAGGGGAAAGGTGCGCACTGCGCAGAATAGTTAAAGAGTGTTGTGTCGACTAGAAAGGAAAGCCTTTAGAATTCTAGGAAGAGGAACATGTATTCTTAAGAGTTACTCATAAGATTGGGATATGGGGGTCAAGTCAGTCAGAAAACTAATTCCTTGTTTTTATGAGTCCTTTACAAATCCTCAAGAAAGTCGGACTTGTTGCTTACCAATTGGCTCGTCCAGCATGGTCGTCAAACCTTCATGATGTATTTCCTGTTTCTCAACTCCGAAAATATGTGTCAGATGTGTCTCATGTAATAGCTCTTGAGTCAATACAATTGAGGGATAACTTAATCTTTAAGCCAGGCCTAGTCAGAACATCGATAAGAGCACTAAGACTTTGCGAAACAAGACAATTCCTTTGGTGAAGGTGGTTTGGGAAGGATTAACTCCTGAGGACTGCTTGGGAACTCGAGGAGGATATCATGCGCTGTATCCAGATCTTATCAGTCAAGATACTTTAATTGTTTTGCTCTGTGCATATGTAAAGTTTTGAACGAGCATGTATGAGGTTAATTTCGGGGACGAAATTCTTAAAGGAGGGGACAAATGTAACATCCTAAAAAAAAAATATAGAGATTATAATATGAGGATTATTAGAGTTTTTGGGAGGTTTAGAATATATGTTTTAAGCCCTTGAAGTAAATAAAAGTGATTAAAAATAATTAAAAGTGGTTAAGAGTGATTTTCTAAAGGGAAATTCACTTCCTGACGCGTGAGCACGCCCGTGCTCAATGAGATAACCCCTTCCTCGGAGGCCCTATTGGTAACTCGAACTCAAATTCTTAATGTTGCAGCGCAGCGTGGTAATATAAAAATACGGAAATATTTAAAGCATTCAACACACTGATACCATAAACGACTTATATATAAGTAAGAGTACTGGCTCCATCAACAGAGCCTACAACAACTGATACCAACTATAAAAGACTTCAGAGTACGCACAAAATAAAAACTGAAAGCGTAGCAGTGGAAATAAAAGTACATACGACTTCCTCTCTTGGCCCCAAAAATACATATCACTCAACCCATATACTGGCCATAACAACTACAACTACTAACCCCCAAAGTATAAAGTCCTCCAGTATTGGGATCCAGGGCTTTCCCACCAACATCTGGTTCTACGGGTATGCCGTCAATTTCCTCTGGCAGTTCCTCAACAGGATCTTCTCGTACAGTCGAGAATAATAAAATACGACATAGAAAATATAGGGGATAAGAAACAAAAATTCATCATATATGGGAAAATGGCTATAAAATAATTTATATACATAGCCACACTCAGCAACACAGTAGTATCAATCAATCAATTCCTGAATCATTCTCTCTTAACTACTGTCTCTCACACTCATGCAACTAACGACTATATGGACGCGATCACGACGCGACATCTTTAACAGATCAAGATGTCTCGTTCATCTCTGTGCCACCCCTCGTAATGTAGGGTTTGGTCAAAAGCCCTCAGGCTCAACTCGCGGCTACGATATTCCCTCGCCCGCAAGCTAGGTCGGAATCATCGCCCGCCCACAACATAACTTACGGCAACGACATATTCCCCCGCTCGCAGGCCAGGTCGGAATATTCGAACGTCCGTTAACAACTCGACTTACGGTAACGACATATCCCCCCACCGCAGGCCAGGTCGGGACATTCGTCTGTCTGTTTACAATTCGACTAATGGATACGATCATCTCCCCACAGACAAGATCGGAATCGCCCCTATGCCAAACTAATCGGTACAATCATCTCCCCGCAACCAAGATCGGAATCTCCCGTATGCCAACACAGTGATGAACAACAACTATGCAACATGAATCTCACCTACTCATCTCAGGATCAACACTTAGTGTCTCAACCATGACTTATAAACAACCACGACCAACTTTCCTCCGGCTTAACCGGGTATCAACTTTAAGTAACAACACAAACAGATCAACTATATCTCTAGGTTAAGCACTACGACATATATATATCCTCGACTTTCTCACCACACAATCATCTCCCAACTCATCAGAATTTACTGCCTATCTCTACTCAGGCATCTGCAGTCACAACAGCACATCAATAACAACCAGAAACAGATTCAACAGTAATATCAACTCACAGATAAATAATTAAGTAATCATAAACATATAATAGGCATAATACACATATCACATATAATATATTAAACAGCCCATCACAGAACATAAATCCTCGACATACAGTAAATATCAACCTATCGGTCAAACGACTTCTAGAAGGGTTTGGGTCGCTCTACGCATATCAATATATATTATTTTAAAGCTTGCCTCCCTGACGATATTGTGGTTCTTTCTCCCACCTGATAGCAAACATAGCAATGATCACGAACTCATGAGCACTTCTTGCTCCTATGCACAGCCTCACAGCCACAGTCGCAGCCTCGCTCCTTCAACCGCAAACCGTATATGCTTTAGAACGATCAAACACGGTCTGATCCTTTTCAACAAATCACAATAAGAAATTAATATAATCAAACAAAACCCACTTAGTTCCTATGAACTATGGTTTGACCCCTTTTTAGACAAATAGGCTAGAGGTGTTAAAACTTTACCAACTCTTGGATCAATGATCCTTAAGCATATACAATACTAGATTAAGTCTTTTTACATAAAAACTTTGAAGCAAAACGCATGATTTCCTAAGTATAGGATTCGGCCATTCATGACAAAAATAGGCTAGGAATGTCATTTGATTACATGCTCTTGGATAGTGATAGAGAATGATGAAACTAGATCGTAGAAATTGATTTCACATTAAAAGGATTTTTCTATGATTTTTTAGAGATATTTGAACTTAGAACTTAAAGAGAGTAAGTATAAGAGATTTTACCTCTTGAAGCTACCTCTTGAAGCTTGAAGAAAAGTGAAGAAGAAAGCTTGCACTTGAAGACAATGGAAAAATGTGAAGGAATGTGTGGAAAACAAAGGAAGGGTGATGGGGTATTTATAGGCTAGGTAGCCGCCCCCTTGGTGAGCTTTTTGGCCCAAGGCCCAACTCTTAGATATTTTATGGCAAAAGAATAATTTTTCTTAGAGACAAAATTGTCATTTCAACAAAAGACCAAGGGCATAAACGTCATTTCATCATAAATATCTAGATATTTTCAGAAAAGGTAATGATGACAATAATGAGTCATATGGCACGAATTGCAATTTTATCAAATCCTAGGGGCAAAACGATCATTTTTCATCCTAAATATCTCAGATATTTTGTAGAAATGTAATGATGACATTGTGAGTCATGGTGGTGACTCACGCTCTGACTCACCCTGCTCAGCTGACACGTGTCTGGGGTCATGGTTTGTCCCCTCGCATCCGTTTTCGATTTTGTCGATTTCCCGATTTAGGGTTTTTCTCCCAAGAAAGTCTTGAGAACTTATTTATTTTGAAAATTTTCAAAATCGCCGATATTGTTCACAATTTTATTTAAAACCTAACTGTTTCGTTCACGATTCAAAATTAGGTCGTTTGAGCCGTAAAATCATACTGTCAGTGTAAAAACACAGACCGGGCTCCGTCTGAGTTTTCGACCAAAATTTAACCATAACTTCCTACGATAGAGTAGAGCTTGATTATGGTCTCGGTTTATTTTATTTCACTCTCTAGACCCTCTAATAAAATAAAAACTCATAAATACTGATTAATTAAGAAAATCTTGAAAATCGGGGTGTTACATTACTACCCCCCTTAAAATAATTTCGTCCCGAAATTTGACGTACCTTTTTAAAATAGGCTTGGATATTGCTGCTGCATGTCCTCTTCGCGTTCCTAGGTAGCATCTCCGGTAACTTCGTCGCATATGATCTTGACCAACGAAATGTTTTTACCTCGGAGTTCCTTTATCCTTCTACCCGCGATCCTTATAGGTAGAGCCTCATATTCAAGGTTCTCCCTCAATTGTATTGACTTTGTTTCTAAGATGTGTGATGGATCAGGGTAATATTTTCTCAAATGAGAAACATGAAAGACATCATGGAGATTGGATAGGTTTGGTGGTGTAAAGCGATATGATAGGCTACAAGACCAATTCGACGAAGCATTTGAAATGGTCCAATGAATCTAGGAGTAAGCTTTCTAGATTTTATTGCTCTGCCGATTCCAGTTCTCGGAGTTACTCTCAGAAAAACATGGTCTCCTTCCTGGAATTCTAAAGGTCTTCGCCTTTTATCGCTGTACCTCTTCTGTCTATTCTGTGCGATTTTCATCTATTCCCTTATCCTCTTAATTTGTTCCGTCATCTGTTGTACTACCTCCGGTCCTAGTACTTGACTTTCTCCCTTCTCATACCATCACAAAGGTGTTGTACACTTCCTGTCATACAATGCTTCGTAAGGTGTCATTCCTATGCTCGAATGAAAAACATGGGCTTTTTGGCCCAAGGCCCAACTCTTAGATATTTTCTCTTTGGGACAAAATTGTCATTTCAACAAAAGACTATGGGCATAAACGTCATTTCGTCATAAATATCTAAATATTTTCTGAAATATCTAGATATTTTCAGAAAAGGTAATGATGACAGTAATGAGTCACATGGCACGAATTGTAATTTTATCAATTCCTAGGGGCAAAACGGTCTTTTCTCCCCCTAAATATCTCAAATATTTTGTAGAAACGTAATGATGACGTGGTGAGTCATGATGTAACGCCCCAATTTTCACGTTTTATAATTCTTCAGTATTTTAACGTTTGTATTTTATTGGAGGGTCTAGAAAGTGAAATAAAATATTCTGAGAAGATAGGAATGTCCTACACAACCAAAGGAAGCCATAGTTAAGTTTCGGGTGAAAGCTCAAACGGAGCCCGATCTGCGTTTTTCACGGATAGTAGCTTTTTTCTACTATCGAGACCTAATTTGGACTCGTGAACGAGACAGTAAGTCTCAGGATTTTTATCTCTACATCTTTGTTAAAATCCGTCCCGACATCCGAAAAATAAAAATAATATATTATATTCAGCCGTATAATCGAACCGGGAGGCGTTTGGAGTTGTAAAAGTATTCAACGAGACCCGCCAATGGATAATCTTGATATCACATCATGTTATATCACTTGGGGGAACATGTCAGGGTCGTCATGACATTCGGAAATATCTGGACGCGAAATTTCCAAAATACCCCTAACCTTAATCTTTTTCACTTTTACCATTTTACCATTGAAATAAATGACCATTTTGCCCTTACGTGACTTGTTTTAAGGCTGGAACAACCCTTTCTCAGCCCCATTCATGCACCAAGAACAGCCCCAAAGAAGCTCAAAGCTTCATCTTCCTCCTTTGGCCAAAACTCCACCATTTTCATGAAAGAAAATCCATGGAGGAAAAGCTTGATTCTTTGATTAATCTTCATCCATTCTTAGGTAAGATCACTTCTATGATCTCCTAGCTTCTTGAATCTCTCTCAATCTCAAGATCAAATCTTGTTTTCATGAAAATCAAGTTTATGATCCAAAACTTTGAAAATTCATAGGAAATTGTAGAAAAATCCTTGGCTTAACTGCACTTTTGATCCCCCAGGTATTATGATTGTGCAATTTTAGTCCCTCAGATTTTAATTGAGTCAATTGGGTCCCTCAAGTATCACGATTGTGCAATTTTGGTCCCTCGGGTTTCAATTACACCAATTGGGTCCCTAAGGTATCACAATTGTACAAATTTGGTCTCCCAAGTATCATGATAGTGCAATTTTTAATGCCAGTAGCCTACGTGGCCCATGTGGGACTGATTTGGCACTTAGTGAGGTCAATTTGGCTGCTTATGGGATATTCTTATGTGGCATAATTAACACCTCACACACTTTAATGGTCAAATGCACATCATTAAGTGTCACATAGGAATGACACATAAACTGTCAAGCTGGCCTCACTAAGTGCGAAATCAGTCTTACATGTGCTTTGTAGGCTATTGACGTCAAAAATTGCACAATCGTGATACTTGAGGGACCAAAATTACACAATCGTGATAGTTGGGGACCCAATTGGTGCAATTGAAACTTGGGGACCAAAATTGCACAATCGTGATACTTGGGGGACCCAATTGTTGCAATTAAAACCTGAGGGACTAAAATTATACCATCATGATACCCGGGGGACCAAAAGTGCAATTAAGCCAAAATCCTTTTAATGGGAACCCAATTTCTTTGAGCTCACTTCATCATCCTCTACCTAAACCCAAAAGCATATGATCCAATTCTCATCCTAGCTCTTAATCCCCAAAGTGGCCGAATCCTCAATAGTGATGATGAATAGTGTTTTGTTCAAATTTTTGATTTCTAACTCTTGATTCCATCCCAACCTTTTCTATTGTCTTTGAATCCAAGTGATGGAAAACCAAATCAATCCCTAGCCATGTTTTCCCTTGTATGACTGAAACCCTCAATGTGAAGAACATTGAGTTTTGTTTCATATCTTTGAGTATTACGACTTGATTTAGTGTTAATCAAGCTTAAGAACCTACCATCCAAAGGATTGGAACCAAATGTGATCCCTATAGCCAATTTCATCATTTTTGGCCGAACCTAGCTCCTAAGGGATTAGGGAAATTTGTGTATTAATTGTTGATGATTGGATTGGTTTTGTGTTTGTAGTTGTCGGATAATCGGATGAGGAATCAGGAGAATTCGCGGACCGATCGGGCGACTTACCTTCGGAGGATGACTCCTAAATGGTAATGGGAGATTAACTCCAATGAGTTTGATAGTCACATGAAGTTGGTTGTGATGTGAATTGTGGCATTTTGCCTTGGATAGAACGTATGCATAATGTTGATTTGAGTTTTGAATGACTATATGTTGTGTATGTACTTGATTTATTTTCATGAAGTACATGCTTGGATATGTGAATATGAATTGTGGCATGGATGCCTTGAATTGAGATTTGATGTGTATATATATATATATATATATATATATATATATATATATATATATATATATATATCCTGGACCAGTTAAGAGCATAGCATTGACTATAGCTTGATTTTGAGGAATGAAAAGCTTCTAAGTTAAACGTTATAGTGGCCGGTTTTTACTAAAAAGTATTTGATGTTCTAAAAACGAAAATATCTTTCATGAAAGTTAACATAGCTTTTAATGAGATTATATTTCTTTTATACTAACTTAGAATATGGTTTTACACTAAGCTAATAAGGAAAATCTCCTTTTAAAATCTTTATATATAAAAGAAAAGTAGTGGCTGAAACATTTGTGTAAAATCACTTGCCTTCGGTATCTACCACGACAAAATTGTAAAACCAAAAGTAAATATATTTTTATTAAATTTATCAATTGTCATGAAACCAATTTCTATGGACCCATCATGATATGTACTTTGAGTGTCTAGAAGCATGAACCCAAAAGCTATTTTCTCCCTATTCTTCTATGGGAGGGCCGAATCCTAAGAATGGTGAAAGGATGGGTTTTGTTGCAATTTTTGGCTATATAGCACTTGTTCTAGCTTACTTGATGTCTTTGAACACTAAACCCAAGAGCAAAACATCAACCAAAACTCCTAACCTATTTCTCCTCTTCATGGCCGAAACATATAGGGTGTAGAACCATGAGTTTTGTCTCAAATTTTTGGGTCATAGGACTTGATTCAGTATTAATCATGCTTAAGGACCAACCATCCAAAAGATTGGAACCAAATGAAACCCCTAGCCCTTTTTATTTTCTTTTGGCCGAACCTTGGATCTCTTGGGGGAGAGAAAAAATTGTGTTTTGATGTTGTAATTTGATGTTGATTGTTGTTTGAATTGACTTATGTTCGATTGTTTTAGGCGACGCAGACGAAACCGGAGTCGGGACCGAGAACTGTTCAGGATTTTGATTAAGGTATCTAGAGAGGTAAAGGGAGGCAGTCATTTGAGTTTGATAGCTGCATGGTATATGGCTTGTTATATGAGATGTAGTGTTGTTAATTGATGATTGGTAGTTGTGAATGATTGACTTATGTACTTGATGGAGTTTGTACTTGAGTATTTGATTTAGAATTGTGGTATGGAAGCCTTTGATGAATATTATTGTGATTATGGACTGTTTAGTATATATATATATATATATATATATCCTGGATGAGTATAAGACTGGTTATGTCTCGATAATTATTAAAAGACTCGAAAAATCCAATCAAAGTTTTGAAAACCGTGTTTTGGAAATAAAAAAGTGGTTTTTGGAAAATGTGTTGCTTTTTCAAGAAAAGTTGTCTTTCTTTTTGAAAAGTATTTTCTTTTGAAAAGTAAAAAGTGATTTTGTGAAAAGTCATGCAAATCGTGTTTTGTTTCCGTAAAGTGTTTTGAAAAGGCGTGAAACGTTAGAAAACGGTCTTTGTTTTCAAGAAAAGTGTTTTCTCGAAAAATGTTCCCTTTGATCAAAAAGATGTTTTGTTTGAAGAAAACCAAAGTATGTTTTGTTTTCCAAAGTGTTTTGAAAAAATGAAACCAAATGAAAAATGATGAAACTTTGAGACGAACACAAACCTAGTGGTTGAGACGTCAGGGCTAGTATTTTGTGGATTGAGCACTCGGACTTCATGTCCTATGTTTTTTATTTGAGTGGGCTTAATGCCTTTTTGAAACGAGTTGTGGACTTTATGTCTCGACAATTGAAAGAATGAACACAAAGAAAACAGAAAAAACTTTCTATGTACATGCATGAACCGGCAAACGTGCCATTTGAAACCGAGCTACAACTTTCGTAGTTGAGAATGGAACCGGTTAAGACCATTAGGTCTATAGGGGCATTCTGTGTGTCGAGACTCCACAAGTGGTCGGTGGCCTTGCGACCCCGTGCCGTGGTAAGTCGACTACCCAGCACGAATGAACTCGATCAGGGACTGGACTATTCAAGATATGGTGAGACGTGGTACATTGGAACAATTGGAGTTCGGACCTAAATAGAGAGGCCGACTCATGAGGACCATTGTGTTACGGGTGTTACTACGACTTATCGCTCGATGTTGGGAAGTTAGAATCTCCGGAGTACATGAATTAGAAAGATGATATTGAAGTCTCATGCATTATTATAACTCATGATAGTGTTTGAGATGTTATATAGTGTTATATAGATAACTGCTCATATATCTGTAATTATCTGTAGATGTTTATACTGCTATTGTCGCCTGTCCAGCTATAGTGATAAACTTTATATAAGTATCTCACCTTTGCTTGTACATGTTGGACACCCTGTTGTGTTTTTGGAACACATGTATAGATGTTGATCATAGGTCCCCGCGGAGGTGTGAGGACTCGGATGACGGGGCGTTCTGATGGAGTTAACATTGGGTTGTTTCCTAATGACTACTTTTAGCTGACCAACTTAGGAGTCTTTTATTTTGAGTAGTCTTATATTATACTACTGCACGTATGTTGTTCTTATTCTAAGTCTGTAATATGTTATATACTAGACCAGGTTTCATGTTATGTTTATATTTTATGAACAGTGAATACTGATGTGTTGTGAGGAGTTTATTTCTTCGTCTTGAGTTCGTTTTGCTTATGCATGTAGAAAATTTTTAAAATCGCATTTTCGAACGTAGTTATTTAATTATATTATCTTCCGAAAGAAACCAGCGTTTTATTCTCTTGATTTATTCCGCATTAGAGTCCGAGTATGTAACACCCGAGGGGAGGTTGTTACATTAGTGGTATCAGAGCAGGTTGAGTCTTTCGGGAATCCTTAGGGAATAGGTCTGTTGTGTTTGTTTTATGTAATCTCTGTGTTAACCTTGTTTGAATTGTTTCTATGTTGAAGCAATGTGTGTTAACACACTAGTACACTGTTATTAGATACACTATTGCTTAACACACGAATTTATGTTTCCTTATTAAGGTATGATTGGTTTGCCTTGTAGGGAAACATGAATCTTAGGGGTGGAGGTCGCGGCACTGCTGACCACAATGCTGATGACAACAACCTTAATCGGGCTATCCAGGCCATGGCTGATATGGCGGCTGCTGTTGCTCAACAGACAGCTACGATGGCTCAACAGAACCAACAAAATCAACAAAGAGTTGATCTTGCTGCTGATGCTAGAGGGTTAGTCGATTTTCGGCGCCATGATCCTCCGCAGTTTCATGGGGACTATGACCCGGAAAAGGCTGACTTGTGGTTGCAAGAGATAGAGAAGATTTTTGCTATTCTGCACGGCCCCGAGGGAGTGAAGGTGGAATATGCCGCGTTCCTGCTTCTGGGAGATGCAGAGTATTGGTAGGGAGGAACAAGACAACTGTTGGAAGCCAACAACCAAGAGATCACTTGGGGAGTATTTCCCACCAAGTTTCTGGACAAGTACTTTCCCCAAAGTGCCAGAACCGAGAAGGAGCAAGAATTTCTGAAGCTGTAGCAAAGGGACATGACTGTAGGGGAATATACGGCGAAGTTTGAATCACTCGCCAAATATTTCCACTTTTTCCAAGCTTAACCTGACGAGGACTGGAAATGCGAGAGATTCGAAGGCGATCTGCATTCGACATCAAGGAATCAGTGTTACACCTGGAGATCCATACCTTTCAAGCCTTGGTAGAGAAGTGCAGAAAGGTAGAAAAGATGAGAAGCGGAAGGGAGAACAAGAGTACCGCGGGAGGACCGTCTAGGTCCCAGAACCCAAACCAGTACCAGCACCAGAAAGGGAAGCAGTCCCAGAAGAAGCCGTATTCCCGACTTCAAGGGAACGGTCAGAAACAACAATCGTATTATCCTGTTGCTTCTATTTACGGTGGTGGGAGTGGAGACGACCAGAATCAAGGTCTCCGGAGGTGTTTCAATTGTGGGGAACACGGGCATCAAGCTAACATCTGCAATCTGAAAGGAGTTCTGTGTTTCCAATGCGGGAAGATAGGACATTTCACGAGGGAGTGCCCTACACCAAAACCAGAGCCGAATGTAAAAAATGTTCGAACTGCTAGACCCACAGCGAGGGGAAGGGTTTATACCATGAGTAGCGCTGATGCCTCCAAATCTGATGATCTCATACAAGGTAGTTGCACCATAGCTGGTAATCTCCTAACTGTACTATTTGATTCAGGTGCGACACATTCATTTATCTCTTTGGACCGTGTGAGGCGTTTGGACTTGCCTGTTTCTTCGTTGTCTTTTGATTTGATTGTCACCAATCCAACTGCCAAACGTGTTACTGTCAATACAGTATGTTTGGATTGTCCTGTTACTATTCATGGTAGGAACTTTCTGGTTGACTTAATATGTTTGCCTTTGACACAATTAGATGTGATTCTAGGCATGGATTGGTTATCTTCCAACCATATCCTTTTAGATTGTGCACATAGAACCTTAGTTTTTCCTGACCCTGAGGTTTTTGGATTTTTAACTGCCAACCAAGTAAGAGATTCTTTGAAAGAAGGAGCTCAGGGATACATGCTTCTATCCTGTTTAGAAATCGAGAGGGACGTTGTCTTGAGCGATGTGCCGGTTGTGAAAGATTTTTCGGAAGTTTTTCTCGAGGAAGTTCCAGGTTTGCCACCTGTGAGAGACATCGAGTTTTCGATTGATCTAGTTCCAGGTTCTGGTCCAATCTCTATAGCCCCTTATAGGATGTCACCTACGAAGTTAGCCGAGTTGAAGACCTAACTAGAGGATTTGATGTCAAAACGGTTCGTAAGACCAAGTGTGTCTGTGTTGTTGGTGAAGAAGAAAGACGGGAGTTCTAGACTCTGTGTGGATTACCGTCAACTCAACAAGATAACAATCAAGAATAAGTATCCTCTACCCCACATAGATGATTTGATGGATCAACTTCAGGGAGCCTCTGTCTTTTCAAAGATTGACCTGAGATCCGGTTATCACCGATTAGAGTAAAGAACGAGGATGTACCCAAGACCGCATTCAGGATGCGTTATGGTCACTACGAGTACCTCGTGATGCCTTTCGGAGTGACGAATGCACCTGCTATCTTCATGGACTACATGAACCAGATTTTTCGTCCGTATTTGGATCAGTTCGTTGTCGTGTTTATCGACGATATTCTCATCTACTCTAAAAGTCTCGAGGAGCATGGGGAGCATCTACGACAAGTCTTACAAATCCTTCACAAGGAAAACCTGTACGCAAAGCTACCCAAGTGCGAGTTTTGGCTGGATGAAGTCAAATTCTTGGGACACGTGATTTCGAAGGAAGGAATTGCCGTCAATCCTACAAAAGTAGAAGCAGTACTTTTATGGGAGAGACCCAAGACTGTGACAGAAATCCGCAGTTTTGTTGGACTAGCTGGTTACTACAGAAGGTTCATCGAAGGATTTTCGAAGATTGTTGTGCCGTTGACTCAGATAACGAGGAAAGACCAACCGTTTACGTGGATTGACAAATGTGAGGAAAGTTTTCAGACGATGAAGGAGCGTTTGACAACCTCACCAGTGTTAGTGTTGCCTAAACAGGATGAACCTTACGAAGTGTATTGTGATGCTTCGCGTCAAGGATTAGGATGTGTGCTTATGCAACATCGGAAGGTTGTAGCGTATGCTTCACGCCAGTTGAAGATTCATGAGAGGAATTACCCGACGCACGACCTTGAGTTAGCTGCTGTGGTTTTTGCCCTGAAGATCTGGAGACACTACTTGTATGGATCAAAGTTCGATGTCTTCAGCGACCACAAAAGTTTGAAGTACCTGTTCGATTAGAAGGAACTTAAAATAAGGCAGAGACGTTGGATGGAGTTTCTTAAGGACTACGACTTCATCTTGCTATACCACCCTGGAAAAGCAAATGTCGTTGCAGACGCTCTGAGTCGGAAGACCCTGCACATCTCTGCAATGATGGTTAAAGAGCTAGAATTTATAGAACAGTTTCGTGATCTCAATCTAGCTGTGGAAGTGAACAATGAGAAGATTTGCTTGGGAATGATCAAGGTATCTAGTGGATTGATGGAGACGATCCGCGATCAACAAGCAACTGATGAGTACCTCCAAGAGAAAAAGGAGTTACTGGGACAAGAGAAAGCTGCAGAGTTCGGTTTGGGAACTGATGGCATCTTGAGATGTAATGGACGAGTTTGTGTACCAAGTAACCCGGAGATGAGGAAAATGATTCTAGAAGAAGGACACAAGAGCAAGCTGAGCATTCACCCTGGATCAACCAAGAGGTACCAAGATCTGAAACAAAAGTTTTGGTGGCTGGGAATGAAGAAGCAAGTGGCTGAATATGTAGCATCATGTTTGACCTGTCAGAAAGCGAAGGTAGAACATCAACGACCTGGAGGAATGCTTCAATCCTTAGATGTACCCGAATGGAAATGGGAGAGCATCTCAATGGATTTCGTGGTGGGTTCATCGAGAACTTCCAAGAGTTTTGATTCGATTTGGGTGATCGTTGATAGGTTAACGAAGTCAGCACACTTCTTACCTGTTAAGATCAACTACTCGGTGGAGAAGTTAATTGAGGTATATATCAGAGAGATAATCAGACTACATGGAGTGCCGTCAAACATAGTCTCTGATAGAGACCCAAAGTTTACTTCACGTTTTTGGCAAAGTCTACATCAAGCCTTAGGGACAAGGCTGAGGCCGAGTTCAACTTATCACCCTCAAACTGATGGACAGACAGAAAGAATGATACAGTCTTTAGAAGATTTGCTAAGATCTTGTGTTCTCTCTAGACCATGGTGGAAGTTGGGGTGATCTGTTGCCTCTTATAGAATTCACCTACAACAACAACTACCATTCTAGTATAGGGATGGCACCCTATGAAGCCCTGTATGGACGAAAGTGCCAGACGTCGTTGTGTTGGTACCAGGATGGAGAGAATATGATCGTAGGCCCAGAAATTGTGCAACAAACAACAGAAAAGATTAAGCAGATCCAGGAAAAGATGAAAACGGCACAGAGCAGACAGAAGAGCTACTCAGATAAGAGAAGACGACCCCTCGAGTTTCAAGAGGGTGAGCACGTGTTCCTGAGGGTCACACCTATGACTGGGGTAGGTAGAGCTATTAAGTCCATAAAACTCACTCCCAAATTCATTGGACCTTACCAAATTCTTCGTCGTATTGGTCCAGTAGCTTATCAGATTTCTTTACCACCTTTTCTGTCAAATATTCATAATGTTTTTCATGTCTCACAACTTCGGAAGTATATTACGGATTCATCCCATGTAATCGAACCTGATATAGTACATTTGCGAGAAAACTTGTCTCCTGAGATATCGCCTGTGCGAATCGTTGATAAGAGGATCAAGCAACTCAGGGGAAAACAAGTTCCCTTAGTCAAAGTCGTTTGGAATGAAGCAACGAGAGATGCAACGTGGGAGCTCGAGGACAAGATGAAATTATAGTATTCTGATCTTTTCAAGGTACATAATTTCGAGGACGAAATTTTTTTTAGAGGGGTAGTAATGTAATACCTCGATTTTTCAGGTTTTTCCTAATTAAACAGTATTTATGAATTTGTATTTTATTGGAGGGTCTAGAGGGTGAAATAAAATAAACTGAGACTATAGTTAAGCTCTACACTGTCATAGGAAACTATGGTTAAATTTTGATAAAAAACGCAAACAGAGCCCGGTCTGCGTTTTACACTGACAATATGATTTTACTGCTCAGACGATCAAATTTTGACTCGTGAACGAAACAGTTAGGGTTTAAATACAATTACGAACAATATCGGCGATTTTAAAAGAAATTCAAAATGAATGAATTCTCACGACTTCCTTGGGCGAAAATCCTAAATCGGGAAAATGGCAGAATCGCGAACGGGCGCGAGGGGACAAAATCGGACACCAGATGAGGGACATGAGTCACCAGAGCAGGGTGAGTCACCACCATGACTCACCAACGTCGTCATTGCGATTCTACAGATATCTGAGATTTTTAGGGCGAGAAAAGACCGTTTTGCCCCTAAGAATTTATGGAACTTCACTTATGCCACATGACACATCACCTTATCATCACCATCATTACTTATCCTCATCATCATTACTCCTAACAAATATCTAGATATTTGTTGTGGCTTTAGAGGTAAAATTACAAAAATGCCATAACTTCTGCTAAATGACATTTTTGTCCCTAAAGGAAAATACCATTTTGCCATTAAGTGATAAACTTATGGACATCCTTGTCCTCTTCCCTTAACCCACGCCTCACCCCCTCATGAAACCATTCTCTCACTTCTTCTAACAAACTTAGTCTTTCTCCCAAGTTTTCTCTTTTTTTTTTTCAAGTGAAGTCTTACCCTTTTTAGTGAAAAAAAGTGTTAAATCTTTGCTTTGTTCTTCATTCAAGAGGTAGGATTACCTTCTTTGATCCATAAAATTCAAGTTCTTCTCTTATTTCTTGTTTGAAAAACCATGAATCCATGAGTTCCAACATCTAGAACCAATCTTCAAAAATTTTCTAGAAAATTGTAGAAAAATCTTATGATCATGAAACCAATTTCTATGGACCCATCATGATGTGTACTTTGAGTGTCTAGAAGCATGAACCCAAAAGCAATTTTCTCCCTATTCTTCTATGGGAGGGCTGAATCCTAAAAATGGTGAAAGGATGGGTTTTGTTGCAATTTTTGGGTAAATAGCACTTGTTCTAGCTTACTTGATGTCTTTGAACACTAAACCCAAGAGCAAAACATCAACCAAAGCTCCTAACCTATTTCTCCTCTTCATGGCCAAAACATATAGGGTGTAGAACCATGAGTTTTGTCTCAAATTTTTGGGTCATAAGACTTGATTTAGTATTAATCATGCTTAAGGACCAACCATCCAAAAGATTGGAACCAAATGAAACCCCTAGCCCTTGTTATTTTCTTTTGGCCGAACCTTGGATCTCTTGGGGGAGAGAAAAAATTGTGCTTTGATGTTGTAATTTGATGTTGATTGTTGTTTGACTTGACTTATATTCGATTGTTTTAAGAACCGTTCGGGATTTTGATTAGGGAATCTAGAGAGGTAAAGGGAGGTAATCATTTGAGTTTGATAGATGCATGGTATATGACTTGTTATATGAGATGTAGTGTTGTTAATTGATGACTGATGGTTGTGAATGATTGACTTATGTACTTGATGGAGTTTGTACTTGAGTATTTGATTTAGAATTGTGGCATGGATGCCTTTGATGAATATTATTGTGATTATGGACTGTTTAATATATATATATATATATATATATATATATATATATATATATATATATATATATATATATATATATATATATCCTGGATGAGCATAGAACTGGCTATGTCTCGATAATTATTAAAAGACTTGAAAAACCGAATTAAAGTTTTGAAAACCGTGTTTTGGAAATCAAAAAGTGGTTTTTGGAAAATGTGTTGCTTTTTCAAGAAAAGTTTTCTTTCTTTTTGAAAGTATTTTCTTTTGAAAAGTAAAAAGTGGTTTTGTGAAAAGTCGTGCAAATTGTGTATTGTTTCAGTGAAGTGTTTTGAAAAGGCGTGAAACCTTAGAAAACAGTCTTTGTTTTCAAGAAAGGTGTTTTCCCGAAAAATATTCCCTTTGATCAAAAAGGTGCTTTGTTTCAAGAAAACCAAAGTGTGTTTTGTTTTCCAAAATGTTTTGAAAAAATGAAACCAAATGAAAAATGATAAACCTTTGAGACGAACCCAAACCTAGTGGCCAAGACGTCGGGGCTAGTGTTTTGTGGATTGAGCACTCGGACTTCGTGTCCTATGTTTTTTTTTTTTTGAGTGGGCTTAATGCCTTTTTGTCGTGGACTTTATGTCTCGACAATTGAAAGAATGAATGCAAAGAAAAAAGAAAAACTTTTTGTGTACATGCATGAACCGTCAGACGTGCCATTTGAAACCGAGCTACAACTTTCGTAGTTGAGAATGGAACCGGTAAGACCATTAGGTCTATAGGGGCATTTTGTGTGTCGAGACTCCACAAGTGGTCGGTGGCCTCGCGACCCGGTGCCGTGGTAAGTCGACTACCCAGCACGAATGAACTCGATCAGGGGCTGGACTATTCAGAATATGGTTAGACGTGGTACCTTGGAACAATTGGAGTTCGGACCTAAATAGAGAGGCCGACTCATGAAGACAATTGTGTTACGGGTGTTGCTATGGCCTATCGCTCGATGTTGGGAAGTTAGAATCTCCGGAGTACATGAATTAGAAAGATGATATTGAAGTCTCATGCATTATTATAACTCATGATAGTGTTTGAGATGTTATATGGTGTTATATAGATAACTGCTTGTATATCTGTAATTATCTGTAGATGTTTATACTGCTGTTGTCGCCTATTCGGCTATCGTGATAAACTTTATATGAGTATCTCACTTTTGCTTGTCTGTAATATGTTATATACTAGACCAGGTTTCATGTTATGTTTATGTTTTATGAACAGTTAATACTGATGTGTTGTAAGGAGTTTATTTCTTCGTCATGAGTTCGTTTTGCCTATGCATGTAGAAAATTTTTAAAACCGCGTTTTTGAATGTAGGTTTTTAATTATATCATCTTCCGAAAGAAACCAGCATTTTATTCTCTTGATTTATTCCGCATTAGAGTCCGAGTATGTAACACCCGAGGGGAGGTTGTTACAACCTTTTAATGTGTTAGTTTCTACATTTAAAAAAAAATCAAACAAACAAAATACAAAAAATTGATACGCCCATGCATCGCACGGGTACATGATCTAGTTTAGTTAAAGTGCTTTGCTTGAGGCAAGCGTCGCTAAGCGATACCGAGAAATTCCAAGCTAGGCATCATTGTCTCAATTTCGCTAAGCGAATTGGGTTTATGCAGAGGAATTTCAAATGATGCATCACTGTCTCAATTTCACTAAGCGAATGTAATCTCGCAGAGCGAAATTCAGGCGAGTACCATATTTTGCCTTTTCCTTGTTTTCCTCAATTGAAAACGTTGTTTTGGTTTACAAAAGGTGTTTTTAACTCAAATCGTAAAGTTTACGTGTGAAAACCTAAGTTAAGTAATTAACTTAGAGTTGAAGATAAGGGATAATTAAGTGTGGTATGTGGTGGAACAAGATCATGTACTATACCATTGATGAATTTTTTTTTTTTTTTTTGGTGAATTATACCATTGATGATTTAATACATCAATGACTTCATAAGACTCAAGTGAATCAACTCTTACTTCATTAATTGAAAATCCATGAGTTAATATCATAGCAAGGATCAAAGACTTATTTAAGAGGGTTCTCAATCCTTGTTCATAACACTTAGGACTTGAGATGTGATTCATAAGACATAAACACAACAAGCATGAAACATTTTGGGTTTTGAAACAGTAGTTCGATGACGGATCGGTGATTCGGACCTAGGTCAATTGTTCACTTGTTTCAGTCTTGTGATGATCGGAATGATAGAAATTTTGAGGCTATGCAGGTATGGGACTGTATAGCTGAGGGAAGGCTTATCAGAATTGATTGGTATTAACTATACCGACAAGATTTATCTTCTTTTCGGGAGCCTTGAACATAAGAACTCCATAGTTAAGCGTGCTTGACTTGGATTAATTGTGGGATGGGCGACCCTCTGGGAAGTTTCCAAGAAAGCGTGTGAGTGAGGACAAAACACGCAGAAGAGACTCGTGATGGTTTGTGGGGACAGTCGGTAATTCTAAAAGCAGTCCGGATCATTCCAAAGGAATCACATGATATTTATCCAGTGGATAAACATTTTTTTTAATACAAAGACGTGTATAGTTCCTAAAGTAGAGAACTTTAGTGAACCTCGAGGTTTATCCGAGGGATAAGCATTTATTTATCGCATCCGAATTATGTAAGCATTGGCGTTTCATTGCATGAGTTCGTAAGGCCTTGAGCCTAGGAGTTGAGCTTACACCTAGATGCTGGTGCGAATCTTACGGTGACGATTTGTTCAGTCTTGGAGGTATCAGGGTTGGAAGGGCTGACATGAGACCAGTTGGTGATTCTTTTATGTCGTGGCGAATCCGTGCAATACACTGATATCCTCGACTAGATGCCGTACTTTCATGTTTGATCGAGAGTGTTTCCGTAAAGCCAGATACGTGCACGTTACGAATGTTGTAGCATCTTGCTCATGGCTGGCAATAAACGGAACATGTCCTCCCATTCACTCTCTCCGACGATTTGTTAGCTCCATGGAGTAGGGGTCAGAGTTTTACCCATGTGGCATATGGCATTGAGTCATATACATCGCATTGAATTGCATGGCTGTTGATGATTACATCCACTTATTGTACACCATTATTCTGCGTTCAAAGATGTCTTATGTTGCTAAATGATTAATATGATATACTGCAATTTATGGTATACTTGTGGACATGCTGTTGCTGGGTGTGATATCTTGTGTTACTTCTGCTATCGTGACTGTGTTGATGCTTTATTTATATGCTGTTTTACTTGTGTGGCTATTATGATAAACTTGTGAAAGAGTATCTCACCCTTGCCTGTACATATTGGACATCCTATTGTGTTTTTTGAACACATGTACAGATATTTTTCAGTTGTCCTCTGGGTCACGGCGGGACCCTGCGTTTGAGTTACTTGGTGTCGACGACGAAGACGATGGACTGTTGATGACGAGGCCCAGTGTCTTTTGGGCGATGCATGCTAGGTAATTTGCTTTATTGTTCTTAGAGTTTTGTTAGACCAACTCTTAGGATTTTGATATTTAAAGTCAGGTCCATTGACCGTGACTCAGTATGATGTGTATTAAGAAAGTGACATGATGTATGCCTTAAGGCAAAGAGAATGAGTTTCATAAATGATGAGTTTGAATTTATTTCTTTGTTATTGTTAATGTTTAAATTGGTATCAAAATTTCCTCAATAAACCTAATAAGAAATTTCAAAAAGGTTTTAAATCAACCGAATCATAAGAATTTTTGGGTTAAGGTATGTGACACCTTGAGGGGGTGTTACATTAGTGGTATCAGAGCTAGTCGATGTCTTTTGGGATCTAGGTTATGGATTCATGATGTTTTTGCTGTGTTTTTTCTGTGTTTTGTGTTGATAAAGGATAGTAAGGGTAAGAACAGTCTGTGATGACTTGTTTCTTTCGGAATACAATCAATTGGATTGGTTGGATCCGATGATTGAGATGTGTTAATACTTTTATGAGAAAAGTTATCCAAGTTATTAAGAGGTACATCTAAGGTAAGCTTTGAGATAGCTCCTTCGTCAGTTCTAGCGAATAAGCTTGAATATGACCTTTACTTTATGAGTGAAGGATGTTAGACTCTTAGTTATCAAGTGAGTAAAGACTCCTTGGTAAGGAAGTTTGAATGTTATGAAAGTTTGTCGAAGGAACAAGCATACCTTAGGCAAATAGAAGAATACCTAAGGGTTATTGGAGTATATACATAGGTAGCTAGTAAGCAGCCAAGGGAATGGCAAGATAATACTATGTACTCTAATAGAGATTAAGAGACTGGGATGGAATTCCGGTAAAGCAATAAAAGTGTGGGACTATGTGAAGTTCCTTCTGATAGTATTTTAAGAGACGATTGGAGCCTCCGCTGTTGTGAATTTGATTGATAGGATATTTGTCTCATTAGAATAGATAAAAGGCTACACCTTATGGGTAGACTTGTGATCCATGTTGATGACGGTGAACGATTCATATAATACCTAAGTATGACTTTTCGAAGTTGCGAATGATCAGAGACTGAGCAAACCAGAATTGAAATGTGAACTTTGGTTATAGAATGAGTGTCCTTAGGACTGGTATCAGTAAGAGAAAGAATTGCAATGGATCGTATATGGATAAGAGTATTGTATAGGAGTATTGTCTTGATAATAGAACTTAAGACAATGATCAACAGAGACGAGTAAGACAGATAAGTTTAGACTCGGTCGCAACGACCACTACCTGGTAAGGCATAGGATGAATATGTCTAGCCTTCTGGCTCGCGAGGCGAGTATCGGGTCGCAAGGCGGATATAGTTGACTCCTTGTTTTGATACTTTCAAATTCGAGGACTTGAACTAAGTTTGATATTAAAGTTTCAATTTTCGCTTAGATATCAGAACTTTTTAGTGAGCTTATTGGGATTTAGAGGCAATAGAGTTGTTGATAAGATTGAGACGTGTAATAACGGAACAAGAACTAGTTTAAGCGTTCGAAATACCCATGGAAGTTAACCTAAGTACTTGATCACAGAAGTAATGCTTAGAAGTAAGTCTTGACATGGAAGTAAGTTTTGAGTGAAGGATTGATAGTAGAGAATGATGAGTTAACAAGTCAGTAAAAGAGGGAATGACTTTCCCGATGGTTGATGGAGTAAGTTTCCAGGGTTACTTTGATTTCTCCAGGAGAGTGAGACCATGTTGAAATTGTTTCCTTACGAAACGATGTGTGTTATCACACAAAGGTGTGCGTTTTGTTGGGTTCTAATCGGGTAAGGCCTGATGGAAACTCATGTTTAGAGAATGGTACTTGCATTCATGTTGACACGTCATCGTCCTTTTAGGATTGTGTCAGACATTAGAACGAGGTACCTGTCTGGGAAGATTCTCAGGATAAATTTTCTGAGGATATTTCAATTCTGCATTACAGAGGACGTTGAGTTTTCGATTGATCTAGTTTCTAGATTCAATCAGATCTTCATCGCTTGTGTAGAAGATCACCTATAAAGCTGACTAGATTGGACTATAGGAAGTAGAATTTCGTTTGGTTCTTGTGGAATTCGTCATCATCGACAATGTTCTCGTTTACTCTAAGAGTCACGAGGAACATGAGGAGACTATGTGTCAAGTGTTACGGACCCTACGCGAGAAGAGTTGTCATGAAGTTGCTTAAGTACGAGTTTGACTCGATGACGGTAAAATTCTTGGGGTATGTGATTTTGGACGAGCCTTTGTACTCATACTCTCATGTATTAGACATTTGAGTGAATCGATTTAATAGAGATATTTGGCCTGGACATTTTTACGTCATTCCATCGAAAGATTTGTTACGACTATTTCTTGAGTTGTGACATGGACAAATTCTTGATACTGGAAGTTTCTTGATTAGACTTAGTCCAATCACTTTTACTTTTGGTAACTATGACCCAGCCTGATTTTTGACCAGACTGTTTATCTTTTGATCCCTTGATTTGTTGGAAGGTCCTTATGAAAGAAGGGACTTTATTAGAGTCATGATTGTAAACATGTATTAGCTATGCATTTTTACACTCACGAATCTACTGAAGAATCTTTTTGCATAGTGGATATTTCTATATTCGTTTTCGAATGGTAAAATCCTTCTATATTATTTCCTATGAGAGTAAGACCAAGAAAATTTCTTTTGTTGAAAGATTTCTTTCTTTGATTTTCGAGCACCGAGTAGCGACTAAGTTCAACTGATTGCCCTCGACTCAAGTGGACGAGCAGAAAACGTTTCGATCTTTGAAGGATGGGTTGGGAGTAAGTGTATTACTCTAACTACGAACATCCTTTCAGCAGGATAGACGAGAAGTGATGGAAGTTTGGTTGAAGATATAGTTGTGATTGATAAGATGTGAATCTTTAAGATCTATCTGAGAAAGTGAGACAATTACTATGAGTCAAGTATTGATCAAGGCAGAATAGTAGTTGGAGAACCTAGGGCAATGAGCAATGCCTGTAGCTAAGAAAGTGTTCTTAGTAGTTTTACCTAAGCTGAATATAAGAAAAAGAGAGTAGTTTCTGAGTAAAACTAAGTTGTTATAAAAGTTCAAGACTTATGAATTTGGGTAAATCTACCCGATGTGATTTCTTTTTGGTTGTAGTTGCATTAAGAAGTACAATCAGGCTCTATAAGATTGAAGTGCATGATTATGATGTAAGTTGGAGAGGTGGAGTACGTTCAAAAGGAACTAAGACTAAGATTGGATATCTTGGATCGGAACAGATGGATGCACCGTCAAAGAAATGTGTATTGTAGTTTAAATCTTGGTGTTAACGGTAAGAGTTAAAGATGTCATGGGGAGACTTTCCCTAAGTGGATTAGTGCTGAAAGAAAAGTGGTTAAGTTTGATTATATTTCTCACATGAGAAGAAACTAAGGTAAGATATTAAGGTATGGATTAACGGTAAGCGATTTGATTTTAACGATAAATCAAATAGAGGATAGGTATGAAGTTGATATTAGGTTACAATGTTACCTAGGGAAGGATTTATTTCGGGGTACAATGTGGAACTTGGGGATTAAGAAATCCTGTTTAGTTTTATTCACGAAATTTCGAGGACGAAATTCTTTTTAGTGGGGTAGTAATGTAACGCCTCGATTTTCACATTTTATAATTCTTCAGTATTTTAACGTTTGTATTTTATTGGAGGGTCTAGAGAGTGAAATAAAATATTCTGAGAAGATAGGAATGTCCTACACAACCATAGGAAGCCATGGTTAAGTTTTGGGCGAAAGCTCAAACGGAGCCCGGTCTGCGTTTTTCACGGATAGTAGCATTTTTCTACTATCGAGACCTAATTTGGACTCGTGAATAAGACAGTAAGTCTCAGGATTTTATTCTCAACATCTTTGTTAAAATCTGTCCCGACTCCGAAAAATAAAAATAATATATTATATTCGACCGTATAATCGAACTGGAAGGCGTTTGGAGTTGTAAAAGGATTCAACAAGACCCGCCAATGGATAATCTTGATATCACATCATGTTATATCACTTGGGGGAACGTGCCAGGGTCGTCATGAAATTCGGAAATATCTGGACGCGGAATTACCAAAATACCCCTAACCTTAATCTTATTCACTTTTACCATTTTACCCTTGAAGCAAATGACCATTTTGCCCTTAAGTGACTTGTTTTAAGGCTGGAACAGCCCTTTCTCAGCCCCATTCACGCACCAAGAACAGCCCTAAAGAAGCTCAAAGCTTCATCTTCCTCCTTTGGCCAAAACTCCACCATTTTCATGAAAGAAAAGCTTGAATCCATGGAGGAAAAGCTTGTTTCTTTGATCAATCTTCATCCATTCTTAGGTAAGATCACTTCTATGATCTCCTAGCTTCTTGAATCTCTCTCAATATCAAGATCAAATATTGTTTTCATGAAAATCAAGTTTATGATCCAAAACTTTAAAAATTCATAGGAAATTGTAAAAAAAATCCTTTTCATGGAATCCAATTTCTTTGAGCTCACTTCATCATCCTCTACCTAAACCCAAGAGCATATGATCCAATTCTCATCCTAGCTCTTAATCCCCAAAGTGGCCGAACTCTCAATAGTGATGAATAGTGTTTTATTCAAATTTTTGATTTCTAACACTTGAATCCATCCTAACCTTTCCTATTGTCTTTGAATCCAAGTGATGGAAAACCAAATCAATCCCTAGCCATGTTTTCCCTTGTATGGTCGAAACCCTCAATGTGAAGAACATTGAGTTTTGTTTCATATCTTTGAGTATTAGGACTTGATTTAGTGTTAATCAAGCTTAAGAACCAACCATCCAAAAGATTGGAACCAAATGTGATCCCTAGCCAATTTCATCATTTTTGGCCGAACCTAGCTCCTAAGGGATTAGAGAATTTTGTGTATTAATTGTTGATGATTGGATTGGTTTTGTGTTTGTAGTCGGATAATCGGACTAGGAATCAGAAGAATTCACGGACCGATCGGGCGACTTACCTTCGGAGGATGACTCCTAAATGGTAAGGGGAGATTAGCTCCAATGAGTTTGCTAGTCACATGAGGTTGGTTGTGATGTGAATTGTGGCATTTTGCCTTGGATAGAACGTATGCATAATGTTGATTTGAGTATTGAATGACTATATGTTGTGTATGGACTTGATTTATTTTCATGAAGTACATGCTTGGATATATGAATATGAATTGTGGCATGGATGCCTTGAATTGAGATTTGATGTGTATATATATATATATATATATCGTGGACTGGTTAAGAGCATAGCATTGGCTATAGCTTGATTTTGAGGAATGAAAAGCTTCTAAGCTAAACGTTTTAATGGTCGATTTTTACTAAAAAGTATTTGATGTCCCGAAGACGAAAATATCTTTAATGAAAGTTAATATAGGTTTTAATGAGATTATATTTCTTTTATACTAACTTAGAACATTGTTTTACACTAAGCTAGTAAGTAAAATCTCCTTTCAAAATTTAGTTAAATTGCTTTGCTTGAGGTAAGTGTCGCTAAGCAAAGTGAATCTCGCTAAGCGATACCGAGAAATTCCAAGCTAGGCATCACTGCCTCAATTTCGCTAAGCGAATTGGGTTTCGCTAAGTGATACAGAGGAATTTCAATTGATGCATTACTGTCTCAATTTCGCTAAGCGAATGTAATCTCGCTGAGCGAAATTCAGGCGAGTACCTTGTTTTGCCTTTTCCTTATTTTCCTCAATTGAAAACGTTGTTTTGGTTTACAAAAGGAGTTTTTAACTCAAATTGTAAAGTTTACGTGTGAAAACCTAAGTTAAGTAATTAGCTTAGAGTTGAAGATAAGGGATAATTAAGTGCGGTATGTGGTGGAACAAGGATGACTTAGTACATCGATGACTTCATAAGACTCAAGTGAATCAACACTTCTTCATTAATTGAAAATCCAGGAGTTAATATCTTAGAAAAGATCAAAGACTTATCTAAGAGGATTCTCAATCATTCTTCATAACACTTAGGACTTGAGATGTGATTCATAAGACATAAACACAAACATGAAACGTTTTGGGTTTTGAAACAGTAGTTCGATGACGGACCAGTGATTCGGATCTAGGTCAATTGTTAACTTGTTTCAGTCTTGTGATGATCGGAATGAGAGAAATCCTAAGGCTATGCAGGTATGAGACTGTATAGCAGAGGGAAGGCCTATCAGAATTGATTGGTACTTACCTATACTGACAAGATTTATCTTCTTTTCGGGAGCCTAGAACATAAGAACTCCATAGTTAAGCGTGCTTGACTTGGATTAATTGTGGGATGGGTGACCTTCTGGGAAGTTTCCTAAAAAGCGTGTGAGTGAGGACAAAACACGCTGAAGAGACTCATGTTGGTTTGTGGGGACAGTCGGTAATTCTGAAAGCAGTCCGGATCATTCCAAAGGAATCACGTGATATTTATCCAGTGGATAAACTTTTTTTTAATACAAAGACACATATAGTTCCTAAGGTAGAGAACCTTAGTGAACCTCAAGGTTTATCCGGGGGATAAACATTTATTTATTGCATATGCTTTGTGTAAGCATTGGCATTTCATTGCATGAGTTCGTAAGGCCTTGAGCCTAGGAGTTGAGCTTACGCCTAGATGCTAGTGCGAATCTGACGGTGACGATTTGTTCAGTCTTGGAGGTATCAGGGTTGGAAGAGCTTACATGAGACCAGTTGGTGATTCTTCTGTGTCGTGGCGAATCCGTGCAATACACTGATATCCTCGACTAGATGCCTTACTTTTCATATTTGGTCGAGTGTGTTTCCGTAAAGCCAGATACGTGCACGTTACGAATGTTGTAGCATCTTGCTCATGGCTGGCAATAAACGGAACATGTCCTCCCATTCACTCTCTCCGAAGATTTGTTAGCTCGATGGAGTTGGGGTCAGTGTTTTACCCTTGTGGCATATGGCATTGAGTCATGTGCATCGCATTGCATTGCATGGCTGTTGATGATTACATCCACTTATTGTACACCATTATTCTGCGTTCAAAGATGTCTTATGTTGCTAAATAATTAATATGATATATTGCAATTTATGCTATACTTGTGGACATGCTGTTGCCGGGTGTGATATCTTATGTTACTTCTGCTATCATGACTATGTTAATGCATTATTTATATGCTGTTTTCCTTGTTTGGCTATTACGATAAACTTGTGAAAGAGTATCTCACCCTTTCTTGTACATGTTGGACACCTTGTGTTTTTTGGACACATGTACAGATATTTTCCAGCTGTCCTCTGGATCACTGCGGGACCCTGCGTTTGAATTACTTGGTGTCGACGACGAAGATGGCAGACTGTTGATGACGAGGCCCAGTGTCTTTTGGGCGATGCATGCTAGGTAGTATGCTTTATTGTTCTTAGAGTTTTGTTAGACCAGCTCTTAGGATTTTGATATTTAAAGTCAGGTCCATTGACCGTGACTCAGTATGACGTGAATTAAGAAAGTGACTTGATGTATGCCTTAAGGCGAAGAGAATGAGTTTCATAAATGATGAGTTTGAATTTATTTCTTTGTTATTGTTAATGTTTAAATTGGTATCAGAATTTCCGCAATAAACCTAATAAGAAATTTTGAAAAGGTTTTAAATCAACCGAATCATAAGAATTTTTGGGTTTCGATATGTGACACCTCGAGGGGGTGTTACGCATGGTGGTGACTCACCCTCTGACTCACCCTACTCAGGTGACACGTGTCCCTCCTCTGGAGTCCGGGTTTGTCCCCGCGCATCCGTTCTTGATTCTGTCGATTTCCCGATTTAGGGTTTTCGCCTAAGAAAGTTGTAAGAACTTATTTATTTTGAAAATTTTCAAAATTGTTGATATTGTTCGCAATTTTATTTAAAAGTATTCACGAGACAAAATTAGGTCGTCTGAGCAGTAAAATCATACTGTCAGTGTAAAAACGCAGACCGGGTTCCGTTTGAGTTTTCAACCAAAATTTAACCATAACTTCCTACGATAGCGTAGAGCTTGACTATGGTCTCGGTTTATTTTATTTCACTGTCTAGACCCTCTAATAAAATACAAACTCATAAATACTGATTAATTAAAAAAATCTTGAAAATCGGGGTGTTACACTCAATCTCAGCACGCCCGTGCTCATGTGCGCGCCCTGACTCGTTTGACCGTGCCCTTACTCGGACGAGCACGGCCGTGCTAATTATTAGCACGCCCATGTTGGAAAATGGACAATATTTGACGCTGTTTGGCACGCCCGTGCCGATAGAGCAAGGTCTGAGCCATGCCGTGCTAACTAATAGCATGTCCATGTCGGAAATTATGCAAACTTTGATCCTGATTGGCACGACCGTGTCAATCAAGAGCACGCCCGTGCTCTATGCCAGGATGCGTTAAAAATAGGTTTAAAAATAGGGAACCAGTGCAGCACTATATATATATATATATATATATATATATATATATATATATATATATATATACCATTATATAACATCCTAGTGCGGCTAGAAACTCTTTTGCACCCTAAAATACCTTAGTAATGACTGTGGAGCATCCTTATTCATGGGAGATAGGGCGGCAACAAACAATGAGTTTAGAAGGAGAACAACAACAACAACAACAACAACAAGAGATAGAAGAAGAAGATAAAGAAGAAGGAGAAGGAGGTTCCTGTTTGAGGAAGGTGACATCTAGGATTCGCCATGGGGTACGCTTGGAGATTCTTGGAGGTCATCAAGAGGTGAATAGAAATACTCTTTCTCACCCTTTCCATGGTGGAAGTTGTCTTGGGGTTGGGTTATGCTTACAAAAATATGTTTTTTTGGAAAATAATCTTGCGTTTGGTCAAATCCTGATTTTCTAAATTTGGGGGTTTTCCTTCTAAGGTGTTTGTGCTATCAATTAAATGTTTATTACTGATATTGATGCTATGATATGAATGATTAATATATGATATGGTTAATTGACATGCTATATTTGAATTATATGATTATATTGATGATATTGGCATGATTCAATAACTGTTAAATGTGATGAATGTTGTTTGCTGCAATACCGCCTATGATAGGGGTATCGAAAGTAACACTGCCAATGAATTGGGGTGTCGAAATATGAAATACCGCCATGATCGGGTATCGAAAGTAATATCGTCACATGTTGGGATGTCGAAATAAGTAATACCACCAGTGTAAAATGGTTGGTATCGAAATGAGTAATGTCACTGAAGAGAAGGTGACATCAAAATACCTTCATGAGTATGGTAGGCAATGAGACACCATTGTTATGTGCAGTTTGAAAGTCATATAACAAATGAGGGAATTTGAGATTATTTGATGTGAGACATTGACATACCTGAATTATGATGTGTTGATGATGACTGTTTATTGCCAATAATAATTTTATATTATTGTTAATATTATTTTATTATACACTATTTTGAAAATAGCGAGTACAATGGACAGTTTTTCCGGTTACCGCACCGGCTGAGAACAATGCTTTTGTGAAAACCTTTTAAACTGTATTTCTGTTCACTGGGATTTTATATCTCATTATTAGTATTGTATTCAGAGCCTGAGGACGTCCCTGTTGAGCAGCTAGACGTTTTGAAGACTATCTCTTTAGTTTTAGAGCTTGGTTTGTATTGTACGGCATATGCCAGGAGGACCTTTATTATCTTTTAGTTATTTCCTTATACGAGATGTTATAGACGCCTTGTTTTGATGTTTTTAAACTGATAATGTTATTTCGGTTTTGAATTAATGTAAGCAATTATTTTGGATTAATATTATATTAAGTATTTATTCAATATTTATTTAAGAAAAACTTTATTTTCCTTGTTTTATTTAAATTGTTAATATTAATTTGAGTTACTAATGTAACGAAGGGCGTTACAGGTTGGCAATAGGTTACTTCACCTTGCGCATCTCACCGGAATATATTAATATGCTCAGCTGTAGCATGACCCACACTTAATGATTCCGGCCTTGACGAGTGCCGCGCATCAGGAGGCATTTAATAACTTAATTTATTGAGGGAATTTCATAATTTAGTGATCTCACCGGCTTGTTTATCATATAAACGTCTCTCATGGCATACTAGCTTACATACATTCAAAACATATTAAGCATACAATGACATACATGCTATCATACAATTTAAATTCGAAATTTAAATCATACATCTCATACATTTCATGCTTCACATACATAAACATACAAGACATATAAAATGTATTATGATTATGGCCTTCTAATGTGCAATAATTAAAAACTAATTATTACAATCTTTGACCCTGGAGCAAACGTCCAAAGTTCCTCCTACTGGCGTCATGATCTGGTGTTGCCTCCATGTCAATCTGAGCAAGTTACAAAATTTAAAATAAAATCAATAAAGTAAAGGTTACGACACGCAGGCCGTATTTACCAAATAAAATTAAACACCAAAACTAGGGTCATAACCATATACCGCACATTTAATAAACAATTTATAAATATGCAAAAGGGGACAAAATCACATTCTGTCCATCAGCACGGCCGTGCGCCGTTGGCCGTGCCAAACGGCGCAATCCATTCTGCAAACTCGCTGACGCTATTCAACATGTGCATAGCTGTGCCAAACGGCGCACGACCGTGCTGAAAACTCGCTGACGCTATTCAAAAGTGGCACGGTCGTGCCAAATGGAGCATGGCCGTGCTACGCTTTCACTAACGCTAACTCAAACATGCACGGCCGTGCAAAACGGCGCAACAAGATTCCAGAAGCAAATCCTTGTTTATGTCAGGAGCATAACCAAGCACACAAAACATGTTCAAAGAGATTTATATCACATACAAATCATACAAAAATGCTTTTAAATATACAAATCATATTTAAAAGCAATAAACATGTTATTATACAATGGCAAACAATCCTAGGATATATGGCAAACTATGACCAGACGCTCTGATACCACTGTTGGGGTTTCAAAAGAGATAATTTTTAAAAATAATTTATAAAAACCTCTTGAACGAAAAAACCCCTTTACTAAAGAACCATGTATTGCACATGAATCACAAGGATATTGTGTTTACCTCTTGAAGCGTAGCTTTACCGCGAACACTGTAAGTGCGCCAACGGCACCGGTTAGCCAAAAACGCTGCTACTTGTGATGCTCATAACTTTGGCTCCAGACCTCGTATCACAAAACTGAACGGTGAAGATGTAGAACCACATGTCACGAACCTGTTGTCCAAGAATCAGCCCGATCCAACGGTTAATGAATATCGGATCGCGAGATTACGATAACTATCCAGCCATAACCACCATAAAAAAAAGCTTCTCTATCACCAGTATTGCAAAGTAGCAATACCTCTACTCAGTTAACGCGAGCAAACCAAAGTCAGAGATAGCGTAGTGCTAGCTATCAGGATTGGGAGAGGCATGACACACAGAGAGAGAAAAGAGGGCGCGCCTGTCAAGGGTGTACAATGGCCGTTATGAGTGCTCTGTGTTGTGTGTCACTTAAGTGACGTGCACAACTTACTAATAGCTGTCACTCATTTAACCTAACCCACTTGAGCTACTGTACGCTACAGGCCCAATGTCTAATTATTAATTAAATCATATTTAATTAATCAATTAAACTTATTCTCATTTAATTATTAATTAAATCATATTTAATTAATCAATTAAATCAATCCCATTTAATGAACATTTGCTCTATGTGTGTGACCCTATAGGTTCTCAATTAATTGGCAATAGTATTAATTATTATTAATCATATTAATAATCAATTAATATTATAAATAATGAGCGGCATCTAGCAATACATTATTGCTACCCAATTAATTAGAATATTGGTGATACAATTAAAACCATATTGTAACCATATATAATGTGAAGTCAACGTCCTTTTGTCATAATGTCTTACTTGAACACAATGCATAAATGTGTCATTTTTGTTAAGTCCAATTATTTATTTCTTGATCTAGTAATTGACGTACGATCATGTGGGCTCAATATCTTATATTGTACCACCTTAGCATGGCCATGCATTTCTACGTTGCATACCATCAAGAGGCCTATAGACATTACTTCTGTTATGTAGGATGGACGAATCCTATCTGCATCACTCACATTCCTCAACATGTTTCATTGCAAACCCAATAACTATCTTTATAGTTATCTTGTTACAGACAACGTTTAATAGTATTAAAGCCTGCAACTACTTATGTTAGGAATCGTAGTGACTTCAAGTCGAAGGACTACTTCACTATGGTCACCATGAGAATCGCTTATGACACTTACATAACTATTCTGCAGCGTTCTCATAACGGGTCACTCCAGTATAAATATTCCACTAATATTTATACCTATGTGAAGACTTGATATCTTATATCTATGACCCTGAGATGTGGTCATCAGTACACTGACATAATAGTCTCAATTTATTATTATTGTCCTTATTTTGACTATACATATTTAAGAATAGTATTCTATAATTTAATGGCATCTCACGGTCAAGTCATACTTGACGTTCCATTAAATGAACTACCTATTCTAAGGGCTTTATTATGCTATAAATATGATCATCAAATATAACATAATAAATAAATGCCTTATACATATATCAAATATTTGATGAAGGTGATGATACAAGTGATTATCTATTCAAAATAGATTGGCCACTAGGGTTTACCCCAACATCATTATCTTTTACTACTGCTCGATTATTATTTATTTTCTAAGTTCTTTATTAGTCTAAATAGCATAAGGATTTCCCTATTCCAGTACTTGCTTTATCACTTAGTTATCTAAATTAATCTCATATTTATGATATCTGGACTTCCGTCCTATATTACTTCTGTGACAGGGTACACTGCCCTTAAGTGTGTTTTGAACCCAACACCCACATAGCACTCTCTTCTGTAGCCCCACTCCAAACAACTTTGACCAAGGGAATTTCCTTCCCTCGCGGCTGCTTAGTCTTTCGGTCTCAACCCGAAGCGGTAATACCTCAAAAGTCAAGTTCTCTTTTAACGGGATTGTATCAAGTGTTATCACATGGCTAGGGTCATGAATGTACTTTCGAAACTGAGACACATGGAAAACATTGTGAAGGTTTAAGAAGAAAGGTGGTAAGGTTATTTGGGAGGCAACTTCATCGACTCTTTTTAGTATCTGGTAAGGGTCAATGAATCTAGGAGTAAGTTTTTGAGCTTTCATTACTCTTCCAACCCTAGT
Organism: Ammopiptanthus mongolicus; assembly: GCA_039655645.1. Taxonomy (NCBI): domain Eukaryota; kingdom Viridiplantae; phylum Streptophyta; class Magnoliopsida; order Fabales; family Fabaceae; genus Ammopiptanthus; species Ammopiptanthus mongolicus. The sequence continues at coordinate 69,469,030 of CM077347.1, forward strand.
CGTTGGAGTAACTCACAAGAACATATGATCACCTTCCTGGAACTCGAGAGCTTTTCTTCTCTTATCATGATAACTCTTTTGCCTACTCTGTGCCACTCTCATCTTATCATCCTCACTTTTTCTGTAGTCTTTTGCATTATCTCAGGTCCTAACACAACATTCTCACCTGGCTGGTTCCAACACATGGGTGTCCTACACCTCCTCCCATACAAAGCTTCATAAGCTGTCATCCCAATACTGGAATAGAAACTATTGTTGTAGGTGACCTCTATAAGAGGTAAGAACTTATCCCAACTACCCGACTGCTCTAGCACAAAAGCTCTCAAAAGATCCTCTAAGGATTGGATGGTCCTCTTAGATCGACCATTGGTCTGCGGGTGGTAAGCTAAACTCAATCTAAGCTTGGTCCCTAAAGCCTCATGCAACCTATTCCAAAACCTAGAGGTAAATCTAGGGTCTCTATCTGATACTATGCTAGAGGGTACACTATGCAGTCTAACTATTTCTCTGATATACAACATGGTCAACTTCTCTAGTGGATATTCCATGTTCATAGGAATGAAATGGGTCGATTTAGTCAACCGGTCCACAACAACCCATACGGTATCACAACTAGTTGGAGTCCTAGGGAGTCTAGACACGAAATCCATAGAGATACTATCCCACTTCCACTCCAGGATACACAAGGGATGCATCTTACCTCAAGGTTTCTGATGTTCTATCTTAGCCTTCTGACATACTTAGCAAGCATAAACAAACTCGGCCACATCCTTCTTCATCCTGGGCCACCAAAACATACGTTTCAGATCCTGGTACATTTTCGTGGCACCCGGGTGAACACTCAAACCACTCCTATAGCCTTCCTTAAAGATCAACTTCCGAAGCTCCAGAACATCGGGTATACAAATTCTATCCTGGAACCTTAAAACTCCATCAACTCCTTCCTTAAAATTAAGGTTTTTACCCTGAGCAAGCAGCTCCCTCAGGTCTAAAAGGTAAACATCTATCTTCTGACCCTATCTAAGATGATCCATCAAACTATTAGTGATCTTCAACGTTCCAAGCCTAATACTCTTAGGGGTAACTTCCCAAGCTAAGCTCAAGTCTCTAAACTCCTTGATCAAATCCATCTCTCTAACCATCAAAGCTGAAACATGTAAGGTTTTCTAATCAAAGCATCAGCCACTATGTTGGCTTTTCCTGGGTGGTAACTAACTTCAAAATCATAATCCTTAAAAAATTCCATCCACCTATGCTGCCTTATACTCAGCTCTTTCTGATCAAACAAGTATTTCAAACTCTTATCATCATTAAAAACCTCAAACTTAGCTCCATAAAGATAATGCCTACAGATCTTCAAGGCAAACACTACGGCTCCTAGCTCCAAGTCATGGGTAGGGTAGTTCTTCTCATGGATCTTGAACTGCCTAGAAGCGTAAGCTACTACTTGACCATTCTGCATCAACACACCATCTAAACCTTGCTTCAAAGCATCATAGTACAACACAAAAGGTTCACTAGGGTTGGGTAAAACTAGCACAGGTGCAGATGTTAACCTATCCTTCAACGTCTGAAAACTTTCCTCACACATAGAGTCTCACACAAAGATCTGTCCTTTCTTAGTAAGGAGGGTCAAAGGCAAAGCAATCTTAGAAAACCCCTCTATAAACCTCCTATAGTACCCTGCTAAACCCAAGAAACTCCTAATCTCGGTCACGGACTTAGGTGCTTCCCAATGGAGCACGGTCTCTACCTTAACTGGGTCAACGACTATCCCTCCTTTAGATATGAAGTGTCCTAAGAAACTCACCTCCTCAAATCAAAACTCACACTTTGACAACTTAACATACCACTGTTTTTCCTTAAGGGTCTTCAAAACTATCCTCAAATGTTCCTCATGCTCTTCTCTAGTCTTAGAGTATACTAAGTAGTCATCTATGAAGACCACCACAAACTTATCCAAGTAAGGGTGAAAGATCTTGTTCATGTAGTCCATAAGCACAACAGGAGCATCAGTCACACCAAAAGGCATAACCAAGTACTTGTAGTGACCATAACGCGTTTGGAATGCAGTCTTCGCAATGTCCTCAGACTTGACCCGAATCTGATGATACCCTGGCATCAGATCTATCTTAGAAAAGATGTAGGCACCTATCTGTTGGAACCAAAGTGGTTATGGTCCAAATAATCCCTTAAGTTTTGATGTTAACAAAGAACTAATTTAAGATGAACAAAGATTTGTTATGGACTAACGTTTTATATTAAGTGTGCAGGATAAAACTTAATTGAGTCCAAAGACTATCCATAGTCCAAAGACTTTATCTCGTCCAACATTTAATCTTGGTTTACGACTGGACGGTAATATATAGAACCATGAGTCCAAAGACTCTTTCGGTTATTTTTGTAATAGCTAGTCCAATAAATGCTTTTATACTTCAAGCGCGAATTTCTTGTAAAAGCATTTGAATTTATTATTCCCTGTAAAAGGCTTATATCCTTGGGACAAAACATTCTTTGTAATATTCGTACAAATGTAAAGCGTAAGCTAGTATGTCTCTGTCACTTTAAGAAGTTGACCTTCTTCTTTTGGAAAAACAAAAGGCAACTTTCGTTCTACTCAGAGGATATGTCAGCACCTCTTTTAGCTATCATCCTGACAGTCTATCCTACTAATTATAAACTTCAGAAGCTATCAGACTCAACGAATCAAATGCATTCAATGCTCATCAGAACGGATCCTTTTCCATCCGTTGAAGAGTGAAGTCTGCTCAAAGACAAGAGGCTATATAGACCTCCATCTCCTGAAAATGCAAATATATGAAAAGAGATAGAACTTGAGCAAAAATACAAGTGAAGCAACACTTAGCGATTCAAAATCTTTCAAGAGATACAAGCAAACATTAGCTCAAGAAATCAAAGAGAAAATCTCAAGCTTGCAAAGCTAGCAAAGCTACTCTGATCCTCATTTTCATATTACTCTCTGTGTAGAGTTGTTTTTAAGAGTCTAAGCTTTAGTTTTGAATTCTCACATTTAGTGAGTTAGTAGAACAAACTCTTTTCAAAACCTTAGTTTGGTTGAGCCTGAAGAGGCTTGTCTGTAAAAGAATACTTAGAGAACCTAAAGAGGTTGAGAATACTGCCTGAAGAGGTGTTGAATACTTTGTAACAAAAGGTTTTTGTTATAGTGGATAAAGCTCTCAAGTAGAGAGGACTGGACGTAGCTCTTTGGTGAAGAGTGAACCAGGATAATATCTTTGTGTTCTTTTCTCTCCCTTACCCTTACTTTAGTTTATTATCTAACTAACTAACTGGGATTGAATTGCCTTTTACTACGCTACTTTTTATCTTAGTCAAACTAAGTTAGCGTCTAGCTTGGTGTTTGGAAGATCTCTCTTTGCTTTTAATCGTTTTAGCGTCCAACCTTGCGAAAACTATTATCTGCTTACGAAAAGAATTTAAAATCGCCTAAAACACAATTCAACCCCCCTTCTTGTGTTTCAAACAGGTTCCTTCAATTGCTATCAGAGCTCAGCCTCTGGGTTGAGCACTTTGCCGTGTAGAGGAAAAGATCCTACTACAGATATGCCTGGACCAGGTATGCCAAGTGGGAGTCAACCTGTTATGGAAGGTACTTCCATGATCAGACCGTCGTTCTTCAACGGTACTCACTACCTGTACTGGAAGGAAAGATTCAAAGGTTTCATCCTCAGTACAAACTCAGTTCTATGGACCAGAATCACAAAAAGCCCTAACGTTTGTCTCAACTCTGACGGGACAGAAAAAGCAGAGGACGACTGGACTGATGCTGAAGGGGCTAGAATGGAACTGAATCATAAAGCAAGATATGCGTTAATGTGTGCCCTCAGTCCTGACGAATTTCAGAAGATTCACGCATGTGAATCAGCCAAACAAATATGGGACACCTTGTCTAATCTCCATGAAGGGACAACCAAGGTGAAGGACTCTAAAATCATCATGCTGGTTGGCCCGTATGAAATGTTCACCATGGCTGAAGGAGAGTCCATCCTAGACATGATGGGTCGCTTTCAGACGATCATCAACAATATGAAATCCCTTGGAAAGGTCTACACTACTAAGAAGAATGTCACCAAGATTCTTAGGAGTCTGCCTAAGAAATGGAGAGCTCTTGTCACTGCAATCACCCAGGCCAAAGATCTCTCTACTTTGACTCTGGATGATCTTGTCGGGACGCTTCAAGTTCATGAGCAGGAGCTCGATCTTGACAATCCTGGAAAGAAGAACAAAGGGATTGCCCTGAAAGCTCATAGGTCCAACAACTCAAAAGCTTTAAAAACTGATGGGTCCAGTGATGAAGCTGATCAGTCTGATGATGATGTATCAGACGATGACGAGCTATCCTTTATCTCCAGAAAGATTCAAAATATATGGAGAAAGAAAAATGGAATGAAAAGAAGGCCATTCCAAAAGAAAAGCTTCAAGGATCATGCTGAACCCAAAGATAAAAGTCAGCTGGTCTGTTTTGAATGCAACAAACCAGGACACTTCAAAGCTGATTGCCCTACGCTAAAGGACAAGAAGAAGTTCTTCAAAAAGAAGAAAAAGAACTTCATGGCAACTTGGGAGGACTTGAACTTTTCTGAAGAAGAAGAAGAAGAAACAAATGAAGAGGCTAACCTATGCCTTTGGTCCAATAAGCAAGATGAAGACTCTTCAGACGATGAACAACTTGTTGTTCCCGGAGAAAGAAGTCAGGAGTCTACCTCTGAAGGAGGATGGAATGTGAATGTTCCACCCATCTTCAAGGGAACAGACTATCCTTATTGGAAATCAATTTTCCAACTATACGTCCAAGCTCAAGACTATGAGTTGTGGGACATCTTCACTAACGGAGATTATCGTCCAACGATTACCCTTGAGGACGGATCAACATCGTCCAAACATGAAACAGACTGGACGAGTGATGATATCAGACGGTGTTCTCAAAATGCTCATGCTAACTGGTGTCTTGTCAACACCGTAGATCGTCCAAGACTGGACATGGTCTCGCGATTCCAAACAGCTAAGGAGAAGCTGGACGCTTTGGAACATCGGGTCAGACCAAGGAGCCTGTCTACCTCAAACCTCTGCTTGATGGTCAAAAGCTCTTCGGACGCTGAATCAGAAGATGACGAGGTATCTGTTTCTGACTCTCTTCAAGAAGCATATGATGAACTGCTAAATGATTCTTCTCTATTGCATCATCAATACATCATGCTTAAGAGAAAACTGTCAAAAGTGAATAAAAAGTTGGAAGAGTCCAACAGACTAAATAAACAGCTTGTTGAAGAGAATAATAAGCTTAAAGCTGAGAATGTCAGTCTAACTGACAAACTCACCTCTGAGTCCAGTGAACCCCATGAGGTAACTAGACTGAAATAAGAGGTATCTGATCTCACCAAAAGCGTATCTAAGCTTGTTGGAGGATCAGAGAAGCTAGACCTGATATTGAGGTACACTAGATCATCTCACGATAAGTCTGGTCTAGGCTACGACTCTGAGAAACAAAGTGTGTCTCAGAAAATATCAGGGTCCAACAAACATCACAAGGCTTTTCACTCCTATGGAAAGCAAAAAGAAAATAAATTGCATGCATCCAGAACTTACTGTAAGATTTGTGGAAAGAGTGGTCACACCTTTTCAAAATGCATTTACAAAAACAAAAACAAAATGCATGGACGAAGACCACCAACTAACCCAAAAGGACCCAAGTCTATCTGGGTACCTAAGAGTATGATAATACCTGTTGCAGATCTGCTTAGCAACACAAAAAAGACCCCAGTCCTGGTACTTGGACAGTGGTTGCTCACGTCACATGACGTGAGAAAGGTGTATGTTCCAAGAAATCCGTGAAAAGACTAGCGGATGGGTCACCTTTGGAGGCAACGAGAAGGGAAGGATAGTAGTAATAGGTAAGATTGGTAAGCATCCTCTTCCCTCTATTGATAATGTTCTTCTGGTTGAAGGATTAAAACACAACTTGCTTAGCATAAGTCAATTATGTGACAGCGGGTCTGTTGTTTCCTTCAATAAAGGTGAATGTATAGTCAAGAACCCTGATGGGTCCATCTTATTCACTGCCAAAAGGCAAAATAATCTGTATAAGATTAACTTGGGGGAACTTTCAACTCAAAGTGTATCATGTCTTGTGTCTGTTGAAGATGAGCGATGGATCTGGCACAAAAGACTTGGTCATGCTAGTCTGAGATTAATCTCTAAACTAAACAAGCATAACCTTGTAAGAGGTTTACCAAAGATTGTGTTTAGATCAGACGCTCTCTGTGACGCATGTCAAAAAGGAAAACAAGTTAAGAACTCGTTTGAGTCCAAGAACATTGTTAGTACTTCTAGACCACTGGAATTGTTGCATCTTGATTTGTTTGGTCCAACAAGGATTGCTTTTGTTAGTGGTAAGAAATATGGACTTGTCATAGTAGATGACTATACTAGATGGACATGGGTTCAGTTCCTTGCTCACAAGGATGAGTCTATCAAGGTCTTTTCTGTATCCTATAAGCGAGTTCAGAATGAAAAAGGCATATTCATCAGCTCAATCAGAAGTGATCATGGAGGCGAATCTGAAAATGAGCTTTTTCAAAGGTTCTGTGATGAAAGTGGTATTCATCACAATTTCTCTGCCCCTAGAACACCACAACAAAACGGTGTTGTTGAGAGAAAAAACCGATCTCTTCAAGAGATGGCTAGGACGATGCTCAATGATAATTGTGTCCCTAAGAACTTCTGGGCTGAAGCTGGAAATACTGCCTACTACATTCAAAACAGAATATACATAAGACCAATCTTGAATAAGACTCCTTATGAATTGTGGAAAGGACGTAAACCTAACATTTCTTATTTCCACCCCTTCGGATGTCAATGCTTTATTTTAAATACTAAGGATCAACTAGGAAAGTTTGATGCCAAAGTAGATAATGGAATATTGTTAGGATACTCTGAAACGTCCAAAGCTTTTAGAGTCTATAACTCTAGAACTTTGATTGTTGAAGAATCCATCCATGTTAAATTTGATGACAAACAGCCTGATAAGAGATTATCAGAGCTAGATGATTCTTTTGCAGATATGAATATGAATGATTCAGATGCTCGTCCAACAACCAACAAAGACGAGGCATCAGACGCTACGCAGGACGCATCATCGTCTCAGCAAGCTGTAAACACCCCTCGTTCGTGGCAATTCAGAACTTATCATCCTGAGGATCAAATCATTGGCAAACCTAATGATAGCGTTCGGACAAGGTCAACCTTCAAAGAGCAAGCTGACTTAGCCTTCATCTCTGAGATGGAACCAAAGTCTGTGGACGAAGCCTTATTGGACGAGTGCTGGGTCCTTGCTATGCAAGAGGAGCTCAACCAGTTTCAACGAAGTGACGTTTGGACGTTGGTCTCCTTGCCTAAGGATAAGTCTATCATTGGAACCAAATGGGTCTATCGCAACAAGCTGGACGAAGATGGCAAAGTTGTAAGGAATAAAGCAAGGCTAGTTGCTCAAGGCTACTCACAAGAGGAAGGTATTGATTATACTGAAACCTTTGCTCCAGTAGCTAGATTAGAAGCTATACGCATCTTACTCTCATATGCTGCACATCATAACATCATGCTTTATCAAATGGATGTAAAAAGTGCATTCCTAAATGGTGTAATTAATGAAGAAGTATATGTTCTTCAACCACCCGGTTTTGAAGATCAGAACCGTCCTGAGCATGTATATAAGCTTAAGAAAGCTTTATATGGACTCAAACAAGCTCCTAGAGCTTGGTATGAGAGACTCAGCACTTTCCTAATGGAGAATGGCTTCTCAAGAGGAAAAGTGGATACAACTCTGTTTAGAAAAGTAAATAAAAAGGAATTTATTGTTGCTCAAATTTACGTTGATGATATAATATTTGGTGCAACTGATGAATCTCTTTGCCAAGAGTTTTCTGAATTAATGCAAAGGGAATTTGAAATGAGCATGATGGGAGAACTAAAATTCTTCCTCGGACTTCAAGTAAAGCAAACTTCAGACGGAGTGTACATTCATCAGACGAAGTACACAAAGGAGCTTCTGAAACGCTTCAAGTTGGATGATTGTAAACCTATGAATACACCAATGCATCCAACGTCCGTGCTAAACAAAGATGATAAAGATAAAAAGGTAGACCAAAAGGTAGATTGGTTCCCTCTTATATCTAACTGCGTCCAGACCTGATATCATGTTTAGTGTTTGCTTATGTGCTCGTTTTCAATCCGATCCAAGAGAGTCTCACTTCTCAGCAGTAAAAAGAATCTTTAGATATCTAAAAGGTTCTACTAATCTGGGTCTTTTTTATAATAAATTTGATGAATACAGATTAGTTGGATTCTGTGACGATGACTATGCTGGAGACAGAATGGAAAGAAAAAGCACAAGTGGAGGGTGTCACTTCATTGGTGCTAATCTTGTCTCATGGTCAAGCAAAAGGCAAAGCACAATTGCTCTATCAACTGCTGAAGCTGAGTACATTGCTGCAGCCAGTTGCTGCTCACAACTGCTATGGATCAAACATCAGTTGGAAGACTACAACGTGTTTGTAAGCAACATCTTTATCATGTGTGATAACACTGCTACTATTAACTTGTCAAAGAACCCCATACTGCATTCTAGAGCAAAGCATATAGAAATAAAGCATCATTTTGTTAGAGACTATGTGCAAAAAGGAACAATAGATATTCAATTTGTTGATACTGATCATCAATGGGCAGATATCTTCACTAAACCATTAGCCAAAGATAGGTTCACATTTATAAGGAAATATCTGAACATGCATTTCATTGATTGACTAAGAGTCCAATGCATGCGTCCAATATTTGCATTACGTCCAATATATGCTCGTCCATTGTACTTTCTGATTGCTCGTCTAATGCATTAATGAAACTCAATCTTTGTCGAATGAACTATTATCTTTCATTCCCTTAACTGAGTCGGTTTTTGTTTTCTTTGTTTGCCAAAAATGCTTTTTACGGTTTCAAAGTCTGAACGTGTGTCAGGCATTTAATGCACATCATTTCGCTCTCTCTCTCTTTGAAAATACGAAAGATTTTCGTTCTCTCTTCTCCTTTCTTTAAAACCTAAGTTCTGTTAAAAATCAAACCTTTACAAAAAGCTTTAATCTTTCTCCTAGCATCTTCAAAAAGGAAAACCCTTTTTTCTCTAAACCTCCTCTCTGAAACTATGGCAACCTCTTCTGCTGTTGGCTCTAAGGATAAAGGAAAAACCTTTAACGCTCAGACTGCTGATGTCATGGTCGAGTTCAAGTTTAATCTACAATTCCTGGCTGATAACGGGATTGACATTTTCTCTAACATCCATCCTGCTGGATGGTCAAGCTTCTTCGAAGGTTCTCCGATAATCTACCCTGCTCTAGTTAGGGAGTTCTGGACAAACCATATTGTCTCTGCAAGGGAGATTCGCAACAAAGTGCTTGATACTGAAGTAATAGTATCTGAAGCAACCATTTCTAATGCGATTGGGTGCACCCAATCTGGTATAACTGTTGAGGATAACTGGGAGGAAGAGATTGGTGATGCTTCCACCATTAGAGACTGTCCGTTGAAGAACTCGGGTGACAAACTCATAGCCTCAAAAATGACTGACAAGGCTAGGGTTCTTCACCAAATCTTGAACAAGTCTATCCTTCATAAGGCTGGGTCGAAGGATAATGTATCAAAGGCTCATCAATTCTACCTGGTTCATTTGATACTAGAAAGGCAGATTAACCTTCCCCACCTACTCTTTTCCTTTTTCAAGTATGCCATTAAAGGCTCTGGGAAGAATACTTCAATCATCTATGCTGCTCTTCTCTCAAAAATCTTGGAGAAGCATATGATCTACGATGACCTAAAGAACTTGGCTCCAGAAATAAAAGTCAGATACTACGGAGTTCATGGCATTGAACGATTGCATCAGCCTGAGTTTAGCAGGCAAAGTTTGGTGATGATGCAGTTGGACTGCTTCAAAAAGTCCAAACTTGAAGGAAAACAAAAAGGAGCTTAGACGCAAGGCTCAGAAGAAGCGTCTGAACAACGGGTCACTGCTGGACGCTCCTCTGAACTAGCTCGTCCAATAGCTAGGACTCCTCCTTCTCGTCCAAAGCTCACCGTCCAACCATCCAGAAAAAGGAAGCTGATTCTAGCTCCCATAGATGAGGACGAAGAGGACGATCTACCCATCTCCAGGGTAGTCAAAGGTCCAAGATTGGAAACCTCATCTGTTGCACCCCTGCCTAAACCTTTGTCAACAAGGGCAAGGTCAACTCGAGCAAAGACAAAAGGTAATACTGAATCTATCTCCAGTTCAGTTATTACTTCTTCTGTTGTCCAATCGTCTGTGATTGAGGACTTAATCTCTGAACCTTCCCTACCACCCTCACCCACTGTCCTACCACAAACCCAAACTCTAACCTCACCAAATGAACCCGAAGACTGGTTCACACCCTGGGGAGATCACCCCTTCCAACCTTATGGTGCTCCCTACCCCAGACAGATCTTTCCCAAAAGAAAATATAGACGCATCCCAGGAATAGACTATAGTAACAAATGCTCAATTTGGGCTGAGGTCAAACGCGACTTTCCTGTTCTATTCCTTGAACACACACCCTCCACTACTGAACCTCACCCCAAAAGCCCTCTTCCATTACCTGAATATGAATATGAACAACCACCTACACCACCCACCTCTGGACCACCCCCTAAACATGGCTACTACCCCATCCCACACACATCAACTAAACGTCTGGCCTCTGAGATGTACACAGCCCATGGACCCTTGGTTGTCAGCCTTGAGAAGAAGACGTTTCCTCCAAGGAAAGTCTATCCCAAACTCATCAAGGATAAGGCATTCCAATGGTGCCACTACAATGTAAAGAGGCACGTTGTTCTTCGTAATGAAAACAAGAAAGGCTACAAAACGGAGTACGAAAGAAGAGCAAGGACGTTTGGCTTAACCAACTTCATCCTTGATCCTGATATATCTTTCATTCCAAGCTGCCCATCAACATGGAAGGAGTATTCTGATGTTCTGGACTTTCTTCCTTATTATGCCGTGCGGAAAGATTGTGACATGACTCGGGAAGCTAAGATTCATCATAACCTTCTAAAGACACTTTGGTCAAAGACATCCAGCACAAGAGTAGGAGTTGTTCCTCCTCGAGCTTGTCCAAGGCTCCCTATTCTAGATCCCAACAAGAATAAGGACCTTCGCAAAAGGCTTGAGTCATGGACGATGCCTTACAAAAATGCTTTTGATCCCTTGTTTTGGAAGAGACATCGAGATGACTCTAAGGCTCTAGCAAACATTTGGAAGAAAGATCCCCGATTCAGATTTGACCCAGATGCTAAGGTCTACTGGGAAAACCACATCTGGAGATGCTCCCAAGAAGCATGATCATCTGGACTATCAATTGAGGAGAAAGAAGAGATTCGCGTCTACCCGAGACAATATCGAATCTGTGAGGCTGACTACATGATCATAGACGATATATTTGGGATACCTCTTTATCCTAAAGATGTTTTGCCTTCACCTGCTCCCAGATGGAGAGAAAACAAGTATGATGATGCTGAGATCATACTTGAAGTGCTGCCACCTCCACCCAAACCTGTCATTGATCCTGATGCTCCTCCTCCTCCTCCTACGCCGGTTACTCCTGAAGAGACTGGGGACACCGAAATCGTCTATGCGGACCCCTCCTCTGAAACTCATGCTGAGGAAGTGGAACAAGTTGCAGACTCAGCTCAGTCCAAGTCTCAACCTATCCCTTTCTCAATGGTCCATCTTGTTTTTCCATCTCCTTCTCAGGCTCTTAGTATAGTTCCTGATCAAAGAGGTGTGGACGCAACCAGGGCCACAGCTGAGAGTTCCGCCTCGGTTATTCCTCCTGAGTTTCAAGAGTTCGTCCAACGGACCATAGAAGCCAACAATGCGGTGCTCCTTTAGCAAATTGCGGCTATGTTCAAAGATTTTATTCCAAAACCTCCTCCTTCTTCTTAAAATTTGTTTTATTTGTTTTCAAATATACTGACTATGATGTGTTTCTCACTCTTTTGTTTGATGACAAAAAGGGGGAGAAAATGGGTTGATTGAATATTTACATCTTGATTGCTTTTGAATACATGTCTGGCTTTCCATGCTTAAAAGCTTATATCTATCTTATATGCCTTAAATGTTTAGATGCTTTAAATGATTAGAATGTTTGTCTTAGGGGGAGCCCTTCAGCTCTCTAGGGTATGTTTTGTCATCATCAAAAAGGGGGAGATTGTTGGAACCAAAGTGGTTATGGTCCAAATAATCCCTTAAGTTTTGATGTTAACAAAGAGCTAATTTAAGATGAACAAAGATTTGTTATGGACTAACGTTTTATATTAAGTGTGCACGATAAAACTTAATTGAGCCCAAAGACTATCCATATTCCAAAGACTTTATCTCGTCCAACATTTAATCTTGGTTTACGACTGGACGGTAATATATAGAACCATGAGTCCAAAGAATCTTTCGGTTACTTTTGTAATAGCTAGTCCAATAAATGCTTTTATACTTCAAGCGCGAATTTCTTGTAAAAGCATTTGAATTTATTATTCCCTGTAAAAGGCTTATATCCTTGGGACAAAACATTCTTTGTAATATTCGTACAAATGTAAAGCGTAAGCCAGTATGTCTCTGTCACTTTAAGAAGTTGACCTTCTTCTTTTGGAAAAACAAAAGGCAACTTTTGTTCTACTCAGAGGATATGTCAACACCTCTTTTAGCTATCATCCTGACAGTCTATCCTGCTGATCAGAAACTTCAGAAGCTATCAGACTCAACGGATCAAATGCATTCAATGCTCATCAGAACGGATCCTTTTCCATCCGTTGAAGAGTGAAGTCTGCTCAAAGATAAGAGGCTATATATACCTCCATCTCCTGAAAGTGCAAATATATGAAAAGAGATAGAACTTGAGCAAAAATACAAGTGAAGCAACACTTAGCGATTCAAAATCTTTCAAGAGATACAAGCAAACATTAGCTCAAGAAATCAAAGAGAAAATCTCAAGCTTGCAAAGCTAGCAAATGCTACTCTGATCCTCATTTTCATATTACTCTCTGTGTAGAGTTGTTTTTAAGAGCCTAAGCTTTAGTTTCGAATTCTCACATTTAGTGAGTTAGTAGAACAAACTCTTTTCAAAACCTTAGTTTGGTTGAGCCTGAAGAGGCTTGTCTGTAAAAGAATATTTAGAAAACCTGAAGAGGTTGAGAATACTGCCTGAAGAGGTGTTGAATACTTTGTAACAAAAGGTTTTTGTTATAGTGGATAAAGCTCTCAAGTAGAGAGGACTGGACGTAGCTCTTTGGTGAAGAGTGAACCATGATAATATCTTTGTGTTCTTTTCTCTCCCTTACCCTTACTTTAGTTTATTATCTAACTAACTAACTGGGATTGAATTGCCTTTTACTACGCTGCTTTCTTATCTTAGTCAAACTAAGTTAGCGCCCAACTTGGTGTTTGGAAGAGCTCTCTTTGCTTTTAATCGTTTTAGCGTCCAACCTTGCGAAAACTATTATCTGCATACGAAAAGAATTTAAAATCGTCTAAAACACAATTCAACCCCCTTCTTGTGTTTCAAACAGGTTCGTTCACTATCAACTGGTCCATAAGGTCATTGTCGCGTTCAAAACACACTTAAGGGTCGTGTACCCTATCGCAGAAGTAATATAGGACGAAAGTCCAGATATCGTACCCAAGAGATTAATTTAGATAACTATGTGATAAAACAAGTACTGGAGTAGGGAAATCCTTATGCTATTTAGACTAATCAAGAAATTAGAAAATAAATAATAATGAAGCAATAGAAGAAGATGATAAAAGAAGAATAAAAAGAGACTTTAGAAATCCAGAGTAAAGAGTCTAGAGCCGTGGTTTCACTTGTGCTTTCGATACCCCCGAAATCCTAATTCTATTCAATTTCGCAGTTGCTTTTCAGATATCAATCCCTCCACGAAAACTATTAATTTTTTGTTAAGCGATTAATATTCTTTTCCCCAAATAAACCCAATGGTTGTCAGGCAAAGAGTTTAAATGATTAGAAAGCATAAAGCATAAAGAAGTTGAATGATTGAAAGAATTAATAAATCACGTTTTATCAAATCTAGATATTAAACCCCGATTATCCTATAGGTCTACCAATTTAATTGGGCTTGATAGCCAAAATGTCAATTAATTGATTAAGAGCATACAAAGGGTGCGCAATCCTAGTATGAGATGAAGAACAACAGAATAACACTATTCAAATTGCAACCTCGAAACCAAATAGAATTGAATTAAAGCTAAGACATAGCAAAAAGGGTTTTGACTAACACAAGATCCACCACAACTCTAGTGGTGAATTTAGCTACTCGTAATAATAGAGAAAACCAAAATCAACAAAGGGAAACACATCCTGGATAATTTAAGAGAGAGAAGTTGTCTCCAACTTAATTTTCAGGTGCCAAATCCTATTCTAGAAATCAAAACTACAAACTAAAAACTAAAGCAAGAGTATAATACTCAATGAAATAAAGAGATGAAAGAATGAAAGATTCAAAGATGTCTCTTAAGTGGCACAAAGGTCCTCTATTTATAACAAAATATGTGGTTCGGTCCTTGAATTAGATCTTCTGTGGCATCAGCACGGGCATGCTCTTCACTTGGCACGGGCATGCTCTTCACTCAACACGGTCGTGCTCTTCAGAATATCATGCCGTGCTCAATTGTGTTAGGGCTTACAAACTTCGTAGAAAAACGTTCTAAGGCACGAGCTACAGTACGGGCGTGCTCTTCATCTAGCACGGCCGTGCTCTTTGTGATGGACCGTGCTAGCTTCTGTCAGGCCTTGCTTCTCTTAGTCAGCTCTCTCATGGCTTGACCGTGCTAAGTCCCCAGAGGTCAGCTTTGAGTAATTTTGTTAGGCTTTGTTTGGATGAATGGATTTGGAAGGTTGGCACGAGCGTGCTCTCGCATGACACGGACATGCTAACCTCTGAACTTCAGTATTCTACCATTTTAAGCTCTAAAACCTTCTCTTTTCTTCAAAAGTCCATAAAACTTCCTCTGAACTTCAATCCTGTCAAAACTTAAGTAAAATGGTGAAATACAATAATATTTATCTTAAAATGTATCAAAATTCGACCCAAGTACCCCCTATAAAATGCACAGAGCTAAGGTTCATCAAACTTTCAACACTTATACATTGCTTGCCCTCAAGCAATTATCTGGCTTAAGAATAATTTTCAAAAAGAAGTTTCAAACTTAAATCAAGGGCACTCTACTCAAAATTGCAAAGATAGTCAAACAAGTATAATTTTCAAAAGATAGTTAAGAGATTACCCAATTGGAACTTTTAAATTCCTTAAAATCAAACTTTTTAAAAGAACCTAGGTCACTCTACTCACAATCTCTCAGTGTATTAGGGTAAAGACCTAAAAACATTCAAGATTCTCAAATAAATACATTACCATAGGCTTATTCATCAAAAAAATCTCCATAATATGAGCCTCATGCATGCAGAAGAAGGTTGGGGTCTTTCATGGGTTGTAACGGGGCCAAGGTATTAATGTCAGGTTACGCTCAATAAGAACCCGGAATAGTGGAAATCGGTTCGTGTTCCGCAGATGGAGAAGGAAAAGGGATTATCAAAGGACTAAATCAATAAAATAAAGTAATGACCCTTAGAAGCACAAAAGAACATCAAGTGCATTTGCACCTTTTTTCACACAATATTTTAAGGATGTATTACTTTTCTTCAACATTTCCTTTCTGTCCTTTGCTATGAGCTCTTTCTATTTCTTGCTTTCTCTCTAATCTTTATTTTTTTTTCTATTCATAAATATATATATATATATATATATATATTTTTTTTTTTTTTTTTTCTTTTCGAGAAGAGAGAAGCAATTTTTTTTCTTCTTATTATTGCCAGCCTATTTTTAGCATTATTTTTAGAAAGGGATCCACCATCATACATTTTTACTGTTGCTCCATTATATTTCTAAGAGGTCACCAAAAATAATTTTTAATTTTCAGAATAGAGACCAAAGAAGAGAATTTCCAAAATTGTGCAACTAAAGGGAGTGTCTTAACAAGATAAAAGTGGGCCAGAAAGAATACCTAAGAGTACCCCAACCAGAGTTCCACATGCATAAGTCAATTTTGCCTCAAGATGGTCTCAAGACAAGTTCTAGAATATATTAACTGAGAATCGCACTCATCAAATAAAAAGGGTTAAAATAATATTGTCAATGTAACTCAACTCTATTAAAGACCAAATCTCACATTTAAAAGTTAAGTCTAATAAAAAGTTTTCAAATCAAAGAATTGTCTGCCAACTATCAGTTTTCAAAAGACTAACTTTTTCAGTCATACTTATGAGATTATCAAAGCAATTTATCAAAAAAAAAAAAAAAAATTTGTAAGGGGTTTCCTTAATTTTCATCATAAAAGAGCTAAGCCAAATAATTGAATGCAGCAAAATCAAATATGAATATATTTTTCCTTCCCACACTTAACTGATGCAGTGTCCTCAATGCATATATTTAATCATGAAATAGAAGTGGAGAGGGAAAGGAAAAGATTTTTTTATTTTGACACAAGTATGTAAGACCTTGCTCAGATATGTAAGGCCTTGCTCATCAACACAAAATTCAAAATCATATGCAAATCAACCCTATTCTACTCATGACAGCCACACAAGGATTTGATGCAACTAATTTATTCAAAGCAAGAAACAGGTAAAAAGAAAAGTTTAGAAACCATCCGGATCCCATAACTTGTGGTAGAAAGACCAAGGTGTGCTCAAAACATAAAATCTCCCTCCCGAATCCCATGACTTGTAGAAGGATATCCTAATGATGCTCAACATACAAGATCTTCTTCCCGGATCCCATGGCTTGAAGCATGGCGATTGTAGGAGAAAATCCTTAAGAGCCAAGGCGACTACTTCGAATGTGAAGGTATATTTGATTCCTCCATGATCGAATACAGGTGAGAATCTCCTCTTTTAACCTCTTCATGGTGAAATCTTCATTAAGCACAAAAAACTCATCTTTTGGAGCGAACTTTGAAATATTAACACATGCGTGTAACCCAATATACTTATCCAAATCAGATTTTTTGGATCCAACTTGCTCGCTCTCCTCATAGTTGCTTCCTTCTGATTCGCTATCTGGTATGGAGAGGCGTACTTGGACTGATGTATGGTCGTGCTCACTTATTGCTATGCCTTCATCTTCTTGTTTATGCTCAGCTTGAGAGGTAAGTGATTCTTGGACTTTTTGAGACACCTGAAATGACCCCACTTACGTAGGATAATCCCATTAGTCCCAAGCTCCTATTATTAACTATGCCTAGCCGTATATAAAGCGATAGCGTGGTATTCAAAAATTGATGCGGAAACAAACGATAAACAAATAAACAACAACGGCAAGCATAGAAAACCATCAGAGTAAAAGCGCAACATAAAGATAACTATACAAATACCATACATATCTTAGCCCCATCCGTAGGGCACTGTACATACATATACACATTGTATAAGAAAAATCTGAAAGGAAAATACAACCAAATGCACAAGAAAAGACTCTCGGATCTCACCAGCACAACCCGTCCCCACTCAAAATACATGAAAAGTTCTCAGCTCATTACCTAGGACGCACTGGCAGGCTCCCACCATTAGTGGTGAGGATTCCCTTAACTACCCTGGCCCTCGCCATGAGTACGCCTGTACCGCACCAAGGGCTCATACTCCGACGAAGAGCTGGACACAACAATCCTACGCCGACGGTAGGTCCTTAGATACTGCTCCGTCCTCCGGTGCTGGCCTCGGTAGACGTAGCCTCTCCTGTTGGATACTACCGAGGACTAGGGTGCCACCCACATGTAGTCTCTCTCTCTCTCTGCCTTGGAGGTCGCCACATCCTAGGGAAGGGAAGACACTGGTACAAGTGGAAGGGTCCAATAATGTCCACGTACAGCGGTGTACCGCTTCGAAAGATCAAGCTGACGGGTCCTGTATATACCACCAAAAAGGTCGAGGGGTCTACCCGCCATCCCCTCTCATCGTGGTAGACGATCTCAATGTTGCCTAGCACCGGCATCCATGGTACCCCCGTGATGAACGGGTGAAGTCTCGGGTCCATCCTGCGCCTCGGCTGGCTCGTCGTCTTCAGGCGAACCCAAAAACAGACAAACAGGGAAAACAATAGGGAGATAAGAAATACAACGCATAGCAATGTTGGAAAACAACAGTAATGCAGCAAACAACAACATGTAGCATGTAGAAGATATAACAGATATAGCAGTTACTGCATTTTAAGAAACGTCTCTCGGGACAGCACATGCACTAAGCATCCATCTCCATGAGTCTCACACTCAGATCAATCCTCTAGACCGGGATACTAATCCCATGCAGCATGTCGGCCGAAAACTCACTAAGCTGGTTCGACACCCGAATAAGTCCACACCGGAATAGGTTCTGTGTCGAAACGAAGTTAGTTTGTCCAAGAAACTGAACCGTTCACCTTGACCAATAAGAGTGCATCCCCTTCCACACCGAAACCGGGGTATCTCGGTCACCTCGGAATGTTAGCCTGGAATAAGGGAAAGTTTTGGGATAAGTCGGGCAAACCGGCAAACCGGACTGGATCTGGCGTCGCGACAGAATAGGAGCTACCTCATCCGTCACTGCAAACTATTCCCGAGACCGGCAACATCCCCAAGGCCACTCACTTGACCGCCCCATCTACTTTCAGTAACCGCAATCAGGTACAACTAACATCGTATGACGCTGGCTGCCCATACTACCTATTATACGGCCTCGCCACTTGGTAGCTGATGATATGCAACAAACATCCTCAACGGGCTTCATAGCGGATCTCACGCCTAAACTCTCTATCAGAAACAACACAATGCCACTGCATCCACAGGGTCACAGCCTCGACGCCACATGTCCACGAGCCATAGCTCAAACAACACGGCCACAGCCTCGAACAATCAACGTAACAGCAACGGCACCATCCACGATATCAACCCGACAACAACACGGCACACAGCCAAACTTAACCTTACGGCATTCCGCCATCACATGACGATTATCACATAGCAGTATATCACAGACCAAGTAGCAGCATATCACATACCAAGTAGCATATAGGCACTTAGACAGATATCAACAACAGAATTCCATAACACAGTAGTCATACGAAGCAGATCATCCTCAATCAACAGTTCACTAACCTAGGGTTTCCAGACTTAACGACGATAGCCCAAAGTAATCTAAACCTAGGGTTTAGGTACTTTATCGGGGCTCAGCCACTAGTAGGGTTAGGGCTTCCCTACACATAGTAGAAAACACACTACACTACTCTTGCATCCCCGATGGCAGTAGTACTCTTTCTCCCAACTTGAACAGTCGGCGCACAAATCCACGCGATCACCGACTTGCTTGTCCAAGCTTGAGCTTGTAGCCTCCTTCAATGGCAGCCTCAAGAACCGCTGCATGCACACCTTCGTCACTCGAGCAACCGCTAGCGTGTTCTTAGCCCTAATCACGAGCACAACAGATATGCAATAGTGTTAGCTTTAGGGCAAGGTCAAAGATCAAAGAAAGAGGTGAAGACTCGAAGAATGCCAAGAACGCGAAGAACTCATGTTAAGGATTCGAGCTTACCTTTGGCGAATCAAGAAACCAATCCGTCAAAGTCATAGAAGACTTGGTCGCGATCACAACGGTGTAGTCGGAATCGCGTTCCGGTATTTTATTTGCCTCAAAATTGAGTTTTATCACTTAAGAACCTTTGTTTCTCTCTGTAGTAGCTCTGGAACGCTCTGGAGTTCCCAAGTTTTTGTGGAAGAAATGAAGAAGAAAGGAAACTCCACTAACTTGAGCTGTTGGGAATGCTAAAGCATAGAACATCAGCTCGCTTGAGGGTGGGGTTCTCTCCATGCTTGAGCGTGGAACCTTGTTTGCTCCGCCTTCACCCTGGCCTGACAAGTGAAGCACACACATCAAAAAGCACACCAGCTGGTAAACTCACTCAGCATGCTTGAGGGTGCATCATACCAACGCCTGAGCGTTGGCATGCTAGGGCGTGCTCCCTTCCCATGCTTGAGCGTGCTGCTCATCTGGGAAGAGCCTTCCAACTTCTGACTCCCATAGTTACTCGTTTAACACCTTAGGATCCTCCAACCTTGTTCAAGCCTATTCCAATCTAAGCCTTAAACTAGCACATAACACTTCACACAATCATCCAAAGCCCTAATTGAGATTTACCAACTCGATTAGAGTTACAGAAAATCGGGATGTTACAACACCAATGTTGCAAGAGCAGGTATTTGTGTTTCCAAGGCTTGGAATCTGCGACCAGTCTGCTCCATGAACTTCATCAATGTAACAAGGTTGGAGATTTGAGTCTCCCAAATCTCGAATTGACTATTGGTCAACTTAATAAATCTAGCCAAAGTCTCTTCAAAATCTGGTTCTTGTTCCTCATAATTAGTCCAAGGGTTTGGAATAACCTCCTGTTTAGTTCCCACACTGTGTTGATAAAGTAATCTCCAAGAGTTCTCCTCTCTCCCATGGTTCTTCTTGATTCCCTAACTGCACAATAAGATCAACTAGAAGCACACTGTTGGGAAGACATTAGCATTCAAAGAGAGAGATAATAAAAAAAAAATGTTTAAAGTAACTAGGATTTCTTTCTTCCAATATCACAAAAATCACAAAAAATCACAAATTAATCCCCGGCAATGGCGCCAAAAACTTGTTACGTTCAAAACACACTTAAGGGCAGTGCACCCTGTCGCAGAAGTAAATATAGGACAGAAGTCTAGATATCGTACCCAAGAGATTAATTTTGATAACAAACTGATAAAGCAAGTACTGGAATAGGAAAATCCTTATGCTATTTAGACTAATCAAGAACTTAGAAAATAAATAATAATTAAGCAATAGAAGAAGGTGATAAAAGAAAAATAAAAAAAAAAGTTTAGAAATCAAGAGTAAAGAGCCTAGAGTCGAGGTTTCACTTGTGCTTTCGATACCCCCCAAATCCTAATTCTATTCAATTTCACAGTTGCTTTTCGACTACGAAAACTATTAATTGTTTGTCAGGCAATTAATATTCTTTTCCCTAAATGAACCCAATGGTTGTCAGGCAAATAGTTTAAATGATCAGAAAACATAAAGCATAAAGAAGTTGAATGATTGAAAGGAATAAATCACGTTTTCTCAAATCTAGATATTAAACCCCAGTTATCCTATAGGTCTACCAATTTAATTGGGCTTGATAGCCAAAATGTCAATGAATTGATTAAGAGCACACAACGGGTGCCCAATCCTAGTATGGGATGAAGAACAACAGGATAACACTATTCAAATTGCAACCTTGAAACCAAATAGAATTGAATTAAAGCTAAGACATAGCAAAAAAGGTTTCGACTAACACAAGATCCACCACAACTCTAGTGTTGAATTTAGCTACTCATAATAATAGAGAAAACCAAAATCAAATAAGGGAAACACATCCTGGATAATTAAAGAAGTAGAAGTTGTCTCCAACTTAATTTTCAGGTGCCAAATCGTATTCTAGAAATCAAAACTACAAACTAAAAACTAAAGCAAGAGTATAATACTCAAAGAATTAAAGAGATGAAAGAATGAAAGATTTAAAGATGTCTCTTAAGTGGCACAAATGGCCTGTATTTATAACAAAATATGTGGATCGGGCCTTAAATTAGATCTTCTGTGCCATCAGCACGGGCAAGCTCTTCACTTGGCATGGGCGTGCTCTTCACTCAACATGGCTGTGCTCTTTAGAATATCAGGCCGTGCTCAATTGTGTCAAGGCTTACAAACTTCTTAGAACAACGTTCTAAGGCACAGGCTATAGCACGGGCTGCAACACGGGCGTGCTCTTTGCGATTGGGACCGTAATAGCTTTTGTCAGGGCTTGCCTCTCTGAGTCAGCCCTTTCTTCAATGTGGAACGGCCACGCTCTCGTATGGCACAGTCGTGCCAAGTCCCCAGAGGTCTGCTTTGAGTAATTTTGTAAGGCTTTGTTTGGATGAATGGATTTGGAAGGTTGGCACAGGTGCGCTGTCGCCTGGCACGGCCGTGCTAACCTTAGAACGTTAGTATTCTGCCATGTTAAGCTCTAAAACCTTCTCTTTTCTTTGAAATTCCATAAAACTACCTCTGAACGTCAAATCTGTCAAAAATTAAGTAAAGGGTGAAATACAATAATATTTATCTTAAAATGTATCGAAATTCGACCCAAATACCTCCTATAAAATGCACAGAATTGAGGTTTATCTGTCATCGATCCTAGGGAGAGGGTATCTATTCTTAATGGTCACCTTGTTGAGCTGTTGATAATCGAAACACAAACTTATGCTACCATCCTTCTTCTTCACTAACAACACCGGCATTCCCCATATGGACACACTAGGCCTAACAAACTGTTTCTGGATCAATTCTTCTAACTGTTTCTTCAACTCTGCTAACTCTAGAGGAGACAACCTATAAGGTGCTATGGAAATAGGTCCGGTCCCAGGCACTAAGTCTATGGCGAAATCAACATATCTCTTGGGCGGTAGACTATAAACATCCTCAGGGAACACTTCAGGAAACTCTCTCACTATAGGCACATTCTCAACACTAGATCTGCTCTTCACTTCCAGGAAAGATAACATCATGTAAACTTGGGCCTCTTCTTTCACAAAACCCTTAACTTGGGTGTTAGAAAGAAATTCGGATCCTTAGACTTAACAGGAGTTCCAAAAACAATGGTCTTATCAAAACAGTTCAAGAGAACATGGTTGGAAGACAACACTTCCTTACCCAGAATAACATCCAGTTATTTAAGGGGTAAACACACAAGGTCAACTACAAAGTCCCTATCATCAATGGTAATAGGGCAACTCTTGCAAACATGAGAAGTAAGAACAAGCTTATTTGTAGCTGTGGCAATAATCAAATCAAAATCAAGAAGGGTCACAGGCAAACTAAGGTTTTTGACACAATCATGTGATATAAACGAATGGGTCGCACCCGAATCAAATAACACAACTAAGAAGTTCCATCGATGAGGCATTTACCTTGGATCTGGTCTTCGGACTCGGAGCCTTCAGCTCCACTGAGTGTAAAGACTCTTCCACTTGTCCTTAGTCGGTTGGCTTGAGAATTATGACTCTTGCTAACACTCTGCAGTTTAGTCTTTGCTCCTCTACACTCGCGGTTGATGGGGCCAGACTTGCCACACTTGAAGCAGATAACATCGATTTCCTTGCACTGACTGGTGAAGTGATCCTTCCCACACTTCCTGCATCTGATGGGCCTAGGATTAGAAGAATCCCATTCTCCAGACCTGCCTCCTGAAAACTATGGCTTCTTGCAGTTCTGCTTGAACCCATGACCAACTGGTGCTAGACGTTGCTTCCCTTTATCACGCGGGTCATTCGTCCTGTTACCCTAAGCATCTGAACTCTTGAAGTGTGCAGCTCTAGATTTGTAGGCATCTTCAAAGATCCTACACTTCTTTATAAGGACAGGAAAGACTCGAATCTTCTGGTAGCTGATGGCTTGGTTGATCTGTTGGCGCAGACCATCTTCAAACTTCACAACTGGAGCTGTCATCATTCACATACTGGTAGAGCGTGTAGTAACATGCAAGCTCCTCGAACCTTGCAGCATACTCTCCAACAGACATATTTCCTTGCTTAAGAGCCAGGAACTCCATCTCTTTCTTATCACGGATGTCAACTGGAAAGTACTTCCCCAAGAACATCTCCTTAAAGGCAACCCAAGTAATTGCAGTACCTGCGGCCTCTATACGCTGGCGACAGTTCTCCCACCAGTGCTCGGCTTCCTCAACTAGCATGAAAGTCCCAAGAGGGACCTTCTGAGCATCAGTGCATACCATATCCTGAAAGATCTTCGTGAGCTCGTGGATCCATAGAAGATCTCCTTCAGGGTCATAAGCTCCCTTGAACGAAGGCGGGTTATTTCTCTGGAACTTATCTAGACCCTGAAACTCAGCAGCTCCCCCATGATAATTCTGATTCTAATTATTCTGAGCGATGGCATTAGCCAACAACGCCAAAGTATCAACAATCGCACGACCGTTCCTACCTGCCATATCTCCCTGCACCGTTCAACAACTATTAATATAGGAAGTCAAGCAAGAATAGAAACTAAGGCTCCTATAATCCTATATCATCATCCATGCTAGGCGTAGACAATCATATAAGAGTACACAAAGATAACATAGCAGACACATACCCCGGCCTGAAGGACAGACCGGCTCTGATACCACTAAATGGACACCCGCTACCCCACATACGATAAATATACAATAAATCATATAAAAATTATTAAATTAAAAACCATAAACAAGTACCACATGATCCAAAAAGTTAAAATATAATTAAGAAATGCGGAAAACACAAACATAAAACAACCCAAATCCCGATGTCAGATAATCAAAGCTGGTAACCACTACCGATAATACATCGGAAACAAACTAACATAACTAAAACTATGCTAAGAACAAACGATCTCCTTTGGAACACTCCTCAACTGGCTGCTCACCATCTTTTGCATAACCAAAGGTACATGTAAAATAACAACAACAGTAGGGAGTAAGAGACTGTAGCATAAACATAAACGGTAATAGAGCAGTTTAGCAAAATGATCACACAACATATAAAACATCATAATATAGCATATTATAACATATTCCATCATATCACATTATAAACATGCTATGTGATGCAATACTACTCCGCTACTCCGTATGTAATGTGGATCCAATAACTAACTCAGGAAGACGATTGTTGGAGTTACATATCCACATTGGCCAATAAGCACCAACGCCGACAGTTCACCAAACTCTAGGATGAACCCCTTGGATAGCCGATCCACCCTACTCTCGGATGGACCACCACGGATGCGCTTGATTCACCTAACTCTCAGATGAATCACTGCGGACGGCCAATTCGCCATACTCTAGAACGAACTCCCCAGTCATCATAACTTCCCCCAAACTAACAACTCCATGTCATGATGCATGCAATGCTAACATACGAACAATATGGCAACAACCTTCATCAACACCATTAACAAGGCTATCAACTTTGACCAATAAGAATCAAAGTGATTTATCAACATCAAACTTGACCAATAAGCTTCAAGAATGATTTAACCAACAACATCGGTAGAAGTACGTCGTTACCCACAACATCATCTTCTCATTGAATAATCTCTTTATTAAGTTTTCATTATTATGTCTTACCTTATCATTATTCTAGTTCATTAACTATGCTCAAGGTTACGTTTTATAATCTCTTATGTCGTATTTTTATACCAAAAGGTTATTAAATCTCTTTTATTTAAAACTGAGAAGTTTTCTTAATTCTAACAGTGGCATGGGCGTACTGGCTTCAGTGAGCACAGAGCACGGGCATGCTCAACGTTGTTGCAGTGTTCTCAATTCTAGGAACTTAGAGTTTTCTCTAGTTTTTCAACACTCCAAATCAATCCTAAGGTTATTGACTAATCCATTGGCATTAATCTCACCCTTATCAACATCTTTACGTTTTATGCACATCATTTAGGTTAATCCTAGTTTTAGGTTCGGCGCTAACATCCCTATGTCTTTTATTAACATAGTTAATCAATAGCAGTTTCAACATACCAATTCATATAATCATGCATTGATGAACCTCAATTCTATGCATTTTATAGATGGTATTTGGGTCCAATTTTGATGCATTTCAGGATAAATATTATTATATTTCACCATTTTACTTAAGTTTTGGCCGAATTGACGTTCTAAGGCAGTTTAATGAACTTTTGAAGAAAAGAGAAGGTTTTAGAGCTAAATTGGGCAAATACTGAAGTTTTGAGGTTAGCACGGTCGTGCCATGCGAGAGCACGCCCATGCCAAACTCCCAAAGATATTCATCCAAACAAAGCCTTACGAAAAAGCTTAAAGTTGACCTTTGAAAACTTAGCACGGCCGTGCCACACGAGAGCACGCCCGTGCCATATCGAAGAAAGGGTTGACTCAGTCAAGAAAGGCCTGACAGAAGCTAGCAGGGCCCAATCGCAAAGAGCACGGCCGTGACAACTGAAGAGCATGCCCGTGCTATAGCCCGTGCACTAGAATGCTGGTTTATGAAGTTAGTAAGCCCTGACATATTTGAGCACGACCTGATATCCTGAAGAGCACGCTCATGCTGAGTGAAGAGCATGGCCATGCCAAGTCAAGAGCACGCCCGTGCCAATGAAACAGAAGACCAGAATCAAGGCCTGGTCCACATTTTGTGTTATAAATAGAGGCCCCCTGTGCCACTCTAAAAATATCTTTTGCGCTTTCTTTCATCTCTTTATTTTATTTGAGTACTATACTCTTGTTTTAGTTTTAGTTTGTAGTTTTGATTTCTAGAGTAGGATTTGGCACCTAGAGGTTAAGTTGGAGACACTTCTCCCTCTTCAACTATTCAGGATGTGTTTCCCTTTATTGATTTTGGTTTTCTCTATTACTATGAGTAGCTAAATTCACCACTAGAGTTGTGATGGATCTTGTGTTAGTGGAACCTTTTTTGCTATGTTTTAGCTTTAATTCAATTCTATTTGGTTTTAAGGTTGTAATTTGAATAGTGTTATTCTGTCGCTCTTCATACCATACTAGGATTGCGCACCCTTTGTATGCTCTTAATCAATTGATTGACATTTTGGCTATCAAGCCCAATTAAATTAGTAGACCTATAGGATAACCGGGGTTTAATATGTAGATTTGAGAAAACGTGATTTATTCCTTTCAATCATTCAACATCTTTATGCGTTATGCTTGCTAATCATTTAAACTCTTCGCCTGACAACCATTGGGTTTATTAGGATTTGGGGGGTATTGAAAGCACAAGTGAAACCCTTGCTCTAGGCTATTTACTCTTGATTTCTAAAATCTCGTTTTATTCTTCTTTCATTATCTTTTACTATTGCTCTATCATTATTTATTCTCTAAGTTCTTAATTAGTCTAAATAGCATAAGGATTTTCGTATTCCAGTACTTGCTTTATCAGTTACTTATCTAAATTAATCTCTTGGGTACAATATATGGGCTTCCATCCTATATTATTTCTGCGACAGGGTACACTGCCCTTAAGTGTGTTTTGAACGTAACAAGTTTTTGGCGTCGTTGTCGGGGATTAATTTTTGATATTTTGTGATTTTAAGTAATATTGGAAGAAAAGAAATTTTAGTTAATTTAGACATTTAATTTTTCTTTTATTCTCTCTCTTTGTATGCTATTGCATTCTAAAGATCCCGATCTAGTTTTTAATAGGGAAGTTGAAAGGACTTTTCACAGGTTGCGGAAGCAAGCAAGAGAGGAGAACACCATGGGGGAAGAAGAACTTTGCTGGATTACTTTACCCTCTCTGCTGAGGTGATGGATAGCACCACCAACCCTGTAGTGGATGCCAACAACTTTGAAATCCAGCCTGCGATGGTGTCTATGGTCCAAAGCTCTGGACAATTTATTGGACTGCCCAATGAAGACCCTAACGCTCACTTAAAGAAATTCTCGAGGGTCACAGATTTGATCAAATACAGTGGAGTTTCCACAGATGCTATCAGATTGAGGTTGTTCCCATTCTCTCTTTCAGACAAAGCCGACCAATGGCTATCATCTCTACCTGCTGGTTCCATCACTACTTGGAACCAACTGACTTGCCAATTTTTTGCTAGGTATTTCTCTCCTTCTAAATCTGCTAAATTTAGAGCTGACATCACTAATTTTGTGCAGTTTGAGAATGAACCTTTATTTGAAGCATGGGAGCGATACCAAGACTTGATTCGAAGATGCTCATGTCATAGCTTTTCAGTTCCTATTCAGGTGCAAACTTTTTATATTGGGCTCTTTCAGCATGATAGATCCAATTTGGATGCTGCTAGTGGAGGCTCTATCTTGAAGAAAACACCTGAAGAAGCTCACACCTTGATTGAAGAAATGTCAGCCAACCATTACCAGTGATCTCAAGGAGATAGTCATATTGTCAAGAAGCCAATTGAAGTTTATAAGGTTAATGCCAATACAACACTGCAATCCAAGCTAGAAGCTGTTTCAAAACAAATGGAGATCTTAATGCAAGCTCAATCACAAGCCAAATCTGAAGCTGAGCAAATTGAGGAGGTGAGTTACATAGGGAGCATCCCCAAGATGTAGAACGACCCATACAAGTCAGAACCAGATCTCCTTATTTGCAGAACCAGACCAAACAAGAAAAGAGGCAGCCAAAATTTGAAGATCCTTTGATGGGGTACATAGAGAAGATTGATAAAAGGGTAGATGCCATGGAAGCTCATATGTCTAATATTGCTCAATTGTTAAGTCAGACAGTACTGCAAATTGTAACGCGAAATCAAATTGAACTTAATCCAAGTGAACGGGTCGATGTCATCACTACTAGGAGTGGCAAGGAATTGAACCAAAATCACAAAAAGGAAGACTCTGGACCCATGGAAGAAGATGCTCCTGCCGAAGAAATTGATACTGAAGACGAGCACAGCTGTGCAACACCTCTAGCACGGCCGTGCAACTTGACCAGTGAGCATAAACAGGTAACTACCATCAGTGAGCCAGAAAAGGTAAAAATCTCTTACCTTGAAAGATTGAAAGATGGGGATAATGATAAACAATTTAAAAAAGTTTTTAGAAATATCTAAAAAATTGCATATCAATATTCCCTTCGTTGAAGTCATTGCTCAAATGCCCAAATATACAAAAAAAATTTAAAGAAATAATTTCTAATAAAAAGAAATTAGAGAGTTTTGAAATAGTAAAACTAAATGAGGAATGCTCATCCATTGTTCTTAAGAAACTGCCACCAAACTTAAAAGATCCAGGGAGTTTTACAATTCCTTGCTCTATTGGTAATTTTTATTTTAAAAAAGCATTATGTGATTTAGGTGCCAGTATAAATTTAATGCCTCTGTCTGTTTTGAGAAAACTTGGCATGCAGGAACCTCAGCCGACTGACATACCCTTGCAGTTAGCAGATAGAACAATTGCCCACCCACATGGGATAGTGGAGGATGTCTTAGTCAAAGTAGACAATTTTATTTTCCCCGCAGATTTTGTTATTTTGGATATAGAGGAAAATGAGGATGTCCCAATTATTTTGGGGCGACCTTTCTTAGCTACTGGGGATGCCAAAATTGAGGTCCGACAAGGGAAGTTGACTTTGCGGATGGGTAATGAAGAGGCTATTTTTAAAATCCTTAACTCATCTAAAAATCCCTCTTCTTTTGCTCCCTGTCTCTTTATTCAAGATATTTCTGATATGGTTAGTTCTAACAAGTTTCATGATTTTAAAGCAAAAAATGACTTGAAGAAAATTCCTACGTTAGAGGACGATGGTTCATTACTTTATTAAGCTCATCAATCACAGGAAATTTGGAAAAAGAGCAAAGGGGAAGGATAAATTGGGACAAGGAATTAAAAGGAAAAGCTGTACTTGGAGAGCCCCCTGATTGATTCTCCTAAAACATGTCGTCAGGTTAGTGACGTTAAACAAGCGCTTTGCGGGAGGTAACTCGAGTTATTTTATTTATTTTGTTAGTTTTATTTTTAGGATAGTTTATTTTATTTTTAGGATTGTTCATTTTATTTTTAGGATAATAAAAATAATAATAAAAAAAGTAAAATTTTTTCTTCTCATATCCCTCTCCACTTGAATTTCATCATTAAATATGTATGCATTAAGGACACTGCATAAGTTAAGTGTGGGAAGGGAAAATATATTCATATTCTTTTCACTCTACTGCATCCAATTATTTGGCTTAAAACTTTTAAAATTAAGGAAACCCTAACAATTTTTTTTTTTTTGAAAAATTGCTTTGATAGTCTCATAAGTATATTTGAAAAAGTTAATCCTTTAAAAACTGATAATTAGAAGATAAATTCTTTGATTTAAAAAACTCTTCGTTAGACTTAACTCCTAATATGTGAGGTTTGAGCTTTTTATGGGATTAAGTTACATTGCCAAATATTTTGATATTAACCCTTTTTCTTTAATTAGTGTGATTCTTAGGTATTATATATTCTAGAACTTGTCCTGAGACCATCTTAAGGCAAATTCGACTTATGCATGTGGAACTCTGGTTGGGGCACTCTTAGGTATTCTTTCTAACCTACATATTTTGTTAAAACACTTCTCCCCCAGTTGCCCAATTTTGAGCCTATTATGAAAATTCTCTTCTTGGTCCCTATTCTGAAAAATTAAAATTAAAATTATTTTTGGTGACCCCTTGGAAGTATAATGGAGCAACAGGAGAAATATATGGTGATGGTTCCCTTCCCAACAATAGAAATGTTAAAAATAGGCTAGCAGTGAAAAGAAAAATATATTGCCTCTTTTTTCTCAAAAAGAAAAAGAAAAGAAAAATATGAATATAGAAAAATATTAGAGAGAAGGCAAGAAAAAAGAGCTTATAACTAAAGAATGAAAGAAAAGGTTGAAGAAAAATAGCAAAAAATATATATTTTCAAAAAGGTGCCAATGCATTTTTTGTTCTTTTATGCTTTAAGGGTCATTACTTTGTTTATTGATTTAACCCTTTGATTATCTCTTTTCTTTCTCTACCTCACCTAACATTAATACCTTGGCCCCATTACAACCCATGAAAGACCACAACCTTCTTCTGCATGCATGTGGTTCATATTGTGGAGATTTTGTCGATAACAAGCCTACGGTAATGTATTTATTTGAGAATCTTGAGTGTCTTTATATCTTTGCCCAATATACTGAGAGACTGTGAGAAAAGCGACCTTTGATCTTTTGAAATAGTTTGATTTCAAGGAATTTAAAAGTTCCAATTGGGTAATCTTTTTGCATTCTTTTGAAAATTATACTTGTTTGATTATCCTCGCAATTTTGAAAACTCTTCTTGTTTTGGGTTCCCTTAATTTAAGTTTGAAACTTCTTTTGAAAATTATTTTGAGCCAGATAATTGCTTGAGGGCAAGCAATGTTTAAGTGTGGGAAGTTTGATGAACCTCAATTCTATGCATTTTATAGAGGGTATTTGGGTCGAATCTTGATGCATTTCGGGATAAATGTTAGAGCTAAATTAGGCAAAATATTGAAGTTCTGAGGTTAGCACAGCCGTGCCATGCGAGAGCATGCCCGTGCCAACATCCCAACGATATCCATCCAAACAAAGCCTTACGAAAAAGCTTAAAGTTGACCTCTGAAGACTTAGCGCGGCCGTGCCACACGAGAGGACGCCCGTGCCATATTGAAGAAAGGGCTGACTTAGTCAAGAAAGGCCTAACAGAAGCTAGCACGGCCTTAATCTCAAAGAGCACGGCCGTGCCAACTGAAGAGCACGCCCGTGCTATAGCCCGTGCACTACAACGTTGATTTACGAAGTCAGTAAGCCATGACATTTTTGAGCACGACCTGATATGCTGAAGAGCACGCCCGTGCTAAGTGAAGAGCATGGCCGTGCCAAGTGAAGAGCACGCCCATGCTAATGAAAGAGAAGACCAGAATCAAGGCCCGGTCCGCATTTTGTGTTATAAATAGAGGCCCTCTGTGCCACTCTAAAAACATCTTTTGCTCTTTCTTTCATCTCTTTATTTTCTTTGAGTACTATAGTCTTGTTTTAGTTTTAGTTTGTAGTTTTGATTTCTAGAGTATGATTGGCACTTGGAGGTTAAGTTGGAGACACTTCTCCCTCTTCAACTATTCAGGATGCGTTTCCCTTTGTTGATTTTGGTTTTCTCTATTATTATGAGTAGCTAAATTCACCACTAGAGTTATGGTGGATCTTGTGTTAGTAGAAACCTTTTTCGCTGTTTTAGATTTAATTCAATTCTATTTGGTTTTAAGGTTGTAATTTGAATAGTGTTATTCTGTCGCTCTTCATGCCATACTAGGATTGTGCATCCTTTGTATGCTCTTAGTCAATTGATTGACATTTTGGCTATCAAGCCCAATTAAATTAGTAGACCTATAGGATAACCGGGGTTTAATATGTAGATTTGAGAAAACGTAATTTATTCCTTTCAATCATTCAACTTCTTTATGCTTTATGCTTGCTAACCATTTAAACTATTTGCCTGACAACCATTGGATTTATTTGGGGAAAAGAATATTAATTGCCTAACAAACAATTAATAGTTTTCGTAGAGGGATTGATATTCGAAAAGTAATTGCAAAATTGAATAGAATTAGGATTTGGGGGGTATTGAAAGCACAAGTGAAACCACTGCTCTAGGCTCTTTACTCTTGATTTCTAAACTCTCTTTTTATTCTTCTTTCAATATCTTTTACTACTGCTCTATCATTATTTATTTTCAATGTTCTTAATTAGTCTAAATAGCATAAGCATTTTCCTATTCCAGTACTTGCTTTATCACTTACTTATCTAAATTAATCTCTTGGGTACGATATCTGGACTTCCGTCCTATATTACTTCTGCGACATGGTACACTGCCCTGAAGTGTGTTTTGAACCCAACAGGCATACCAACAAAAATCATTAACAACAACATATACTTCATGCCAAGGTCATATAAATCATTTAAACAATTATAATCATATATAAACAACAATAATAAACTCCTACATCAACTAAGACAGATAGCACACAAATAGGGTCATGGGTAACTCTGATCTTACACTACCCTAAAACCTATATTTCATACTAATCCCTTCTCCCCATACCTGGCGTGACGATTCCAACCTATGAGCCAACTAGAGCAAAGTCCACGCTTGATTCCTTCGAACGGGTTCAACAGGTTCAGCGAGCTTTGGCCAAGGACATCAAGAAAAGGGCAATTAATTCCGCAAACAAGAAAAAGGGATGGGAATTAACACAGGGATTATGTAACACCCCCTTGGATGCTAAATACACGAACTCGATTGCGGAAAACATAAACAAAATGAAACGCTGGTTGCTTTCGGAAAGTATTTTAATTAATTAACTACGTTCGAAAACGTGGGCCTAAAATGTTTCTTCATGCATCAAGTAATCCAAACTCAAGACAAAGGAATAATCGTTATAGTACACATCAATACTCAACATTCGTAACAACATATACATACAGCAGATAATATATGACTGCTTCAAAAATAAAACTCCTAAGCTGGCTGGGCAAAAAGTTGCTATTGGGATGCGAACCCCAAAGTCAACTCTGATTCCCAGAGGAATACGAAGGGTTTCTCTTTTACTGCTCCTTCAAAAGACTCCTTCATCCGAGTCCTTACGTGTCCGCGGGGACCTATGATCATCATCTGTACATGTATCCAAAAACACAACAGGGTGTCCAACAAGTACAAGCAAAGGTGAGATACTCATTTCATAAGTTTATCACGATAGCCGCACAAGCGACAAACAGTAAATACATCCACAAATAAATATAGTTATAATAACAGATATTCATACAACATAATATCTCAAACACTATCATAAGTTATAATAATGCATGAGACTGCAATATCATCTTTCTAATTCATGTTCTCCGAAGATTTCTACTTCCCTTCATCGAGCAATAGGCCGCAAATACTCCCATAAACACAATTGTTCTCATGAGTCGGCCTCTCAATTTAGGTCTGAGCTCCAATTGTTCAGGGGTACCACGTCATAACCATATCATGAATAGTCCACTCTCTGATCGAGTTCATCCGTGTTTGGCAACCGATTACCACGGCACGGGGTTGCAACGCCTTCAGCCACTTGTGGAGTCTTGAACACAGTATGCCCCTATAGACCCAGTGGTATTAACTGGCTCATATTCTCAACTACTTAAGTTGTAGCTCGTTTTCAAATGGCACGTCTGTCGTTTCATGTATGTACACAAAAAGTTCTGTTTTCTCTTTCGTTCATTCTTTCTTGTCGAGGCATATAGCTCACTACTAGTTTTAAAGGACATAAAACCCGTTCATTCAAAACATAGGACGCGAAGTCCGAATGCCCAATTTACAAAACACTAGCTCGACGTCTCAGTCACTAGGTTTGCATTCATCAAAAGATTCATCGTTTTTCTTTTCGGTCTTATTTTCACAAAGCATTTTTGGAAAACAAAACTCAGTTTCATGGTCAATACGACATTCTTTGCAAAGAAAACATTTTTCGGGAAAAACTCTTTTTCTTCACAAATCCGTTTTTCTATAGGTTCTCTCTCCTTGAAAATGTTTTTCTAAAACAAATCTCAATTTGCATGAACTTTCCTTAAACAACTTTTCCTTTTAAAAAGGATCTAATATTTTGAAACGGAAGTTACTTTTCTTGATTAAGCAAAACATTTTTCTCAAGAATTGTCTTTGATTTCAAAATCCATTTTCAAAACTCCGATTTAGGTTTTCTAGTATTTTCATCTTCTTTATCGAGTCATAGCCAATCCTATACTCTTAACCAGTCTAGGATATATATATAAGCATCAAGTCAGCCCAATATCACAATAAATTTCATCCAAGGCATCAATGCCACAAATCACATTCAATGTCCAAGTACAAATATCATCAAGTTAATCGAGTACATAGATCATTCATACATGTCTTCCAATCATAAACCAAAACAACCACATCACATATAAAAATCAAACACCATGAGACTACCAAACTTACTATCTAAATCAATTCCTGAATGGTTCTCGGCTCCGGTTCTGGTTTCATCCGCGTCGCCTAAAACAATCAAGCACAATTCAATTAACAACAACATAAAAAAATAATTTTCTCCCCCCTCCCAAAGTGGGCCTAAGGTTCAGCAAAAATTTTCAAAATAGGTTAGGGATCTCATTTGGTTCCAATCTTTTGGATGGTTGGTTCTTAAGCATGATTAACACTAAATGAAGTCCTATTATCCAAAAATTTGAAACAAAACTCATGGTTCGACACCCTATAGGTCTCGGCCATGAAGAGAAAAATTGGCTAGGTATTGATTTGGTTTTCCATTCACTTGGATTCCATGACCATAGGAAAGAAAAGAATGGAATCAAGTGTTCAAGAACAAAAATTGGAGAAATCCACTCTTCCCCCAATTTTCTAGGGTTCGGCCACACTTAAGAATATAGGCTAGGATGGGAGTTTGATCACATACTCTTGGATCGAGGTAGAAGATGATGAAGCTAGCTCAAAGAAATTGGTTTCCTATTAAAAGGATTTTTCTACAATTTTCTAGGAATTTTTGAAATTTGGTTCTTGCAGTTGGAACTCAAGAAATCAAACTCTTAAACCATGAAATAGGAAGAGATTCATGTAACATCCCAATTTTCAGATCGGTAAAGTATACAAATACCTAAGGCATAGTGGCAAAGTTGTAAATGTCAAGATATTTTGAAAAAGTAATCATGACTACTTTAGAAAAGTAATCATGACATGGATGACTCATGATGATGAGTCATGGTGGAGGAATCATCATGGTGATAAGTCATGGGAATAACTCATCCATTGACTAATCACACTCAGGAACCGTGTCTCACGTCCGGTGTTTGATTTTATTGCTATGTATCCACTTCTTGGATACAACACAGATATTGTTTTACTCTACATTACTGGTAGAGAATTATGGTTAAGGTTTGGGTTGACGACTCAAACGAAACCCGGTCTGCATACGGAATTACCGGAACCGGTAACGGATAAGCATAAGGTCGCTTTCACCTTATCCTTATCCATTAGTAATGATGATATAGGCGACTCACCTAGGTGAGTCATCAAGATAATGATGGCAAGGGGTGAGTCACATGGGTGACTCACCATAGTAATGATTACGGTGTGGAAATTATAATTTTGCCCCCAAAGAAAATGACCTTTTTGCCCTCGAGTAAATTTTATACAATCCTTACCCTTCCTTCATAAATACTCCACGCCATTCATATATATATATATATATATATATATATATATATCCTTTCTCCTTTACTTTCTTCTTTAAGTTCAAGTATTCAAGTTTTAGTAGAACTTTTGATAAAATCCCAATTTTGTTCCTAAGGTGAAATACCCATTCTAACCTTATCCTATCCTTATCCTTTCCTTCCTATATATATATATATATATATATATATATATATATATATATACACCTCACGCCCCTCTCTTATATTTCTTTCTCTCAATTTCGTGCTCCCTCCACCTTTGTTCTTCACTTCAAGCATTCAAAAGCATCTTCAAGCTTCTAACTCCACTTTCTCTTCATTTCTTCAAGAGATCTTCAAGAACTTTGTGAAGCAAAGTAGCTTAGATTGATCTTCTCTATCATCTAAGAGGTAAAGATCTCATATTTAAGCTCTAGATCTTCATCTTTCTTCATTGAAACTCTATGTGTTCATGTATGCTCTTGAACTTCCAAAATTCATGAAAAATTGTAGAAAATTCATTTTTATGTCAAACCAATTTTCTTTATCTAGATTCATGATCTTCTATCATTAATCTAAGAGTTTGTAATTATAAAATCTCTCTAACCCATTTAGTGTAGAGAGGGCCGAATGTCCTATGTGAAGAATCATGAAGTTTTGTTTCAAATTTTGCTTAAAGAATTGTTGATTTGAGTTCTATCACATTTAAATGTCTTTGAATCCAAAAGAATTGAATCAAAAACCTTTCGTAGCCTTATGTACCTAAAGAGGGCCGAAACCTATGGTGTGAAGAATCTTGAGTTGTGTTTCAAATTCTTGAATTCCGTAACTTACAGGAGTGTTATCTATGCCTAAGGTTCATAAATCCAAGAGTTTGTGAAATTTTAACACTCCTAGCATTTTCCTACTTATGGAGCCGAATCCTAGTTCTTCAAGACTAAGTATGTTTTGTTTAATGATACTAATTGTGATGATGGTATGTGGAGATATTGAATATCATGTATGCGTGATAAATATGTTGATGATGATAGCATGTGGTATATTGATATGGTTATAGTTTTATTGAGCATGAACATGATGGAATGTTGTATTGCCTTAAGAGATGTGTATGTATGACAACTTGGAAGTTTAGCATGTTTAAGGTTTTGATCCCAATGTGGATGTTTGAGCTGATAGTCAAGATTTAAGGTTATAGTTGGAGCTTAGAGCTCATAAGTTATAATGGGAGCTTGGAGCTCATATGATACCGTGGAGCTTAGAGCTCATATAATATAATGGAGCTTGGAGCTCATACGATAAAATGGAGCTCCAATAAAATGGAGCTTGGCGCTCATATGATAAGATGAAGCTTGGAGCTCATACGGTACATTTGGAGCTTAGAGCTCGTGTTGCTTAGAGCAAGTTTGCATGTGTTACGACATCAGCTGAAAAGAGATGGATGACATGCATAGCATATGCATAATCATGTGCCAAGTGGCGAGCCGTGTGGAATGGGACACACGAGGTTGGTGCACCGAGTGCGGGTGCGAAAAACAGAAGGGAAGGTCTGTGTGACCTATACTGGACACAGGTGTACCCACATGAGACCGGTATGGTAGCTCTTATCGTGTCGTGGCGGTCTTGGGCACGCCCTACTATCCCAACTGGACCCTGAGTTTTTCCAGTTGCCGGTGGATCTTCGGAGGAGGCTCAGATAACCCTCTTTGTAGGGGACAGTTGAGCGGTGATGCACTCTTATGGGTCACGGCGAGCGGAACGGATTACCGGGAAAAACCAACTATTGGTCCGATATGCGGATAAGATTTGCCCTTAGGAGGGTGTTTAGTACTGGCCAGCATGCATGTAGAAACTAGATGCATATAGTATAAGTGTTTATCTTGAATGATATGATTGGAAGATGGTTGTGTTTGCTGTTTGCTATATATTCTACATTGCATCACCCCTGTTATAAATGTGTTGTATATCTTATCTCTCCGTTCTTTTCTTGTATGTATGTACGTGTCCGATTTCTACGAGCAGACGAAGAGCCAGCAGAATCAGACTACAACGAGCTGGACGGAATCTCGTACTAATCTGATGCTGGTATAACAACGAGGACAAGTGAGGAGTATCCGCCGTCCAAGTTGGAATGAGTTTGTTAGTTTTTTAAGTATGCACGGCTAGTGTATCTGACTTTTAATGTATTTTGGACAAAAAGCGAAAGTCATTTGTATATGTTTATGCCATGCTTTCTTTTAAAGTTGTGCACTCTGATATTGTATACACAGTATGTGTGTATTGTTTACAAGGTTAAAAATATCTTAGGTTTTTTAATGGGATTATCCTATGGAAGTGGGGTCGTCTCATTGTGGTGGTATCAGAGCAGTTTGATTCTATTCGGACTGTGTGGTCTAGGAAGTTGTTACTGGCCGTGTCTAGTCAAACCCGCATTGGCTATTGACTATGTTTAGAAGCTGGGTAGAGTGTTCAATACGCGAGTTATCGAAAGAGATAACTGTTTCGAGCGTTTGTAAGGCATATAATACATGTTTTTGATAATATAGATCGTGTATGTCTTACAAATGTTGGCTGATAATTTCTTTAAAAAGAAATTAATGACTAGAGGACGAGGTAGAGGACGTGGCAAAAAGGCCACAGAGGGTGCCGTTGAACCTAGAAATGGTAACGGTGAGAATTCCCATGTTGGGAGTGGGATAGAGTCAACTGAAAACCTAAGGACAGTTAGGGAACTGGCAACAGCCATGCTGCAGCAGATGCAGCATAACACTCAACTATTGAAACTAACTATGGAACAGTAGAGACAGAATCCGAGAGGTGAAGTGGAGACGGAAGATGTTGGATTGTGTACTTTTCTGAAAAAGGAAGCCGTCGCAGTTTAATGGTGAAGTAGAACTTTGGATCCAAGAACTTGAGGAAATATTCGCGGCAATGCACTATTGTGAAGTGACTTAGGTGCCCTTCATGCTGTTGGGAGGTGCAGAGCTATGGTAGACAGGTAGACAGGTAAGCAAGGAGTACTTGAAGCAGAAAGAAGAGTTATCAATTGGGGACTGTTTGGGGAATGTTTTCGCGAAAAATATTTCCCAAGATAGATGAGGAGAAGGGAAGAAAAAGAGTTCATGGATCTGAAATAAGGAACCATATCTGTTGGTGAGTACGCTATAAGGTTCAAAGCGCTACTCAAATTTTCTGAGTTTTATCAAAGGTTTCTCGATTTAGAGTGGGTGTATAGGAAATTTTGAAAATGACATGAAGTAGGATCTGCAGAAGGAAAGATATTCGGTCATTGAGAACATCGATAAGAAAAGAAAATTACAACAGGGCAGAACTGGAAGACTTACTCAGAGGTTCAACCACAAAGGTAGTGGGTAAGTAGGAATCAGAACATTCGAGTTCTGACTGCTACGGAATGTTATTTGTGATATTGGTGAAAATCAACAAGTTTAGATGAAATTTGGAATGGTACTCAAAGTGAGAAGCTACTCCTCTAAAGAAGTGATATATTCTAAGTAACGGGACACTAG
This sequence comes from Ammopiptanthus mongolicus, assembly GCA_039655645.1. Classification (NCBI taxonomy): domain Eukaryota; kingdom Viridiplantae; phylum Streptophyta; class Magnoliopsida; order Fabales; family Fabaceae; genus Ammopiptanthus; species Ammopiptanthus mongolicus. Next base: position 69,508,474 of record CM077347.1, read on the forward strand.
GCTGCAATCCATGACGTTCAAGTGTCTAAGTTGAAGGCGAAAAGGAAGAAGTCATGCAGTAAGTAAAGTGGAGGCTTCACCAATCGAAGGTTTACATGAGGATACATATCTCATTGAAGGTAATTCCAATATTGAATTACCTGCTCGGAGTCTTAGCCTTTTCTTTAAATTCTCATGATGATGTCTGACGATCAGGTTTTCCTTATTTTGTCCATATTCTTGATTTGATCGTTTCCATTCCATCACAAACTTGCTTCTCATCGCTTTAGTTGATTTGATCTTGTTTTGGTGTTCAAAATGATTGCCTTGTCTCATATAGATGTTATTGTGGAAACGGACTGGTTATCTTTCAACTATGTCCTTCTGGGAGGAAGGACCTCTAGTAGGGTTGTGATTGTGATTATGTAGCCGGCCATTCTCACAATCCATACCGTATTGGAAATCCTTTTTGAGTTATTAGATCTCCTCTCATATCCTTAATTTGGTCAATTTTCTTTTGTAACATAAGACATTTATATATTTCTTCTTCCTTGTCATTCGTTAATATCTTTTTTTACGACTTTCTCTTCCATTCAAGAGATTGCGAGAGGCAAGTGGAACGACTTCAGATGATCCTTCAGATCTTGTGAGAAGGATAGTAGTTTGCCAAGTGGGACAAGTGTGAGTTTTGTTTGAGGAAGTTAAGTTGGGACAAGTAGTTGAAGGAATTGATGGAGTAGAGTAAGGCTTCTATGTTTAACATAGATGGCCATAGAATTATTGGATATAAGGAAAAGATCTGTATGCCTAATGTTATATAAATTAGGAAGATGATCTTAGAGGAAAGCCCTAAAAGTAAGTTAAGTTTTCATCTCGGTGCCACAAAAATGTACCAAGATCTGAAGAAGATGTTCTGGTGGCCTGGAATAAAGAAGGAAATAGGAGAAAGCTAAGATTGAACATAAAATACCAACTGGAATGTTACAACCTCTGGATATCCCAGAATGGAAATGGGATGGCATAGCAACGGACTTCGTAATAGAATTGCCACGGACTCCAAAAGGATTTGATTCAATTTGGGTAATCATTGATCGGTTAACGAAATCTGCACATTTCTTAGCCATCAATGAAAAATATTGTTTGGAAAGGTTAACCCAAATTTATATTAAGGAGATAGTAAGGTTACATGGAGTACCTTCGAGTATCATATCAAATAAAGATCCGAGACTTACATCAAGCTTTTGGAGGAGTCTGCAAGGAATATTGGGGATGAAGTCAAGGTTGAGTTTATCAACGAACAATTCAAGCATTGGAGGATCTATTAAAAACTTGTATGTAGAAATAGACAAGAAGTTGGAACCATTCCAGTGTTGGAATGACATTCTTTGAAGCTTTGTATGGAAAGTATAAAACTCTGTTGTGTTAGTACGAGACGAGAGAGAGAATAAAATTTTAAGACCGGAGATGATACAGTAAAAGGCTGGACAAATCAAGAGGATAAGAGAACAGATGAAAGCCACATAGAACAGACATCCACAGTAACTGAATCTGTTCTAAGAGATACATCGAATTTCGAGGACGAAATTCTTTTTAAGGAGGGTGGTAATGTAACATCCCAATTTTCAGATCGGTAAAGTATACAAATCTTATCTAAGGCATAGTGGCAAAGTTGTAAATATCAAGATATTTTGGAAAAGTAATCATGACTACTTTAGAAAAGTAATCATGACATGGATGACTCATGATGATGAGTCATGGTGGAGTAATCATGATGGTGATAAGTCATGGGAATGACTCATCCATTGACTAATCACACTTAGGAACCGTGTCTCTCTTCCGGTGTTTAATTTTATTGCTACGTATCCACTTTTTGGATACAACACAGATATTGTTTTACTCTACATTACCGGTAGAAAATTATGGTTAAGGTTTGGATTGATGACTCAAACGAAACCCGGTCCACATACGGGATTATCGGAATCGATAACGGATAAGCATAAGGTCGCTTTCACCTTATCCTTATCCATTAGTAATGATGACATGGGTGACTCACCTAGGTGAGTCATCAAGATAATGATGGCAAAGGGTGAGTCACATGGGTGACTCACCATAGTAATGATTATGGTGTGAAAATTACAATTTTGCCCCCAAAGGAAATGACCTTTTTGCCCTTAAGTAAATTTTATACAATCCTTACCCTTCCTTCATACATACTCCACGCTATATATATATATATATATATATATTCTCTCTCATATTACTTTCTCCTTTACTTTCTTCTTTATGTTCAAGTATTCAAGTTTTAGTAGAACTTTGATAAAATCCCAATTTTGTTCCTAAGGTGAAATACCCATTCTAACCTTATCCTATCCTTATCCTTTCCTTCCTATATATATACACCTCACGCCCCTCTCTTCTATTTCTTTCTCTCAATTTCATGCTCCCTCCACCCTTGTTCTTCACTTCAAGCATTCAAAAGCATCTTCAAGCTTCTAACTCCACTTTCTCTTCATTTCTTCAAGATATCTTCAAGAACTTTGTGAAGCAAAGTAGCTTAGATTGATCTTCTCTATCATCTAAGAGGTAAAGATCTCATATTTAAGCTCTAGATCTTCATCTTTCTTCATTGAAACTCTATGTGTTCATGTATGCTCTTGAACTTCCAAAATTCATGAAAAATTGTAGAAAATTCATTTTTATGTTAAACCAATTTTCTTGATCTAGATTCATGATCTTCTATCATTAATCTAAGAGTGTGTAATCATAAAAGCTCTCTAAACCATTTGGGGTAGAGAGGGCCGAATGTCCTATGTGAAGAATCATAAAGTTTTGTTTCAAATTTTGCTTAAAGAAGTGTTGATTTGAGTTCTATCACATTTAAATGTCTTTGAATCCAAAAGAATTGAATCAAAAGCCTTTCCTAGCCTTATGTACCTAAAGAGGGCCGAAACCTATGGTGTGAAGAATCTTGAGTTGTGTTTCAAATTCTTGAATTCCATAACTTACAGGAGTGTTATCTATGCTTAAGGATCATAGATCCAAGAGTTTGTGAAATTTTAACATTCCTAGCATTTTCCTACTTATGGGGCCGAATCCTAGTTCTTAAAGACTAAGTATGTTTTGTTTAATGATACTAATTGTGATGATGATTTGTTGTGAAGGATAAGATCGTGTTCAAGTGCTCTAAGGTGTGTACGGTTACTGGTTGGAGAAACGGGGCTGCGGCCGTGGGAAGTGCTCGTGAGTTCGTGATAGTGCCACATTGATATCAGGTGGGGAGAAAGAGTACGCACATTGGGAGGCAAGAGTAGCTTATATAGCTTGATTGTAGAGTGTAGGGGAACCCTAAACCCTATGTAAGGTTGAGCCCGGACAAAGTACCTAGACCCTAGGTGTAGGTATCTTTGGGCTATCACCATTAAGGATACACCCTAGCCTAGATGACAATGGTTGAATGGGTGCTTGTTATGTCTGGCATAAATGCGATGATGTGCTCTAAATGAATTACTTGTGAAAATGAGTTACTTGTGAATATATGCGTTATGTGCATTATGTGCTTATGTGTTATATGTGAATTTATGGTGAATTTGTGTTCTACATGTTTATTTGTTTATAAGTTTAGAATGACATGCTCAATATGATGATATATGTTGAGATGGTATGTGGAGATATTGAATATCATGTATGCGTGATAAATATGTTGATGATGATAGCATGTGGTATATTGATATGGTTATAGTTTTATTGAGCATGAACATGATGGAATGTTGTATTGCCTTGAGAGGTGTGTATGTACGACAACTTGGAAGTTTAGCATGTTTAAGGTTTTGATCCCAACGTGGATGTTTGAGCTGATAGTCAAGATTTGAGGTTATAGTTGGAGCTTAGAGCTCATAAGTTATAATGGGAGGTTGGAGCTCATATGATACCGTGGAGCTTGGAGCTCATATAATAAAATGGAGCTTGGAGCTCATATGATAAAATGGAGCTTGGAGCATATAATACAATAGATCTTGGAGCTCATATGATATAATGGAGCTTGGAGCTCATATGATAACATGGAGCTTGGAGCTCACATAATACAATGGAGCTTGGAGCTCATACAGTACATTTGGAACTTAGAGCTCGTGTTGCTTAGAGCAAGTTTGCATGTGTTACGACATCAGCTCAAAAGAGATGGATGACATGAATAGCATATGCATAATCATGTGCCAAGTGGCGAGCCGTGTGGAATGGGACACACGAGGTTGGTGCACCGAGTGCGGGTGCAAAAAACGGAAGGGAAGGTCTGTGTGACCTAGGGGATATACTGGACACAGGTGTACCCACACGAGACCGGTATAGTATCTCCTATCGTGTCGTGGTGGTCTTGGGCACGTCCTACTATCCGGACTGGACCCTGAGTCTTTCCAATTGCCGGTGGATCTTCCGAGGAGGCTCAGATAACCCTCTGTGTCAGGGACAGTTGAGCGGTGATGCACTCTTATGGGTCATGGCGAGCGGAACGGATTACCGGGACAAACCAACTTATGGTCCGATATGCGGACGAGATTTTCCCATAGGAGGGTGTTTAGTACCGGCCGACATGCATGTAGAAACTAGATGCTTATATATATAGTATAAGTGTTGATCTTGAATGATATGATTGGAAGATGGTTGTGTTTGCTGTTTGCTATATATTCTACATTGCATCACCCCTGTTATAAATGTGTTGTATATCTTATCTCTCCGTTCTTTTCTTGTATGTATGTACGTGTCCGATTTCTACAAGCAGATGAAGAGCCAGCAGAATCAGACTACAACGAGTTGGACGGAATCCCGTACTAATCTGATGCTGGTATAATAACGAGAACAAGTGAGGAGTATCCACTGTCCAAGTTGGAATGAGTTTGTTAGTTTTTAAGTATGCACGGCCAGTGTATCTGTCTTTTAATGTATTTTGGACAAAAAGAGGAGGTCATCTATATATGTTTATGCCATGCTTTATTTTAAAGTTGTGCACTCTGATATTGTATACAGAGTATGTGTGTATTGTTTACAAGGTTAAAAATATCTTAGGTTCTTTAATGGGATTATCCTACAGAAGTGGGGCCGTCTCAATTCATGAGGCTTAAGGGTCATATAAGTGATCTTACTTCTTGAATGAAGAAGATTGGTCAAGAATCACACTTTTCTCTTAAGAAAATGGTGGAATTTCAAGGAAGAAGATGAAGTGAATGAGAAAAGTGGTTGAAGGCTCTCATATGCTGGTTTGGGCATGGGAAAGGTGGGCTGAATTGGCCCAAAATTGGGTCACTTAAGGGCATTTTGGTCATTTCCTTCAAGGTTAAATGGTAATAATGAAAAAGGTTAGGGGTATTTTGGTCTTTTCATGTCCAGGTATTTTCAAACGTCATCAGGATGCTGGCACGCTTTCCAATGTGATGTGACTTGATGTTATATCAAGATTATCCGTTAGCGGGTCCCAGTAAATCCATATCCAGCTCCATTTGTTACCAGATTGGAGATTTCGCCCCAACGAAGCGTAGGAAGTGATTTTTTTCAAATTTATCAAAAACGTAGGAAATTAAATTCTAAGACTTACTGTCTCGTTCACGGGTCAAACTGGGGTCTCCTGAGCAGTAAAATCATACTATCAGTGAAAAAACACAGACCGAGCTTCGTTTGAGTTTTGAGCTTAAAATTTAATCATAGCTTCGTACGATAGCGTTGAGCATGAATATGGTCCCGGTTTATTTTATTTCATTTTATAAATCCTCGAATAAAATATAAACTTAATTATTCTCTTATTGATATAATAAAAGTCGTGAAAAAAAAATCGGGGTGTTACATTGCTACCCCTCTAAAAAAAATTTCGTATTCGAAATTACGTACCTTGAAAAAGATCGGGATATTGTAGTCTTATCTTGTCCTCGAGCTCCCACATTGCGTCTCCAGTCACTTTATACCAAACAACCTTGACCAAGGGAACTTGTTTTCCCCTAAGTTGCTTGACCTTCTTATCAACGATTCGTATAGGCGATGTCTCATAAGACAAGTTTTCTCGTAAATGTACTACATCGGGCTTGATTACATGGGAAGAATCCGGAATATACTTCCTGAGTTGTGAGACATGGAAAACATTATGAATGTAGGAGAGAAAAGGTGGTAAGGCAATCTGGTAAGCTACTGGACTAATACGTCGAAGAATTGGTAAGGTCCAATGAATTTGGGAGTGAGTTTTCTGGACTTTATAGCTCTACCTACCCCAGTCGCGGGCGTGACTCTCAGGAACATGTGTTCACCTTCTTGAAATTCGAGGGGTCGTATTTGTCTATCAGAGTAGCTCTTCTGTCTGCTCTGTGCCGTCTCCATCCTTTCGCGGATTTGCTTAGTCTTTTCCATTGTTTGTTGCACAAGTTCGGGGCCTACAATCATATTTTCTCCATCCTGGTACCAACACAACGGTGTCTGGCACTTTCGTCCATACAAGGCCTCATAGGGTGCCATCTCTATGCTAGAATGATAGTTGTTGTATGTGAATTCGATAAGAGGTAAAAGATCATCCCAACTTCCACCATGGTCTAAAACACAAGCTCTGAGTAAATCTTCCAAGGATTGTATCGTTCTCTCTGTCTGTCCATCTGTTTGAGGGTGGTAGGCTGAACTCAATCTCAGCCTTGTTCCAAAAGCTTGATGTAGACTTTGCCAAAACCTTGAAGTAAACTTTGGGTCTCTATCGGAGACTATGCTTGACGGCACTCCATGTAGTCTGATTACTTCTCTGATATACAACTCAGTTAACTTGTCCACTGAGTAGTAGTTGATCTTAACAGGTAAGAAGTGTGCTGACTTCGTTAACCTATCAACGATCACCCAGATTGAATCAAAGCTCTTAGAAGTCCTCGGTAAACCTACCACAAAATCCATTGAGATGCTCTCCCATTTCCATTCAGGTACATCCAAGGATTGAAGCATTCCACCGGGTCTTTGATGTTCTACATTTGATTTCTGACAGATCAAACATGATGCTACGTACTCAGCCACTTGCTTCTTCATTCCTGGCCACCAAACTTTTGTTTCAGATCTTGATACATTTTGGTTGCTCCCGGGTGAATGCTCAACTTGCTCTTATGTCCCTCTTCCAGAATCACTTCCTCGTCTCTAAGTTTCTAGGCACACAAACCCGTCCATTGCATCTCAAGATGCCAACGGTTACCAAGCTGAACTCTGCAGCCTTTTCTTGTCCAAGTAACTCCTTTTTATCTTGAAGGGACTCATCGATTGCTTGTTGTTCGCGGATCGTTTCCATCAGTCCTCTAGATACCTTGATCATTCCTAAGCTAATCTTCTCGTGGTCCACTTCCATAACTAGATTGAGATCACGAAACTGCTCTATCAATTCTTACTCCTTAACCATCATTGCAGAGATGTGCAGGGTCTTTCGACTTAGAGCGTCTGAAACGACATTTGCTTTTCCAGGGTGGTATAACAAAGTGAAATCGTAGTCTTTGGGAAACTCCATCAAACATCTCTGCCTCATGTTAAGCTCCTTCTGGTCGAACAGGTATTTCAAGCTTTTGTGGTCACTAAAGACATCAAAGTTGGATCCATACAAGTAATGTCTCCAGATCTTCAGTGCAAAAAACCACGGCAGCTAACTCTAAGTCATGCGTCTGGTAATTCCTTTCATGAGTCTTCAATTGGCACGAAGTATAAGCTATAACCCTCCGATGTTGCATAAATACACATCCTAATCCCTTATGCGAAGCATCACAGTACACTTCGTAAGGTTCGTTCGGTTTCGGTAACACTAACACTGGTGAGGTTGTTAAACGTTCCTTCATTGTCCGGAAACTTTCCTCACATTTCTCAGTCCACGTAAACGGTTGCTCCTTCCTCGTAAGTTGAGTCAATGGCGCAACAGTCTTTGAAAATCCTTCGATGAATCTTCTGTAATAACCAGCCTGTCCAACGAAACTGCGGATTTCTGTCACAGTCTTGGGTTTTTCCCACAGAAGTATTTCCTCCACTTTTGTAGGGTCAACGACAATCCCTTCCTTCGTAATCACGTGCCCCAAGAACTTTACTTCATCCAGCCAAAACTCGCACTTAGACAGCTTTGCATACAACTTCTACTCGTGAAGGATTTGTAAGACTTGTTGCAGGTGTTCCTCATGCTCCTCATGACTCTTAGAGTAGATGAGTATATCATCGATGAACACAACAACGAATTGATCTAGAAACAGACGAAAAATCCGGTCCATGTAGTCCATGAAGATAGTAGGTGCGTTCGTCACTCCAAAAGGCATCATGAGTGACCATAACGAGTCCTGAATGCAGTCTTAGGTACGTCCTCGTTCTTTACTCTAATTTGGTGATAACCAGATCTCAGGTCAACCTTTGAAAACATAGCGGCTCCCTGAAGTTGATCCATCAAATCATCTATGCAGGGTAGAGGATACTTGTTCTTGATCGTTATCTTGTTGATTTGACGGTAATCCACGCAGAGTCTCGAACTCCTGTCCTTCTTCTTCACCAATAACACTGGTGCTCCCCACGGGGACACACTCGGTCTCACGAACCGTTTGGACATCAGATCCTCTAGTTGGGTCTTCAGCTCGGCTAACTCCGTATGTGACATTCTATAGGGAGCTAAAGAGATCGGACCGAATCCCGAAACTAGATCAATCGAAAACTCAATGTCCCTCACAGGTGGCAAACCTGGAACATCCTAGGGAAAAAATTCCCAAAAATCTTTCACAATAGGCACATCGCTCAAGACGACGTTCCTCTCGATTTCTAAACGAGATAAAAGCATGTATCCCTGAGCTCCTTCTTTCAAAGAAGCTCTTACTTGGTTGGCAGTTAAAAATCCAGAAATCTTAAGGTCAGGAAAAACTAAGGTTTTATGTGCATAGTCTAAAAGGATATGGTTGGAAGATAACCAATCCATGCCTAGGATCACATCGAATTGTGTCAAAGGCAAACATATTAAGTCAACAAGGAATTTCCTATCATGGCCAATAATAGGACAGTTCAAACATACTGTATTTACTGTAATAGGTTTAGCAGTAGGAGTCGTGACAATCAAATCAAATGACAACGAAGAAATAGGCAAGTCCAACAGTCTCACACAATCCAAAGAGATAAGCGAATGCGCAGCACCCGAATCAAGTAGTACAGTTAGGAGATTACCAGCTATGATGCAACTACCTTGTATGAGATCATTAGAGTTGGAAGCATCAGCGCCGCTCATGGTATACACTCTTCCCCTTGCCGTTGGTCTAGCAGTCCTTACATTGTTGACAGTCGGCTCAGATTTTGGTGTAGGACTATCCTTTGCGAAATGTCCTATCTTCCCACATTGGAAACATTGAACTCCATTCAGTGCGCATTCCTCAGTTGGATGTCCTTGTTTCCCACACTTGAAACATCTTTGAACTTGTCCTTGATTCTAATCATTTCCATTCCCTCCACCATAGGCAGAAGCGATAGGACGATAAGATTGTTGTTTCTGACTATTCCCTTGGGGTTGGGAATACGGTTTCTTCTGGAACTGCTTTCCTTTCTGGTTCTGGTATTGTTCGGGCTCTTGGACCTGGACGATCCTCCCACAGTGCTCTTGTTTTCTCTTCCCCTTCTCATCTTTTCCACTTTTCTGCACTTCTCCACCAGGGCTTGAAAGTTACGGATCTCCAGCGATAACACAAACTCCTTGATTTCGAAGCGCAACCTCCTTCGAACCTCTCGCATTTCCAGTCTTCATCGGCTTGGAAAAAGCAGAAATATTTGGTGAATGATTCAAACTTCGTCGCATATTCCGCAACAGTCATGTCCCTCTGCCGCAGCCTCAGAAATTCCTGCTCTTTCTCGGTCCCGGCACTCTGGGGAAAGTACTTGTCCAGAAACTTGGTGCGAAATACTCCCCAAGTGATCTCTTGGTTGTTGGCTTCCAGCAGTTGTATGGTTCCTCCCTACCAATATTCTGCATCACCCAGAAACAGGAATGTGGTATAGTCCACCTTCACTCCCTCGGGGTAGTGCAGAATAACAAAAATCTTCTCCACCTCTTGTAGCCATAAGTTAGCCTTTTCCGGGTCACTGTCTCCATGAAACTGCGGAGGATCATTACGCCGAAAGCTGACTAAACCTCTGGCATCAGCAGTAAGATCAGCTCTTTGTTGATTCTGTTGGTTTTGTTGAGCCATCGTAGCCGTTAGTTGAGCAACAGCTACCGCCATATCAACCATGGCTTGGATAGCCTGATTAATGTTGTCATCAGCAATGTGTGACCACCACCATCATTGGCGTTGCCACGTCCACTTCTTAGATTCATATTTCTCTACAAGGCAAACCAATCATACCTTAATAAGGAAACATAAGCTCGCGTGCCAACACACATTGCTTCAACAGAGAAACAATTCAAACAAAGTTCACACAGAGATCACACAACACAAACACAACAGACCTATTCCCCAAGGATTCCCGAAAGACTTGACCAGCTCTGATACCACTAATGTAACACCCCCCTCGGATGCTACATACACGAACTTGATTGCGGAAAACATAAACAAAATAAAACGCTGGTTGCTTCCGGAAAATACTTTAATTAATTAACTACGTTCGAAAACGTGGGTCTAAAAATTTTCTTCATACATCAAGTGATCTAAACTCAAGGCAAAGGAATAATCCTTATAGTACAGATCAATACTCAACATTCATAACAACATAATCATAACATAATTATGCCGAAGCATATAAGTTTCTTAAAAATATAATATAAACCTATAACATAAGTTCAGGTCTAATATATCATATTACAGACTTAAAAACTTGTAAGTCAACATATGTACAACAGATAATATATGGCTGCTTCAAAAATAAAACTCCTAAGTTGGTCGGGCTAAAAGTAGCCATTGGGATATGAACCCCAAAGTTAGCACCGATTCCTTGAGGAATACAAAGAGCTCCTCTTTTTCTGTTGCTTCAAAAGACTCCATCATCCGAGTCCTCACGTGTCCGCGGGGACCTATGATCATTATCTGTACATGTATCCAAAAACACAATAGGGTGTCCAACATGTACAGGCAAAGGTGAGATACTCATTTTATAAGTTTTTCACGATATCCGTACAAGCAACAAATAACAAATAACAAATACATCCAAAAATAAATACAGTTATAATAACAGATATTCATACAACATAATATCTCAAACACTATCATAAGTTATAATAATGCATGAGACTTCAATATCATCTTTCTAATTCATGTTCTCCGGAGATTCCTACTTCCCTTCATCGAGCGATAGGCCGCAAATACTCCCATAAACACAATTGTTCTCATAAGTCGGCCTCTTAATTTAGGTCCGAGCTCCAATTGTTTAGGGGTACCACGTCATAACCATATCATGAATAGTCCAGTCTCTGATCGAGTTCATCCGTGTTTGGCAACCGATTACCACAGCACGGGGTTGCAATGCCTTCGGCCACTTGTAGAGTCTCGAACACAGTATGCCCTTATAGACCTAGTGGTCTTAACTGACTCATATTCTCAACTACTTGAGTTGTAGTTCGTTTTCAAATGGCACGTCTGCTGTTTCATGTATGTACACAGAAAGTTCTATTTTCTTTTTCGTTCATTTTTTCTTGTCGAGGCATATAGCTCAGGACTCGTTTTAAAGGACATAAAGCCCATTCATTCAAAACATAGGACGCGAAGTCCGAATGCTCAATTTACAAAACACTAGCCCGACGTCTCGGTCACTAAGTTTGCATTCATCAAAAGATTCATCGTTTTTCTTTTCGGACTTATTTTCACAAATCAATTTTGGAAAACAAAACTCAGTTTCATTGTCTTGAACTAAGACCTTCTTTTCAAAGCAACATTTTCCGGGAAAAACTCTTTTTCTTCACAAATCCGTTTTTCCAAAGTTTCGTCTCCTTGAAAATGTTTTTCTAAAACAAATCTCACTTTGCAGGAACTTTCCTTAAACAACTTTTCCTTTTCAAAAGGATCTAATATTTTGAAATGGAAGTTAATTTTCTTGATAAAGCAAAACATTTTTCCCAAGATTTCTCTTTGATTTCAAAATCCGTTTTCAAAACTCCGATCTAGGTTTTCAAGTATTTTCATCTTCTTTATTATATATATATATATATATATATATATATATATATATATATATATATATATAAACCAATATCACAATAAATTTCATCCAAGGCATGAATGCCACAAATCACATTCAATGTCCAAGTACAAACATCATCAAGTGAATCAACTACATAGATCATTCATACCTGTCTTCCAATCATCAACAAAAACAACCACATCACATATAACAATCAAATACCTCCCTTTACCTCTTTAAGTTTCTAAATCAATTCCTGAACGGTTCTCGGCTCCGGTTCCAGTTTCGTCCGCGTCGCCTAAAACAATCAAGCACAATTCAATTAACAACAACAATCAATACAAAACAAAAACATAAAAACATAATTTCCCCCCCCCCCCAAAGTGAGTCTAATGCTCGGCCAAAATTTTCAAAATAAGTTAGGGATCTCATTTGGTTCTAATATTTTGGATGGTTGGTTCTTAAGCATGATTAACACTAAATCAAATCCTATTACCCAAAAATTTGAAACAAAACTCATGGTTCTACACCCTATAGGTCTCGGCCATGAAGAGAAAAATTGGCTAGGTATTGAATTGGATTTCCAATCACTTGGATTCCATGACCATAGGAAAGGAAAGAATGGAATCAAGTGTTCAAGAACAAAAATTGGAGAAATCCACTCTTCCCCCAATTTTCTAGGGTTCGGCCACTCTTAAGAAAATAGGCTAGGAGTGGAGTTTGATCACATACTCTTGGATAGAGGTAGAAGATGATGAAACTAGCTCAAAGAAATTGGTTTCCCATTAAAAGGATTTTTCTACAATTTTCTAGGAATTTTTGAAATTTGGTTCTTGTAGTTGGAACTCAAGAAATCAAACTCTTAAACCATGAAATAGGAAGAGATTCATGAGGCTTAAGGGTCATATAAGTGATCTTACCTCTTGAATGAAGAAAATTGGTCAAGAATCTCACTTTTCTCTCCAAAACTCAAGCTTTTCTCTTAAGAAAATGGTGGAATTTCATGGAAGAAGATGAAGTGAATGAGAGAAATGGTTGAAGGCTCTCATATGCTGGTTTGGGCTTAGAAAAGGTGGACTGAATTGGCCCAAAATTGGGTCACTTAAGGGCATTTTGGTCATTTCCTTCAAGGTTAAATGGTAATAATGAAAAAGCTTTGGGGTATTTTGGTGTTTTTACGTCCAGATATTTTCTGTAACACCCCCTCTCGGTGTCACAGTTCATAATCCAAATTCTCTTTTTCGGTTAATTAAAACCATTTCGAAAACACTCATTAGACTAGTTGCGAAAATCTGATACCAATTTAAACATTTACATCACTACTGAGAAACAAATTCAAACTCATCATCTATAAAACTCATTAAATTTCACCTTAAGGCATACATAACTTTAATCTCTTAATACACATCATACTGAGTCACGGTCAAAGGACCTAAATTTAAATATCTAAATCCTATGAGCTGGTCTAACAATACTCTAAGAAAAGTAAAGCATACTACCTAGCATGCATCGCCCTAATGACACTGGGCCTCGTCATCAACAGTCCACCCGTCTTCATCATTAGCACCAAGGAACTCAGCTATAGGGTCCCGCAGTGACCCAGAGGACCGTTGGAAAATATCTGTACATGTGTTCAAAAAACGCAACAGGGTGTCTAACATGTACAGGCAAGGGTGAGATGCTCGTTCACAAGTTTATTGTAATAGCCACACAAGTAAAATAGCAAACAAATAATGCATCAACACAGTCATGCGATAAAGTATCAATAATCAACATAATATCATAACGGGATAATTTTGCTTTCAAAATATCATACTCATTCAACAAGATAAGTCAAATGAATGCATGAGACTTCAATTTGACTCTCTAATTCATGTACTCCGGAGATTCCTACTTCCCTTCATCAAGCGATAGGCAGCGAATACTCCCATAACACAATTATTCTCGTGAGTCGGCCTCTCATTTTAGGTCCGAACTCCAATTGTTCCTGGGTACCACGTCATAACCATATCATGAATAGTCTAGTCTCTGATTGAGTTCATTCGTGTTGGGCAACCGATTTACCACGGCACGTGGTCACGAGGCCTCCGGCCACTTGTGGAGTTTCGAACACAGAATGCCCCTATAGACCTAGTGGTCTTAACTAGCTCATATTCTCAACCACTTGGATTGTAGATCGGTTCGTACGGTACGTCGGCCGACTCATGCATGTATGCAGGAGGTTCTCTATTCTTTCTTTTCGTTCATTCTTTCTTTTTCTGTCAAGGGACACAACTCATGACTCGTATTAAAGGGCATATACCCCGTTCAATTCAAATTTCAAGACACGTAATCGAAGTTTCTTAATTTACGAAGTACTAGGCCGACGTCGCGGACACTAGACTCGCAAATAGGACACTAAGTCCGTTCTTTTTCAAAAGATAGGACACGCAGCCCGAGTGCTCAATCCACGATGTACTAGGCTGAAGTCGGGGACACTAGACTCGCATATAGGACACAAAGTCCGTTCATGTCACAGAACTCTAGCCCGACGTTTCGGTCACTAGGTTCATGTGCTTCACATGCGTGAAGGGGTAATCACAAGTTTCATCAAATTCATTTTAGTAGTTCAAATCTCAAAAACAAAACTCAGATTTTCTTTGTATAAACTAAAATTTGTTTTCGCTCTAAAACTTATTTTTCCACAAGAACTTTTCTTACAAATCATCCTCAAAGGCTCCAGTTCTAAAGATTCATTTTTCAAAGGATAATGGCTTTAAAAGCCTTTTCTAAGGGTTCCCTCGTTTTAAAACATTTTTCTAAAGATTGTTATTGGAGCAAACTTTCATGAAGAGACATTTTTCGTTTTCGGAACATCAAATAATTTCAGAAGGTTCTTTCTTTGACAACTAGGTTTTTCTCAAGGTTTTCTTTCTTTGTACAACATGTTTAGAAAATAATGATAAAGCAGCTTTTCACTATTTTCCTCACCAACTCTCGACTTCCTAAGTCTTATTCGAAATCATCTTGGGTTCTTAACTTAGTGGTTTTTTTTTTGTTAAAATTGACCATTATAACATTTAGCTTAGAAGCTTTTCGTTCCTCAAATCAAAACATTTTCAAATTGTTGATTAAGGCTTTTAGTTTGCATAATCTTCATTATTCGAGCCATAGCCAATGCTATGCTCTTAATCTTCATTATTCTATCCTAGTTTCTCTGCTAGGATTTGCATGATTCTTGCGTGATAAGTTTTCTCATGGCATCTTATTGTCCATGGCAATTCTTGTTTCTTGAACCCATCATTGCTGCGAATTCTTCTCCTTCTACCCACTCTCCATCCTCTCCAATCCCTTCTCCTTCTCTACCTCCTTTAGTTGTTCAAACAAAATCTTTTGCGCAGGCTTTAAAAAATTCGTGTGATGTGTCTTGTTCTCAGTTGCCTTGTCCCTGCATTAAAGGTGACACAATTTCAATAAAAATATCAGAGGATGAATATCATAAAGGTCTTGATGCTTGTAAGCTGAATCTTCATGGACTTCTTCTTTTATCCAAAGGTGATAAACCAATTAAGGTTGTTGAGCTTCAAGAAAAGTTGGCTAAGCTTTGGAAGCCAATCGGCCAATGGCGTTTAACATCATTAGGCAAAGGATACTTTGAATTTAGCTTCTCCTCTAATGATGATCTTCGAAGTGTTTGGAGTGTAGGAACATGGAATTTGAACCCTGGTTTATTAAGGTTGTCACAGTGGTCACCAGATTTTAATCCAAGAAACCAAAAACAGACGCATACTCAATGTTGGATTAGAATCTATGACCTTCCCCAAGAGTATTGGCGGCCAAGAATCTTAAAAGAAATTGCTTCAGGAATTGGTACTCCAATATCAATTGATGAGATGACTAGAAAGAGGTTATATGGTCACTATGCTCGGGTTTTAGTGGATCTTGATCTCACAGAAAAGCTTCTTTATGAAATTCTTGTTGAAAGGGAACAATTTGCTTTTATTGTAGGCATCGAGTATGAGAAGCTTCCTGCTTTTTGTGATCATTGCAAGACAATTGGGCATTCTATTCAGGAATGTAATAAGAAGAAAGGAAATCCTTTATCTTTCGTTCAAAAAAATAAATCTATAGTTGGTAGATCAGTTTCATATGTTGCAAAGAATGATCTGAATGTGATTAAAAATTAGCAACATTCTGGTATTCAAAATGTGGGTCCCATTCAAGAACCTGATATTGTTATTGCTATTGAGAATAGTCAGGGTAATAATTGTGTTCCTGAAAAAGTTGATGATACTGGTGATCTTCAGTATAACAATGTGGATGATGAGTCAGATTCAATTGAAAATATTTATGATGAGTCTATTGGTGCAGTTAATGTAAATGTTATTGAGCCTGTTGAGCAGGATGATCTAATGCATGACAAGGAGCAAGCTTCAATTGATCAAGTTGATGATACCCCTGATAATAATGCGAAGGCTGACTTGTCAACTCAGGTTAATAATGAAATGAAGATGTGGTTCTGTAAGGATAAAGATGCACACATTGATGAATCAAATGAGTTTGGGGATAGGGTTGTTGATAATTCTAATGATGTTGTGGCAGCAAATTTTGAGCCTGTTGTGTCTAAGTCTCAAAGGAAAAAGCAAAGTCAGCAGTAGCAGCAAGCTACAAAAGCAGATTTTAGAAATACCCGATCAAGGGTTGGTGCCAAAAACCTTGCTTAATGAAAGTCCTTTATTGGAATATTAGGGGAGTGGCCAATCAACCTTCAAGATTGGTTCTAAAGAAGTTATGTGTTTCACATAAACCTGATATTTTATTAATCTCTGAGCCATGGATGATTTTTGATAATTTTCCTTCAAATTTCATGAGGAATCTTGATCTGAAGTTGTTTGGTGTTAATAGTAGAAATTCTCAGTCTCCTAATATTTGGTGTTTTTGAAAATCTAATATGAATCCCTCTTTGATTGAATCTTCAAGGCAGCATGATAGTTTTTCTTTTATTTGGCATAATCAGCAAGTTTTCCTTTCTGCTATCTATGCCAGTACTGATCATGTGTAGAGAAGAACTCTCTGGTCTGAATTTCTTAGTTTGCAGCAAAGCTATGATGGTCCATGGACTTTTATAGGTGATTTTAATGCTGTTTTGGGAGCTCATGAAAAAAAGGGGGGAAATTTACCTGTGCAAGTTTCGTGTGATGAGTTTAGCAATTGGTCTGATAATGGTTCTTTGACTCACATTTTGACAAGGGGAGCAGAGTTTACTTGGTCTAATGGTCGAAGAGAAACTGCTTTGACTGAAAAAAGACTGGATAGAGCTATTTGCAATGATCCTTGGCTTGACTTCTGGGATAGTACAGCCTGCTGCACTTTGACAAGAAGTAGATCAGATCGTTATCCACTTCTGTTAACTATGAGTAGAATTGTTCAAACCTTTCCTTCTCACTTTAAATTTCAAAGCATGTGGAATGAGCATCCTGATTGTCAGAAGCTGGTTGCTGAGGTCTGGAGTAGACAGGTACATGGCTGCCCTATGTTTGTTTTGGCACAAAAACTAAAAAATCTGAAGAAGGAGCTTAAAGTCTGGAACAAGGAAGTATTTGGTGATGTTCACATTAAAGTTGAAAAAGCTCAATCTGAAGTTGATTTCATCCAGAATTTGATCCAGATAGATGGTTATTCTGATTCTCTATTTGAAAAAGAAAAAGAGGCTCACCTGGAGTTACATAGAGCATTGCATTATCAAGAAGCCTTTTGGAAGGAAAAGTCAAGGATTAATTGGCACAAGTTTGGTGATAGAAACACAGCTTACTTCCATAAAGTCACCAAAATCAGAAATGCATCAAAACATCTCAAGCATGGTGATCTGATTTTGGACAATCAGGTGGCGATTGAAGATCATGTTCTGCAATATTACAAAAATTTATTTGCTACAGATAACAACTGTTCTCCAAATGGTTTAATTGATTCAGTAATTCCTTCATTGGTATCTCCTATGGATAATGCTTTACTCACAAATAATCCTACTATAGAAGAGGTGAAAAAGGCTATTTTTTACTATGAATAGCAATGGTGCTCCTGGCCCGAATGGATTTGGAGGAAGTTTTTATCAGAAGCACTGGGATTTAATTGCCAATGACGTGTTCAAATCAGTTCTGCAGTTCTTCACTCAAGGTTGGATATTTCCTGGCTTGAACTCAAATTTGGTTGTTTTGATACCAAAATTTAATGGAGCTGATACTATTGATAGCCGAGTGGCCTGACTTTAAATATCAAAATCCTAAAAACTGGTCTAACAAAACTCTAAGAAAAATAAAGCATACTACCTAGCATGCATCGCCCCAATGACACTAGGCCTCGTCATCAACAGTCCACCCGTCTTCGTCGTTAACACCAAGGAACTCAGCTACAGTGTCCCGCAGCGACCCAAAGGACCGTTGGAAAATATCTGTGCATGTGTTCAAAAAATACAACAGGGTGTCCAACATGTACAGGCAAGGGTAAGATGCTCGTTCACAAGTTTATCGTAATAGTCACACAAGTAAAGCAACATACAAATAATGCATCAACACAGCCATGCGACAAAGTATCAATAATCGACATAATATCATAATGGGATAATTTCACTTTCAAAATATCATACTCATTCATCAAGATAAGTCAAATGAATGCATGAGACTTCAATTTGACTCTCTAATTCATATACTACGAAGATTCCTACTTCCCTTCATCGAGCGATAGGCCGCGAATACTCCCATAACACAATTGTTCTCGTGCGTCGGCCTCTCAATTTAGGTCTGAACTCCAATAGTTCCAGGGTACCATGTCATAACCATATCATGAATAGTCCAGTCACTGATTGAGTTCATTCGTGTTGGGACACTGATTTACCCCGACACGGGGTCGCGAGGCCTCCGGCCACTTGTGGAGTTTGGACCACAGAATGCCCTTATAGACCTAGTGGTCTTAACTAGCTCATATTCTCAACCACTTGGATTGTAGCTCGGTTTGTATGGCACGGCGGCCAACTCATGCATGTATGCAGGAGGTTCTCTATTCTTTCTTTTCGTTCATTCTTTCTTTTTCTGTCAAGGCACATAGCTCATGACTCATTTTAAAGGGCGTATAGCCCGTTCAATTCAAATTTCAGGACACGTAGTCAAAGTTCTTAATTCACGAAGTACTAGGCTGACGTCGTGGACACTGACTTGCATATAGGACACTAAGTCCGTTCTTTTTTCAAAACATAGGACACGTAGTCCAAGTGGTCCATCCACGATGTTCTAGGCCGACGTCGTGGACACTAGACTCGCATATAGGACACAAAGTCCGTTCATGTCAGAGAACTCTAGCCCGACGTCTCGGTCACTAGGTTCATGTGCTTCACATGCGTGAAAGGGTAATCACTAGTTTCATCAAATTCATTTTCGTAGTTTAAATCTCAAAAACAAAACTCAGATTCTCTTTGGTATAAACTAAAACTAGTTCTCGCTCTAAAACTTATTTTTCCACAAGAACTTTTCTTTACAAATCATCCTCAAAGGCTCCAGTTCTAAAGATTTGTTTTTCAAAGGATTCTGGCTTTAAAAGCCTTTTCTAAAGGTTCCCTCGTTTTAAAACATTTTTCTAAAGATTGTTATCGGAGCAAACTTTCATGAAGAGACATTTTTCATTTTCGGAACATCAAATATTTTCAGAAGGTTCTTTCTTTGACAACTAGGTTTTTCTCAAGGTTTTCTTTCTTTGTACAACATGTTTAGAAAATAATGATAAAGCAGCTTTTCACTATTTTCCTCACCAACTCTTGACTTCCTAAGTCTTATTCGAAATCATCTTGGGTTCTTAACTTAGTGGCTTTTTTGTAAAATTGACCATTATAACATTTAGCTTAGAAGCTTTTCGTTCCTCAAATCAAAACATTTTCAAATTGTTGATTAAGGCTTTTAATTAGCTTAATCTTCATTATTCTAGCCATAGCCAATGCTATGCTCTTAACCAGTCTAGGATATAAGTATATATATATATATATATATATATATATATATATATATATATATATACATCAAATTTCAATTCAACATCATCTCATCCAAGTATATACTTCATCAAGCAAATCAAGTAGATACACCACATATATCCATTCCAAACTCAAATCAACATCATACATATGTTCAATCCAAGGCAAAAATGCCACAATTTATATTTCCATATCAAATATTTCATTGAAGGCAATGACGTCACAATTCACATCTTAATATTCAATCACGCACTTACAAACTAATTTTCACATATACATCATCACAATCATACCACATCCTCCGAAGGAAAAGTCGCACGACCGGTCCGCGAATTCTCCCGATTCCTCGTCCGAGTACGTGACAATAACTACAAACACACAACCAATCCAAACATCAACAATTAACAACAAAAATTTCTCTAATCCCTTAGGATCTAGGTTCGGCCATAGGGTGCCAAAAATAGCTAGGGATGTCTAAAAATTCCTATCTCTTGGAGTAAGGATCCTTAAGTATCCTCAACACCAAATCAAGTCTCAATTTTGAAACTTGAATCAAAATCTCATATTTTCCCCCAAATTGGGGTTCGGCCTTGTGTTAGGGAATATGGCTAGGGAGATCCAAAAATTCTTATCTCTTGGATTCTATACCTACTAGATGTGATAAGACTAAATCAAAGTTTATTACACTAAAATTTTGAACAAAACTCTAATGATTCAAAAAGGGGGCATTCGGCCACTATGACCCATTTGAGCTAGGAAGCTCTTTTGGTGTCAATCTCTTGGATTATGGAAGAGGAGGATGGAACTAGCTCATTGAAATTGGTTTGACATTAAAAATATTTTTCTACAATTTTCTAGGAATTTTTGAAATTTAAGCTTCAAAACCTAACTTCCATGAATCATTGAACTTAGAGGGAGAAATAGAGAGAATAAGAGATGGAGATTGAAGTTACTACCTCTTAGATGATGAAGCTTAAGAAGAAATCAACTTGTTTCACCAAAAATTCTTCAAGTTTTCAAGATCAAAGTGAAGAAATGTTGGAGGAAATGAAGAACATGAAGAACAAGTGGGAGAAGAGAAGAGGGAGAGAGATGGTCGAGTGGCTTATGAGTGTAAGTGAGTGAGATATTTATTTTGTCTCAATGGCAAACCTGTAGTTAAGTTTAGGACGTTTTGGTAATTTTGCTAAAAGACCAAGGACATTTTGGTCATTTCACGTCCAGATATTTTAAAAATCATCATGACTCTGGCACGCTTCCCAATGTGATGTGATCTTGATGTCACATCAAGATTATTCGTTAGCGGGTCCCGGTAAATCCGTATGCAGCTCCATTCTTCACCCGATTGAAGATTTCGCTCGATCGAAGGTCAGGAAGTGATTTTTTTCAAATTTAACGAAAACGTAGGAAATTAAATTCTAAGACTTACTGTCTTGTTCACGGGTCAGACTGGGGTCTTCTGAGCAGTAAAATCTCACTGTCAGTGGAAAAATGCAGACCGAGCTCCGTTTGAATTTTCAACTCAAAATTTAATAGTAGCATCGTACGATAGCGTTGAGTATCAATATGGTCTCGATTTATTTTATTTCATTTTCTAAATCCTCGAATAAAATATAAACTTAATTATTCAACTTATTGGGTTATGAAGGCTATGGAAATCGGGGTGTTACATTTTCAAACATCATCATGACGCTGGCACGCTTTTTCATGTGATGTGACTTGATGTGACATCAAGATTATTCATTAGCGGGTCCCGGTAAATCCATATCCAGCTCCGTTCGTCACCCGATTGGAGATTTCGCCCGAACGAAGCGTAGGAAGTTATTTTTTTTTTTCAAATTTATCTAAAAGTAGGAAATTAAATTCTAATACTTACTGTCTCATTCACGGGTCAAATGGGGTCTCCTGAGCAATAAAATCATACTGTCAGTGAAAAAACGCAGACCGGGCTCCATTTGAGTTTTCAGCTTAAAATTTAATCGTAGCTTCGTATGATAGCTTTGAGCATGAATGTGGTCTCGGTTTATTTTATTTCATTTTCTAAATCCTCGAATAAAATATAAACTTAATTATTCTCTTATTGATATAATAAAAGCAGTGAAAAAAAATCAGGGTGTTACAGATTACAAACATACCTCGATTTGATCCTTGGGGAACTAATCTGCTAGTTTCCGTTCATAGCACTGGCACACGAACAACGAAGTCTGGTTCGATAAAGAGAACGGTTTAACACTAAAATTAGAGGATAAAAAGGAAAGAACGAACATGGTTGGTTACCTTACCTCAGAGTAACACTTAAACGAACGACTTAACTCTAATTGCAATGGAAAACAACACAGAGATATATTCTTGACAAAGAACACCCAGACAAGGATTGGAGGTTGAAGAACGCACAAGGATTCAATGGGAACCCAAGAGAAAGGTTAATGACGGCTGTTTCTAACTTTAGGAATGACGGCTATGAGTTTTAGGTGGAGCAAAAGAGGTATAAAAAGGATTAGAGCGAAACGAGTCGACCTAAAGCCCAAAACGCATTTCTTCTGCACGTGCAAAGCAAGAGTGTGCTGACCCTGAGCTCGGGCGTGCTGACCAAATAGCACGGGCGTGCTGCACGAGAGCACTGGTGTGCTGGCCTGTCAAGATCACTGATTTGGCTCGTTCTAAGGTTAACTACCCCAAAACATGTCCCTAAACATCTAATGCAAGCATAACAACACATTATATATATATATATATATATAAAACAAGGACAACATATATAATCATAAAGGTGAAAAGCAGGGTGTTACAATACCTATCATAACGAGGAGACCAGATAAGATCATCGAATGAATCCTCATCGTTGTCGTCCCCAATGCGACGGCTCGACTGACCAGGTTGTGGGAGCTGCTGTTGCCCATTAGTCCTACCGCATCGCACGAGCCACCGCCCAGCCATCTGCAATCTGCCATGACCCAGCCACCACCGCCCGACCCTCCTTTTAGGTCCAGGTTTCTAACTTAAGCTAGTTATATCGATAATTTGTTTTTTTATTATAAGTCTTATGAGGCTTATCACAAATACAAGTGTTAAGAGAGATTGATATTCTATTTATTAGTATTTTATTTTACTATTTATGATTTTTTTAATTATTCAATTTTTATTTAATAATTAATTTTTAAAATTTGTTAAATTTAAGTCTTATGAATAAATTTATTATAATTATTTAAACGAATTATTAAAATTAGTTCTAATTATTTTTAAGTTAAAGTCCTATGCACTAGTTCTAGAAAGCAGGTTTGTAGTTCTAGTATCAAAAGTATCCAAAATCTAACTATGTGCTTGAAGTAACTTGCTTCAAATTAAATAGTTTTCAACCAATTTTTTTCCAAGAGAAACAAATCAATATGAACTAATAGAGAAACAAATTAATATGAATTAAGCACCAATCAAATTCAAACATCACATTACAAACACACAAAGCCAGCCAAATTCACACATATCACTTTAAGAAAACTTTTGTACACTCAACCCTCATCACAATATACACTCAAAAGTTTTGTACAATCAATTTAACAAAAATCAAAGACATTTTCATCACAGACAACATAAGGCAGCCAACAGTTTTCATCACAACCCATTTTCCGATGAATAAAGATCGTCACGGGTGAAAAAAACTCAAAACCGAAAACTCATTTTCAGACCTAGTCGATTGAACGAAAACCAAAAACCAATTTTCAGTACCTTACTTGTGGAGAAAACGAAAAATGCACCCGCTGGTTCTGGTTACCTTCTCCAAGTAGCTGTTGAAAACGCACTCGCAGTGGCAGTGGAGCAATCAGAGTTCGATGGTACAAAGAGGGGGACTGAAACTTCGTTAGCATTTCATAGAGAGTTAACAAAAGAGAAAAAAACAATATATGAATTTCCATTAAAAAATGCAGAGATTGAATGAAGAAGAAGGCCTGTCGTGTTATCCTCTGTGAAGAATGAAAAGAAATTGCAGCGAGCAGAGAGGGCAGAGATTGCAGAGTCCAGCGAGTTCTCCTCTGTCACTTACAGTGACAAGATGGAGAGAGGGCTAGTGAGCAGTACTATTGGAAAAGAGAGGGAAAAGATATGACCGGATGTAGAGAGGTTAGAGAGCTCGCGTGAAAGAAAGAGGAGGAAGAGAGCCTTCTGAGTGAAATGAGAGGGAAAGGTCACTGGACGCGTATTAGTGATACTTACTGGCAGCCAGGCCCGTTGGTAATAAATAATTTCCCTTACAGATGGCCTAGGTCTTCGGCAAACCAATAATACCAAGCGTCGCTTACTGAGGGCCAAACCGTCGGTATATAATTATTTCCTTACGAACGGCTAAGGCCACAGGTAAACAAAAAAAGTGATATTGTGTCAGTAATACCAAACGACACTTGCCGGCGACCCGGTCGTCAGTACTTATTAAATACCCTTACCGACGGTCTTGGCCGTTGGTGAGACAATTTTGGCACCATTTTATGCCAAACTTATCGAAGGGTGTATCGACGGTCTGTCCTTCGGTAACCTTTATTCTCATTACTGACAGCCTATCCCGTCAGTAATTTGGTCAGTAATGTATTCGTGTGATACTAACGGCTTGGCTGTCGGAAATTATGAAGTTACCGACGACCTTTAGGCCTTCGGTATGCACGAGTTTTCTTGTAGTGGGCTGATAGACATCCTGCACAGTGGGGATGGCATAGTGATGAGAGGGACATCTTGATCTGTCAGGGTTGTCGCGTCGTGGCCGCGTTTAGATAGGAGTTAGATGCATAAGTAGATGAGACATTAGGTAAGAAAAGAATGACGTTGAGGATGGTTGTTTGTTATCGAGTGCTTGGTTGTGTATGTGATATCTCTGTATATTGTTTTATTGTTTCTTTCCCATGCTATGATGTGTTGTTGCTTCTTATCTCTTACTTCTCTATTCTATGTTATGTTCACTATGATTGTGTGAGAAGATCCCGTTGAGGAGAACCCCAAGGAGCTGGAAGGCACACCTTTTGAACTTGATGCTGGTGAACGAGCCACAAATCCCAGTATTAGGATAGTTTGAGCTACTCTACGAGGAGGACGAGCGGTATTAGGAGTTCGACTACTCCCAATATTGAGTTATATATATGGGTCATGTTACAGTTTACTTTCGTGCATGGGGGTCATCTAGGAGCTATTTGGTGGGGGACATCCACATTGCCCAGAGACTAACTTTTGAGAGAATGTGGAGTAGGCCATCGGAGTATCACCAAGACTTGGATACTGCCTAGCGTCCTCGTGCCACTTCTCGGAGAGATTTTGTGGCAAGAAGCAGACATGCCCGAGCATAGAGGAGGATGAGAGACTACAGGCGTTGGAGGATCGTGATGTCTGATAGTTCTACTTAGTACAAGGCACTCCAAGCATATCGGAGGAGGCAGCAAGCATCAGTGGGTTTAAGTACGGTTAGAGAGTTTGTGACTGCTATGCTGCAACAGACGCAACAAAATGCCCAACTATTGTAGATGACTATGCAACAACAGAAAAGGCAGAATCAAAGGAATGAGATAAAAACCAAGGATGCAGGTTTGAGTACTTTTCTGAAAGGGAAGCCACTTCAGTTCAATGGTGACTTCAACACCAGAGGGTGCAGAACTCTAGATACATGATCTGGAAAAGATCTTTGCGGCAATGAACTGTCGTGAGAATCGGAAGGTGACCTATGCATCCTTCATGCTGACGGGAGGTGAAGAGTTATGGTCGAAGGGAAAGCAGAGAATGTTAGAAGTTAAGGGAAGAGCGATCAACTGGAAACTGTTCAGAGAATGCTTCTTGGAGAAGTATTTTCCCAGATTGATGAGAAGGGAGAAAGAGAAAGAATTCATGAGTTTGATGCAAGGGAACATGTCTGTGGGTGAGTACGCTGCAAGGTTTAAGCATTACTCAAATTTTCAAAGTTTTATCAGAGGTACCTAGAGGAAGAATGGATGTGCAAGCAATTTGAGGACGGCCAGAAATATGAGTTGCAAAGGATGACTGCACCACTGAATATCACTAGATTTCCCGAGATGCTAGAGAGATGCTTAGTGATCGAGAATATAGATAAGAAAAGGGAACTACAACAACCTAAACAGGTGGACCGGTGAAAAAGTTTGACTAGAAGAACAGAGGTGGAAGGAGTATGTTTTAACCAGGGAGAAAACCTTATTACCGTTCAGTGGCGGCAAAGCCTACTGGAGGAGGTGTAGTGCAACAACCAGGAATAGGTGGATGCTTTAGGTGTGGGGGACCACATCTAATCAGAGATCTCCAGGAGAAAGATAATCTCCAATGTATTCAGTGTGGCCAGATGGGTCACACAGCTCCAGATCGTAAGCAGGGAGTGAGGCCCAATACAGGTGGGCATGGTATAGTATCGGGAACAAGACCACAGGGAGCAGGACAACAAGTCGGGAGACCGTACGCCACGGGAACGGTGTTTACCGTGAGGGGAGCCGAATCCTCTCATTCCCCTGATCTTATACAAGGTAAGTGCCTAGTGTCTGGTAAGCTCTTATCGGTACTATTTGACTAAGGAGCTAAACATTCTTTCATATCCCAAGAGTGTGTGGACCATTTGAAACTACGTGTTTATTTACTTCCCCATGATTTAGTAGTTTCTACACCTACTAACTATTCTTTGACAACCATGACAGTTTGTTTAGAATTCCCTATTGTTGTAGAAAATAGAAATTTCCTTTTTGACCTTGTTTGCTTACCTATGCATCAACTTGATGTTATTTTGGGCACAGATTGGCTTTCGACTAACCATGTGGTGTTAGAATGTTCTAAAAAGACCTTAATGTTTCTTGAGCAATCTAAATTGGTGCCAGCCAATAGTAATCTTTTGTTGAATGATAAATCTCATAAGTATGTGATGCTATTTTCTATGGAAACTAAGGAGTCCCCTAAGTTGGAATCTTTACGTGTAGTGCGAGGATTTCTAGAATTTTTCCCTGATGATGTTCCATATTTGCCGCCGAAAAGAGAGCTAAAGTTTCTACAGATCTCATACCAGAGACTGGATCGATTTCAATAGAACCTAATCGAATGTCTCTAGAAGTGTTGGCAGAGTTGAAGAAACAACTGGACGATATGCTAAGTAAGGAGTTTACAAGGCCAAGTGTTTCTCCTTGGGGAGCGCCGATGTTGTTTGTCAAGAAAAAGGACGGGAGGTCAAGACTTCGTGTGGATAGACAGCTAAACAAGGTAATGATAAAGAACAAGTACCAGTTGCCGAGGATAGATAATTTGATGAATCAGTTAAATGGAGCAACAATGTTTTCGAAGATTGACTTGTGATCTGGTTATCATCATATTCGACTAAAGAAAGAGGATATACCAAAGACAACACTGAGAAGTTTGTATGGACACTATGAGTATTTAGTTACGCCTTCTAGCATGATTACATGAACCGGATTTTCCGACCGTTATTGGATAAGTTTGGTATTGTGTTTATCGATGACATTCTTATCTATTCCCTTAGTCAGGAAGAACATCAGGATTATCTTCGAATTACGCTTCAAGTGTTAAAGGACCAGGAGCTTTATGTGAAGTTGTCTAAGTGTGAGTTTTGGCTGGAAGAAGTACAATTCCTAGGTCATGTGATCAACCGGGATGGGATTGCGGTGGATTCGTCAAAGGTTGAAGCAGTAGTACAGTGGGAAAGTCCTAAGTCTATAAGTGAAGTAAGGAGTTTTTTGGGTTTAGAAGGATACTATGGAAGGTTGATCGAGGCTTTCTCGAAGATTGTGTTACCTATGATGCAGTTGATAATGATAGGAACATTGTTTTTGTGGACAGAAGAATGTGAAAGGAGTTTTCAGGAGTTGAAGATGAGGTTGACTACATCTCCAGTATTGACGTTACCATATCCTTTAGGACAATTTGATGAGTACTATGATGCGTCACATCAAGGTTTAGGTTGTGTCCTTATTCTAGAAAGGAGAGTGGTAGCGTATGCTTCATGACATTTAAGGGTCTATGAAAGGAACTATCTGACCCACAATCTAGAGTTAGCAGCCATAGTGCTTACATTGAAGATATGGTGACACTATCTTTATGGAGCTAAGTTTAGTGTGTATTGTGACCATAAGAGTCTAAGATATCTGTTTGATCAGAAAGAGCTGAACATGAGGCAAAAGAGATGGATGGAATTCATAAAGGACTATGAATTCGATCTACAGTACCATCTGGGAAAGGCGAACTTGGTGGCCGACTTGTTAAGCAGGAAATGCTTTCATGTGTCGGTGATAATGGTAAAAGAGTTGGAACTGATGGAGCAGTTTAGGGATCTAAACTTAGGTATGGAGTTATCTAGGAATAGGATATACCTAGGGATGGTCATAGTGACGAGCGACTTTTTGAAGAAAATTAAGGAAAAACAAGAGGTTGATCAACATCTTCAAAAAGTGAAGGAAATGATAGATAGTGATAAGAGTTCTAAGTTTAGGAAGGATCTAGATGGAGTGTTGAGGTATGGTGACAGGATTCTGTGTGCCTGAGGTCATAGAACTTAGGAAGATGATCTTGGAGGAAGCACACAAGAGTAAGTTGAGTTTTCACCCATGAGCCATGTGACACCCGTTATCCCGCATATGATAAATATAAAATAAATCATATAAAATAATCCATAAATTGAAACCAAAAAGGGTAACAAGTACCACATGATCTAAAATGTAAAAACATAAATAACAACTGAGGAAAACAAAAATATAAATAACCCAAATCCCGATGTCACATATCAGAGCTGTTAACCACTACCGATATTACATCGGAAAACAAACTAACATAACTAAACTATACTAAGAGCAAGCGATCTCCTCAGGATCACTCCTCAACCGACTGCTCACCATCCTCTCCATAACCAAAGATACCTGCAAAGCAACAACAACAGTAGAGAGTAAGAGATTATACGCATAAACATAAATGGTAATAGGGCAGTTTAGGAAGATGATCACACAACATATAAAGCATCATAATATAACATATTATAACATATTCCATCATATCACATTATAAACATGCTATGCGATGCAATACTACTCCACTACTCCATATGAGACGATTGTTGGAGTTAAATATCCACATTGGCCAATAAGCACCAACATCGACAGTTCACCAAACTCTCGGATGAACCCCTTGGATAGCCGATCCACCATACTCTTGAATGGACCACCACAGACGCGCTTGATTCACCTAACTCTCGAATGAATCACTGCGAACGGCCAGTTTGCCAGACTCTCAGATGAACTCCCCAGTCATCCTAACTTCCCCCAAACTAACAACTTCATGTCATGATGCATGCAATGCTAACATACAAACAACATGGCAATCACCTCCATCATCACCATTAACAAGGTTATCCACTTTGACCAATAAGCATCAAAGTGATTTATCAACATCAATTTGACCAATAAGCTTCAAGATTGATTTAACCAACAACATTGGTAAGAGTACGTCGTTACTAATAACATAATCTTATTGAATAATCTCTTTATTAAGTCCACATTATTACGTCTTACCTTATCATTATCCTAGTTCTTTAACTATCCTCAAGGTCACGTTTATAATCTCTTATGTCATATTTTTATCCCAAGAGGTTATTAAATCTCTTTTATTTAAAAATGTGAAGTTTTCTTAATTCTGACAGTGGCACAGCCTGAGCACGGGCATGCTGACGGTTAAGCACGAGCATGCACACTGAGAGTTCGAGCGTTCTCATCAGCATCACTTTTCTCATTTTTCAGACACAGGTGTGCTGCATGAGAGCACAGGCATGCTGGCTTCACTGAGCATAGAGCACGGGCATGCTAATATTGAGCATGGGCATGCTCAACACTGTTGCAGTGTTCTCAGTTTTGGCAACTTAAAGTTTTCTCTAGTTTTTCTACACTCCAAATTAATCTTAAGGTTCTTGCCTAATTAATTGGCATTAATCTCACCCCTCATCAACATCTTTACGTTTTATGCACATCAATTAGATTAATCCTAGTTTTGGGTTTAGCGCTAACATCCCTATGTCCTTTATTAACAAAGCTCAACAATAGCAGTTTCAACATACTAATTCATATAATCATGGCATACAAACAAACATTATCAACAACTTCATGCCAAGGACATATAAATCAATTAAACAGTTATCATCATGTATAAACTGTTGGTATAAGCCCTAGTGGCCAATATATATTTTGGATTTATATATTTATTGTATCATGACTATATTCTATATTTTATATATGTGGCATTTATTTATTATGTTGTATTTGATGATCATATTTATAGCATAGTAAAGTCCTTAGAATTGGTAGTTCATTTAATGGAATGTCAAGTATGACTTGACCGTGAGATTGCATTGAATTATAGAACACTATTCTTACATATCCATAATCAAGTATTATTATTAATAAGGACAATAATAATACATTGAGACTATTATGTGAGTGTACTGATGACCACATTTCACGGGTCATAGATATAATATATCAAGTCTTCACATAGGTATAAATATTAGTGGAATATTTATACTGGAGTGACTCTCTATAAGAACGTTGCATAATAGTGATGTAAGTGTCATAAGCGATTCTCATGGTGACCATAATGAAGTAGTCCTTCCACTTGAAGTCACTACGATTCCTAATCTATGTAGTTGTAGGCTTTAATACTATTAAACATTGTCTATAACATGACAACTATAAAGATAGTTATTGGGCCTGCAATGAAACATGTTGAGGAATGTGAGTGAGGTAAATAGGATTTGTGCCTCTTACATAACAGGGGTAATGTCTATAGGCCTCTTGATGGTATACGATGTAGAAATGCATGGCCATGCTAAGGGAGACAATATGAGATATTGGGCCCACATGATCGTACGTCAATTACTAAACAAAGCAATAAATAATTGAACTTAACAAGGATGACACATTTATGCCTTGTGTTCAATTAAGACACTGAGACTAAAGGACGTTGACTGCACGTTATATATGATTAAAATATGGTTTTATTGTATCACCAATATTCTAATTAATTGGGTAGCACTGATATATTGCTAGATGCCGCTCATTGTTTACAATATTAATTGATTATTAATATGATTAATAATAATTAATATTATTGCCAATTAATTGGGAACCTATAGGATCACACGCATAGAGCAAATGTTCAGGGAATTAATTTAATTGATTAAATTAATAATTAAAATGGGATCAGTTTAATTGATTAATTAGATATGATTTAATTAATAATTAAACATTAGGCCTGTAGCGTATAGTAGCCCAACTGGGTTAGGTTAAGTGAGTGACAGCTATTAGTAAGTTGTGCACGTCACTTAAGGCACACATACAACTCAGAGCACTCATAATGGCCGCTGTACACCCTTGACAGGCGCGCCCTCTTTTCTCTCTCAGTGTGTCGTGCCTCTCTCAATCCTGATAGCTAGCACTACGCTATCTCTGACGTTGGTTTGCTCACGTGGACTGAGCAGAGATATTGCTACTTTGCAATACTGGTGATAGAGAAGAACCTCTCCTTTTGTGGTGATAGCAGCAGCGTTCCTCGGATCTGCTGCACTGTAGTTGTGTATATCATATTATCATTCACACCGTAGTAGTGTTCGTGATTTACCAGTGCTTCTGACATGCTCAAAGTGTTCGTGGTAAAGCTACGCTTCAAGGGGTAAACATAATATCCTTGTGATTCATGTGCGATACGTGGTCCTTTAGTAAAGGGGTTTTTCCGCTCAAGAGGTTCGTATAAATTGTTTTTAAAAATTATCCCTCCTGAAACCCCAACACTGGTATCAAAGCGTTTGATCGTAGTTGTAACGCCCCGATTTTTCAAGCCTTCTTTACGAATTAAACAGTATTTAAATGTTTGTATTTTATTAGAGGGTCTAGAGAGTGAAATAAAATAAACTGAGGCCGTAGACAAGCTCTACGCTATCGTAGGAAGCTACGGTTAAATTTTGGGTCGAAAACTCAAATGGAGCCCGGTCTACGTTTTCACATATAGTAGTATTTTACTACTATAAAGACCTCATTTTGACTAATGGTCAAAACCATTAGTCTTAGAATTTGATTCTCTACATTTTTGCAAAAATCCGTACTGACGTTTAAAAGTGAAAATAATATATCATATTCGGACGAATACTCGAACCGAGAGACGATTGGAGCCGTAAAGTGATTCAACGAGACCCGCTAACTGATAAACTCAGTGTCACATCAAGTCACATCACCTAGAGACTCGTGCCAGTGTCATGATGATTTTCAAAATATCTGGACACGAAATGACCAATGCCCTAGGTCTTTTAAGGAAATTACAAAATTGTCCCTTTGTAAAAAGACAACTTTACACTTAGTAGAAAAATATCAAAAACTCTCACTCCCTCATAAGGCCATTCAGCCATCCCACTTTTTCTCTCTTCTCTCACAATTTTCTTCATTCCTTCATAGTTCTTCATTTTGGTCTTGAACACTTGGAGATTTTTGGGTAAATCAAGCTAGTTTCTCCTAAGGAATTGCATCAAGGAGGTATAGACTCCCTTCTAGCTCTCGTAATATCTCTATTTCTCTCTTAGATTTCTTGATTCATGGAGGTTGGGGTTTTGATCAATAAACTTCAAAAATCCATGAAAAATTGTAGAAAAATCCTTTTAATGTCAAACCACTTTCTTTGAGCTAGATTCATTGTCTTCTTTCATAATCCGAGAGATTGAAACCAAAAGAGTTTTCTAACCCATATGGGTATTTTTGGCCTAACCTACCATAGTTGGGTGAATAGGTTTTTGGTTGAAGTTTAAATCTAGTCTTATCACACCTAGTAGGTATTGAATCCATGAGATAGGAATTTTTGGAGCTCCCTAGCCAATTTTCTAGCTATATAGCTGAACCCTATATAGGTGTTAATAGAAATTTTTTTGTTGATTAAAGTTGATGTGTGATTGATTTGTATGATTATAGTTGTGGTTGGGTGATCGGACGACTTACGGATCGATTGGACGATTTATCGCTCTTTGGGAACTCCTAGAGGTAAGGGGAGATAACTTGAGGAATTCAATTTCCAACGGCTATATACTGTCTGTAGTGTGTGTTTGGTGGAAATTTGTGTAGTGGTGTGCGATATTACTTGTTTTGTGGAGTGGTTTAATTATTGCTTAAGTATATGTGATTGCATTTTATTATGCCCAAGGATGTTGGATTATGCCTGATTTTATTGTTTGGCATTGGATTGTGATGTATGGATGTATAATATGCATGTCGTGGTGCTTATTGCATTAAAGGACCTAACACCGGTTAGGATCCGATATTGTGTAATATAAAAGCTTCAAAAAGCTGAGACGTGGGAATAAAGGAAAATAATAATGTGCAAGAGTTTTTTAGGTACTTTGAAAGAGAAAGAAAATAATTTGGCTTTTGGGAATAAAATAATAATAAACATTTGATTTATTATGGATAAGTTAACTTGAAGGGTAA
Organism: Ammopiptanthus mongolicus; assembly: GCA_039655645.1. NCBI lineage: Eukaryota > Viridiplantae > Streptophyta > Magnoliopsida > Fabales > Fabaceae > Ammopiptanthus > Ammopiptanthus mongolicus. The sequence goes on from CM077347.1 coordinate 69,542,044, forward strand.
AATGGAGAAAGATTGACTTTAATTGACAAAAACAAGGTTTTAAGGTGAAAAGTGTGTTTTAGAGACATTGGTAGTTTTTAAAGTGTTAAGGGAACCATTTCAAGCAAAAGTGCTTTTGGAAACATCGTTTCGAAATAAAATGTTTTATCCAAGGAAAAGAGTTTTACGAACCGTATTTCAAGGTTTTGTGTTTTACTGAAATCCTTCGATAAGGAAAAAGGTGGTTTTTAACCATGGACGTTTTGTTTTGGAAAACCGATCCCGAAGGCTTTGTGCGTAAGCTTCGGAGATATGGGTTTTGGTTTTTGGGTTTCAAAAAGAGAAAAAGTGATCTTGACCAAGAAGTTGTTTTATTGAAAATCGATCCCAAAGGCTTCGTGTGTAAGCTTCGGAGATTTGGGGTTTTTGTTTTAGTATTGCAAGAGAAAGGTTTTTGGAGGCGGACCTAGGTACCGAAACGTCGGGGTCTTAGAGTTCTGCAGAACATATGGATCAAGGATCCGTGCCAGTGTTGTGGTCCTGTAAGCTTATGGACGATTGTATGGTCCTGTAGGCTTGTGGACGTTTTATATGCTCTAGAATCCAAAATCCGATACTGGTGCATCGATCGGGGATTTTTGGGTTTGAGCTGTGTGGACTGTGTAACACCCCGTTTTTCTTAAAAAGATTTAAAAGCTTTCTAATATTAATTAATCAATATTTTGGTGTTTGTATTTTATTAGAGGGTCTAGATGGTGAAATAAATTAATCCGAGATCATAGTCACGCTCTACGCTATCATAGGAAGCTATGTTTAAATTTTGGATTGAAAATTCAGATGGGGCTCGGTCTGCGATTTTCACTGCCAGTAGTGTTTTACTACTATCAAGACTTAATATGGACTCGTGAACGAGACAGTTAGTCTTATAATTACATTTCCTATATTTTTGAAAAAATGGGTCTTAACCTTCGAAAATAAAAATAATAATAAAATATTCAGACGAGTATTCGAACCGGGAGACTATTGGAGCTGTAAAGGGATTTATCGGGACCCGCTATCGGATAAACTTGATGTCACATCACCTCGAGAAGCGTGCCATGCCTCGACACTGTCATAATGACAAACGAAAATATCTGGACGTGAAAAGACCAAAATGCCCCTGATCTTTTTCCTAAAGGATATTTACGTCCCTAAAATATCTAAATTTTCAAGACTCACCCTCACTCTCTCTCTTCAATTTCGAGCTCCCTTCTCTTTCTCTCTCCTTTATTTTCTTCTTCTTCCTCCATTTTCTCTTTTTCCTCCGTAACTTCATCCCCATTTTTCTCAAGCTTCCACAGGGATTTTCAAGAAAATTTGTGAAGCAAAGTTGATCATCTCATCCTCCTCTATCACCTAAGAGGTATAGATTTCATCCTTGAGCTCTAAATCTTCATTTTTCTTCATAGAAATTTCATGGTTTCAAGATTGTTCTTCAAACTTCAAAAATCCATGAAAAATTGTAGAAAAATTCTTTTAATGCCAAATAAATTTCTATAATCTAGTTTCATCCTCTGCTATCATAATCCAAGAGCATGAAATCAAATAAGCTTCCTAGCCTATTTAACTTAAAGGAGCTGAATCTAGCAAAATTGGCGAAAATGGGTTTTTTGTTCATTTTGTGAAATGATTCTTGGTTTCACTCTTTCATTCCTATGATCTATTCAATCCAAGTGATTAGGAAACCAAATCAAAATCTTAACTTATTTTTATCCATGAGGGCCGAACCCTAAGTTTTTAGTTTAAGGGGTTTTGGTTCAAATCTTTGATAATTGATCATGGATTATGTCTTAGATATGCTTAAGGATCATTGATCCAAGAGTTGGTAAAATTTCAACATCCCTAGCCTATTTAATTAAATAGGGGTAGAAGGATCGCTAAGCGCAAGTAAATCGCTTAGCTAAAGCAAAATTCTTCACGATGAAGAAACATCATTCGCTTAACGCAAGTATTTTCGCTAAGCGATTCCAGGTCGGCCAAAAGATGAAACTCTAGGACAATTTAGCTTAGCGAAATCAAATCGCTTAGGTGATTTCTACCACTTTTACTTCCTTTCTTTCTGGGACAATTTTGCTTAGCGAAATAAAATCGCTTAGTGGATTTCTGGCAGTTTTACTTCCTTTCTTAAATCATCTTCATTTCAACCTGTACAAAAAATATAGGGAATTTTTTTATTGAAATGTATTAATTTCTGGTTGTGTTTTGTGGTATAGAATCGGACAGGACTCGGACATTCGACCGCGTGCCCGATTGACAGTTGCGGAGTCGTAATGGGTGCTGCACGTGAGAATCACTAAGGTGGGGAGAGAGAACTTTATCGTCGGGAAGGCAAGCTTAGTGTGTGTAAGGGAACCCTTAAACCCTATTAGAGGTTGAGCCCTGGATAAATTGCCTGGACCCTAGGTGTAGGTACTTTTGGGCTATCACCACTAAGTTGATAATATGGGTGATGCGATTGATTGAGGTTGATGTGTTCATCTGTTTATTTGATTATCTGTTGGTTTATTGTGTTGAATTGTTTATGCGATTTACTGTTAATTGGCATTGTGGTGATAGCTGTACTGGGAAGATTTCCTGTTGTGATGTTTATTGTGATTGGTTGGTTGAGTGTTGATGAGGGTATGGTGAGTGTTGATGTTGTTCGGGTTGATACTGTCGTGATTTCGACCATGGAGCTGTGGCTCGTAGACGCAAGGCGTCGTGATGCTGACGCTGATGTTGATGTTGATGTTGATGATGATGTTGATGTTGATGTGGATGCAATGTGTCGTGGTCGTGGTCGAGTGCGTAGGCGTGAGGTACCGGTATCAACCTGCAATGGATGTTTATTGCATAGCATATCATTTCATACAACATTTTTGTCCCAAAGGGGGATGTTCAATTGGGGACGTGATACTTTAAATCTCGAGGCGGGATGTCCTATGGGGGATGTGATGTGATGTGATACGATGTTATCCCGACGAGGATGTCCAACTGGGGACGTGATGTATCGGCCGACATGCATATAGGGAAGTCAGCATATACATAGGGACTAGTATCCCTCTTATAGGATTATCTGAAAGAATGACTTTTGAGATGGTTTTGATGTATGACTTAAGAGAAGGGTGATGCTGTGTTGTATATTTTATATGTGTTGTGTGATGCATATATATATATATATATATGCTATGCTGATGCCCCTCTCCCATATTGATGATATGTGTTTCTTATCTCCCGCATTATTTTTCTGTATGTGTTACTTTTATTCTATGGAAGACCCCGAGGAAGAACCAGTTGCTGAGGAGCTGGACGGCATTCCTTACGAGCCTGACGCCGGAGGACGTGCCACGAACCCTAGCCTCGATAGGTTGGGCAATGATCGTGGTTAGCCGGAGAGTTGTCTTTCTTCCTTATTTTCATACTTTTATTTTGGTTTGTACTAATATACTCAATATGTATTACGTTAACACTGTAGCCCTACTGATGGGGCAAGCGAGGTATGTAATATATTTCTTTATATTTTTAGAGCTGTGTACTCTGAGGCGTTGGGTGCCATAAATTGTTTTGCTTCCGCGCTCAATTTCCGCTTCGCTTCGTATTAATAAGGCGCGCTAACGATTATTATACGATTAAGGTTAGTTAATATCTTAAGTTCTCCAATGGGATGGCGGGTCATCTCATTTATTGGTATCAGAGCAGTTCGATTCTAATATCGGACTATGTGGTATAGGAAGTGTACTAGCTTTGATAGTTGGATCCATATTGGATACCAACTGTGTTAGAAGTTGGGTAGAGTGTCCGATACGCAAGTTACCTTATGTGGTAACTGTTCCCTTCATTCAAGAAGTGGTGGATCGCAGCAACAATTTGAGAGGCTTCAGACTCCATAACAAGGCGGAAGATCCCTGGATGCAGAAGTAAGACAGTAAGCGGCAAGTCAACCGAATAGGCCACCTACTAGTGGAATGGTGTTTGCCGTGAAAGGATCTAAAGCCTCTCAATGTCCCGATCTGATACAAGGTAAGTGCCTAGTTGTAGGGGGACTCTTATCTGTTTTATGATTCGAGGGCTACACATTTGTTTATTTCTTTAGCGTGTGTGGATCATTTGAATTTGCTTGTTTCATCCCTACCCTATGATTTGACTGTTTCTACACCTACGGGTGATTCCCTGACAACCCTGTTTATCTGTTTGAAATGCCAGGTTGTTTTAGAGAACCGATCTTTTCTTGTTGACCTAATCTGTCTGCCTATGCAGCAGATTGATATTATCTTAGGCATGGACTGGCTTTCGGCTAACCATGTAGTACTAGACTGTTCAAATAAAACCCTCTGCTTTTCCGAGCAATCTGGATCATTGCCTGCCAGTGATGGTTTGTCGGGAGGTGTACAATCAGGAGAGTGCATGGTGCTGTTTTCTTTGGAAGCCGAGGAGACTTCGAGTCTTGATGCTTTGCAGGTAGTGCGTGAGTTTCAAAATATTTTCTCGGAAGATGTGCCAGGCTCCCTAACAGAGTTGGCAGAGCTGAAGAAGCAATTGGACGACATGTTGCAGAAGCAGTTTATCAGACCGAGTGTTTCACCCAGGGGAGCGCCTGTGCTGTTTGTCAAGCAGAAGGATGGCAGTTCAAGCTTGTGTGTGGGTTACAGACAGCTCAACAAGGTGACGATCAAGAATAAATACCCGTTGCCAAGGATTGATGATCTTATGGATCAGCTGAGGGGAGCAACGGTATTCTATAAGATTGATCTGAGATTCGGTTATCATCAAATAAGGGTGAAGGAAGATGATATACAGAAGATGGCTTTCAGGTGTCGGTACGGACACTACGAGTATCTAGTTATGCCTTTTGGTGTGACTAATGCTCCTGCAATGTTCATGGATTACATGAACAGAATCTTCCGACCGTACCTTGATAAGTTTGTCATTTTCATCGATCACATCCTTATCTACTCCTTAGGCAAGGAAGAGCATCAAGAGCATTTGAGGGTTGTAATTCAAGTTCTTAAGGACAGACAACACTATGCCAAGTTGTCAAAGTGCGAGTTCTGGCTGGCGGAGGTACAATTCCTTGGACACGTGATCGACAAAGATGGTATAGAAGTAGATCCTGCAAAATTAGAAGTCGTGGTTAAGTGGGAAAGCCCTAAGACGGTAAGTGAGATCTGAAGTTTTCTCCGACTAGCAGGATACTACAGGAGGTTCATCGAGGGGTTCTCGAAAATTGCGTTACCTTTGACGCAATTAACGAGGAAAGGAAAAGCGTATGAATGGACAGAAGAGTATGAGGCTAGTTTCCAAGAGTTGAAAAGGAGACTAACTACATCTCTGGTACTAGTCTTGCTAGATCCATCAATGTCATTCGATGTGTACTGTGACGCATCGTATCAAGGTTTCGGTTGCATGCTCATGCAAGAAAGGAAGGTGGTGGCCTATGCTTCCAAACAACTAAAAGTGCACGAACGAAATTACCCAACCTATGACCTAGAGTTCGCTGCAATAGTGTTTGCATTAAAGATATGGAGACACTATCTCTATGGAGCTAAATTCAGTGTGTTTAGCGACCATAAAAGTTTGAGGTATCTGTTCGACCATAAGGAGCTAAACATGCGGCAGAGGTGATGGATGGAATTCATAAAGGATTATGAATTTGATCTACAATACCATCCAGAAAAGGCCAATGTGGTGGCAGATGCATTGAGTCGGAAATCTTTGCATATATCCGCTATGATGGTGAAAGAACTGGAACTGCTGGAACAATTCAAGAATCTGAATCTAGACGTGGAGTTATCCAGAGATAAGATAAGTTTAGGAATGGTCACCATCACTAGTGATTTTCTGAATTTGATCTGGAAAAAGCAAGGAGAAGATCAGTACCTACAGGAAAAGAACCAGATGGTAGAAGAAGGAAAGACTCCAGATTTCAACAAAGGTACTGATGGAATCCTAAAGTTTGGAGACAGGATATGTGTGCCTAAGGATAGCGAAGTTAGGAACATGATCTTGGAAGAGGCACGCAAGATTAAGCTAAGTTTTCATCCCAGATCTACAAAGATGTATCAGGACCTAAAGGGAATGTTTCGGTGGCCTGGGATGAAGAAGGAAGTAGCAGAATATGTCCAATCATATCTGGTGCGTCAAAAGGCCAAGATTGAACACCAGAAACCAGCAAAGTTATTGCAATCACTGGACGTCCTAGAATGGAAATGGGATAGCATTGCAATGGATTTTGTTTCCGGACTACCAAGGATACAAAAGAGGTGCGATGCAATTTGGGTAATCGTTGACAGGCTTACGAAATGTGCTCATTTCTTGCCAATCAACCAGAGATATTATTTGGAAAGATTAACCCAGATTTACATCAAGGAAGTGGTGAGATTGCATGGAGTACTGTCGAGTATAATTTCGGACAGGGATTCGAGATTTACTTCCAGATTTTGGCAGAGTTTAAATGGTGCATTGGGAACTAAGCTCAGAATGAGTTCAGCTTATCATCCACAAACGGATGGTCAGTCTGAAAGGACGATTCAATCTTTGGAGGATCTTTTAAGAGCATATGTTTTGGAAAACACAGGGAGTTGAGATGAATTCCTTCCACCGATTGAATTCACGTACAATAATAGTTTCCACTCGAGCATTGGCATGGTGCCATACGAGGCACTGTATGGACGCAAGTGCAGAACATCGCTCTGTTGGTATGAAAACGGGGAGAATCAGTTGATAGGCCCAGAGATGGTGCAGCGAACGAAGGAGTAAGTAAAGAAAATTCGGGAAAGGATGAAAGTTGCACGGGATCAGCAGAAGGAGCTACAGTGGCAAGAGGAGGAGACCTTTGGAGTTTCAGGAAGGCGATCATGTCTTTATGAGAGTCACTCGAAGAATTGGAATCGGCAAGGCAATCAAATCCAGAAAGCTTACACCTAGATTCATTGGACCATTTCAAATTCTTCGCCGAATTGGTCCAGTTGCCTACCAAATTGCTTTACCTGCCAACCTATCCAATATTCATAATGTGTTCCAGTATGCCAACTTAGAAAATACCATCCCGATCCATCACACGTGTTAGAGCCTGAATCAATCCAGATAAGGGAAAACTTAGAATACGAAGCATTGCCTGTATGGATTGAAGACACGAGGGTGAAAGAACTCCACGGAAAGCAGATTCCCTTAGTTAAAGTCATATGGGATGCTACAACAAGAGATGCCATCTGGGAACGTGAAGAGTGTGGGATAGTATCCCAACTCACTATTCCCAGAACCCCACAATGGAATGGTGTGTCTGAAGGGAGGAATCGCACCTTATTGGACATGGTACGATCAATGATGAGTCAATCAGATCTTTCAGACTATTTCTGGGGCTACGCATTGCTTGCAGCAGCTTTCACAATTAATCATGTTCCAACAAAGGCGGTAGAACAAACACCACATGAGATGTGGAAGGGGCGAAAGCCTAGTTTGTCTTTTATGAAGATTTGGGGTTGTTATGTCTATGTCAAACGTTTAATCAAAAATAAACTGGAACCCAAATCAGATAAATGTACTTTTGTGGGGTATCCCAAAGAAACGAAAGGATACTATTTCTATAATCCCTCTGATGACAAAGTGTTTGTCGTCAGGACTGGAGTGTTCCTTGAAAAGGAATACATCTCTAAAGTAGACAGTGGGAGAATAGTAGAACTTCGAGAAATCCAAGCACCACAAAGTGCCGACTCGTTTGCAATGGAACAAGAACCGAATCCACAAGATGTTGTGGTTCAAGCACCGGTTCAAGTAACACAAGAACCGCGTAGGTCAAACAGATCATGTACACAACCTGAGAGATTTGGACTTCTCCTAACTCAAGAAGGTGATGTACGGCTCATGGATCAAGATGAGCCTGTTACCTACCAGGAGGCCATAGTTGGCCCTGCATCTGAGAAGTGGCTAGAAGCCATGGGATTCAAAATGGAATCCATGTACACTAACCAAGTTTGGACCTTGGTGGAGCCACCCGAAGGGATAAAACCCATCTCTTCAAAAAGAATATTGACATGGATGGAAAGGTTAATACCTTCAAAGCGCGATTGGTTGCGAAAGGTTTCAAGCAAGTTCATGGTGTACACTATGATGAAACTTTCTATCCAGTTGCAATTATTAAATCTATTCCGATCCTTCTTGCTATTGCTGCATGCCATGATTATGAAATCTGGCAGATGGACGTCAAAACTGCATTCCTTAACGGGAACCACCTCGAGGATGTGTACATGACACAGCCTGAGGGTTTTGTCGATTCAAAGGATGCTGGAAAGGTGTGCAAATTGCAGAGATCCATCTATGGACTCAAGCAAGCTTCCAGAAGCTGGAATCTTCATTTTGATGAAGATGTAAGACAGTTTGGATTCATCAAGAATGAAATGAATCTTGTGTGTACAAGAAGGTTAGTGGGAGCATGATTGCTTTTCTCGTATTGTATGTGGATGACATATTACTCATCGGAAACGACATTCCTACACTACAAAATGTAAAGACGTGGTTGGGGAATTGTTTCTCAATGAAAGACTTATGCGAAGCTTCTTATGTATTGGGAATCAGGATCTATAGGGATAGATCGCTGAAATTATTAGGCCTTAGTCAAGATACATATATTGACAAAGTGCATAGACGCTTCAATATGCATGATTCCAAGAAGGGTCTCTTGCCTATGTCACATGGCATATACTTGTCCAAGGGACAGTGCCCTACTACATCTGATGAGAGGGAACGAATGAATAAGGTTCCATATGCTTCGGAAATTGGATCTATCACGTATGCTATAATATGTACTAGACCAGATGTCTCGTATGCCTTAAGCATGGCAAGTAAGTACCAATCTGACCCCGATGAGAGTCACTGGAAAGCAGTCAAGAATATCCTCAAGTACTTGAGAAAAACTAAGGATACATTATTGGTCTATGGAGGTGAGAAAGAGCTCATTTTAAAAGGTCACACAGATGCTAGCTTCCAAACTAATAAGGATGATTCCAGATCACAGTCAGGATTTGTGTGTTGCCTTAATGGAGGCGCTATGAGCTGGAAGAGCTCAAAGCAGGAGACATTTGCCAATTCTACAACAGAGGCCGAGTATATTACTGCATCCAATGCAGCAAAGGAGGCTGTTTGGATCAAGAAGTTCATCTCTGAACTTGGTACTGTTCCTAGCAGTGCGGACCCGATTGACCTCTATTGCGATAACAATGGAGCAATCGTGTAAGCCAAGGAACCCATATCTCACCAGAGATCCAAACACTTACTCTGGCGTTTCCATCTCATTCGAGAGATTATCGATAGAGGAGATGTAAAGATATGCAGAGTTGATACACTAGACAATGTTGCTGACCCGCTTACCAAGCCTCTTGCTCAGCAGAAGCATGACGCTCATACTAGGTCGATGGGTATTAGATTTATGCCTAATTAGCACTAGTACTAGAAGGACATTGTTTGTGTAAGCCCTAGTGGCCAATATATATTTTGGATATATATATATATATATATATATATATATATATATATATATATATATATATATATATATATATATTGTATCATGACTTTATTCTATATTTTATATATGAGGCATTTATTTATTATGTTGTATTTATTTATAGCATAATAAAGTCCTTAGAATTGGTAGTTCATTTAATGGAACGTCAAGTATGACTTGACCGTGAGATGCCATTGAATTATAGAACACTATTATGTGAGTGTACTAATGATCACATTTCAAGGGTAATAGATATAAGATATCAAGTCTTCACATAGGTATAAATATTAGTGGAATATTTATACTGGAGTGACCCGCTATGAGAACGCTGCATAATATTTATGTAAGTGTCCTAAGCGATTCTCATGGTGACCATAGTGAAATAGTCCTTCGACTTGAAGTCACTATGATTCCTAACATATGTAGTTGTAGGCTTTAATACTATCAAACGTTGTCTGTAACAGGACAACTATAAAGATAGTTATTGGGCCTGCAATGAAACATGTTGAGGAATGTGAGTAATGTAGATAGGATTCGTCCCTCCTACATAACGGGGGTAATGTCTATAGGCCTCTTGATGGTATGCGACGTAGAAATACATGGCCACGCTAAGGTGGACAATATGAGATATTGGACCCACATGATCGTACGTCAATTACTAGATCAAGCAATAAATAATTGAACCTAACACGGATGACACATTTATGTCTTGTGTTCAATTAAGATATTGAGACGAAATGATGTTGACTGCACATTATATATGGTTACAATATGGTTTTATTGTAGCACCAATATTCTAATTAATTGGGTAGGAATGATGTATTACTAGATGCCACTCATTGTTTATAATACTAATTGATTATTAATATGATTAATAATAATTAATATTATTTCCAATTAATTGAGAACCTATAGGGTCACACATATAGAGCAAATGTTCAGGGATTTAATTTAATTGATTAAATTAAATATGATTTAATTAATAATTAAACATTAGGTCTGTAGCGTACAGTAGCCTAACTGGGTTAGGTTAAGTGAGTGACAGCTATTAGTAAGTTGTGCACGTCACTTGAGGTGCACACACAACACAGAGCACTCATAACGGCTGTTGTACACCCTTGACAGGTGTGCCCTCTTTTCTCTCCATGTGTGTCCTCTTTTCTCTCTCTGTGTGTCGTGCCTCTTTCAATTCTGATAGCTAGAACTACACTATCTCTGACGTTGGTTTGCTCGCGTGAACTGATTAGAGGTATTGCTACTTTGCTCGGATCTGCTGCACTGTAGCTGTGTAGATCAAATTGCCGTTCACACTAGAGTAGTGTTCGTGATTTACCAGTGTTGTGTTCCTGATAAAGCTACGCTTCAAGAGGTAAACACAATATCCTTGTGATTCATGTGCGATACGTGGTCCTTAAGTAAAGGGGTTTATTTGTTAAAGAGGTTTTTATAAATTGTTTTTAAAAATTATCCCTCTTGAAACCCCAACATAAATGACAATAATAAACTCATACATCAACTAAGGCAGATAGCACACAAATAGGGCCATGGGTTAACCTTCATCTTACGCTACCCTAGAACCTATATGTTCATACTGATCCCTTCTCCCTATACCTAGCGTGATGATACTAGCCTATGAGCCAACTAGAGCGAAGTCAACGCTTTACTCCTTCGAACGGGTTCAACAGGTTCACCGAGCTTTGGCCAAAAACATCAATAAAAGGACAATTAATTCTACAAACAAGAAAGAGGAAGGGAATTAACACAAGGATTACAAACATACCTCGATTAGATCCTTGGGGAACTAATCTTCTAGTTGCCGTTCACAGCTCTGGCACACGAACAACGATGTCTGGCTTGATAGGGAGAAACGGTTCAACTCTAAATTCAAAGGATTCAAAGGAAAGGATGAACAAGGTTGCTTACCTTACCTCGGAGTAACACTAAGCAACTGGCTTATCCCCAATCCCAATGAAAAACACCAAAGGGTTATGATCTTGACAAATAACACCCAAACAAGGATTGGGGGTTGAAGAACACTCAAAGTATTCAATGGGAACCCAAGAGAAAGGTTGACGATGATTGTTTCTAATTGTAGGGATGAGAGTAATGAGTTTTAGGTCAAGCAAAAGAGGTATAAAAAGGATTAGAGCGAAACGGGTCGACCTAAAGCTCAAAAAAGGTTTCTGCTACGCTCGTAGAGCACGGGCGTGCTGACCAACAAGCCCGGGTGTGCTGTTCTGTCAGGATCACTAATCTGACTCGTTCAAATGTGAAGTACCCCAAAACATGTTCTTAAACACCTAACACAAGCATAACAACCAGCGAAACATATATAACAACACTTTATAACAAGCAAGCGAAATTCGGGGTGTTACAATTCCACCCCTTATAAAAATTTTGTCCTCGAAATTTCTATAAGCTCGAACTTGGTTGACAGGCAACCAGTCCATAACAAAACAACATCTAACAGCTTAAGAGATAAACTCACCCAAGGTCAACTATGAAGTTTCTATTGTTAATGATAATAGAACAACCTTTACGAAACATGGGAAGGGATAACAGGCTTACTTACAAGTGCAGAAACAACTAGATCATACTTAAGATAGGGAACACACAACTTAAGGTTTCTAACCAAAACATGCGAGGCAAACGAAGGAAGAGAAGAGAAGGCATCCGAACCAAACAACACAAAAGAAGGAGTCCCTTTGAGGAGGCTTTTACCTTGAAACAGATATGCGGATTGAGAGGCTTCATCTCCATTGAGGGCAAAGACTCTCCCACTTACCTTCAGTCGATTGGCATGAGAACTCTTGCTGGCACTTTGCTCGTGGTCGTTCTCCCACAAGTGCTCGGCTTCCTCAACTAACATGAAAGTCCCGAAAGCGACTTTATGGGCATCAGTGCATGCCATGGCTCGAAAGATCTTCTCGAGCTCGCGGATCCATAGAAGAGCACCTTCAGGGTCATAAGCTCCTTTGAATGCAGGCGGGTTGTTCTTCTGGAACTTGTCCGAACCTTGAAACTCAGCAGCTCCTACATGATGATTCTGGTTCTGGTTGTTGTTTTGAGCAATGGCATTAGCCAATAGAGTCAGAGCATCAGAAATTGCGTGATCATTCCTACCAGCCATAACTTCCTACACCATCCAAAGCGAACCACTTAACACAGAAGTTAAGCAAGAAAAGAAACTAAGGTTCACATAATCCTATATCATCATCCATGCTAGGCATAAATAATCATATAAGAGTACATAGAAGATAACATAACAGACATATACCCCGGCGTGAAGGACAGATCGGCTTTGATACCACTAAATGTGACATCCGCTACCCCTCATATGATAAATGTAAAATAAATCATATAAAATAATCCATAAATTGAAACCAAAAAAGGTAACAAGTACTACATGATCCAAATCGTAAAAACATAAACAACAACTGCGGAAAACATAAACATAAAATAACCCAAATCCCGATGTCACATATCAAAGCTGGTAACCACTACCGATATTACATCGGAAAACAAACTAACATAACTAAACTATACTAAGAGCAAGCGATCTCCTCAGGATCACTACTCAACTGGCTGCTCACCATCCTCTGCATAACCAAAGGTATATGCAAAACAACAACAACAGTATTCAGTTTAGCAAGATGATCACACAACATATCAAGAATCATAATATAACATATTATAACATATTCCATCATATCACATTATAAACATGCTATGCGATGCAATACTACTCCGCTACTCCATATGCAATGTGGATCCAATAACTAACTCAGTAAGACGATTGTTGGAGTTACATATCCACATTGGCCAATAAGCACCAACCCCGGAAGTTTACCAAACTCTCGGATGAACCCCTTGGATAGCCGATCCACCATACTCTTGGATGGACCACCACGAAGGCGCTTGATTCGCCTAACTCTTGGATGAATCACTGCGGACGGTCAGTTCGCCACACTCTCCGACGAACTTCTCAGTCATCGTAACTTTCCCCATATGTAAATGAATTAAAACTATAATTATTTCAGAACCAAAGTCATGAAAGAAACACACCCTAAAAGCTAAAACACAATAATAAGCAAATCAAGCATGCTCATAAATGGATTTTTATTTGATATCTCCTAATATTTACTGTTATTAGATTTTGCAGCTGATTGCAAACTCTAGGAATAAACTCAGTCTACAAGAATTCATAATGAAGAATAAAGTAGCAAAGAAAGTCTTGCCCTCTTCTCTACATGTTTTCATAAACAAATTAATTACATGTTTTCATAGACAAATTAATTACAGAATTAGACAATTTGAGCTCAATCATCTTAAGGTTCTCATCTTCCCTTTAGTATACTTCCTACTCTACTATTGTGATATATCCTTGGAATTAGAGAAAGCGAATGGTATTGAACTACTTACAAGCAGGAAATTCTATCTCCCTTTATCAGGATTTTGAATCTCTTATTGGAAATCAGAATTGGGATAGAAACAGCAGAAAGGAAAAAAGAACAACAAAGGAAACATCTCTCCCTAACCTTCATTCAAATTCTTCTTTGCCCTTCCTTCTCTCTCCCTTCCCCTCTTTCCTCATGCATTCTGAATCTCTCTCTCTACTTGTGGACTGCCACCTGTACAATTTGTTTCTAACAACCTCCCATCCCATCATTTCCTTTCCCTCTTCTTCAACTACCATTTCTTTTGATGTGATGCTCCTCCAGGGTATTAATACCCTACTCTTCATCCTGTTCCCCCTTTCATTCACCCTCACACCTTGCTCCCATTTCTATGGTTTATGCACAAATTATACAAATCTTGTATTCAAAGGCTTTACGATTTCATATTTACAGATATGCAAGTGCAAGCAACCTTACTATGGGAGGATGTGTCTCATTTAGAGGGGTCAGTGAGTTCATAAGTAAGAAATTTTGTAATGAACATGTTACTATTTTTAAGTCGATTTGAATCACAAATAAGAGACATTATCTAGAGATTCTAGACTACTATTCCATTAAAAATTATGCATCTATTTGCTCTTCCTTCCTAGTGCTAGGTGTTTTTGGTTTGTATAACTTAGTTTCAGAACAACACTGGATTTCAGTAAATTTAGCAGGAGTGAGATGGTTGTGGATGTGGATGCAGGTAAGGAGACAGGATTTGTGACTAGAGAAATGATATATATAGTAGGAAATAAACATAGCTTACAGAATCAACTTACTCTAATATCAAATGGAAGAAGTTAGAGCACAAAGGAAGTGCATTTGCACCAGAAAAACCTTAATTTGAAGCATCATTCAACCTCTGCACATTAAGATATCAATAATTCACAAAACTCTAATAAAGTATATAACTATATACAGAGTGCCATAGTTCATAAATCATAATGATAATTTGACCTGAAACATTTCATAAATCATAAAAAGTTAACAACCTAGTGACCAAAGATATGTCTAAATCACACGACAAAAAAATACAACACTTAACTCAGGAATCACTTTCAACAGCCTTCATTCAATATAAACATGATCTTATCCCATAGTGTTTACTCTAACTTGGAAAAGGGGAAGGATAACCCAAATAATCATGCAGTGCATCCCTAAAAACAAATATGAAATTAAACCAACATTCAAAATTTACCTGAACAATGGTACTCAAGTTAAGAATCCTGTTCAATATGTTAGAGTTCTCTTTCAATTGTGCAGATGCATTCTATAATGACATCCAAAAATCAAAATAGGTAGCCAGCATAAGCAAAATGGAAGAATCTTTTACTAATCCCTAATCATTTTTCTCCTTTTCAGATATACATGGTTCTAACCACAATGTCTACGTGAAAAGCAGAAAGAAATTTGGAATTCATAAAACAAAAAAATCAATCAATAGCTCGCATTCCTTAATGATAACAAAAAAGAAATTAAGCATTGAGAAATTCTTACTTGCGATGAGAGGAAGAAAATAC
Source organism: Ammopiptanthus mongolicus (assembly GCA_039655645.1). Taxonomy (NCBI): domain Eukaryota; kingdom Viridiplantae; phylum Streptophyta; class Magnoliopsida; order Fabales; family Fabaceae; genus Ammopiptanthus; species Ammopiptanthus mongolicus. The sequence goes on from CM077347.1 coordinate 69,557,499, forward strand.
ATCGTGGAGAAAACTTGGATCGAAACTCAAATTGCAATAGTGAACGAAGCTGAGATTGAGAAAAAATTGATGAACTCATAATTTTGAATCCAATAGTGAACGCAACTGAGATTGAGATCATTGATTTACCTTTGAAAATGCTGAACAAACAGAGAGCTCAATTCCGTGAAGCGAGACCCGATTGGCTCGATTCTGAATAGAGAGAGGGTTGGCTCGATTGAACAGAGAAATGCTTTTAGAGAAGATAGGGTTTTTGATTGAACAAAGATGGGGGATAACCATGCTTTTACATTTTTGGAGAACCATTTTTCTGGAGAACAGAGAGGTGGGTTTTTACCTTTGAGTGATGCTTTAGAGAACAAGTTAGACGGGCTTAGTCTTTTGTGATATAGATTTAGTGACATTTTATCTAATAATTGTTACAAAATACGATATTGTATAAGTTTTTGTAACATTTTAATAGGTGTTACCAAATAAATGTTGCTAAAACTACTAAATGTAGTAGTGTTTTGTTCCTGAAGGGGAGCAGAAATGGGTTAGGAAATAACTAATGTGAAGTATAATGACCAAATTAATATTTTATTATGATGGTGCTAGCATGGGGTGAAACATAGAGTACTTGCCAAAGATAGATGTTAATAAGAAAAATTAATTGCCAAAACATACAAATTCAATGCCATTGAGTACTTAAAAAAATGAAATGCAAAATTACTGAAATGCTACCTGAGTCTATAACAAGCAATGGCAAATGAAATGTACTTCAGATTGGGATAGTTAATAACCTTGACAATACTATTATGGGTCATGGGCTCCGGCTGCTCATAAAATCCTTCATTGGCGAGAAAATTTCTACCGTCACTTGATATATGCAAGGAATCATCAAAAGAGCCTAACCTCTTTGCAGCCTTTTGTGAAAGATGGCGACGGGGATGAGTGTCTACTTCTCTATGAACACCAAATGGTAACATTACTGCAAGAGCATCGAAAAATCAGTCAATCATAATACAAACATCATAGAGGACATGCAATTTGCCAAACAACACAATTTTAGCAGTGTTAAAACCATTAAGAAGGCTGTTGTCTTCTAAACAAATTAAGGGATTATAGCTTAATTTATCTGGTGATCACAAATTCTATAATGCTGCTCTTGTTGTCTCACTTTCTAGATGTTGGCTTTAGAGAACAGGAATCTGGGGAAAAAAATTGTGAACAGTAGTAAATCATAATTCATTACTATTCTACTCTTGCTTCAAGCATGCATCTAAGTAAATATTTATGCAAAGCCTTATAAATCATAATTCATTAGAAACTAAATTACATTGGTGGAAATTAAGTTCAAAGTAAGTTTGCATCTTATAATAGTGCCTTTTTAAAAAACATATTCCATAGAACCAGGTTTTTGAGAGAGAATAAGCATTGTGCCATGCTATGTGAAATTGATCTGCCATGTATTAACTCAGGTGATGAAATGGTTGCTCCCACGGTTGAACCCATATGATCCTATCATGACAAAGCATGAGAGACGAAGAACTTGGAAAAAATGCACATTAAAAAGGAAATTTGTAACACCCATTTCCGAGTGTCACATTCCCGAACGATTATAAGGCCGAAAATAATATTAATGTGAAAAATATGGGTTTTCTTTTTTTTTTTTTTTTTTTCTTTTCGCAATGATGTAATGGGATTAGTAAAGTAAGTAATAATAAATAAACTTAGGTTCACCATACATTTCTAGAAGTCATATAGAATTAAAGTACAGAAATAGAAACAATACTGAATACAAACATAGGTCCAGGCCTAACTGATAATAAGTACATAAGTAAGTAATAGGAGTCACAGCTCCTCAAAAGGGTACAACTGACAATTGGACACAACCTGGCCAAAATGAAATAACATAAGGAGTCCCCCCTCTGGACTCAAAGTAGACGTTGAACTGAGTCACCGTTGTGCCCATCTTCTCGAGCAGAAACAGCAATACAAGCAGAGAAGAGATACAGATATGGGTGAGATTTCCAATCATCAACACAACAAAATAGCAGAAGTAAAAACAGGACGACACACCAGGTAACAACATACCCAACATGCATACCATAAATCTCAATATATCATGTTAATCAATTAGCAGCATAAGACATCTTTGAAAATAGAATAGTGATGTACAATAAATAAATGTAATCATCAACAGCCATGCAATGCAATACGATGTACATAACTCAATGCCATACTACAAGGGAAAAACTCTGACCCCTACTCCATGGAGCTAGCAAAACGTCGGAGAGAGTGAATGGGAGGACATGTTCTGTGTATGCAAACCATGGGCAAGATGTTACAACATTCGTAACGTGCACGTACGTATCTAGATTTTATGGAAACACTCTACACCAAACATGAAAAGTAAGGCATCTAGTCGAGGATATCAGTGTATTGCTCGGAGTCGCCATGACACAGAAGAGCTACCAACTGGTCACATGTCAGCCTTTCCAACCCTGATACCTCCAAGACTATTTAAAATGTCACCGTAAGATTAGCACCCACATCAAGGTGTAAGCTCAACTCCTAGGCTCAAGGCCTTACAAACTCATGCAATGAATTGCTAGTGCTTACACAAATGAGATGCGATAAAGCAATGTCTATTCACTGGATAAACCTCAAGGTTCACTAAGGTTCTCTTCCTCAGGAACCATACGCGTCTTTGTATTATAAAACTTTTATCCACCGGATAAATCTTGTGATCCCTCCGGCATCGAGTCATCAGAAGACTAAAACAACTGAACGACTTTCTTGGATCCGAATCACTGGTCCATCATCGAATTACTGTTTCAAAACCCAAAACGTTTAATGTTTGTGTTTGTGTCTTATGAATTACATCTCAAATCCTAAGTGTTATGAAGGATTGAGAATCCTCTTAGATAAGTCTTTGATCCTTTCTAAGATATTAATTCCTTGAGTTCCAAGTAATAAAATAAGTATTGATTCCTTAAGTCTTATGAAGGAATTTATGAACTAAATCATCAATGGTATAGTGCATGGTCTTGTTCCACCATATACTAATACTTAATTATCTCTTTTCTTTTGCTCTAAGTTAATTACTTAACTTAGGTTTTCATGCATAAAACTTTATGATTTGAGTTGAAAACTTTCGTTTTAAGACTTTGCAAACCAAAAACCTTTCTAATTGAAAACTCATTAAATTTAAAAGAACTTGGTTTTGCTTGAAGTAAAGTACCTTAACCAATTTGAAAAGGGTTTTTCCTTACTAACTTAGTGTAAAACCGTGATCTAAGTTAGCGTAAAAGAAATGAAATAAAACACTTGATTAATTGGTTAACTATGCCTAAGGTAAAACATATTTTCACCTTGGTTAAAAACACTTGAGGGCCTAACCCTTAGTTGATTCTTGGATCAAAGTCACTTTTGTTTGTTTTTTTGAAATACAAGTTACTAAAACATTCATTAACTTTCAAAGACATTGAAGTTCAAGAACAAATGCATGTTCTTCCTTTTGTAACCATTAAGGCCGAATTCTATACCATGTGGAATGTGAAGATTTTGCTTCACTCACTTGTCAAGTAATAGTTTAAAATGATCACAATATTATGATGGACAATAATCATACATCATTCAACCATAACCAAGCATAAAAATCCTTATTTGATCTAGAGATCAAAGTATGGTTTTCAACATACATGAAAACATTTTTCCATCCAAGCATACATCATCATAAACATATACTTAGCATAGAAACATTATTACAACCATGTTCTCAAAGATAACTTCACCAATAAAGTAGTGAAACCAAGCTAGGGTTTCACCCAAACAAAGCATAAACAACCATTTTCATCTTCCACCCATTTTGGTGTGATGAGGTTCACTCCCCATAACTTTAGTGAAGAGATTTAAGTGAAAAGAAACTCCAAGCTCCTTAAAGCAAAGAGGAGGCCGAACCTAGAGAAGAGAAAAAGTGAGATATTGAACTAATTTTCATGTAAATGAAGAACTAGAAAATGATTACTCAAGGCAATAAGTAAGGAAATTAAAGGAAAAAGGATTTAGAAGCTCACCAACTCAAGAACAACTTCAAGGTTAGCTTGATGTTCTTGGTGCTCAAGAACACACTTCACCAAAACAAGAAACTTCCTTCACCAAAGTTGATCCTTGGATCAAGACAAGATGAAGTATGGTTTTAGAATTGAAGAAAGCAGTTTGGTTGATGATTTAGGATTAAGAACCGAATATGAAGAGAAGAAAGAGAAGAGAGGATTTTTTTCAAAACTTGAGAAATGAAAGCTTTGATCTTTAGAAGAAGTAAAATGAAGTTGGATGGTGTTTTTGGGACCAAATGGCCGAATGGCCTTGGTGTCTTATGACTAAAATATTGGTTAGAGTGTGATAGAAATGAAGAGCCAAGATCTAATGGAAGTACATAAGTGTTGCTTCCATAACAAAAGTTGTAGAGATTAACCAAATGTAGGTAGTTTAGCTTATCCATAAAACAAAAGTTGACAAAGGTGAAAGTTGTCATGTATTGAAAAAAGGATGATTGTCCATACTCTACTTTATTATAGAGAGTTAAGGTTAGATTTTAGGTTGAAAATTTAGACGAAAACCGTTTATGTTTTCCATAAACAGTAAAAATTTACTGATAAGGAAACCTAATTTTGACTCGTGAACGAAACAGTTAGGTTTAATATCGAATTCCAGACGATATTGGTCTTTTTCAAAACTTTCAAAATAAATAAGCTATTATACTTTATTCGGGTGTAAAACCTAAATCGGGAAATCGACGGAGTCGAGAACAGATGTGTAGAGACAAAACTGGACACCGGACGAGGGACACATGTCACCTGAGTGCGGTGTGTCAGAGGGTAAGTCACCACCATGACTCACCACAAGTCATCATTACATCCTAAAAATATCTAAGATATTTATGGCAATAAAGACCATTTTGCCCTTAGCCTTATGTGAAATACCATTTTTGTCCCTATGTGATTTTACTCTTTTGTCCCTAAGCGAATCACTTCAAGACACCTCACCCTAGTGAGTCACCATAGTCATCATGACTTCTTTAAAAATATCTAAGGTTCCTTGCGAAATGACCAAAATACCCTTGGACTTCTTTATGAATTTCATTCATGTCCATCCAATGTTTTGACAACTATAGGTTATCCGTGAATGTTCCGACTCAAAACAATATCTTATGATCATTAAGCTCATAATTGAAATTCAAATATGAATTTCCAATTATTAACTATTTTTACGATTATTATTAATCACGTTATGTTCTCAGTCAAGTTATTCACACAAATAGTTAAAAGACAGCTATAGGAATTTTGGGATGTTACAAAATTCATGTACTTCTTAGCTCGGAGGTTTCCTTTACTTCTTGCTTTCTTCTATCAGTGAAGTTTCTTGTCAGGAAAGCATGATCAAATTGATAGGTGGATGTCTTTTCTCTATGGATATACCTATGAAACATCTGTCAAAGAGTAAAAAAGATCTAACATAAAAAGCTTATACAGTAATTGGTAGCAAACAGACAACAGAGGATTATTAATACTTAACAAACCTATCTATTATAAAATGGCTACAAATGATATTCAACAATTCCTACCTCAAGAGTTGTAGCTGTATTCCTCCCGTAGGTTCTGAGCACACATTAATGCAACTCTTATCATATTTCAAGAGTTATTGTAAAGAAAATAAATAAAACAAACATTAAGATTGACTTTCATCCAATTATCAAGTCTTAATAGACAGCTAACAGTAGACAAACCTCTACCTTGATACCACAATTGCACAGCACTTCATTATGGTCGAAGTGTAGCTATAATCAGTTGTAAGCTAATAAATTTGCTCAGACAAGTCTGGAAAGCAATTCCAACTTTCTCAAAAGTCAAAGCCTCATTGTTGCATTTCTTCCATAATATCCAATTGCCTTAGCAGAAAGCAATCCTATTTCCAAGACTTAGAATAATAAATGCCTGAATAGCAACATTACTCTTTTCAACTTTTGGATATAAATAAATGCCTAACACTTTAGCTTGAGAAAATTTATCTCATATTAGATGAATTTCAACCTTCTTATGTCCATTACATCTTTTTCAAATGCCCAAATCAATCAAAATGTGAACCCCACCTTAGTATTGATGTGCCACCAAAAGAGTTGCATTAGATTTGACACACACTTTTGTATAAAAATCAGAAGTATGTCCAAAAGTGTAGTGATTGTAGAGGCATCTAGTGACTAATTTCTCCCCAACATATTGTGAAGAAGTTCAACAACTTTGACTGAATTATTTTCTTGACAGAAACTAAGCAGGGATGTAGGTAATAGGTGAATAAGGTAGCAGCCATCCTATGCACATCTATCTGTGGCGTGGATCATTTCTTTCAATATAATGATCACACGCTAAAGTAAAATGACATCAATGTAGTCACTTGAGAGTTTGGTTATATCATTATCCATAAAATGAACATAAATTTAATCATTCGGAGAAAACGGAAAGAGATGATTTTGGTCATAAGTCTTAACCACCTAGCTGTGTGCAAAAAATGATCAACCATACATGTGTTGGAAATTAATGAATAAGATTGATCTTCCACTAAATCTAAATCTTAAATCCAGCACAAATACATACCTGTATTTGCAGAGACGGTAGAATTTCTTCTGAAATTAAGAACTTGTTTCCTTACATATTTTGCTTGTAGGAATTCAGCTGGTTTGTGCATACGTCGTTCTTGTGCCTCTGCAATTATTTATAATAAGTATAGAAGTTAAAATAAAGAAAAAATACTAACATAAGTTCAAAAAGGTTGATGACATTAGTAGAAATCTAACCAAGCCTACAAAGCCAGTCTTGGAGACACTTCATTTGTACCACTCCCTTGTGCACAATCATCTTTATACGCCTCTCTTTATACTGGCTATTTTGTTGGTCAGCTTGCTGTAGGCATAGAAGGGAAACACAGATGGTATATTGTTGTTCATGACACAATAACAACTAAGAAACACAAATTCAAATGTGGATTTCAATGTTTTGAAGTAGCTTTTTATTCAAATTTGTAGTAGTTATTGTACCTTAATCGCATTGATTTTAAAGTTGTTTATTTTGGTAACGGCTTCACCAAATGAATTTAAAACCTTTTCTATTAAACATACCTATGAAGCACAAGATGAAATGCCTAACTTCTGACATCAACGGTACCTCAGACATCAAGTACCCATCTACAAGATGAAGGCATGTATCCAAGCTATGACATCCTGATGTAATTCCTCTTTGAAGGCAATGTTTCCAACCCTTGGTGCCCTAAAAGAAATCACACTTATTGGAAGGTCTTGCTTTGTTGTTGTTGCTTCATAAGCATTGATCAATGCCAAAGCACGATGGTTAGTAGACGACGCCGCATCTGATTTTGCAACGCCGTCGTAACCCGCCGCCCATTGACAGAGGGGCGTCGGCGCCGAATGTGACGATGAAGAAGAAGAAGATGGGGTTAGCAGATTGTGGTAGACCATGCCGAATCTGTTTTTGCAAGCCTTTCGTAACTTGCAGCCTGTCGCCCAATCGTTTTCTTGTAGAAGTCTGTCAGAACACACCGTCCAATCGTTTTGCAGTAGAAGCCGGTGGAACCCGCCGCATTTTCCAGTAGAAGCATGTCGCATGATGCCGCCTAATCGTTTTCCTGTTGCAATGATTTACTCCATATGCGATCAACGTTTCAAAGAGATTGGCCACCATGGCTACCCAGCAAAAAGGGCATTCGGTGATCGCTGATTGTGGAAGGGAAGAGTTACCTGGAAGAGTGGTTTGCTTGGACAGACCAAAAAAGATGTACTAATAATAATAACAAATAAGGTGTAACTAAAGGAATGAGGCAACCACAGTAGAAGGAGACACGTAGGATTATTGTATAGGTGTCGTAATTACTAATAGTTGGCAGTAAGCTCTATGAGGTGTCCATTGTAGATTTTTTGGGAGTGAGTTTTAATATATTATAAATAGATAGATAGATAGATATTTCTAACCAAATTACACCTTAAGTATATTAAGGTTAGGTTTTCCTTTCTTTTAGTAACGACTTACTTTAATCAAATGTCTATTTAAAAGCGTAAGTCTCTTATTAGAAAATAGATGAGTGTATGAAACTCTTTGCTAAAAAGGTAAGTACATAAACTTTTTTTTTTTAATACTTTGGCAAAGTGTCTTAGTACCATTGATTCAAAGTCTTATACCTTGAAAACATTATTTCAAATTTCTTCATAACTTTAATTACACTTAAAGTTAGAAGTTAAAGTTTAAAACTTTTTTTTGCTTTAACTTAAGAAAAGAAATATTCTTCAGTCGAAATCCTTTTTAACATGAAATCATTTATACTTAAACTTGAAATAAAATAATTAAAACACTTAGAATAGTTTCAAATGGGTTTTTACACAAATCAGCCTTTTAAAACTACATTACACTTAAAGTGTAGAAGACAAGTTTTCTCTTCCTTTTCAACTATGAATCCTACTTGATTCAAACATTCATTTTAATGTTTAAAACATTGAATTGAAAATCAAAGAATGATTTTATGTTGAAAATCTGAAGGTTATTTGTTCTTGAAAAACACTTGTTCCTTTGACTTTTAAAACATCAATTGATCCATTTAAAACTTAAGTTAAGATCAAAACACTTTTCAAGCTATTTTTGAAGCTCTTGGCCGAATCCATATGGTCCAAGATAGTTCCAAAAACTTGTTATTTCTTTTCCTTTTTTCATTGTTCTTTAAATCACTTATGAGTTACTAAATCACTTAAGTTATAAATTTTTTAGTTGAACTTCATTTTCTTTGGTGCTTGGCTGAAATGTATGCTACATATTGGTGCAGATTTTGCTTCACCAAAACATTCCACAATGGCATCATATGATCATATATCAACAATAATCAAATATAACATGCTACTTTAACATTCAAGCATAAAAATCCATACTTGATTAAAAGATCAAAGTAATGGTTTTTCAACAAGTAAAGCCATTTTCACCCATGCAAAAATACCAATGAACACAAATCAAGCAACAAATAATTATTACGACAATGTGAAAGTGAAACAGGAACACAGAAGAAGGGGGGTTGAATTGTGTTTCTTAAACCTTTTTTGAAAAACCTTTTTCAAAAACGTTTTAAGCAAGCAGGATGTTTAACATGACACAGAAAACAAGTTTTCGAAAGACGCTAAGAAACTTTGTTTTCAATCCCCAAGTTAGTAAATAAATAAACTTGAAAAGATTAGGGATAGAGAGATTCATGCAAAGATGTATCCTGGTTCACTCTTACAAATCGAAGAGTTACGTCCAGTCCCTTCTTCTAGAAGGTCTTTCACTAAAACACTTAGCACCAACCACAAGTTGTTTCCTAATCACTCCTGACTTTACAACTCCAAGTATTCTACACCTCTCCAGGCTCCAAGTATTCTTTTACAGAAAAGCCTCTTCAGGCTCAACCAATCCTAAGATTTGAGAAGAGTTTTGAGCTTTTTACAAACTCACTAAGTGTGAGGATATTACAAGGTTTAGCTCTTTGAACCTGTTTGTAACTTTACAAAGAAAGAATATGAAAGTTTACAGATCTTTGACGAGAGAGTAGTGATAGCCTTTTTTTGAATGAAAGTTGAATCGCGTATGAATTCTCTCTTGTGTGTGTTGTCTTTTTCTTTTCTTCAAACGATGGTCATTAAATAGTCTTGACTATCTTCCGGATATCAAAGGGTAGAAAACATGTCTATTTAGTGTAACACCCCCTTTGGACATTGCCTCATGAACATGTGCGGAACTAAATTTAAAAGGGAATTGCCGGTTGCTTTAGGAAAAAGATAGTTTACTTTAAGTCAGAAAAATCGGGTGTAAAAATTTCTGCATAATACTTCGAAAAAGTGATACATACATCACAACAGTAAAATCTCCTTATACTTGACAACACACATAAACTGGGTTTATTCATAAATCATTTCACCACCACATAAGTGCCTTCCTGAAATTGTTTTTCATTACTGAAGTCTCAAACCATACAAAGGTTTTCAAAACCACATATACCGACTTCCTCAATTTAAACATTAAAATCCTAAGAGCTGGTCTGACAAAAGAACTACAGTCCATACATCTTCGTCATCGACATCAAGAAACTCAAGTTACAAGGCCCCGAAGTGACCCAGAGGGCTGTTGGGAAGCATCTGTACACGTATCCAAAAATAAAACAGTGTCCAACATGTACAAGCAAGGGTGAGTGACCAATATATGGATTTAAACACGATAACTACATGCACGACACGCAAAACAGCATACAAACATATGTAGTATCGACACAGCAAAATAACAGAAGTAAAAATGGGATGACACACCAGGTAACAACATACCCAACATGCATACCATAAATCTCAATATATCATGTTAATCAATTAGCAGCATAAGACATCTTCGAAAACATAATAGTGATGCACAGTAAGTAAATGTAATCATCAACAGCCATGTATTGCAATGCGATGTATATGACTCAATTCCATATGCCACAAGGGTAAAACTCTGACCCCTACTCCATGGAGCTAACATAACGTCGAAGATAGTGAATGGGAGGACATGTTCCGTGTATGCCAGCCTTGGGCAAGATGCTACAACATTCGTAACGTGCACATATCTGGCTTTACGGAAACACTCTACACCAAAAATGAAAAGTACGGCATCTAGTCGAGGATATCTGTGCATTGCTCGGAGTCGTCACGACACAGAAAAACTACTTCTCCTAGGCTCAAGGCCTTACAAACTCATGCAATGAAATGTCAATGCTTACACAAAGCAGATGCAATAAAATAATGTCTATCCACCGGATAAACCTCAAGGTTCACTAAGGTTCTCTTCCTTAGGAACTATACGCGTCTTTGTATGATAAAACTTTTATCCACTGGATGAATCCCGTGATCCCTCCGGGATCAAGTCATCACAAGATTCACCCTTTACAACGTTCATCACAATGTAAAGAGGACATAAAGTCCATAGGACACGAAGTCCACAACACCATAACAGGGATCCAAGATCTACGTGCTATTATCACAGAACACTAGTACCCCGACGTCTCGGCTCCTAGGCTCATGTTTCAACGTTTACATCGTTTTGTTCTGTGAAACACAAATCCAAAACAAAATCTCTGCAACTCATCCAAGTTGTCGGAAGTAACACCATTGAGTAAAACTTGTTTACAGAAAATCCTTTTCATTTGAAATTCATTTATAAAACCATCAAATCACCAATAAAACTTATTTTCCTTTGAAAGTCTTTTTCCAAAGCTTCAGTTCTTGAAAGAGAGTCATTTGAGACTAAATATCTGTCCAAATAAATACAGCTGTTTTTAAAATACCTTCCATAAATATTTTTGGAATTGACAATCGTTTACCATTTTAAAAACGTTTTAAGTCAAAATTTGACTTTTTCTCTTAAAATAATTTTCTCAACATAATAATTAAGTTATTTTTGAAAATTAACTTTTTCTAATAACTTTTTTCTTTATTGTAGAATTTCTTTCGTAAAAACTAACATCATTAAAGATTTTCTAACATTCCTCAATTAAATACTTGACATTCCTCGTGAAGCTTTTTAAGGCTTTTATCTGATTAATTAATTGAGCACTGACCACTGTCAGGCTTCCCAAATCAATAATCAGCATTAATGAAATTGCCACGTCAACGTTATAGCAGATAATATAGTTCATAACATGCATTAAAATACTATAAGACATAACTACAGATAATTAACAACAGATAATATAATAGCTTAAAACAACCTAAACAACCACAATGAAGCTCAAACAAAACTGTACAAACCAATCATTGATAACATATAATTATCGGGAAAATCCCTCAAGCATGCTCCCCTTACCTCTTGAAGTCAAGCAAGGTTCTTTCCCTTTGATCTTTCAACACTTCCTTCTACTCCACAAATCACCAACTCAAGCAAATCAAGTTAAACCACCAAGTGATGCTCACGGTCTTTGGTCTGAAATGATCCTCCGAAGCTCAGCGTATGCCAAGAATCACCAAACTGCAACTACTCAACAAATCCTTCACCAAACAACATAGTACAAGTTAATCTTTGAAAAGGAACTTGCTAATCCATTATGATGTAGGTTCGGCCTTCAATAATTAATTAGGCTAAGGATGTTGATATTTTACTAACTCTTGGATTAATGATCCTCAAGTATGAAGAAGACATAATCAATAATCATTTGTCAAAGATTTGAATCAAAACTCACCCAACCAACAAGGTTAGGGTTTCGGCCATTCTTGGAGAAATAGGGAAGAAATTTTAGTTTGATTCATTCTCTTGAATGATGAACATAGAGATCTTGATGAGTTCATAGAAATTGGTTTCATGATCATAGGATTTTTCTATGATTTTCTAGAGATTTTTGAAGAAAGTTTCATGAAAGCGGATGATGATCATTCATTGCTTAATCTTACAAAATGAATGAAGAAGAGTATATGATTGATCATGGAGAGAAGAGAGTACCTCTTGGTTGGTAGGAAAATGGAGAGAAAGTGAAGAACACTCAAGAACTCTCAAGAACAAAGGAGAGAAAACTAAAACTCTAAATTTGATATTAAAACCCATAAAACAAACAAGACTTTGTATTTTTAGCCAATGTGAGGGAATGGAGTGTTTGTGGCGGTCATTTAGGCGTGGGCCTCAAGGGACAAGGAGGTCCAATTTTTGTTCATTTAAGGACAAAAGAGTAAATTCACTTAGGGACAAAATTGATATCTAACAAAAAGGCTAAGGACATAAATGTCCTACCATCTCTAAAGCCATAAAATATGTTAGATATTTTTAGAAGCAATGATGGCTTTTGGTGAGTCACATGACAAAATTGTATTTTCATTGATTCCTAGGGGCAAAATGGTATTTTCTCGCCCTAAATATCTTAGATATTTAAGAAGGAAATGATGACTTGTGGTGAGTCATGGTGGTGACTCACCCTCTGACTCACCGCACTCAGGTGACCTGTATCACTCGTCCGTTGTCCGGTTTTGTCTCTGCACGTCCATTCTCGACTCCGTCGATTTCTCGATTTAGGTTTACGCCCGAATAAAGTATAATAACTTATTTATTTTGAAAATTTTCAAAATAACCAATATTGTTGAAAATTCGATTTAAAACCTAACAGTTTCGTTCACGAAACAAAATTAGGTTTACTGATCAGTAAAATCTTACTATCAGTGAAAACGCAAACTGGGTTCCGTTTGAATTTTCAACCCAAATTTTAACCATAACTCTCTAAGATAATGTAGAGTATAAATATGATCTTAGTTTATCCAAAACTATTCTCTAGGTCTCGGATAAAAATATAAAAGATATATATATTTACCGTTATTGATGAATAGTAAAAATCGGGGTGTTACATTTAGACTCAGTGAAATATCCGTTAGACACATGTCCATTTGCAAGCTGTCTTCTGTTCATAGTTGTCCTTTCTCTGTGTAAGCAGGGAGACATGTTTACTTTTGATAGAATATTAGTGATAGCAATTTGTAGTAGGTTATTCATAGCAGATTGTCCTTTTCCTTTTGGCCGTCATGCTTTCTGCTTTTCGTGGCTCGGCGTGTACAACGTTATACCTTGTTTTGTCTTTATAGAAAGATATTTTTCTTTGTGATCTTTTAAAGAATTTTGAAATATGTGCCACGTCATCTGTAGAACAAAATTAGTGGCCACACAAGTAATATATAAAGATTGGACGCACAATAAAAAATTGTTTGTGACTGTTGGACGCAAGACACTTATCCTTTAGAGAATAAAGTCCAAGGACCAGTTAGACGATCTACATAATCTTCTTTGGACGCAGATTGTTTGAGAACCATTTTGTACCATTGGACTCAGAGAATGCTTTGAGCTTATAGTCCAGTATGAACTTTGTATAACTTTGGACGCTGAATGTAACATCCATGTTTTTTGTAACCCTAATAAAGGTAGATGACCTTGATCGTGTGTTTGTGTGATCGTGTGATTGCTTATGTGTTAGTTTGGCACCTAGTTGAAGTTTAGGAATAGGCTTGAACAAGGTTGGAAGTGCCTAAGGTGTAACACGAGAAACTAGGGAAGTCAAAAGGCTGGGAGTTCTTCTCTCGCTGGGCTTGACGCTCAAGCATGGGAGAACGCCACGCTCAAGCGTTACAACGCGTAGGCATGGCAAGAGACGGACGCCTCAGCGTGCTGAGTGCATCGTGCAGCTGTTCTGAGTTTGGACGCGTGTGAGACACGTGTCAGACCAGGGAGCAGGTAGAGTGGACGAGGTTCCACGCTCGAGCGTGGAGAGATCCCACATCAGAGCATGGCAACGCTCAAGCGTGCAAAGTGAACAACACTTAAACGTGGACAGCAGAAACCATAAGTGGAGCTTCCACTTTCATCTTCTCATTCTACACGAATTGGGGAGCTTTTTTGCGAGTTAGAGAGAGATTCTGAGTTTTAGAGAGAGAAAGCTTGAGGTTAGAGGTGATCGAGCCGTCGGAACGCAATTCCGACGAACCTTTGTGATCGCGTTGAAGTTATCTCCAACTCTGGCGGATTAGTTTCTCGATTCGCCACAGGTAAACTCGGATCCCTAACACGTGTTCTTCGTGTTCTTGGCGTTCTTCGAGTCTTTACATTTTCTTTGATCTTTTGGGCTTGCCCCAGGGCTAACACTGTTGTGTATGTGTTACGCTCGTGATTAGGACAAAGTCCGCGCTCATGGTTGCTCGTGATTCTGAGCTTGAGGCCGCGGCTGTGAGGAGGTTGAGTGGCTGTTCTTGGTTGTCTTGGGAGAGAGAGAGACCGCGAGCTTGAGGAGGGAGAAGCGGGATCGTCGCGCTTGTGATCGAGTGGAAGTTTGTGCTACAGCTGTTCTGGTGGGGAGAAAGAGTTACACACGTCGGGGAGGCAAGCGTGGTCTATGTAGTGTTGTTTGTATGCGTGTAGGGGAACCCTAAACCCTACATGAGGTTAAGCCCTGATGACGTATCTAAACCCTAGGTTTAGTCTACTTCAGGCTAGCACCGCTATGTTGATACCCTAGGTTAGCATATTTATAATGGTTGACGTGATGGCTGTATGGTTGTTTTCGTGAGTATCTGCTTATCTGTTAACTGTGGCATATGGTATATCTGCATGATATGATGACATGCTATTACATGAGATATTTACTATTGTACATGAGATATTTACTACTGCACATGAGATATTTACTGTTGCATTGATCATACTGCTATTGATTGACTGCTATATGTACCTCGATATGTGTGTGCCCTGGGATTGGAGGTTTAGTCTGATTAGGGTTCTAACCCCATGGCGGATGTTTGAGCTGATAGTCAATATCTGAGGTTATAGTTGGAGCTTGGAGCTCATAAGGTCATGATGGGAGCTGGGAGCTCATATGTGTGTTTATGTGGAGCTTGGAGCTCGTGTGTGTGGATCCTTGGAGCTTGGAGCTCATGTTGCTAAGAGCAAGTTTGCATGTGTTGTGATATCAGCTCAAGAGAGATGGATGACATGCATAGCATATGCATTGTTGCCAAGTGGCGAGCTATATGCCGTGAGGTATACGACGTTGGTGCACCGAGTGTGGGTGCGAAAAACAGAAGGGAAGGTCTGAGAGACCTTGGG
Source organism: Ammopiptanthus mongolicus (assembly GCA_039655645.1). Lineage (NCBI taxonomy): Eukaryota > Viridiplantae > Streptophyta > Magnoliopsida > Fabales > Fabaceae > Ammopiptanthus > Ammopiptanthus mongolicus. The sequence continues at coordinate 69,573,164 of CM077347.1, forward strand.
GATATACTGGACACAGGTGTACCCACAAGAGACCGATGAGGTAGCTCCTATCGTGTCGTGGCGTTCCTAGGCACGTATGGTTATCCCGACTAGAGCCCTGAGTCTTTCCAGTTCCCGGTGGATCTTCCGAGGAGGCCCAGATAGCCCTCTTTGTTTGGGACAATGGGGTGGTGATGCACTCTTATGGGTCACGGCAAGTGGAACAGATTACCGAGACAAACCAACTTATGGTCCATTGAGCGGATGAGATGTTGCCCTTAGTTGGGTGTTTAGTACCGGCCGGCATGCATAGAAAGAGTACGTGTCACATCTAGTTAGGAAACGACCGTGGTGTTGAGATGTTGAGAGATGGCTGTGTCTGCTATATATGTTGAATTGCATCATCCCTATATTTGAGGTGTTATATATCTTATCTCCCTGTGTTCTTTCCTTGTATGGGTATGTTCGTTTTACGAGCAGACGAGGAGCTAGCAGTACCATAGGATGGACCCGAGGAGACACCCGTTTATCACCGAAGCACCGAGGTTGCTGGTGCTAGGAGATATTGAGATCTTGTACCACAACGAGAGGGGATGGCGGGTGGACCCCTCGACCTTTCTCGTTGTATATACAGGACCAGTTAGCCTTATATTCAGGAGAGGTACTCCGCCTTATGCAGACATCATTGGACCCTACCGATTTTACCACCGAGCTAGAGGGAGCAGGACTACTGATGGGTGGAACCACAGACTTCAGCTGTATCCAGCAGGAGGGGCTTCGTGCATAGAGGCCAGAGGAGACGTTCAGACCGGTACATGAGGGCGGCCTTGAGGCGCCACACAGTAGTGTCGAGTTCCTCCTCCGAGTACGAGCTTGTGCAGGTTTATAGGCATACACACGGAGAGGGACAGGGTAGCTCAGGTCATCCCTACAAATGATGGTGAGGGTTAGCCAGTGCGTCTTCTTCTAGGACTGAGTGGAGAGGCTGATGTATTTTGAGTGCAGGGCTGGGGACACTGGTGAGGATGTCTGGGAGTTTTTCTTCTCTTTTTGGAGTCCAGTTGTATATGTTTTATCTTTCAGTTTCAGTTGTACATTGATGTATGTATTACAGTAGCCCTACTGAGGGGGCAACCACGTAAATACTTATATAATGTATGTATATGTTTTATCTTTCCCTTTGTGCTTTACTCTGATGCATGCTTTTATGTACGTGCTTGTCGTGTATGCTTTACCGTTTTGTCGTTCGTTTAATAAGCGCGTAATAATATCACCAGGTTATAGTTAATAATAACATAGTAGGAGGGTTTTGAACATAATGGGATTATCCTACGTAAGTGGGGTCGTCTCATTATTATGGTATCAGAGCACTTTGATTCTAAATCGGACTGCGGGTGTTAGGAAGTTGAATTGGCTAAGTTTGTCGTCTCTGCAAGGGGGGTACGACTGTGTCTAGAAGGGTACGTAGGAGGAGTGCGATCGATTGTAATGATGTATGAATGATAAGTAGATATTTGTATTTATGTTGCTTATCATGTTTGAACTCTAAGCTCACGGTTACTTGAATCAGGAACCAATGGCTCAAGGAGGAGGTAGAGGTAGAGGCGGAGGTAGAACAGGTCCGGATGGAGGCCGAGAAGCTGCTGCTTCACATACGGGCAATGGAGTTGAATCCTTGGAGACCCTCAGGACTATGAGGGACATGGCTGCTGCGATGTTACAGCAAACCCAACAGAATGCTCAGCTCATTCAGTTGACTCGAGAGAACTAACAACAACAACAGCGGAATGCTCAGAATGATGATTCTGGTCTGGATGCTTTCATGAGGCGACAACCACCTCAGTTTAGTGGGGACTACAATCCTGAGGGGGCAGAACTATGGGTTCAGGAGTTGGAAAATATCTTTGTGGCGACGCACTGTGATGAAGCTCAGAGAGTCTTTTATGCTTCTTTCATGCCAGTGGGAGGAGCAGAGATGTGGTGGAAGGGAAAGTAGAGGCTGTTTGAGGCAGATGGAAGAGCAGTATCTTGGGAGTTGTTTAGGGAATGTTTTCTAGAGAAATACTTTGCTAGGATGACCAGAAGGGAGAAAGATAAGGAATTCCAGAGCTTAAAGCAAGGCAATATGTCAGTGGGGGAGTACGCAGCGAGGTTCGAGGCACTGCTTAAGTTTTCTGAGTTTTATCAGCGGTACCCAGATGAAGAATGGATGTGTCGTAGGTTTGAGGATGGACTGAAGAAGGCTATTATGCTGTTAGGGATTTCTAGATTCCCTGACATGTTGGACCGGTGTTCTGTGATCGAGAACATCGAAAGTAGGAGAGAGCTGACCTCGCGGAGCAGGGGACCGATCCCTAGTAATCAGAGGGGTAGAGGTGGAAGATTTCAAGTAGGTCGGGGACCGTACCAGAGGCCCAATCAAAGGTCAGGGGAGGCCGTAGGACAGAGGCCGAGTGCAACTCAAGGACTGCAAGGTTGCTTCAAGTGTGAGGGACCACACCTGGCTCGAGACTATAGAAGCCAAGTATCGGGGGGAGCGGTGACTTGTTATATGTGTGTAAAGCCGGGACACGTGGCAAAGGACTGTAGGCATGGGAATGCAAGGACGGCCGGAGTGACGGGGCAGACTATAAGACCCCAAGCTACAGGAAGAGTGTTTGCCGTGAGGGGAGATGAATCCTCTCAACGCCCAGATCTGATCCAAGGTAAGTGTTTAGTTTCAGGCAAGCTCTCATCTGTTTTATTTGATTTGGGGGCTACCCACTCGTTTATTTCTATGGAGTGCATGGATCATTTAGGGTTATCGGTTTCGTCTTTACCATATGATCTTACCGTATTCACGCCTACGGGTGATTCTTTGACTACCCTGTTTGTATGCCTAAAATGCCCTATTACCATAGAAAACAAACATTTCTTTGTGGACCTGGTCTGTTTGCCTATGCAGCAGATCAATGTTATCCTTGGCATGGATTGGCTTTCGGCTAATCATGTGGTACTTGATTGTGCCAACAAAACCCTTTGTTTTTCTGAGTTATCTGGATTGACGCCTGTTAACGAAGGTATTCCGAAGGGTATACGATCTGAAGAGTACGTGGTGCTGTTCTCCTTAAAAGCAAAGGAAACTCCGAAGCTGCCTGTTGTGCGGGATTTTCCGGAGGTGTTTTCGGATGACCTTCCAGATCTTGTATCGGGAACCGGGCCTATCTCAATAGCGCTGTATCGGATGTCTCCAGTTGAGTTGATGGAGCTAAAGAAACAGTTGGATGAGATGCTAGGCAAGGAGTTCATCAGACCTAGTGCGTCTCCGTGGGGAGCACCGGTGTTGTTTGTAAAGGAGAAGGACGGAAGCTCGAGGCTATGCGTGGACTATCGTCAGCTGAATAAAGTGACGATAAAGAATAAGTATCCATTACCCATGATCGATTATTTGATGGACCAGCTGAGGGGAGCAGCTATGTTTTCCAAGATAGATCTGCGATCTGGTTATCATCAAATCAGGGTGAATAAGGAGGATATACCAAAGACTGCTTTTCGGAGTAGGTATGGGCACTACGAGTATTTGGTTATGCCGTTCGGTGTGACTAATGCTCCAGCCGTGTTCATGGATTATATGAACAGGATATTCTGACCGTTCCTATATAAGTTTGTTGTCGTGTTTATCGATGACATCCTTATTTACTCTTCGAGTAGAGAGGAACACCAAGAGCATCTTCGAGTGGTGCTGCAGGTGCTGAAGGACAGGCAGTTGTATGCGAAGCTGTCCAAGTGTGAGTTTTGGTTGGAAGAGGTCCAGTTTCAAGGCCATGTGATCGGCAAGGATGGAATCATAGTGGATCCTGCAAAAGTTGAGGCCGTAGTGAGTTGGGAAAGCCCTAAGTCTGTAAGCGAGGTGAGAAGTTTTCTGGGTTTAGCGAGCGAGGCCGAGAAGCTGTTGGTTTTGAGTGGTTGGAAGCTTGAATCAGGAACCAATGGCTCGAGGAGGAGGTAGAGGTAGAGGCGGAGGTAGAACAGGTCCGGATGGAGGCCGAGAAGCTGCTGGTTTTGAGTGGTCGGAAGCTTGGGAGCGAAGTTTCTCAGAGCTGAAGCAGAGGTTGACCACGTCGCCGGTGTTGGTTTTACCAGATCCGTTAGGACGTTTTGATGTATACTGTGATGCGTCATACCAAGGATTGGGTTGTGTCCTCATGCAAGAAGGGAGAGTGGTGGCGTATGCCTCCAGGCAGTTGAGAGTGATGAACGGAACTACCCGACTCATGATCTAGAGTTGGCTGCGATAGTGTTTGCATTGAAGATATGGAGACACTATCTCTATGGTGCTAAATTCAGCGTATTTAGCGACCATAAGAGCTTGAAGTATCTGTTCGACCAGAAGGAGTTGAACATGAAGCAGAGGAGGTGGATGGAATTCATAAAGGACTATGAATTCGACCTGCAATACCATCCAGGTAAGGCGAATGTAGTAGCGGATACGCTTAGTAGGAAGTCCCTACACGTATCTGCCATGATGGTACGAGAGCTTGAGTTGTTAGAGCAGTTTAGGGATTTGAATTTGGATGTGGAAATCGTCGAGGATAAGATGAATCTAGGGATGATAAAGGTAACTAGCGATTTCCTGAATCTGCTTTGGAGAAGTCAAGCGAAGGATGGGTATCTTAAAGAGGTTAACCGTTTGATCGAAGAAGGTGAAACGTCTGAGTTCAGAAGGGGTGCTGATGGTTTGGTTAGGTATGGTGATCGAGTTTGTGTGCCTGTGGATAGAGAAGTTAAGGACATGATCTTCGAGGAAGCACACAAGAGTAAGTTGAGCTTTCATCCAGGGGCTACTAAGATGTACCAAGATTTGAAGAAGCTGTTCTGGTGGCCGGGGATGAAGAAAGATGTGGCAGCTTATGTCCTATCCTGCTTGGTGTGTCAAAAAGCGAAGGTTGAACACCAGAAGCCAGCGGGATTATTGCAATCACTAGATGTTCCGGAGTGGAAGTGGGATAGCATTGCAATGGACTTTGTTTCTGGGTTGCCAAGAACTCAGAAGAGGTGTGATGCGATTTGGGTCATCATAGATAGACTAACGAAATGTGCTCATTTCCTACCTATCAACCAGAACTACTCTCTGGAAAGATTGACTCAGATCCACATCAGGGAAGTGGTGAAGCTGCATGGTGTACCTTCAAGTATTATCTCAGATCGAGATCCGAGATTTACTTCTAGGTTTTGGAAGAGTCTGAACGAAGCGTTGGGAACTAAGTTAAGGTTGAGTTCTTGGTATCATTCACAAACAGATGGTCAGTCAAAACGAACGATTCAATCGCCGGAAGATCTGTTAAGAGCATGTGTGTTGGAACACACGGGGAGTTGGGACGAATTTCTTCTTTTGATTGAATTTACCTACAACAATAGTTACCATTTCAGTATTGGGATGGCTCCGTATGAAGCTTTGTATGGGAGGAAGTACAGGACTCCATTGTGCTGGTTCGAGACGGGAGAGAACCAGTTGTTAGGTACGAAGTTGGTGCAACGGACGACGGAACAAGTTAAGTTAATCCGGGAAAAGATGAAAGCTGCAAGGGATAGACAGAAGAGTTACACCGATAAGCGGAGGAGACCCTTAGAGTTCCAGGAAGGCGATCATGTATTTCTGAGAGTTACTCCAAGGACTAGAGTCGGCAGGGCAATTCGATACAGAAAGCTTACACCCAGATTCATGGGACCATTTCAGATTCTTCGCCGAATTGGTCCAGTAGCTTACCAGATAGCCTTACCATCAAATTTGTCAAACCTTCACGATGTCTTTCACGTCTCTCAGCTTAGAAAGTATTACCCCGATCCATTGCATGTGTTAGAGCCTGAATCAATCCAGTTAAGAGAGAACCTTGAATACGAGGCTTTACCTGTTCGGATAATGGATAGAAGGATAAAGGAATTCCGCGGTAAACAGATTCCTCTAGCAAGGGTTGAATGGGACCCCAGCCACCGAAGATTCAACATGGGAACCAGAAGCACAAATACGCTAGCAGTATCCGTCTTTGTTACAGGTATGAGCAAGGAATTTCGGGGACGAAATTCTCTTTAAGGGGGTGGTAAAGTAACATCCCAGTTTTCTGTAACCCTAATTAAGGTGGATGACCTTGATCGAGTGTTTGTGTGATTGTCTTATTGCTTGTGTGTTAGTTTGGCACCTAGTTGGAAGTTTAAGAATAGGCTTGAACAAGGTTGGAAGTGTCTAAGGTGTAACATGAGAAACTGGGGAAGTCAGAAGGCTGGGAGTTCTTCTCTCGCAGGGCTTAACGCTTAAGCATGGGAGAACGCCATGCTCAAGCGTTACAATGCTTAGGCGTGGGAAGAGACGGACGCCTTAGCATGCTGAGTGCGCTGTGCCGCTGTTCTGAGTTTGGACGCGTGTGAGACACGTGTCAGGCCAGGGAGCAGGCGGAGTGGACGAGGTTCCACGCTCAAGCGTGGAGAGATCCCACGTCAGAGTGTGGCAACGCTCAAGCATGCAAAGTGATCCACGCTTAAGCGTGGGCAGCTGAAACCATAAGTGGAGCTTCCACTTTCATCTTCTCATTCTACACGAATTGGGGAGCTTTTCTGTGAGTTAGAGAGAGATTCTGAATTTTAGAGAAACAAAACTTGAGGTTAGAGGTGATCGAGCCGCCGGAATGCGATTCTGACTACAACGTTGTGATCGCGGCGAAGTTATCTCTGACTCTGGCAGATTAGTTTCTCGATTCACCACAGGCAAACTCGGATCCCTAACACTTGTTCTTTGTGTACTTGGCGTTCTTCGAGTCTTTACCTTTTCTTTGATCTTTTGGGCTTGCCCCAGGGCTAACATTGTTGTGTATGTGTTGCGCTCGTGATTAGGGCAAAGTCCGCGCTCGTGATTGCTCGTGATTTGGAGCTTGAGGTCACGGCTGTGAGGAGGTTGAGTGGCTGTTATTGGCCGTCTCGGAAGAGAGAGAGACCACGAGCTTGAGGAGGGAGAAGCGGGATCGTCGTGCTTGTGATTGCGTGGAAGTTTGTGCTACAGCTGTTCAGGTGGGGAGAAAGAGTTACACACGTCGAGGAGGCAAGCGTAGTCTATATAGTGTTGCTTGTATGTGTGTAGGGGAACCCTAAACCCTACGTGAGGTTGAGCCCTGATGAAGTATCTAAACCCTAGGTTTAGTCTACTTCGGGCTAGCACCGCTATGTTGATACTCGTAGTGCCCATAGCGTGTTCGAAACGCTGTCTTCGGTACATCCTCTGCCTTCACACGAATCTGGTGATAACCTGATCGCAAATCAATCTTGGAGAAAACTGCCACTCCCCTCAACTGATCCATCAAGTCATCTATCCTCGGAAGTGGATACTTGTCTTGATATTAACCTTATTCAACTGGCGATAATCCACGCATAGGCGAGATGTTCCATCTTTCTTTTTCACCAACAGCACAGGTGCTCTCCACGGCGACACACTGGGTCTAACAAACTGTTTCCCCAATAAGTCTACCAACTGTTCCTTCAAAGTTTTCAACTTAGCAGATGCCATTTGATATGGTGCCATAGACACTGGTCCTGTTCCTAGCACAAGATCGATCGCAAACTCGATGTTCCGAACTGGCGGCAAACCTGGTACGTCTTCAGGAAAGACGTCCAGAAACTCGTTCACGACAGGTACGCACTCTAAGACTAGCTCGCTCTTGACCCCCAAAGAAGATAGTAACATGTATCCTTGAGCTCCTTCTCTCAAAGAAGCGTTTACTTGGTTGGCAGTCAAAAATCCAGAATTCTCACAACTAGGGAAAACTAAGGTTTTATTTGCACAGTCTAACAGGATATGATTAGAAGATAATCAATCCATTCCTAAGATTACATCCATTTGCAAAAGAAGCAAACAGATCAAATCAATCAAAAATATTTTATCTTTCACAGAAATAGAACAGTTCAAACTAACTTTAGCAGTTATGACAGGCTTTGCAATAGGCGTAGAAATTAACAAATCAAAAGGTAAAGAAGACACAGGTAATCCCAACAGATTTACACAGTCATAGGCAATAAAGGAATGCGTTGCGCCTGAATCAAACAGTACAGTTAAGGTTTTACCTCCCATGACACACTGACCTTGGATTAAGTCTTCATTTTGAGAAGCTTCAGCGCCTCCCATAGTGTAGACTCTGCCTCTTGCCTTAGGCCTCGTAGCTTGGACATTGTTGACAAAATGTTTCAATTTCGATTGCATGCATTCCTGTGAGATATGTCTCGGCTTCCCACACTTGAAGCAGATAATCCCTTTGATCGAATAGTCTCTGGTGATGTGGTTGCTCTTCCCACACTTCATGCACTTGGTTAGGGCGTTTCCAGAATGATTGAAACTCCCACTGCTTCCTCACGCAGAACGTTGTTGTTGATCTTGTTGCTTTGCATATGGCTTCCATCGAGATTTGTTGTCTTGACCATCGTTTCCCCTCTGGAACTTGCTCGGTCTAGAACTCTGTACCCGCTTGTCCTTGGGCTCCAAACTCTCGATCAGACGACACTTCTCCATCAACCTCGGAAAACAGAAATTTCCAATGGAACTACAGCTCTCTTCAAGTTGATCCTCAGACCTCCTTCAAATTTTCTGCACTTCCACTCCTCTCTTGGGTTGTCCAGAAAGTAATTTGATAACTTTGCTAGACTTTCAAATTTGGCCCCGTATTTAGCTACGGTCATTCCCCCTTGTCTCAGCTGGAGGAACTCCATCTCTTTCTCATGCCTTGCACTCGCAGGAAAATACTTCTCCAGGAATTTTCCTATAAAAGCATTCCAGTCAACAACTTGTTGATCGTGAATCAGCATCTGACGGGCTCCTTCCAACCAGTATTCAGCATCCTCCACCAGCATATAGGTTGCATAGACAACCTTGTCATTCTCAGTACATCTCATCGCTCCAAATATTTTCTCTAGCGTCTAGATCCAGCGTTCAGCTAACTCAGGATTGAATTCACCTTTGAATTGAGGTGGATTCCGACGAAGAAATTCATCCAGTCCTATACCTCCGACAACTCGTTCGTCACGTTGAACCATAGCAGCAGCCATTCCCGTATGGCGTTCACAGCAACAGTCAGGTTTTGAGCAACCATTGGTACCTTCAAAACTAGAATTGTCAAACTTAAGAGAATAAAGCAAACAACATTATCCTCCTTGCGGAGATAACAACAGAGAAACACACAGAGAACACAACACAAACAAGACAACCATAACCTACAAACCCCAAAAAGACTCCGCCAGCTTTGATACCAAATAATGCAACAACCTTTCCCAAGTGTCACATTCCCGGACGTTTATAAGGCCGAAAATATTTATTAATGCAGAAAATATAGTTTTCTTTTTTTTTTTCTTTTCATAAAGATGTAATGGGATTAGTAAAGGTAAATAATACTAATAAATGAACTTAGGTTCGCCATGCATTTCGAGAACATACATAATGACATACTGTATTAAAAATACAGAAACAGAAATAACAACATTACTATATACAGACATGAGTCTAATGTATGACTGACATATGAAATACAATAAGTACTAGGAGTCGTAGCTCCGAAAAGGTACTACAAAAAAACTGACATAGTCTGGCTGACAACAAAACTAAAACAACAAAAGAGTCCGCCTCCGAGCTCAAGGAAACTACTGAACTGAACTCTATTTGTTCAAGTAGCAATGGCAAGTACCAGCAGAAAACATAAAGATATGGGTGAGATTCCCATTCATCAACACAACAAAACAGCAGTAGTAAAAATGGGACGACTCACCGGGTAACAGCGTACCCAACATGCTTACAAGAATTCTCAATATAAATCATGTTAAACAGTTAACAGTATAATATAAGGTACTCTTAAACAGTACAACGATGTATAACAGTAAATATAAACATCAATAGCTATGCAATGCAATGCAATGTATATGACTCAATGTCAATGTCACAGGGTACTACTCTGACCCCTACTCCATGGAGCTAACAAAACATTCAGAGAGAGTGAATGGGAGGACATGTTTCGGTTTCTGCCAGCCATGAGCAAGATGCTACAACATTCGTAACGTGCACGAATCTGGCTTTACGGTAACACTCTCGACCAAACGTGAAAAGTACGGCATCTAGTAGAGGATATCAGTGTATTACAGGGATTCGCCACGACACAAAAGAGCTACCAACTGGTCACATTTAAGCCCTTCCAACCCTAATACCTCCAAAAAGACCATTGAAGATCGTCACCGTAAGATTCGCACCCGCATCAAGGTGTAAGCTCAACTCCTAGGCTCAAGGCCTTACGACTATGCAAATGAAATGCCAATGCTTACACAAAGCAGATGCGATCAAGCAATGTCTATCCCCCGGATAAACCTCGAAGTCTACTAAGGTTCTCTTCCTTAGGAACTGTACGCGTCTTTTGAAAAACAAAACCTTTATCTACCGGATAAATCTCGTGATTCCTCCGGGATCCAGTCATCACAAGACTGAAACAATTGAACGACTGATCGGGATCCGAATCACCGGTCCGTCATCGAACTACTGTTTCAAAACCCAAAACGTTTGTAAACCAGAACAACTTCTAAATTGAAAACTCATTTGATTTGAAAAAAAATTTTGAAACACTTACTTACTCTATTTTTAGCATTTTCTGAACATGGAATTCGCTTAGCGAAATTTCATTCGCCTAGCGAAATTGAAACAATAATGCCTCTTTTGGAACTCCTCTGGATCGCTCGGCGAGACATAAATCGCATAGCGAAATGTATTGTATTCGCTGAGCGAATATGTATTCTCTTAGCGCAAGTACAAACGGTTACACCTCTTCGGAAACACCTCTGAATCGCTCGGCGAAACAGAATTCGTGTAGCGAAATTTCACTTTCTTCGCTTAGCGAGTATAATTTCGCTTAGCGAAATGGAGGCGGTCATACCTCTTTTGGAGACTTCTCTGGATCGCTCAGCGAGACGTAATTCGCGTAGCGAAACTCGTTTGGTTAGCTTAGCGAATATGAATTCGCTTAGCGAAAGTGAGGCAGTGATGCCCAACTTAGACTTTCCCTGTTTTCGCTTAGCGAAAGTAAATTCGCTTAGCGAAAAGTTGCCTTAAAACAAGACATCAACCTTAGGGAACCATTTTGATTTTCTTCATGAAATCACTTCTTTTCTCATTTTGAGTCACTTGATTAGCTAGATGAACTAAGGATAAGGTATAAAACATGTTTCACTTTGGTGAAAGCACTTTGAGATTTAATTCCATTTAAAGTCACTTAGGGTTTTTCTTTGAAAAACACAAGTTATTGAAAACACTTTTTTAAAGAACTATTCATATCCTTCCTTTCCTCAAGGTCATGGCTAATAGCCAACTAGGAATCAATTTGAAGTTTTACTTCATCAACCAATCTAAGTATGGCTCACAATACTTACACAATCATGATAACCATAATACACATTACTACATCATAATCAAACATCCATGTCCATCACACATTACGGTCTCATAATCAACAATAAAAGTCCACACTTGATCTAATGATCAAAGTAGGTTTTCCAACATACATGAAAATGGTTTTTTTTTTTCATTCAATCATCTCATCATGACATTATTGTTCTCCATGAGAACTTAACAAACTTAACACATAAAAGTGAACCCAAACTAAAGGGTTTCACCCACACATAATTTAAACAACCATCTTCACCACCACCATCTTGGTGTGATGAGGTTCTTCTCCCCATACCTGTTGATGAGCAGATTCCCGGATCAAAGTCGGTTGATCGGTTTGTGAACCTCCTGATAATCCTCAACAACTACAACAACACAACAATCCAACATTAAACAACAATCAAAGCCAATCTCAACTATCATAACAAAGAGGATTTCGGCCACCCTAGGTTAAAAGGTTAGGAATTGGTTTTGGTTTCCATCTCATGGATTCAAAGGCATTAGGAAAGCTAAGAATGAAATCAAGTGTTAAAAATCAAAAATTGATGAAAACACTACTCATCATCTTCAAGTAGGGTTCGGCCAAAAGTGCTTTTTGAGCTATGATGAGAGTTGAATCATAAGCTCTTAGGTTTAGGTAGAGATTGATGATGTGAGTTCAAAGAACTTGGTCTTACCTCAAAAGGATTTTTCTACAATTTCCTATGGATTTTCAAAGTTTTGGATCTAAGAAATTCTTTTCATAAAAATGAAGATTGATCTTGAAATAAAGAAAGATTCAAGAGGCTAAGAGATCATAGAAGTGATCTTACCTTGAAATGAAGGAAGATTGCTCAAAAAATCAAGTGATTCCAACAAAACGCAAGGAGCTTCAAGACCAACAATGGGGTTTTCTCGCAAGAACAACTATGGAACTCTGAAGGAAGAGGGGCTGTGCGAAAATGATGAAGTGAGGGGCTGAGTTCAGCCTCTTAAAAGCTCACTTAAGGGTAAAAAGGTCATTTGCCAAAAGGGTATAATGGTAAAAGTGTAAAAGACTAAGGTTAGGGGCATTTTGGTCATTTTGCGTCCAGATATTTCCGAACGTCATGACGACTCTGGCATACTCTCCCAAGTGTCCTGGGATGATGTGATATCAAGATTATCTGTTGGTGAGTCCCGGTAAATCCATATGTGGCTCCGTTCGTCACCCGATTGAGGATTCCGCCCGAACGAAGGTCAGGAAGTGATTTTTCTGAAATTTTTACGAAATTAAACCAAAACGTAGAGAATCGAATTCTAAGACTTATTGTCTCCTTCACAGGTCCATCTGAGGTCTTCTGAGCAGTAAAATCATACTATCAATGTAAAAATGCAGACCGAACTCCGTTTGAGTTTTCGACTCAGAACTTAATCGTAGCTTCCTACGATATCGTCGAGCATGACTATGGTCTCGGAATATTTTATTTCCATTCCTAAGACCTCGAATAAAATAAAGACATTAAAATACTAAAGAAATAGAAAACGTGAAAATCGGGGCGTTACATTCCTACCCCTCTTAAAAGAATTTCGTCCTCGAAATTATATGTACCTCTTAAAACAAACTCGGATACTGTTGTTGCATGTCCTCCTCTCTTTCCCAGGTAGCATCACCTGTAGTCTCATTCCAAATAACTTTGACTAAAGCTATCTCCTTCCCTCTCAGTTTCTTTATCCTTTTATCCTCGATCTTAACCGGCAATGTCTCATAGGTTAGGTTATCCTTTAGCTATACTGAATCAGACTCTATGACGTGACTGGGATCAGGAATATACTTTCACAATTGCGAAACATGAAAAACATTATGAAGGTTGGATAGAAAAGGCGGTAAAGCTATTTGGTAAGCTACTGGACCTATCCGACGAAGAATTTGATAAGGTCCAATGAATTTTGGAGTGAGCTTTCTGGACTTCAGGACTCTGCCCACCCCAGTCATCGGAGTGACTCTCAAAAACACATGATCCCCTTCCTCGAACTCAAGTGGCCTACGTCTTTTATCTGCATAACTCTTATCTCGGCTCTGAGTTATCCTCATCTTTTCTTGAATCAGTTTTACCTTCTCAGTTGTTTGTTGCACTAGTTCAGGTCCTAATGAAGCACTTTCTCCATCTTGGTACCAACACAAAGGTGTTCTGCAACGTCGTCCGTATAAAGCTTCGTAGGGTGCCATCCCTATACTCGAATGATAACTGTTGTTGTAGGTGAACTCTATCAACGGTAGAAAGTTCTCCCAACTTCTGGCATGTTCCAACACACACGCCCTTAACAGATCCTCTAAAGACTAAATCGTCCTTTCCGATTGTCCATCAGTTTGAGGATGGTAAGCCGAACTTAGTCGTAACTTCGTTCCTAAAGCTTCATGTAAACTTTGCCAAAATCGCGAAGTAAAACGCGGGTCTCTATCTGATATGATACTTGAAGGTACTCCATGCAGTCTCACAATCTCACTGATATAAATCTGAGTAAGCTTTTCCATAGAATACTTGAGATTAATCGGTAGAAAATGAGCTGATTTCGTAAGCCTATCAATTATAACCCAAATGGAATCGTATCCTTTAGGTGTCCTTGGCAAACATGTTACGAAATCCATTGCTATGCCGTCCCATTTCCACTCTGGGATATCCAATGGAAGTAACATTCCAGCTGGCCTCTGATGTTCAACCTTTGCTTTATGACACACCAAGCAAGATGCCACATAATCAGCTACATCTCTTTTCATGCCTTGCCACAAAAACAACCGCTTCAGGTCTTGGTACATCTTGGTTGACCCTGGATGCATACTTAACTTGTTTCTATGAGCTTCATCCAGAATTAACCTCCTTATCTCTTGGTTGTTTGGCACACAAACCCATGCTCCTCGTTTTAGGATTCCATCTACTCCTTCCTTGTATTCAGACGTCATTCCTCTCTTTAGATTCCTCCGCTCTTTCTCCAGGTACTGGTCGTATACTTGTTTCTCCCGAAACTGATCCATCAGATCACAAGATACCATAACCATCCCCACACATAGTCTTCCTGGCATACTAACCACGGACAGATGCATATCTCTGAACTGTTCCAACAGCTCGTGTTCCTTAACCATCATGGCAGACACATGTAACACTTTTCTACTCAGGGCATCCGCTACCACATTAGCTTTTCCCGGATGATACTGCAACTGGAAGTCATAGTCCTTCAAAAATGTCTTTGCCTCATGTTGAGCTCTTTCTGATCGAACAGATACCTCAAGCTCTTATGATCGCTGAAGACATTGAACGTCGAACCATACAAGTAGTGTCTCCAAATCTTCAACGCAAAGACTACCGCTGCTAACTCCAGATCATGAGTTGGGTAATTCTTCTCGTGCACTTTCAATTGTCTCGAGGCATATGCTACCACCTTCCAATTTTGCATCAGAACACAACCTAAACCTTGGTATGAAGCATCACAGTACACTTCAAAAGATTCGCTTGGATCTGGCAATATCAACACTGGTGATGTAGTCAGCCTCTTCTTCAACTCTTGAAAACTCTGCTCACAGGCTTCAGTCCATTCAAACGCTTTGTCCTTCCTCGTCAATTGGGTAAGAGGTCCTACAATCTTAGAAAATCCCTCGATGAACCTCCGATAATACCCAGCCAAATCCACAAAACTGCGTATCTCAGTCACTGTGGTTGGTCTTTCCCACTCAAGAACCGCTTCGACTTTCGACGGATCTACAGCAATTCCTTCCTTTGAAATTACATGACCCAAAAATTGCACTTCGTCGAGCCAAAACTCACACTTGGACAACTTGGCATACAACTGTTTCTCCTTCAGAACTTGAAGAACCACACTAAGATGTTCAGCATGTTCTTCCTGGTCTCGTGAATAGATAAGTATGTCATCTATGAAGACAACGACAAACTTATCCAGGTATGGATGAAAGATCCTATTCATATAATCCATGAATATAGCTGGAGCATTCGTCACACCAAACGGCATCACAAGATACTCGTAGTGCCCATAGCGTGTTCGAAACGCTGTCTTCGGTATATCTTCTGCCTTTACACGTATCTAGTGATAACCCGATCGCAAATCAATCTTGGAGAAAACTGCCGCTCCCCTCAACTGATCCATCAAGTCATCTATCCTCGGAAGTGGATACTTGTTCTTAATAGTAACCTTATTCAAGTAGCGATAATCCACACATAGGCGAGATGTTTCATCTTTCTTTTTCACCAACAGCACAGGTGCTCCCCATGGCGACACACTGGGTCTAACAAACTGCTTCCCCAATAAGTCTACCAACTGTTCCTTCAAAGTTTCCAACTCAGCAGGTGCCATACGATACGGTGCCATAGACACTGGTCCTGTTCCTGGCACAAGATCGATCGCAAACTCGATGTCCCGAACTAGCGGCAAACCTGGTACGTCTTCAGGAAAGACATCCGGAAACTCATTCATGACAGGTATGCGCTCTAAGACTAGCTCGCTCTTGACCTCCAAAGAAGATAGTAACATGTATCCTTGAGCTCCTTCTCTCAAAGAAGCGTTTACTTGGTTGGCAGTCAAAAATCCAAAATTCTCACAACCAGGGAAAACTAAGGTTTTATTTGCACAGTCTAACAGGACATGATTAGAAGACAACCAATCCATTCCTAAGATTACATCCATTTGCGAGAGAGGCAAACAGATCAAATCAATCAAAAATGTTCTATTTGTAACAGAAATAGAACAGTTCAAACAAACTTTAGCAGTTATAACAGGCTTTGCAGCAGGCGTAGAAATTACCAAATCAAAAGGTAAAGAAGACACAAGTAATCCCAACAGATTCACACAGTCATAGGCAATAAAGGAATGCGTTGCGCCTGAATCAAACAGTACAGTTAAGGTTTTACCTCCCATGACACACTGACCTTGGATCAAGTCTTCATTTTGAGAAGCTTCAGCACCACCCATAGTGTAAACTCTGCCCTTCATCTTAGGCCTTGCAGCTTGGACATTGTTGACAGAATGTTCCAATTTTGGTTGCATGCATTCACGTGAGATATGTCCCGGCTTCCCACACTTGAAGCAGATAATCCCTTTGATCGAATAATCTCTGGTGATGTGATTACTCTTCCCACACTTCATGCACTTGGTTGGGGCATTTCCAGACTGACTGAAACTCCCACTGCTTCCTCCAACGGAACGTTGTTGTCGATCTTGTTGCTTTGCATACGGCTTCCATCGAGATTTGTTGTCTCGACCACCGCTTCCTCTCTGAAACTTGATCGGTCCAGAACTCTGTACCCGCTTGTCCTTGGGCTCCAAACTCTCGATCAGACGACACTTCTCCATTAACCTCGGAAAAACAGAAATTTCTAGAGGAACAACAGCTCTTTTCAAGTCGATCCTCAGACCTCCTTCGAATTTTCTCCACTTCCACTCCTCTCTTGGGTTGTCCAGAAAGTAATTTGAAAACTTTGCTAGACTTTCAAACCTAGCCCCGTATTCAGCTACGGTCATTTCCCCCTGTCTCAGCTGGAGGAACTCCATCTCTTTCTCGTGTCTTGCGCTCGCAGGCAAATACTTCTCGAGGAATTTTCCCCTAAAAGCATTCCAATCCACAACTTGTTGATCGTGAATCAGCATCTGACGGGCTCCTTCCCACCAGTATGCATCCTCCACCAGCATATAGGTTGCATAGACAACCTTGTCATTCTCAGTACATCTCATCGCTCCAAAGATCTTTTCCAGCGTTTGGATCCAGCATGCAACTAATTCAGGATTGAATTCACCTTTGAATTGAGGTGGATTCCGACGGAGAAATTCATCCAGTCCTCTACTTCCGGCAGCTCTTTCGTCACGTTGAACCATAGCAGCAGCCATTTCCCGTATGGCGTTCACAGCAGCAGTCAGGTTTTGAGCAGCCATTGCTACCTTCAAAACCAGAACTGCCAAACACAAGAACCACAACAAAACTAAAGCAAACAACAAAGAAACACACAGAGAACACAACACAAACAAGACAGACCATAACCTACAAACCCCAAAAAGACTCGGCCAGCTCTGATACCAAATAATGCAACACCCTTTCCCGAGTGCCACATTCCCGAACGTTTATAAGGCCGAAAATATTTCTTAATGCGGAAAATACGGTTTTCTTTTTTTTTTTTTTTCTTTTCACACAAAGATAATGGGATTTAGTAAAGGTAAATAATACTAATACACGAACTGAGGTTCGCCATGCATTTCTAGAACATAATGCATAATAAATACAGGGACATAAACAGAAAAGAAATAATACTATATACAGACATAGGTCTAATGTATGACTGACATAAAAAGATACAATAAGTACTAGGAGTCGTAGCTCCCAAAAGGTACCACAAAAACTGACATAGTCTGGCCGACAATAAAACTAGACCACAAAAAGAAGGCCTGCCTCAGGGCTCAAGGAAACTACTGGGCTGAACGATCGTCATGTCCATCTGTTCAAACAGCAACAGCAAGTACCAACAGAAAACATACAGATATAGGTGAGATTCCCGTTCATCAACACAACAAAACAGCAGTAGTAAAAACGGGACGACTCACCGAGTAACAGCGTACCCAACATGCTTACAAGAATTCTCAATGTCAAACATATTAAGCAGTTGACGGCATAATATCATGTTAAGCAATTAACAGTATAATATAAGGTACTCTTAAATAGTACAATGATGTATAATAGTAAATGTAAACATCAATAGCTATGCAATGCAATGCAATGTAGATGACTCAATGTCAATGTCACTGGGTACTACTCTGACCCCTACTCCATGGAGCTAACAAAACATTTGGAGAGAGTGAATGGGAGGACATGTTCCGGTTTCTGCCAGCCATGAGCAAGATGCTACAACATTCGTAACGTGCACGAATCTGGCTTTACGGTAACACTCTCGACCAAAAGTGAAAAGTACGACATCTAGTAGAGGATATCAGTGTATTGCAGGGATTCGCCACGACACAGAAGAGCTACTAACTGGTCACATGTAAGCCCTTCCAACCCTGATACCTCCAAAAAGATCATTGAAGATCGTCACCGTAAGATTCGCACCCGCATCAAGGTGTAAGCTCAACTCCTAGGCTCAAGGCCTTACGACTGTGCAAATGAAATGCCAATGCTTACACAAAGCAGATGCGATCAAGCAATGTCTATCCCCCGGATAAACCTCGAAGTCTACTAAGGTTCTCTTCCTTAGGAACTATACGCGTCTTTTGAAAAACAAAACTTTTATCCACCGGATAAATCTCGTGATTCCTCCGGGATCCAGTCATCACAAGACTGAAACAATTGAACGACTGATCGGGATCCGAATCACCGGTCCGTCATCGAACTACTGTTTCAAAACCCAAAACGTTTGTAAACTAGAACAACTTCTCAATTGAAAACTCATTTGATTTGAAAAAAAAATTTTGAAACACTTACTTACTCTATTTTTAGCATTTTCTGAACATGGAATTCGCTTAGCGAAATTACATTCGCCTAGCGAAATTGAAACAATAATGCCTCTTTTGGAACTCCTCTGGATCGCTCGGCGAGACATAAATCGCGTAGCGAAATGTATTGTATTCGCTTAGCGAATATGTATTCTCTTAGCTCAAGTACAGACGGTTACACCTCTTCGGAAACACCTCTGGATCGCTCGGCGAAACAGAATTCGTGTAGCGAAATTTCACTTTCTTCGCTTAGCGAGTATAATTTCGCTTAGCGAAATGGAGGCGGTCATACCTCTTTTGGAGACTTCTCTGGATCGCTCAGCGAGACGTAATTCGCGTAGCGAAACTCGTTTGGTTAGCTTAGCGAATATGAATTCGCTTAGCGAAAGTGAGGCAGTGATGCCCAACTTAGACTTTCCCTGTTTTCGCTTAGCGAAAGTAAATTCGCTTAGCGAAAAGTTGCCTTAAAACAAGACATCAACCTTAGGGAACCATTTTGATTTTCTTCATGAAACCACTTCTTTTCTCATTTTGAGTCACTTGATTAGCTAGATGAACTAAGGATAAGGTATAAAACATGTTTCACTTTGGTGAAAGCACTTTGAGATTTAATTCCATTTAAAGTCACTTAGGGTTTTTATTTGAAAAACATAAGTTATTGAAAACACTTTTTTAAAGAACTATTCATATCCTTCCTTTCCTCAAGGTCATGGCTAATAGCCAACTAGGAATCAATGTGAAGTTTTACTTCATCAACCAATCAAAGTATGGCTCACAATACTTACACAATCATGATAACCATAATACACATTACTACATCATAATCAAACATCCATGTCCATCACACATTATGGTCTCATAATCAACAATAAAAGTCCACACTTGATCTAGTGATCAAAGTAGGTTTTCCAACGTACATGAAAATGGTTTTTTTTTTCATTCAATCATCTCATCATGACATTATTGTTCTCCATGAGAACTTAACAAACTTAACACATAAAAGTGAACCCAAACTAAAAGGTTTCACCCACACATAATTTAAACAACCATCTTCACCACCACCATCTTGGTGTGATGAGGTTCTTCTCCCCATACCTGTTGATGAGCAGATTTCCGGATCAAAGTCGGTTGATCGGTTTGTGAACCTCTTGATAATCGTCAACAACTACAACAACACAACAATCCAACATTAAACAACAATCAAAGCCAAGCTCAACTATCATAACAAAGAGGATTTCGGCCACCCTAGGTTAAAAGGTTAGGAATTGGTTTTGGTTTCCATCTCATGGATTCAAAGGCATTAGGAAAGCTAAGGATGAAATCAAGTGTTAAAAATCAAAAATTGATGAAAACACTATTCATCATCTTCAAGTAGGGTTTGGCCAAAATTGCTTTTTGAGCTATGATGAGAGTTGAATCATAAGCTCTTAGGTTTAGGTAGAGATTGATGATGTGAGTTCAAAGAACTTCGTCTTACCTCAAAAGAATTTTTCTACAATTTCGTATGGATTTTCAAAGTTTTGGATCTAAGAAATTCTTTTCATAAAAATGAAGATTGATCTTGAAATAAAGAAAGATTCAAGAGGCTAAGAGATCATAGAAGTGATCTTACCTTGAAATGAAGGAAGATTGCTCAAGAAATCAAGTGATTCCAACAAAACTCAAGGAGCTTCAAGACCAACAATGGGGTTTTCTCTCAAGAACAACTATGGAACTCTAAAGGAAGAGGGGCTGTGCAAAAATGATGAAGTGAGGGGCTGATTTCAGCCTCTTAAAAGCTCACTTAAGGGTAAAATGGTCATTTGCCAAAAGGGTATAATAGTAAAAGTGTAAAAGACTAAGGTTAGGGGCATTTTGGTCATTTTGCGTCCAGATATTTCCGAACGTCATGACGACTCTGGCATACTCTCCCAAGTGTCCTGGGATGATGTGATATCAAGATTATCTGTTGGCGAGTCCCGATAAATCCATATGTGGCTCCGTTCGTCACCCGATTGAGGATTCCGCCCGAACGAAGGTCAGGAAGTAATTTTTCTGAAATTTTTACGAAATTAAACCAAAACGTAGAGAATCAAATTCTAAGACTTATTGTCTCGTTCACGGGTCCATCTGAGGTCTTCTGAGCAGTAAAATCATACTGTCAGTGTAAAAATGCAGACCGGACTCCGTTTGAGTTTTCGACTCAAAACTTAACCGTAGCTTCCTACGATATCGTCGAGCATGACTATGGTCTCGGAATATTTTATTTCCATTCCTAAGACCTCGAATAAAATAAAGACATTAAAATACTAAAGAAATAGAAAACGTGAAAATCGGGGCGTTACATTGAGTGCAGGGCTGGGGAGCACTGGTGAGGATGTCTGAGAGCTTTTCTTCTCTTTTTGGAGTCATGTTGTATATGTTTTATCTTTCTGTTTCGGTTGTACATTGATGTATGTATTACAGTAGCCCTACTGAGGGGGCAACCACGTAAATACTTATATAATGCATGTATATGTTTTATCTCTCCCGTTGTGCTTTACTCTGATGCATGCTTTTATGTACGTGCTTGTCGTGTATGCTTTATTGTTTTGCCGTTCGTTTAATAAGCGCATAATAATATCACCAGGTTATAGTTAATAATAACATAGTTGGCGGGTTCTGAACTTAATGGGATTATCCTACGTAAGTGGGGTCGTCTCACTGAAACTTAGTGTTCATTGAGAGTCCATCTATAGTCAGAGACATAGAGAAGGTCTTTTGACCTTATGGATTAGTAAAAACTAAACTTAAACTACTTTCATAAACATATAATAATTTTGTTAATCATTAAAACTTTGAGGGGTCATAAACCATACCTGTTTTGGTTCTAACACAATGTTCTCATGGAGAACCAAACAGACAAAGTGAAGAACCCTTGAACTAGGGTTTCTCCAAAATGAGCCAAGAAACCATTTTCCCATTCCACCATTATGGTGTGATGTTGTTCACTTCCCCATCACCTCAAATGTAGTTACTTTATGGATGAGACAACTTGAAGCCCAAGAAAAGCAAGGTGCCCGAATCTATGCAGGAGAAAACAACAAGGTTTTGAAACTTGTTTTACAAAAATCATGAACTAGAAGGTGTTGTTTCATGAATTAATGAAAGGAAATGAAGAGAAAATGAAGTTTAAGACTTACCCAAGCAAGAACACTTCGAAGGTGAGGTTGGTGTTCTTGATGCTCAATGACCAACTTCCTCCAAATGAAAAACTATCTTCAACAAAGTTGTTCTAGATACCAAGACTAACAAAGCAATGCATTTAGAATTAAAAGATGAAATATGGATGATGGTGTTTATGGAAATTGCCAAATATGAAGTGGGTAGAGAGAAGAGAGAATTTGAAAAACTTAGAAAAAGAAAGCTTTGATCTTTGGAGAGATAAAATGAGAAGTGATTGTGTTTATGGACTACTATGGTCGTGTGGCCTTATTTGATGCATAGCCAAAAATTAATTAAAATTGCTAATGACATTTGCGCTAAATTTGTGTTAAGAAATTGGATGGTTAGGATTAGATCAAATACATAGGTGTTGATCCCACATTTAAAGTAGTCAAGATTAACCAAAACTAGGTTAATTAGCTTTTTCCATAAAAGGTAAGGATGATAAGATATTAACCAATGGTTAATAAGGTTTAGGGAAATGTCAAAAGTAGTCATGAACTAATCCCGACTCCGGGCTAGAATACTTCTAGGCCCCGATCACACATCCCAACACTTAGCGACCCCGATTAAAATAATAATATTTTTACTGATTCCGCTACAGCCCACATACGGCTCAAAACAACATTTTATGATTAATGAAATCATAATTGAAATTCAAGATGGATTTCCAATTATTAACTTCTATTATTAATTATAATTAGTCAAATTGTGTCTTCAATCAAGTTTATTCATACAAACAGATAGAAAGATAGATTTAGGATTTTTGAGGTGTTACAATTGCTATCCCTTTTCCCTTTCAGGATGGATTTGATATACTTTTCTTAAAATTAAACTTTAGTATCTGTCGTTTTCAAGTTTATAGAGTTTGATGTTTATTTTCTTACAATTAAAACATTTAATCGTCCTTTTACCTCACCCTCGTAATCGACCAAGTATGAATAGCATAGGGAAACATGTCTCAATACCATGGGGACCAAATGGAGTATGATGCAGATAATAATAAAATGACTGGAAAAGAGATGGTTGCAGATGATGGCTTGAGTGAGGGTGATTTGTTAGGAGTTGGTGGGGAAGAGACAAAAGTGTTGGAATCAAAGTAGTTATGGTTCATGGCCCCTCAAAGTTTTGATTTTAACAAAAAGATTAAATTAGATGGACGAAGAGTTTTATGGACTAATGAATCTATCTCAAGTGTGTAGGTAAAAAAGTACAAATACTTAAGATCAATAAAGTCTATCGTTCGTTGAACAAAACGATTAATGGAATCAATCTACAGACTGTGATCTTATTTAAAAGAAAACCAATGTGAGTCAATGACTCATCTTGTGATGCGACGCGTTTCTGCTTAACGTCCAATTCGTTTATAATATTTTATTTTGTTTATTGGACTAATGTTTTAAGCGCGCAATTTTTAAGTACTATATTCAAAATATTGTCTATCATGTAAAAAGTCTCTCTAAAACATAGTACCCTCAAATGAATAAACGCCTATCTGTTCCTGACATAAGTTGAATCGACTAAGTTGACTCTACTGAAGAAGGAAAGACCAAATGAGATTACCCTCCTCTTTTAGAAGGATAATCCCATTAGTTCCAACCTCTTATTATTATTATTAACTATGCCTAGCCGTATATAAATCGATAGCGTGATAAAACAAACAGCGATGCAGAAGAAAGCAATTAAAATGGCAAGCATAGAGAAAACAATCAGAGTAAAAGCGCAAAATATATATAACTGTACCATAACATGCATGAGTTAGCCCCATCAGTAGGGCACTGTACATAAATATACATACTGGCGGGTAGAAAACCAAAAAAATACATCAAGAGTCAAAAGAAACACTCGAAGCTCACCAGCAGCCCCCGTCCCCTCTCAAAATACATGAAAAAGCGCCCAGCTCACTCCCTAGGACGCACTGGCAGGCTCTCACCATCAGTGGTGAGGATGCCCTGAGCTACCCTGACCCTCGCCATGAGTACGCCGGTACCGCACAATCGGCTCATACTCAGACGAAGAACTGGACACTACGATCCTCCGCCTGCGGTAGGTCCTCAAGTAATGCTCGGTCCTCCTACGCTGGCCTCGGTAGACGTAACCTCTCCTGCTGGTCACGACCGATGACTGGGGTGCTGCCCAAGTGTAGTCCTGCTCCCTCTGCCTCGGAGATCGCCACATCCTCGGAAAGGGAAGGAACTGGTAGATATGATAGGGACCGATAATATCTACATACGGAGGTGTACCGCTCCGGAACATCAGGTTGACTGGTCCTGTATAGACCACCAAAAAGGTAGAGGGGTCTACCCTCCATCCCCTCTCATCATGGTATATGATCTCAATGTCTCCTGCAACACCCTTTCCCGAGTGTCACATTCCCGAACGTTTATAAGGCCAAAAATATTTATTGATGCGGAACATACGATTTTCTTTTTCTCTCTTTTTATAAAGATGTAATGGGATTAGTAAAGATAAATAATACTAATAAATGAACTTAGGTTCACCATGCATTACTAGAACATACTGTATGATAAATACAGAAACGAGAAACAGAAAACAGGAAAAAAAAAAAAAAAAGAAAACAGAAATAGTACTGTATACAGACATAGGTTTAATGCATAACTGACATGAGAATAAAATAAGTACTAGGAGTCACAACTCCCTAAGAAGTACTATAGATACCGGCACAGTCTGGCCAAGACAAAATAAAACAGCAAAAAGAGTCCACCTCCGAACTCAAAGGAACTATTGGACTAAACCGTCGTCACGTCCATCTGTTCAAACAGCAATAGCAAGTACCGGCAGAAAACATACAAATATGGGTGAGATTCCCGTTCATCAACACAACAAAACAGCAGTAGTAAAAACGGAACGACTCACCGGGTAACAGTGTACCCAACATGCTTACAAGAATTCTCAATATAAATCATGTTAAACAGTTAACAGCATATATAAGCTATTCTTAAACAATACAGCGATGTATAACAGTAAATGTAAACATTAACAGCCATGCAATGCAGTGCAATGTATATGACTCAATGCCAATGCCACTGGGTACTACTCTGACCCCTACTCCATGGAGCTAACAAAACGTCGGAGAGAGTGAATGGGAGGACATGTTCCGGTTTCTGCCAGCCATGAGCAAGATGCTACAACATTCGTAACGTGCACGTATCTGGCTTTACGGAAACACTCTCGACCAAACATGAAAAGTACGACATCTAGTAGAGGATATCAGTGTATTGCACGGATTCGCCACGACACAGAAGAATCACCAACTGGTCACATGTCGGCCATTCCAACCCTGATACCTCCAAAAACACCATTGAAGATCGTCACCGTAAGATTCACACCCACATCAAGGTGTAAGCTCAACTCCTAGACGCAAGGCCTTACAACTATGCATATGAAATGCCAATGCTTACACAAAGCAGATGCGATAAAGCAATGTCTATCCATTGGATAAACCTCAAGGTTCACTAAGGTTGTCTTTCTTAGGAACTACACACGTCTTTCTTTTATAAAACATTTATCCATCAGATAAATATCTCGTGATTCCTTTGAAATGATCCAGACTGCTTTCAGAATCTCCGACTGTCCCCACAAACCAACACAAGTCTTTTCAGCGTGTTTTGTCTCACTCACACGCTTTCTGGGAAACTTCCTAGAAGGTCACCCATCCCATAATTTCTCTAACTCAAGCACGCTTAACTATAAAGTTCTTATGTTCTAAGCTCCTGAAAAGAAGATAAATCTTGTTGGTATGGATAGTACCAATCAATTATTATATGCCTTCCCTCAACTATACAATCCTATACCTGCATAGCCTCAGGATTCCTTCCACTGTACAGTCCCATACCTGCATAGCCTCAGGATCTCTCTCATTCCAGTTATCACAAGACAGAAACAATTGAATGATTAATCTGGATTCGAATCACCGGTTCGTCATCAAACTACTGTTTCAAAACCCAAAAACGTTTTGTGTTTGTGTTTACGTCTTATGAATTATGTCTCAAGTCCTAAGCATTATGAATAAGGATTGAGAATCCTCTCAGATAAGTCTTTAACCCTTTCTAAGATATTACTCCTTGATTTTCAATTAAGAAAATAAGTGTTAATTCCCTTAAGTCTTATGAAATCATTGATGTACTAAATCATCAATGGTATAGTACAAGGTACTGCTCCACCACATACTATACTTAATTAACCCTTGCCTTCAACTCTAAGTTAATTACTTAACTTAGGTTTTTCATGCGTAAAACTTTACGATTGGGCTAAAAACTCCTTTGTAAACGAAAACAGCTTTTCAATTGAAAACTCATTTGATTTGAAACAACTTTTTGAACCACTTACTCTATTTTTAGCATTTTCTGAAACATGAAATTCGCTTAGCGGAATTAGATTCGCTTAGCGAAATTGAGGCAGTGATACCTCCTTTGGAACTCCTTTGCATCGCTCGGCGAAACATAATTCGCGTAGCGAAATTCCACTGTATTCGCTTAGCGAAGCTTAATTTGCTTAGCGAAAAGGAGGCAGTGATACCTCTTTTGGAATTTCTCTGTTTTCGCTTAGCGAAATTAAATTCGCTTAGCGAAAAGTTGCCTTAAAACAAGACATTAACCTTATGGAACCATTTTGATTCTCTTCATGAAAACACTTCTTGTCTCATTTTGAGTCACTTGATTAACTAGATGGACTAAGGATAAGGTATAAAACATGTTTAACTTTGGTGAAAACACTTTGAGATTGAAACTTTGTTTGATCTTTGGATCAAAGTCACTTAGGGTTTTTCTTTGAAAAACATAAGTTATTAAAAACACTTTCTTTACTTCAAAACTTTGATTTGTCCAAGAACTACTCATATTCTTCCTTTTCTTAAGGACATGGCCAAAAGCCTATTAGGAACAAATGTGAAGGTTTGCTTCACTAACTAACCAAATTATGGCTCACAAGACTTACACAATTATGATAGACAATAACACACATCATTGCATCATAGTTAAGCACAAAAGTCCATACTTGATCTAGTGATCAAAGTAGGTTTTTCAACATACATGGAAATGATTTTCATTCAATCATATCATCATCAACATATGCTAAAGCACACTACAACATACCAAAGCATAAACTACACTTATTACACATTATTCTCCAAGAGAAGCAAATTAAATGGTGACCCCAAACCAAAGGGTTTCACCCACAAATAAACTAAACAACCATCTTCACCACCACCATTTTGGTGTGATGAGGTTCACCTCCCATACCTGTTGATGAGCAGATTCCCGGATCAAAGTCGGTTGATCAGTTTGTCAACCTCCTGATACTCGTCACCAACTACAACAACACAACAATCAAACATTAAACAACAATCAAAACAAAACTCAAAAATCCTACCTAAGGGTTTTCGGCCACCCTAAAGAAAATAAAGCTAGGAATTGATTTTGGTTTTCCATTTCATGGATTCAAAGGCAATAGGTAGGCTAGGGATGAAATCAAGTGTTGGAAATCAAAAATTGATGAAAAACACTATTCATCATCACCTTGTAGGGTTCGGCCATATTGGGATTTTGGGCTATGATGAGAGTTGAATCATAAGCTCTTGGGTTTAGGTAGAGAATGATGAAGTGAGTTCAAAGAAATTGGTTTCACATCCAAAGGATTTTTCTACAATTTCCTATGGATTTTCAAAGTTTTGGATCTAAGAAATGATTTTCATGAAAATGGATCTCGATCTTGAAATAAAGAGAGATTCAAGAAGCTAAGAGATCATAGAAGTGATCTTACCTTAAAATGAAGGAAGATTGCTCAAGGAATCAAATGATTCTAACAAGTAACCAAGCTTTTTCAAGAAGAAAATGGAGTTTTCTTCAAGAACAACAATGGTGTTCTTCTTTGGGCAGTAATTTCGTGAATGAGGGGCTGGAAGGGCTGAGTTCAGGCTTTAAAAAGCTCACTTAAGGGCAAAATGGTCATTTGCCAAAAGGGTAAAATGGTAAAAGTGCAAAACACTAAGGTTAGGGGTATTTTGGTAATTTCATGTCTAGATTTTGCTGACCGTCATGACGACTCTGGGATACTCTCCCAAGTGTCCTGGGATGATGTGATATCAAAATTATCCGTTGGCGAGTCTCGGTAAGTCCATATATGGCTCCGTTCGTCACCCGATTGAGGATTCCGCTCGAACAGAGATCAGGAAGTGATTTTTCTGAAGTTTTTGTGAAATTTAACCAAAACGTAGAGAATCAAATTCTAAGACTTATTGTCTCGTTCACGGGTCCATTTGAGGTCTTCTGAGCAGTAAAATCATATTGTCAGTGTAAAAACGCAGACCGGACTTCGTTTGAGTTTTTGACTCAAAACTTAATCGTAGCTTCCTACGATATCATCGAGCATAACTATGGTCTCGGAATATTTTATTTCCATTCCTAAGACCTCGAGTAAAATAAAGACGTTAAAATACTGAAGAATTAGAAAACACGAAAATCGGGGCGTTACATTTCCCAGCACCGGCATCCGCGGTGCCCCCGTGATGAACGGGTGAAGTCTCGGGTCCATGATACGCCTCAACTGGCTCGTCGTCTTCAAGCGAAACCATACCGGACAACAAGGAAAATAGAAGGGAGATAAGAAATACAGTGCCTTATAAGTTCGAAAAACAACAGTAATGCAATAAACAAGTATAGCAGATAACACATAGCAGATATAGCAATTATAGCATCTATTGCATTTCAGCATGCATCTCCCAAGACAGCATATGCAATAAGCATCCATCCCATGCGAATCACACTCAGATCAAACCTCTAGACCGGGATACTAATCCCATGCAGCATGTCGGCCGAAAAACGCACTTCTGCAGGTTCCCAACTGGAACGGTTCCACACCCGAACAAGTCCACACCGGAACTGGTTCTGTGTCGGAACGGAGTTAGCTTGCCCAAGAAACTGAACCGCTCGCCGTGACCAATAAGAGTGCATCCCCCTTCCATACCGGAACCGGGGTATCTTGGTCGTCTCGGAACGTTAGCCTGGAACAACTGGAAAGCTTTGGGATTAGTCGGCAAACCTGACTGGATCGGAAGTCACGACAGGATAGGAGCTACCTCATCCGTCACTGTAAACTATTCCCGAGACCGGCAACATCCCCAAGGCCACTCACTTGACCGCCCCATCTACTTTCCGTACCCGCACTCAGGTACCGCTAACCTCGTATGACGCTGGCAGCCCATACTACCTGTCACACGGCCTCGCCACTTGGCAGCTGAAAATGATATGCAGCAAACATCCTCAACGGGCTTAATACCGGATCTCACGCCTAAGCTCTCAACCAAATCAAAACATCACGATGCCACTGCATCCACACGGCCACAGCCTCGACGCCACGCGTCCACGAGCCACAGCTCAAACAACACTACACACAGCCTCAAGAAGTCAACATAACAGCAACGACACCATTCACGGTATCAACCCGACAACAACACGGCACACAGCCAAACTTATTCTACGGCATTCAGCCACAACTCTCAATATTACAGCATACAACATAGCAACAGTACTAACATCATAGCAGCAGTAATATCAACAGCAGCATAAAAGCATCTAGTAGCATATCATGTATACCAAGCAGCATATAGGCAAACAGATAGCAACAACAGCAACCAACATCATACAGTCCTACGTCAGCAAACATCCTCGATTAACAGTTCTCTAACCTAGGGTTTCCAAACTTAACGGCGATAGCCCAAAGTAAGCTAAACCTAGGGTCTAGATACTTTGTCAGGGCTCAACCACTAGTAGGGCTAGGGCTTCCCTACGCATAGCAGAAATCACAACTACATTACTCTTGCCTTCCCGACGGCAGCAATACTCTTTCTCCCCACCTGAACTGTCCACACGCAAATCCACGCGATCAACGGCTCACTCCTCCTTCCTCAAGCTCGCAGCCCCCTTCAATGGCAGCTCAAAGAACAGCCCCAATCTCTTTGGTAGCCGCGGCCTTAGTCCCCAATTGCGGGAAATCATGAGCTCGCACTTTGCCCTAATAACGAGAACAACACATATACAACAGTGTTAGCCCCAGGGCAAGCTCAAAAATCAAAGAAAAAGGGTAAAGACTCAAAGAACACCAAGAACACGAAGACCACGCGTTAGGGATTTGAGTTTACCTCAGGCGAATCGAAAAACCAATCCGTCAGAGTTGTAGATAACTCGGCTGCGATCACAACGGTATAGTCGAAATCGCGTTTCGGTACTTCGATCACCTTCAACCTCAAGCTTTCTCACTCTAGAAACTCAGATCTTCTCTCTCTAACTCGTAGAATAGCTTCCCAATTCGTGCAGAATGAGAAAATGAAAGTGGAAGCTCCACTTATGGGTTTTGCTGTCCACGCTTACGCGTTCATCAATTTGCACGCTTGAGCGTTGCCACACTCTAGCGTTGGGTTTTCTCCATGCTTGAGCGTGGGACCTCGTCCACTCCGCCTACTCCCTGGCCTGACACGTGTCTCACACGCGTCCAAACGCAAAACAACTACTCTGCGCACTTAGCACGCTGAGGCATCCAACTCCTCCCACGCTTAAGCGTCGTAACGCTTGAGCGTCAGCTCAGCGAGAGATGAACTTCTAGCCTCCACAGTTACTCGTTTAACGTCTTAGGCACCTCCAACCTTGTTCAAGCCTATTCTTAAGCTTCAGACTAGGTCTAAAACTAACACACAATAATTCACACAATCATCAAAAGCCCCGATTGAGGTTAACTAGCTCGATCAGAGTCACAGAGAACTCGGGATGTTACACCAAAGGCAACTTTCAGGTACAACACAGAAGTGTCATTTCTGCTTTCAGCTCTCTGAAAACCTAGTGTGCTTTTCAGCAGACCATGTACAAGTTATATGTCTCAACAAACCTTTGCGTTTAATGCTCATCAGAACGCCTCTGTGCCCCCTTTGAAGAAAGGAAGAACATTGAAGTGTAGAAACACTATAAATACCCCAAGCTTTGATGAAACAAAGTTACAAGAACCACAACAATTTATAAGCGATCAAAGCAATCAAAGCATTCTAAAGCTCACAAGCTTTTTGTGAACTTTGTATATTTCATATTCACTCCCTGCATAGAGTTTTCATTCAGAGTTTGTACTTAATCTTTCTATACTCACACATAGTGAGTTAGAACTTGTTCCAAAACTCATTCAAGCACTAAGTTTGAGCCTGGAAAGGCTTGCCTGCAAAAGAATACTTGTGGTTACCTGAAGAGGTCCAGAATACTTGTACTTGGGGAAGTGGAAGATTACTTGTAATAGCTAAATAGTTTTTTAGTGGAAAAAGTCTTCAAGTAGAAGGGACTGAATGTAGCTCTTGGGTTAAGAGTGAACCAGGATAACATCCTTGTATGCTTTTCTAATCCCTTATCTTTGCACTTAAGTTAGTTTATTGCTAACCTTTGGGATTGAGATTGTTTATCTAATCATGTTTTTAAGAAAGAGTTTTAAGCCTTCGTCCAACGTTTTGTGTTTGACTCGGTCTAAGTCCAAAGCTTCACTTTATCTTTTGCACCCTCCTTACGTAGCTATTTTTGCGAAAAGAATTTCGAAAAATTTAATAAACACAATTCCACCCCTTTCTCGTGTTTCAAACAGGTGCCTTCTAAAAGATGGGAAGAAAATTAAGGATGGGGAAAATGATGAAGCACTACAAAAAAGAGCCTTTTAGCCGCCAAAGATATATCGGTTGCTAAACACCAATACTTAGTCGCTGTAGCGGGCTGAAGCCGAAGTCACGACCGAATCAAGGTCATCGCAACTTTCCTAGTGGCGAAATCGTCTCGCGGCCAAATTTAATAATTGGTCGCGGATAGAGAGAGGAAGAGAGAGAGAGAGGGGAAGAGAACCCATAATCGGGTGAGAATCCTTAGAGCTTCCTTTAGTCAAACTTGACGGAAAGCACTAACTTGGTATTACGTTGACAAAATAAGGGTCCAAAATGGAACTTTTTTACTTAATGATGGTGTGATTAATCGTGTGTTAGTTTAAGGCTTAGTTGGAAGCTTAGGAATAGACTTGAATAATGTTGGAAGTGCCTAAGGTGTAACATGAGAAACTGGGGAAGTTAGAAGTCTGGAAGTATCTTCCCAGCTGACTGGAACGCTCAAGTGTGGGAAGAGTCCACGCTCAAGCGTGCCAATGCTTAAATGTTGGCATGCTACACGTTCAAGCGTGTTGAATGCGTTTGCCAGGCTGATGTGAGTTTTGACACATGTTGGGCACGTATCAGACTCGGGAGAAGGCGGAGTGGACAAGGCTCCACGCCTCAAGCATGGAAGAACCCCACGCCTCAAGCATGGAAGAACCCCACGCTCAAGCATGGAAGAACCCCGTGCTAAAGCGTGGACAATTGAATGACTTAAGTGAATTTCTTTCACTTTCTTCTTTATTGCAAGAAATTTCTCTAAGTTTCCTAAGTTACAGAGCAGAGAGAGAATCCCAAAGGTTTTAGAGTGAGAGAGCTTAGTTCGGAGGCGGTTGAGGCGTCAGAACGTGATTCTGACAACATCATTATGATCATGACATCGAAATCGTAGATATCGACTGATCAGTTTCTCGATTCGCTCAAGGTAAACTCGAATCCCTAGCATGTTGACTTTATTGTTTTTCGCGTTCTTCACGTTTCCTCCCTCTTTTCTTTGGTTTTGGGTTTGCCCTAGGGTTAACACTATTGCCTACGTGTTGTTCCCGTGATTAGGGCAAAGTTCGAGGCGCATTCGGGGTGTTTGGAGAGCTTGAGGCCGCAACTTTGGTGGCTCTTGGGGGCTGTTAGAGGCGCTGTGGTGGTGCTATGGTGATCGTGTTGAAGTTCGTACCATCATTTCAGGTGGGGATAAAGATTACTATTGTCGTCGGGAAGGCAAGAGTAGTACAGTTATTGTTGTTGTGTGCAGGGGAGCCCTAAACCCCACCATAGATTGAGCCCTGACAAATTAACTAAACCATAGGTTTAGCTTACTTTGGGCTATCACCTCTAAGATTGAACCCTAGGTTAGACGAGTGTTGGTCGAGGTTGAAAAGTGATAATTGCTGCTATGTTGATTGTTGTGTTTAGTTGACTATCTATCTAGGTGCCTATATGTTTACTTGCCCTGTGTCGTATGCTGTATATATTTTATTTGTGCTGTTACTATTATTGTTGCATATGTTATGTTGTGGTTGTATGCCTGTTGTGCTTCCGAGTGACTGTGAGTTGTTGCGTGATCGAGTTGATACCGTGGATGGTTCTGCTGATGTTGTTGTGATTGGAGCTATGGCTCGTGGACGCATAGCGTCGTGGCGGTTGCCGTGTTGATGCGAGGCATCGTGCTTCGATTTCTGAGTGTTAGGTGTGAGGATCCGGTATCAGCTCATTGAGGATGTTTGTCACATATCATAGTGGCCAAGTGGTGTGGCCGTATAACTGTAGTATGGGCTGCCAATGTCATGCAAGGGTAGTTGTACCTGTGTGCGGGTACCAAAGCGGAAGGGGTGGTCTATGTGGCCTTGGCAATGTAACCGGACTCGGGACCAATCTACAGCGACAGATGGGGTTGCTCCTATCATGTTGTGATGCCTGAGCAAGCCTGGTTATCCTGACTAATCCCTGAGCTGTTCCAAAGTATAGGCTAACGCTCCGAGGCAACCAAGACACCCGGTTCTTGTGTGGAAGGGGAAGCACTCTTATTGGTCACGGTGAGCGATTCGGTTTCCTGGACAAACTAAGTCTAGTTCCTGTGTAGAAACTTTGTGTTAAGAGATTCGGCCGACATGATGCATGGGATTAGCATCCCGAGTAAAGGACTGATCTGAGTGAGAGAATTGTTGGAGATGGTAGTCAATGTATATCTTAACTCGGGAGATGGTTGACTGTGTGGTTTATCTGCTATGTATGCCCTACTTGCCTTGTAAGATACTTGTTATATGTGCTGCTATGCTATTGTTGCTTTATCCCGTTATTTTTGGCAGAGTATTCTTATCTCCCTACTTCTTTTGTGCATATTTGTCTTTGTTGCTTCGTTTAGGAGATGGAACTGAGGTTATACTCATTTGTAACACCCCTCCTTCGGATGTCACTTTCGTAACCCCAAATCACATAAATTAAAAAAAAAAAAAATTTGCTAGTTTACTTTCGGAAAATAGATTCCTTTACTTAGGTCTTACTTACTGCGAAAATCGTGGTAAAATTCTTTCTTCTCACACAACATTAAGTTACATCTACTCAAGATGATCATCACGACAGGCACTTGCTCTAAGACTAGCTCACTCTTGACCTCCAAAGAAGATAGCAACATGTATCCTTGAGCTCCTTCTCTCAAAGAAGCGTTTACTTGGTTGGCAGTCAAAAATCCAGAATTCTCAGAACTAGGAAAAACTAAGGTTTTATTTGCACAGTCTAACAGGATTTGGTTAGAAGATAACCAATCCATTCCTAAGATTACATCCATTTGCGAAAGAGGCAAATAGATCAAATCAATCAAAAACATTCTATCTTTTACAGAATAGAACAATTCAAACTAACTTTAGCAGTTATAACAGGCTTTGCAGTAGGTAGAAATTACTAAATCAAAAGGTTAAGAAGACACAGGCAATCCCAAAAGGTTCACACAGTCATATGCAATAAAGGAATGCATTGCGCTTGAATCAAACAGTACAATTAAGGTTTTACCTCCCATGACGCACTGACCTTGGATTAAGTCTTCATTATGAGAAGCCGCAGCGCCACTCACAGTTTAGACTCTGCCCTTTACCTTAGGCCTCGCTGCTTGCACATTGTTGACAAAATGTTCAGCTTTTGGTTGCACACAGTCGCGTGAAATATGCCCCAGCTTCCCACACCTGAAGCATATAATCCCCTTGATTGAGCATTCTCTTGTGGCATGATTACTCTTTCCACACTTCATACACTTGTTTGGGGCATTTCCAGACTTACTGAAACCCCCACTGGTTCCTCCCACAGAACATTGTTGTTGATCTTGCTGCTTTGAATATGGCTTCCATCGAGATTTGTTGTCACGACCAGCGTTCCCTCTGTGGAACTTAGCCGGTCCAGAACTCTGTGGTCGCTTGTCCTTGTTAGGCTCCAAGCTCTCGATCAGACGACACTTTTCCATCAGCCTAAGAAAAAAAAGAAATCTCCAGAGGAACCAAAGCTCTTTTTAAATCGAGCCTCAGATCCCCTTCGAACTTCCTGCATTTCCATTCTTCTCTTGGGTTGTATAGGAAGTAGTTTGAGAACTTCGCCAACCTTTCAAACTTGGCCCATTACTCAGCTACAGACAATCCCCCTTGTCTCAGCTGGAGGAACTCCATCTCTTTCTCGTGCCTCACACATGCAGGAAAGTACTTTTCCAGGAACTTCCCTTTGAAAACATTCCAGTCTATAATTTGCTGATCATGTATCAGCACCTGACGGGCTCCTTCCCACCAGTATTCAGCATCCTCCACCAGCATATAAGTTGCATAGACAACCTTGTCGTTCTTGGTACACCTCATAGCTCCAAAGATCTTTTCCAAAGTCTGGATCCAACGCTCAGCTTGCTCAGGATTGAACTCACCCTTAAACTGAGGTGGGTTCCTACGGAGGAATTCATCCAGTCCTCTACCCCCAGCAGCTCTCTCATCATGTTGAACCATCGCAGCAGCCATCTCCCGTATGGTGTTCACAGCAGCATTTAGGTTTTGAGCAGCCATTGCTACCTTCAAAACCAGAATTGTCAAACTCAAGGGACCACAACACAATTAAAGCAAACAATATTACCTCCTTTATATAGATAACAACAGAGAAACACACAGAGAACACAATACAAACAAGACAGACCATACACACAGAGAACACAACACAAACAAGATAGCCCATAACCTATAAACCCCAAAAGACTCGGCCAGCTCTGATACCAAATAATGCAACACCCTTTTCCCGAGTGTCACATTCCCGAACGATTATAAGGCCGAAAAATAATATTAATGCGGAAAATACGGTTTTTTTCTTTTCACAATGATGTAATGGGATTAGTAAAGGTAAGTAATAATAAATGAACTTAGGTTCACCATGCATTTCTAGAAGTCATACAGAATTAAAGTACTGAAATAGAAACAACACTGTATACAGACATAGGTCCAAGCCTAACTGACAATAAGTATATAATAAATACTAGGAGTCATAGCTCCCC
Organism: Ammopiptanthus mongolicus; assembly: GCA_039655645.1. NCBI lineage: Eukaryota > Viridiplantae > Streptophyta > Magnoliopsida > Fabales > Fabaceae > Ammopiptanthus > Ammopiptanthus mongolicus. The sequence goes on from CM077347.1 coordinate 69,609,386, forward strand.
AAAAGGTACAACAGACACTTGACACAGCCTGGCCAAAACTAAACAGCAAAGGAGTCCCCCTCCGGACTCAAAGTATATGCTGAACTGAACCGTCGTCGTGTCCATCTGCTTAAGCAGAAACAGTAATACCAGCAGAGAAGATATACAGATATGGGTGAGATTCCCAATCATCAACACAACAAAATAGCAGAAGTAAAAACGGGATGATGCACCAAGTAATAACATACTTAACATGCATACCATAAATCTCAATATATCATGTTAAACAATTAGCTGCATAAAATAAAGCATTCTCGAAAACAGAACAACGATGTACAACAAGTAAATGTAATCATCAATAGTCATGCAATGCAATGCAATGCACATGACTCAATGCCATATGCCACAAGGGTAAAACTCTGACCCTTACACCATGGAGCTAACAAAACATCGGAGAGAGTGAAAGGGAGGACATGTTCCGTGTATGCCATCCATGGGCAAGATGCTATAACATTCGTAATGTGCACGTATCCGGCTTTACGAAAACACTGTACATCAAACATGAAAAGTACGACATCTCGTCGAGGATATCAGTGTATTGCTTGGATTCGCCACGACACAGAAAAGCTACCAACTGGTCACATGTCAGCCTTTCCAACCCTGATACCTCTAAGATTATTTAAAACGTCACCGTAAGATTCGCACCCACATCAAGGTGTAAGCTCAACTCCTAGGCTCAAGGCCTTACAACTCATGCAAAGAAATGCCAATGCTTACACAAAGCAGATGCGATAAAGCAAATGTCTATCCACCAGATATAGCTCAAGGTTCACTAAGGTTCTCTTCCTTAGGAACTATACGCGTCTTTGTATTACAAAACTTTTATCCACCTGATAAATCTCGTCACAAGACTGAAACAATTGAACGATTGACCTGGATCCGAATCACCGGTCCGTCATCGAACTACTGTTTTTAAAACCCAAAGCATTTCGTGTTTGTGTTTATGTCTTAGGAATTATGTCTCAAGTCCTAAGTATTATGAAGAAGGATTGAGAATCCTCTTAGATAAGTCTTTGTTCCTTTCTAAGATATTAATTCCTTGGATTTCCAACAATGAAATGAGGATTGATTCCCTTAAGTCTTATGGAGTCACTGATGAACTAAGCCATCAATGCTATAGTACATGGTCTTGTTCCACCACCTACCATACTTAATTATCCCCTGTCTTCAACTCTAAGTTAATTACTTTAACTTAGGTTTTCACGCGTAAAACTTTACGATTTAGAGTTGAAAACTCTTTTTTTGTAAACCAAAACCTTTGTAATTGAAAAACTCATTAATTTGAAAGAACTTTGTTACTTGATGAATGTAAAGTACCTTAACTAATTTAAAAAGGCTTTTTCTTACTAGCTTAGTGTAAAACCATGATCTAAGTTAAGTGTAAAGGAAACATAATCTCACTTAATTTTTCTAACTATAATTCATTTAATTCAAAACTTAAGGACAAGGTCCTCTTTATATTTGAAAAAGGAATGTTATCTTAGTTCTAATATAAAGGTGATATCTCATTAAAATCTAAGGTAACTTTTATGAAATCACTTTCATCATTTTTCTTTTTAAAACACTTAATTAATTAGATAAACTATGGCTAAAGTTAAAAGATATTTTTCACCTTAGTAAAACACTTGAATGTTGAAACTCCATTTGATCTTTGGATCAAAATCACTTATTGTTTTTCTTTGAAATATATGTTATTAAAACACTTTCTTGCTTTCAAAACTTTGAATGCTCAAGAACAACTCATGTTCTTCCTTTTTTCATAGCCAAGGCCGAATACTCCCTCAAATGGGATGTGAAGATTTGCTTCACTAACTTGTCAAGTTTTAGCTCAAAATGCTCACCATATTATGACAAACAACAATCATACATCATTGCATCATAATCAAGCATAAAAATCCTTACTTGATCTAATCCTTACTTCACCATGGTTAAGTTGTAATTTCATGAAAACTCAAGAACGTTTTGGTCATTTCGCGTCCAGACATTTTGAAAAACCATCATGACATTGGCACGCTTCCCAATGTGATGACTTGATGTGACACTGGGTTTATCCGTTAGCGGGTCCCGTTAAATCCATCTACATCTCCAATCATCTCCCGATTCGAGTTTTCACCCGAATAGTTTATATTATTTTCACATTTTAACGTCAGGACTGATTTGAGCAAAAATGTAGAGAATTAAATTCTAAGACTTACTGTCTTGTTCACGAATCAAAATTAGGTCTTGATAGTAGTAAAACACTACTGTCAGTGAAAAACGCAGACAGGGCTCTGTTTGAGTTTTCGACCCAAAATTTAATCATAGCTTCCTACGATAGTGTAGAGCGTGCCTATGGTCTCAGATTATTTTATTTCACTCTCTAGACCCTCCAATAAAATACAAAGGTATAAATACTGTTTAATTTATATTATAAAGCTTGAAAAAATTGGTGTGCTTCACAAACAGCCACCAATAGCCACGGTCTCCTCTCCCAACTCGCACAATCATGACCTCGAACTTTGCCCTAATCACAGGAACAATGCAAGCATTATTGTTAACCCTAGGACATCAAAACCAAAGAAAAACACGAGGAAAACTCGAAGAACATGAAGAACATTAAAGTCGACGTATCGACGTGTTAGGGAAATGAGCTTACCTTCAAGGAACTCGAGAAACTGATCAGTCGAAAGTGAAGATAACTTTGCTCTAATCAACTCGGTGTAGTCAGAATCTCGATCTGACGCCTCGAACTCTCGAAAAACAAGCTTTCTCTCACTAAACTCTCTGTTTCTCTCTTTAGACAGTAAGAAGGTGAAAAACCTAAGAACTTTCGTGTGAAAATGAAAGAAGTTCACTTAAGTCACTTTGGTCAGCACCATAAAGAGTGCAGTTTTTGCACGTTTAAGCATGCTCACGCTTGAGCTTGGGGTTCCTCCACGCGTGAGCATGGCACCTCGTCCACTTAGCCTTCTCCAGGGCCCGACTCATGTCCAAGACGCGTCAAAACTCAGGATAGATGGCACTACCACCTTGCATACTTGAGGATGCCACATCTCCACGTCTGAGCGTTGGCACCCTCTGGCGCGCACTCTTCCCATGCTTGAGCGTGCTACTCAATTGGGAAGATGCTTCCAAACTTCTGGTCTCCCTCATTTCTCATGTTCTGCCTTAGGCACTCCCAACATGATCCAAACTTATTCCTAGGCTTCCAACTAGACCTTAAACTAACACACAAACAATCAAACCCCTAATCGAGATTATCCAACTCGATTAGAGTTATAGAAATTAGGGATGTTACATCACATTAGGTGGTATCAGTGCAGTTTGGTTCTCACCGAACTGTAAGATAATGTTGTTGAGTCGATCGTGTCTAGTTGAACCCACACAAGGTGTTGACTATGTCTAGAAGTCTGGTAGAGTGTCCAACTCGCGAGTTATCTATTGTTTCTAGGTTAGGAAGCAATGATAATTGCACTAGTAGAAAATATGGATTTTACAGACCAGATTTAACGTCGATTAAAAAAAACTAGACGTTAACAAATACGCGGTGGCAGAATTGTAAATAATTAACTCTTTTAAATCATAATTAACGTCGGTTCATTTTATAACAGACGTTAAAACTTAATTAACGTCGGTTGTATTAAGGTTTGAACGTCGGTTTTTAAAACGCAGACGTTAAAAGTTTTAATCAAATTTGACTAAGACTATTAACGTCGGTTATTTTAATAACCGACGTTAAAAAATTAATTTTAACGTCTGTTTATTTTTTAACCGACGTTAATAGTTTTACTCAAATTTTGTTAACGTTATGTCGTGCCCTAGGTATCAGTTCTACGCGCACTCACTGCAGTTTCTCTTCTCCGTTTGAAAAACTCTTGTCTAATTCTGTCTCTTCTCCGTCGAACCACCACCGTCGCACCCTAGGTATGCTTCTTCTCCCTTTCTCTTCTTCCTTTCTATTCTCCCTTTCTCTTCTACATTTCTCATTGAGCTTCTCTTCGCATTAGGTTTCCCACTGCTACTGCTGCTCCTCTCTTTTGTATTCTCCATTCTCTTCTCTTTTCTCTTCTTCAAGCTGCTGCTGCTCCTGCAACAGGTAACCCTCATTAGGTTTTCGACTCTAAATATCATTTTCTTTATCTTGCTGTTCTTCTCATTAGATTTTCCCACTGCTTTGGTCTCTGTTGCTGCTTATGATACTTTGTTTAGATTATTTTTATGGCTCATTGGCATGCTCTCTTATAGTAGAGCAAGTTGTATAGCTATCAGGTTAAGATGTTGAAAGTATTAGAGGGTATATATAGGGTATATGATGCTGAAGGTATTAGAGGGTATAGGGTATTTGAAATTTAATGCACATATAGGGTATGTTAGGTTATAGGGTATATATATGGTTGTTAGGTTTTCAAATACTAGTGCTTTTTCAATCTCTCCTATAGTCCTTATATTGGATATTTGTGTGTATATCTATAGAACCTCTCTAGTTATGGATCGTAGTTGGATGGTTAGTAAACGCACAAGTGATGAGTATTTGAAAGGAGTGGAAGAGTTTATAGAATTTTCTCAAAGAAATCTTCCTGATAGTGATGGAAAGTTTTGTTGTCCTTGTGTCAAATGTTTGAATTTAAGGAAATGTGAAGTGAAGGATCTACGTACTCATCTTATTTGTAATGGGATTTGCATGAATTATACAAGATGGATATGGCATGGTGATGTGTTGTTAAATAACAAGCCTAGTGTGGCCCAAAGTGAGGAAGTTGACGTAGATATGGAGGATGATCGACTAGAGGATATGATCCATGATATTGGACAAGAGTCTTTTCAGTGAGCACCTGTGTGTGAAACTTTGTGCAGTGATTCGGATAAGCCTTTGTATCCGGGGTGCACTAAGTATACACGATTGTCAGTGATGTTAAAATTGGTCACTGTGAAGGCGAGAAATGGTTGGAGCGATAAAAGCTTCACTGAATTGCTTTAGTTGTTGAAAGAAATGTTTCCCGAAGGCAACACATTGCCGGACCGTAACTATGAGGCGAAGAAGGTACTGTGTCCAATGGGTATGGAGTATAAGAAGATATATGCATACCCTAATGATTGCATATTGTATAGGGGTGAATATGAAGAGTTGCACAACTGCCCCAAGTGTAGGGTATCACGGTACAAAGTGAAGGATGGTGATGATGATTCTAGTTGTGATGTGAACAAAAAGGGTCCTCCTGCGAAGGTGTTGTGGTATCTTCCAATAATTCCAAGGTTCTAGCGATTGTTCGCTAATGCAAATGACGCAAAGAACATTAGATGGCATGCAGATCAGAGAAAATGTGATGGATAGCTTCGCCATCCGGCTGATTTGTTGCAATGGAAGAGAATTGATAGTTTGTTTCCGAATTTCGGAAGTGAGCCAAGAAACCTTAGGCTTGGACTTGCAACGGATGGAATGAATCCGTATGGTACCTTAAGTAGTATTCATAGTTCATGGCCTGTTCTCTTGGTAATTTACAACCTACCTCCTTGGTTGTGCATGAAGCGCAAATACATGATGTTGTCTATGATGATTTCGGGACCAAAACAGCCAGGAAATGACTTAGATGTTTATCTAAGCCCCTTGATTGATGACTTGAAAAAGCTGTGGGTGGAAGGCATTGATATGTTTGACATCCATTACAAAGAGACTTTTAAGATGCATGCCATGTTATTTTTCACCATCAATGACTTTCCAGCATACGGAAACTTGTCGGGCTATAGTGTTAAGGGGCATAAAGCATACCCTATATGTGAAGAAGGCACATGTTTCACTCAATTGCAACATGGAAGGAAGACAATTTACCTTGGGCATCAAAGATTTCTCAGACGTGATCACCCATATCGTAGATTGAAGAAAGCTTTTAACGGATGCCGGGAGAGTGAAATTGCTTCGATGGCCTTAACTGGAGAGCAAGTTTATCAACGGGCGAAGGACATCAATGTTATCTTCGGAAAGGCCCTAAAGAAGGCTACTGATAAAAACATATGGAAGAAGAGGTCCATCTTCTTTGATCTTCCATACTGGTGCAAACTTGATGTTAGACACTGTATTGATGTAATGCATGTTGAGAAAAATGTGTGAGATAGTGTAATCGGAACGCTTCTCAACATTCAGGGCAAGACAAAGGATGGTGTGAATGATCGTCTAGATATGGTTGCGATGGGTATACGAAAGCAGTTAGCTCCACAGTCAAAGGATGGTAAGCGGACATATTTGCCTCCAGCATGTCATACTTTGTCAAAAAAAGAGAGAACAAGTTTTTGTGATTGTCTACGGGGCGTTAAAGTGCCACATGGTTACTCTTCAAATGTCAAGAGGCTTGTCTCAAATGATCTCAAATTAGTTGGCTTAAAGTCTCATGATTGCCACGTGTTGATGCAACAACTACTACTAGTGGCTATTCGTGGTATTGCTCCTAAAAGTGTTAGACATGTCATAACTAGGTTGTGCTCATTCTTTAATGCTATATGTAACAAAGTGATTGACCCCCAAAAGTTGGATCAGTTAGAAGATGAGGCTGCTATTATCTTGTGCCAATTGGAGATGTATTTTCCTCCTTCATTTTTTGACATCATGGTTCACTTAATTGTTCATCTGGTGAGGGATATTAGATTGTGTGGCCCTATTTATTTAAGGTGGATGTACCCAGTTGAGCGATACATGAAGATCTTGAAAGGGTATGTGAAGAATCCACACCGTCCGGAGGCATCTATTGTTCAAAGGTATGTTGCAGCAGAAGCTATTGAGTTTTGTTCAGACTACATTTCTAACATTGATTCTATAGGGGTTCCTAAGCCTCGTCATGATGAGGCAAGATGTGAAGGCAAGGGTACACATGGTGTAATGGTTAAGAGCAAGGGTCGGGAGGAAGTGCTCCAAGCACATTTGTATATATTGAATAACACTAATGAAGTTCAACCTTACTTATGTGATCACAAAAGAGACGTCAAGGTAAAAAACCCTCGAATGAGTGAAAAGTGGTTGTTGAACATGCATAAAAATACTTTCTTAAAATGGTTTAAGGAAGAAATTTTGAAGGATGATAGTACTGCTTCTGATACATTAAAATGGCTAGCACGTAGGCCTAGCTTTAATGTCATATGTTGGCACGGATACGACATCAATATGTGTTCCTTTTATACAAAGGAACAAGATAACAAGAGTACCATGCAAAATAGTGGGGTTATGATAGTGGCTGAGGCCATGCACTTTTCTAGTTCAAAAGATACAAATCCAATTATGGCACCAATTTCTTACTTTGGAGTCATTGAAGAGATTTGATTGGTTGATTATGCTAAGTTTATAGTGCCTGTTTTTAAATGTAAGTGGGTTGACAGTAAAAGTGGTGTACAAATCGATGAATTAGGATTTACATTGGTAGATCTTGGCAAGGTAGGTCACACGGAAGAGCCTTTCATCATGGTTTCCTAAGCAAAACAAGTGTTTTATATCAATGATCCTTCTAACAAAAGGTGGTCAGTGGTTCTCCAAGGAAAAAGCATGCATCGTAATGATGAAAATCAAGATTCAACTCTTGATATGCCTGAGACTCCTTCTTTCTCAATACACATGCCTACTTTCATTGAGAAAAATGAGGTGGACGATGTACATGCCACTCGTGATGATCATCATGAAGGGATATTGATCTAGCTAAAATATGATACTATAGTGTAAGTAATCTTTATCCATGATGTGAGTTTTGTTTTTTAGGGTTATATTGTTATGTTTACAAGAAAGTAATGTCCTTTATGCAATTTTAGTTACCATTTTAGTTACTATATGTGTCATAGACGGGTGTCATAGACGGGTGGTCATAGACTGGTGTCATAAACGGGTGGTCATAGACGGTTGGTCATAGACGGGTGGTGATAGACGGGTGATTATAGACGGGTGGTCATAGACGGGTTCCTTCACTCCCCCTCAAGTTGCTTCACATGTTATACATGTTATACTAACCTAATTTATTTATACATGTTATATTAACCTAATTTATTTATACATGTTATACTAACCTAATTTATTACTTTTTTGTCTAAACAGACATACACATGACTAATTCAGCAGACATCCCTCATTCACAGGATGATTCGATCATGGCTCCGCTGACTGATAGTGTAAGTTTTATTTATACATATAATGTTAATTAAGTAGGCCAATTATATTTTTATTTATCCATGTTAAGCTAAGGTTAATTTATTATTTTTTGTCTAAACAGGCATCACACAGGGCTGATTCAATAGCGTCGGGTAGTCGGCCTACCCAAAAAAAGGGTAGGAAAGCCACAACTTTGAAAAGTTTGTCCAGATCCAGGATTAATAACCAGAGGTTTGAGATCGAGTTTGATAGTCGCTTGGAGCCCATGGGACCCTATGCTAAGAAATTCACCAGTTTTGTGGCTTTGGAAGCTAAAACTCATACTAGCATTTTGTTTGATGATTGGGATCACCTACTGCAGACTGTGAAGGATCAGATTTGGGAGTCAATCACGGTATTTTTCAATGATCTCTTTGTTTTTATTTACATTATTTAAGCATATAATATATGATCCATGCATTACTAATTCCTCCTTCTTGTTCTATAATTAATGTAGATCACATGGACTGTGCCGAATACTCCTGAACATCAGACAAAATGGCTTCAACTTGCGGCTAAGCGTTGGACGAGGTCTAAGTCTTTTCTGGGTAATAAGTACATATTTGGAGAGAAGATCGATAAATCTCCTCTTGATGTTTACTTGTTCCTTGATAAGGATACGTGTAACACCCCCTTGGGCATTAAATGAAGAACACGTGCAGAATTAAATTTAAAAGATAATTGCTGGTTGCTTTCGGAAAAAGAATAATTTACTTTAAGTCAGAAAACTCGGGTGTAAAAAGTTTTCGGCATAATAGTTCATAAAGTGATATACACATCATAATAATAAAATCACACCATTCTTGACAAGATACATAACTGGGTCTATTCACAAACCTTAAACCATCACATAAAAGTTTTCTTGAAATTGTCTTTCATACAGAAGTTCCAAACTATACAAAGGTTTTCAAAACCACATACACCAACTTTCTCAACATTATACATTAAAAATCCTAAGAGCTGGTTTGATAAAAGAACTCTACGGACAATAGAGTCTACTACCTAGTATGCATCATACCACTGAGACTGGGTCTCGTCATCGACAGTCCACACATTTTCGTCGTTGGCATCGAGAAACACAAGCTATAGGGTCCTGAAGTGACCCAAAAGACCATTGAGAAGTATCTGTACACGTATCGAAAAACACAACAGGGTGTCCAACATGTACAAGCAAAGGTGAGTAACCAATATATGGATTTAAACGCGATAACTACATGCACGACACACAAAACAGCATATGAACATATGTAGTATCAACACAGCATAACAACAGAAGTAACACAGGGCAACACATTAGGTAACAACATATTCAACATGCATACCATAAATCGCAATATATCATATTTATCAATTAACAACATAACACATCTTGAAAGCAAAATGGTGATGTACACTAAGGAAATGTAATCATCAACAACCATATGCCACAAGGGTAAAACTCTGACCCCTACTCCATGGAGCTAACAAACAGTCGGAGAGAGTGAATGGGAGGACATGTTCCGGTTATTGCTAGCCATGAGCAAGATGCTACAACATTCGTAACGTGCACATATCTGGCTTTACGGAAACACTCTCGACCAAACATGAAAAGTACGGCATCTAGTAGAGGATATCAGTGTATTGCTCAGATTCGCCACGACACAGAAGAGCTACCAACTGGTCACATGTCAGCCCTTCCAACCCTGATACCTCCAAAAAGACCATTAAAGATCGTCACCGTAAGATTCGCACCCGCATCAAGGTGTAATCTCAACTCCTAGGCTCAAGGTCTTACAACTATGCAAATGAAATGCCAAGGCTTACACAAAGCAGATGCAATAAAGCAATGTCTATCCATTGGATAAACCTCAAGGTTCTCTAAGGTTCTCTTTCTTAGGAACTATACGCGTCTTTGTATTTATAAAACATTTATCTAAATCATTTATCCATCGGATAATTATCTTGTGATTCCTTTGGAATGATCCGGGCTGCTTTCAGAATTACCGACTGTCCCCACAAACCAACACAAGTCTTTTCAGCATGCTTTGCCCTCACTTACACGCTTTCTAGGAAACTTCCCAGAAGGTCACCCATCTCACAATTACTCCAAGTCAAGCACGCTTAACTTTGGAGTTCTTATGTTCTAGGCTTCCGAAAAGAAGACGAATCTTGTTGGTATAGGTAGTACCAATCAATTCTTATAAACTTTCCTTCAACTATACAGTCTCATACCTGTATAGCCTCAGGATTCCTTTAACCGTACAGTCCCATACCTACACAGCCTCAGGGTCCCTCTCGTCCCAATTATTACAAGACTGAAATAATCGAACGATTGTTTCAAAACCTAAAACGTTTCTTGTTTGTGTTTGTGTCTTATGAATCACATCTCAAACCCTAAGTATTATGAAGAAGGATTGAGAATCCTCTTAGATAAGTCTTCGGTCCTTTCTAAGATATTACTCCTTGATTTTCAATCAATGAAATAAATGTTGATTCATTTAAGTCTTATGAAGTCATTGATGCATTAAGTCATCAATGGTATAGTACATGGTCTTGTTCCACCACATGTCATACTTAATTATCCCTTGTCTTCAACTCTAAGTTAATTACTTAACTTAGGTTTTCACGTGTAAAACTTTACGATTAAGAGTTAAAAACTCTTTTTGTAACAAAACTGTTCTTATTTGAAAACTCATTTGATTTGAAATACGTTGCACTTGCCTCAAGCAAAGTACCTTAACTATTTTTGAAAAGAGTTCTTCGGTACTTAACTTAGTGTAAAACCATGGTCTAAGTTAATGGAAAGGATATGTAATCTCATCTAACTTCCTTAACTATGATTCATTTAATCAACTTAAGGATAAAAGGTCTCCATTATGTTTGAAAAAGAACTTTGTCTTCGTTTTAAGATAAAGGAAATGCCTTATGAAACTATATTTAACTTCTCATGAAAACACTTCTTTATTTTACTTTTAAATCACTTGATCACTTAGATAAACCAAGGTTAAAGTAAAAGACATGTTTCACTTTGGTGAAGACACTTAAAAGTTGAAACTTTACTTAATCTTTGGATCAAATCACTTATTGTTTTCCTTTGAAACATAAGTTATATTAAAACAATTTCTTACTTTAAGAATTTTAAATGTTCAAGAAGAACAAGTGTTCTTCCTTTTTCTTTGGTCATGGCCGAATGCTCCCTCAATGGGATGTGAAGATTTTGCTTCACCTATTTGACAAGTTACAGCTCAAAAGCTCACAATATAATGATGAACAATAATCATGCATCATTCAATCATAATCAAGCATAAAATCCTTACTTGATCTAGAGATCAAAGTATGGTTTTCAACATACATGAAAACATTTTCCATCCAAGCATACATCATCATCAACATATGCTAAAACATAGTAAAGCATACTAAAGCATAGATCATTATTACAATCACAACGAAGCTCCAACAGAGCTACACAAATCAATCACGGATAACATATAGTTATCGTAAAATCCCTCAAGCAAACTCCCCTCACCCATTGTAGTTATCCTTCGAGCTATCCTCCGATCAAAAGTCGTCCGATCGGCTCGCGAATTCTCCCGATTCCTCGTCTGATCAACCAACCACAACTACATACACATAATCAATCCAAACATCAATATTACATAACACAAATCTTCCTATTCCTACCTATATAGGATTCGGCCATGGAGCTATAAAAATAGCTAGGTATGTCCAAAAATTCCTATCTCTTGGATTCCATCCTTACTAGGTGTGCTAAGGCTAGATCAAAGCCTATTACTCCAAAACTTGAACCACAATCCCATCCACCAACACATGGAGGTTTCAGCCAAGAAAACCCGTATGAGCTAGCAAGCTCATTTGGTTTCCAACTCTTGGATCCATGATCCTCAAGTACACACAACACTAAATCAAGTCTTATTACTCAAAACTTGAGTCAAAAACTCATCCTTTCTTACCATGAAGATTTTGGCCACTTTAAGAAGATATGGCTAGAAAACTTATTTGATTTCATTCCCTTGGATAATGAAAGAGAATGATGAAACTAGATCATAGAAATTGATTTGGTATCAAAAGGATTTTTCTACACTTTTTTATGAATTTTCAAAGTTTATGGATCAAAGTTGGATCTGCATGAATCAAGAGATTCAAGAGATGAAATAGAGAGATTAAGAAAGCTAGGATGGAGTTAATACCTCCTAGATTCAAAGTCTTGAAGAGAAACAACTTGATTTCACCAAAAACTTTCATGTTTCAAGATCAAAATGAAGAAAAGTGTGAAGAACTCTATGACCTTGGAAGAACAAGTGAGAGAAGATGAAGAATAAGAGAGAGAAGAGAGAGAAAGAGTGATGGCCGAAATGGCCAAGAGAGAGAAAGAGAGAAATATATATTTTGATGTCATGGCAAACTTGTAAATAACCAAAAGGGTAATTTGTTAATTCCTTAAAAGACTAGGGGCATAAATGTCATTTCCCCTATAAATATCTAGATATTTCTAGAAAGGTAATGATGACATGGTGAGTCACAGGGTTAGAATGGTTATTCCATAAATTCTCAGGGGCAAAACGGCCTTTTCATTCAAGGGCAAATGGTAATTATGAAAAGGGTCAAGGGTATTTTAGTCATTTCACGTCCAGATATTTTCTAAACGTAATCATTACACTGATGAGTCACTGATGAGTCATAGCACACCATGTGACTTCAATCTTATCCGTAGCGGGTCATTGAAATCTCGTATTCAGCTACGTTCTTCACCCGATTTAGGTTTTCGCCCAAGAAAGTCGTATGACGACTTATTTATTTTGAATATTTTCAAAATAACCAATATTGTTGGAAATAAAATATAAAACCTAACTGTTTCGTTCACGAGTCGAAATTAGGTCTTGATAGTAGAAAAAGACTACTATCCGTGAAAAACGCAGACCAGGCTCCGTTTGAGCTTTCGCCCAAAACTTAATCATGGCTTCCTATGGTTGTGTAAGGCATGCCTATGTTCTCAGAATATTTTATTTCGTTCTCTAAACCCTCCTATAAAATACAAACGTTTAAATACTGAAGAATTATGAAATGTGAAAATTGGGGTGTTACAATACGTGGGATAGATTTGTTTTGAGCCGAGCCAGTCCTGAGTTTTTGGTTAAAAGGGAAAAGGGTAAGGTGAGTCAGGCGAAGAATGTCCACCCCCACACCATGTCTCAAGGTAGGCATAGATTGGTGGAGAAGAAGCTGATGGATGAGAAGTTGAGAAAGAGGGAGGAGAAGTTGAAAGAGCGGGTAGAAGCATGAGAAGAAGTATGTGAAATTGTTGATCCTCTGTCTCCACTCCCACATGAGGACATATGGGTGGAAGGATGAAAGACGAAATCTGGAAATTTTAAAGTTGAAGCCACACGCGTTGTTGTTGAAAAGATTGTAAGTATCAAATTAAACATACTACATTTCTACTTGTAATTGTAACACATTGTCTTACACATTTTTTAAAAATTGTGTCTTTGTAGGAGGAGCTGAAGGAACAAAGCTTGCAAGGGTCCTTCGTTCGACAGGGACGGTCAGATATCTTGGTCGTTGCTCTAGGGAAAGAAGATCACCCTGGCCGTGTTCGTGGTGTTCTAGGGACGGTGGGCATTAAGAAATTTCATGGAACATGCGGGTCACGTAGGCGGGTCGAGCAGCAGATCAATAAGGAGGAGCTTAAAGAAGAGGTTAAACAGGATGTTATCTCCGACCCAACTTTTAGACAAGAGCTTATGTTTTCACTTCTAAAGGACCCCACCTTCACGCAAATGCTTTTGAAGGAGTTTTCATCAAGGCAATCCCAAGAAGTTGCCCAACCTTCACATATGGAGGTGGAGTTGTCGAAGCGGGAGTTGGAGTTGTCGCAGCGGGAGTTGGAGTTATCCCTGGTATTCATAATCATTCTTAATTACTTATGTTTTCTTTATTCTCAATCTCAATTACTTATATTTATGGTATTCTCATATACTTATGTTTTCTTTATTTACAATTGAAGCCGAAGTCGAAGCCGGTAACGCATCTTCAGTCTCCATTAGCTCGTCTGTTTGGATTTGGTTTGGATCATGCACATGATATTTTTGTAATTCCGATGGAACACGATGGCTTTGCCGGAGAACCTCATCTTAGCATCGCTGGTGAGGATATTGGTCAATTTTGCACTGATGGTGAATGGATAGCCAACACAATTCTAAGTATTTGGTGCACGTAAGTACATTTTGTGACCTTATATATATTGCATAAGGTATTACAATTTTATAATTTATTTCAATATATCACGTAATTAACATCAACTTATTGCATATCTTAGGTATTTGCATCGCCAATTACTTGAGAGGGGCAGCGATCATGTTTATGGATTCTTAGACCCCACCGTCACTCTTGGTAATTTCATGACTGATCACGCTAAAGTCAGTGCATTCATGCAGACCCTAATGGAAAGAAGTCGGAAACAAATATATATAACACCATTTTTAAGGAATGGCCATTGGCAGATGCTCCTACTTATTCCTAGCAAGCATATTGTCGTCTTCTTCTGCTCGTGTCACTTTGATCCGGCAAAGGAGGTGGTTGCCTCAATCAATACGTACGTAAACTTTTATTTAATGTAATTTAATTTATAACATTTGCTTTTATTTTATTAAACATATAATTGACAAGAATATTTTTGTTTATCATAGAGCTATGAAGGCATGTAGCATTTCTTGTGCAAATGGGAAAAGTAGGTCTTCTAAGTCAAAATCAAATCCTGATTGGTATATCATAAAGGTAAGCAGTTTATTAATAGTAATTATTATTACTATTATTACTATCATCATCATTACTATCTATACATTAACTTGATATCCAATTTCATATTCATTTGTAGTCTAGTAGACAAATACAAAGTTGGGAGTGTGCTTACTATGTGATGTTTCATATGTTGAACATTGTCTCAGCATCTATTACTGATGGATGGACGCAGGTAATTAATTTTCAGGTTCATATCTTAGGTATTTTGTTTTTGTTGATAACTTAATTTAATGTTGAGTTTATTTGAACTTGTGCAGGCCTTCAATGATCAGTCTCCTATCGCTGAACAAGAAATCAAAGACTTGAGAATGCGTTTTGCAACCTTCTTTTTTAAGTATGCTGCAGAGAAAGGAGTAGAAAATATAGATCCTGCATACTTAGTAGAGAATGATGATTAGTTTATATTTGTATGAATTGAGCATGTATAGAATTCTGCATTATACTGACTAGCTTAGAGAGAATTCTGCATTGTACTGACTAGTAGCTTAGAGAGAATTCTAAATGTCTGGACTAGTGATGTTGAGTAAATAAATGTTGCAAAATCTATATATTCTGGAATAGTATTGAGTAATTATGCAAAATTCTGTATTCTGGAAATTCTGGTTGTTTGTAGAATTCTGCAGGAAGCTGGGAACTAAATATGACCAGTATTAAAAAAAAAAAATTTAACTTTTAATGTCGGTTTTTAATATAACCGATGTTAATAAAAATTTTAACGTCGGTTATTTAAAAAATCGACGTTAAAAGTTAACTTTAAACGTCGGTTATTTATAAAATTGATGTTAAAATATTTTCAATTTTACAAATATATATACTTTGAACGTCCAGTGTATAGTTAACAGACGTTAAAAGTTAACTTTTAACTTCTGTTTTTTTCATTAACCGACGTTAAAATAATATATTTAACGTCCGTTCATAACCGACGTTAAATAGCAGACTTTTAACGTCTGTTGTATTAACGTCTAGATGGAAACCGACGTTAAAAGTCGATTTTAACAGACGTTAAAAGTGCTCCGTGCACTAGTATTGGTTCGGTTATTCATAAGATATCTATATCTACATTATGTTTGTGTTAGAAGTCTTGTGAATATGAGCTAACGGTTACTCTTACCAAGACCCGATGGCTTGAAGGACCCGTAGTGAAGGATATGATGGGACTGCAGACGTTGATGTGGAGATCATTGGACCTCCTAGGACTAGAGGAAGAGGAGAATCTGAAGTCATGATGACCCTAAGAGATATGGCGGTAACTATCTTACAACAGTCACAGCAGAATACACAACTGATGCAACAACAACATGAGTTCCTGCAGAGAATGCAAAATCAAGGAAGAGAAGAAAGAGTGGTGGATGCAGGGTTGGTTACATTCATGAAAGGCAAGCTACCCCAGTTTCATGGAGAATATAACCCGGAAGGAGCAGAGTTGTGAATACAAGAGGTAGAGAAAATCTTTCTGGCTATGCGCTATAGGGAAGATCGGAAGGTCACCTACTTGCCTTTTATGTTGGTGGGAGGAGCGGAATCCTGGTGGAAGAATCAGCAGAGAATTCTGGAGGAAGATGGAAGGATAATCACGTGGGAGTTGTTCAGAATATGCTTTCTGGACAAGTATTTTCCTGAAACCTAGGCACGGGAAGGAAAATGAATTCCTTAGACTGAAGCAACGAAACCTGTCGGTGGGTGAGCATGCGATGAAGTTTCAGTCTTTATGGAATGCGTCTGGATGAAAACTGGATATGCAGATGGTTTGAAAATGGATTGTGTAACACCCTGCTTTTTCGCTTCTATGTACATATGTGTTAATACTTGCTTATAGATGTTTGCATATGCTGTTTTTGCTTGTTTTTGGTGCATAAGTTCATAGTTGTAATAGTTCAGCCTTTAGAATAATCGATCCATCCGAGTCTAAATAACCTGTATCACGGTTTTGGTCATATCTTGAGTTCTAGACATCCGATCGAGGTGATCTTGGATGCGTTGGAAAGCTTAGAGAATTATCTACAAGTCTTATTCAGGTGTCGAGGCCAAAAACACGTTTTCTGAAAGGGAAATCGATTTGGGAAATCGATTTCCAGGTGAAGAAATCGATTTCCAGAAAGTGGAAATCGATTGTTTAAAGGGAAAAATCGATTTCTTTGATAAGAAAATCGATTTGGCCAATGGAAAATCGATTTCCATGGTTGTGGAATCGATTCCCATGCGTGTCAGAGCTTGTGTACGCGTTTTGGTTACCGGGCTATGCTGTGTACGGCTCATTCGTCCTAAAACGTCCCTAACAGTTATATATACATAGTGTATGACCTAAACCTAGTATCCACACCCTATTGCACACACTTTTTGCCTCTTCTCATCCCTAAGAGCTCTAATTGATCTCTTGCTCTAGAAAACCCAAAAGGACGAATCCTGCTTTGGTGTTCTTCGTCAAGAACACGCCGTTGTTTGGCTAGTTTATCCCTGCTGCTAGAGTTAATCTCCTAAGTTAGAAACCAAGGTGAGTTTCTAATCCTAGATTTGTTTTCCCTTTCAATCCTTAACTTAAAGATCGACTCTGCTTTCCAGTGTTGCGATCGTGATCAAGTGCTGAACCCGTAAGAAGGAACCGTAGCAGAACTTGGCTCTGTTCTCTTTCCCTTAGGCTGTGAATCGTCATACCAGGTATGGGGGATAAAATTGGTCATGAATATGTG
The DNA here is from genome assembly GCA_039655645.1 of Ammopiptanthus mongolicus. NCBI lineage: Eukaryota > Viridiplantae > Streptophyta > Magnoliopsida > Fabales > Fabaceae > Ammopiptanthus > Ammopiptanthus mongolicus. Next base: position 69,627,047 of record CM077347.1, read on the forward strand.
GGTTTTGGGATAGGTTAAGATGAAGGGGTTAACCCATGACCCCTATGTATGCCTGCGTATGCCTATGAATGTTGTCATGTTGTTTTCTAGCTATATGAGTATTGATTGATGAATAATTTGATGTTATAATATGTTTATAACTATGATTTCCTGATTTATATTATTGTTGATGAATTGATGATGATGAACATGTTGTTTATGCCATGATATGGTGTTTTGTTAACCTTATGCTATAAGAACATAGTTATAGGGAGAAAATAATTAGACAATGTGAGGTTGATGACCAAGGATTAGTTTGAGAACCCTTAGGATATGATTTATGAGTGTTGGACTAATCAAATTGGTGATAAATAGCTTAGGCTCGAATGATATGTTAATTAGAGAACGTAGACTGGTCCGATAGCGGAGAAAACCCGCTGCTGTATGATCTGACACCCAAAAATCGATTTCCAGCACATGGAAATCGATTTGAATTGACCAAGAATCGATTTCCAAGGTGTGGAAATCGATTTGGCCTTGTAGAAATCGATTTCTAGAATCGATTTTCCTTGCTCAAAATCGATTGGGGAAATCGATTTGAACATGTTGAAATCGATTTCCAGAGATTGGAAATCGATTTGAAGACTTGAGAAATCGATTCCAAAGAATTGGAAATCGATTCTCACGTTCCCAGAAGCAGTTTTGACCCCTTATGCTTGATGGATAGTGTTATGTAGGCTTATTATAATCTTAATAAGATATGAATTGTGGTTTAGATATTAAGATTAAGTTATGATTTTAATAGGATATGAATTGTGGTTTAGATATTAAGATTAAGTTATGAATTTAATAGGATATGAATTGTGGTTTAGATATTAAGATTAAGTTATAATCTTAATAAATATATGACTTGAGGTATAAATATTAAGGTTAAGTTATAATCTTAATAAAATATGGATTGAGGGTTTAGATAATAAGATTAAGTATAATGTTTAATAAAGGTAATGTTAAGTTAAGACTTAACAAAGAGAACAGTTAGTAAGACGATGATGTTATTGGTAACGACGCACTGTTACCGATGTTGTTGATTAAATCATTCTTGATGCTTATTGGTCAAGTTTGATGTCGATAAATCATCTTTGATGCTTGTTGGTCAAAGTTGATAGCCATGTAATGGTATGATGGTGGATGGTTGGACATGTGTTTGCACGTTGTTGAGCATAGCATGCATCATACGTTGATGTTGATATGTTGGGTGGAAAGCAAACGATGAATCACGATAGTGGAGGCCACGATGGGTGTTATCCCGGCCTTGCGGGTACATTGGGTAGAATTCCAGGTGACATGGGCTAGCTACCTATTGTCGAAGTGACCTAAAGGATAAGCTTGAGTACCCTGACTAGCCACTATACGTTATCAGGATTAGTCAGAGTGTTCGGGGATGGCCCATGGTCTGGCATATCATCCACGTTGATAACCGGACATGTACTCCTAATCGTCTTTCCAGAGTTAGAGTTGTTGGCCACATGCATACGGAGTAGTGATGTTGCATTCGCATTGACATGCATCTTTGGTATATATATATATATATATATATATATATATATATATATATATATATATATGTATTGATTATACATGTGTTGGTTGATGTATGTTGTATGTCATCTTAATTACTATTCCATTCCATTTACATATATTTATGATCGTATTTCTCACCCCTACCTTTTGTTGTTCTTGTGCATATGATGTTGCATGTGCAGAGGAGGGTGAGCATGCTGACGAGGAGTGATCCCGTGGAGATCTCTCTTAGTAATAGTAGTTAGGATTTACGTTCAGTTGTTTAGTTTATTCCGATGTATTATCGGTATATGTATACCAACTCTGATATGTGACATCGGGTTTTGGGATATGTTATTATTTATATTTTCCGCAGTTTGCTTTTAAAGGATTTTGATTATTTCAGATTCCTACGTTTGAGTTATAGATGATGTGATGCACATTACCCTTGAGGAAATGTTTTTAATTTTCATTATTATATATTTCTTTAAAGACTTGTATGATTTTATTTATATTTTATTTTATGCGGGGTAGTGGGTGTCACAGATTGAGGCATGAATTGCAAAAAGTAACGCTAACTTTGGGAGTTTCCAGGTGTCCAGAAATGCTTGAGAGATTTACTGCTTTGGAAAACCTTGACAAGAGGAAAGAAGCCCATCAACAAAAGAAAAACAAGGGGGCGATAAGGAATAATCAGAGGAATGGAGAAGAAAAGCCTCAACAAGAGTAGAAACCTTATGATCATCATGGACCACAAGCTGCAATAGCTGGAGAAGAAGGGGAGAGGAGGTTCAGATGTTTCATATGTAGATGAGCACATTTGATCAGGGAGTGTCGGGCAAGAGATTCCGTCTGTTTCCAATGTGGAAAGTCGGGACACATATCTTGTGATTATAGACAAGGGGGTAGCAGCGAGACCTAATGCTGGTGAAGAATAAGAAGCGAGTGTAACATCCCAAAAACCTTATGTCTGTCTTTTAACTGTTTGTGTGAATAACTTGACTAAGAACGCAATTCGATTAATCATAATCGCAAACATAGTTAATAATGGGAAATTCATATTTGAATTTCAATTATGAGCTTAATAATCATAAGGTGTTGTTTTGAACCCAGTGTGCTGCTCTGAGCCGGAATCGGTAAAAATATTATTATTTTAATCGGGACCGCTTTGCCTTGGGATGCGTGTCAGGGCCAGGGAGTTGTTTTGGCCCGGAGCCGGGAGTAATTCATGACTGCATCTCACGCTTCACGAGACGTTGTCAACCATCCATCAACTTTTCATCCCTTTAACCAATGGATTAGATTCTTATGACTCTTGGTCAATAACCTAGCATCTTTTCCTTTTATGGAGAAAGCAACTTAACCACTTATGGTTAATCTCTACTCTTTTGCTAAGAGCTCAACAAGTGTTGTACTTGCTTAATCTTAACCATCCCTTTTCTTACACTTCATCACATCAATATGCCGTCACTCATTGAATTAATTTGGACATCCAAACTTTCTTAAGGCCTCACGGCCATTTGGTTTCAAAGCACCAAACCTTACTTCTTTTCTTATTTCATAAATCAAAATGAGTTTTGCATGAACAAATAGAAATATCCTCCCTTCGCTCTCTTGCTCTCTCACATTCGGCCATGCCAAGAGCCACACCATCCAAATTTCCTTTTTGATTTCTAAGACCATAGTTCTTCTGGTCTTGATCTCTAGAATAACTTTGGTGAAGAAAGTTTTCCCTTTGGAGGAACTATGTTCTTGAGCCCCAAGAACATCAACCTTGATCTTCAAAGTGTTCTACATAAATTAAGCTTCTAACCTTATTTCTTCTTTATTTCATTTCATTAAATCATGAAGCAACATCTTCTAGTTCATGATTTTTGAGAAACAAGTTTCAAAATCTTGTTGTCTTGTTCCTAGTAGGTTCGGCCTTCCCTTTTATTCTTGGTGCTTGGAGTTGTCTCATTCACAAGGGATATACAAGAGGTAATGGGGGATTGAACCTCATCACACCACATTGGTGGTGGTGAAGATGGTTTATGGGGTTTGATTTGGGGAAAACCCTAAACCAAGGGTTTCCTACTTTGTCTATTTGGTTCTCTATGAGAACAACGTTGTAATAATTATTTGTTGCTTGATTTATGTTCATTGAGGTGTTTGAACGGTTGAAAATTAACTTTTATGTGAGGGAAAGACCCTAACCTAGAGTTCCTTCATCTTTTGTTGAAAAGAGTTTGTGAAAATGTGATTTTGGGATCTGACCTTGTGTGAGTCATTTCGGTTTTTCTCTCATCCTAGACGTTGGATTCCAAAACTTGTTTTTGATCCTGAAACTAGACATCTTGGGCTTCATTTTGAGTACAAATTTCGTGTGTTGTCGTAAAGATTTGACCCTTGGAAACCTATTTCAATCTCAGCACAAATTTCTGCCTTGGATTCTGACTACTTTGGCTTGTTTCGTAAAACAGTACTACCTCGGTTACTGTTTGTGAAACATAGTTTTATATCCAAAACCTAGACATCCTAAGCTTTCATATGAGTCCTCATTTGCGCAAATCCAAGTTCTTTTGGTCAATCAAATGTTTGTCACAAGTTGATGCTTGATATGCTGAAATTTCTGTATACGGGTTTTGGTGTTGATATTTGGAATTTTATGTTATGATGTTGGTGTGACTATTTGGGTTTGAGTGTTAGTGTTAAAAATCATTTTGGCATGGTGAAAAACTATTCTTAGGTTCAAGACCTAAGAATAGGATTTTTGAATGATGAACTTGTTCATGCATTTACTACTTGATGGAATGACTATATGTTGAGATGTTTTCATGATACTAGCATGTTGTTGGATGGCATGTATTTTGTTGGAAAACACCATATGAGGTTCGGCCCTGTTAAGATAGAAAGGGTAAGCCAAAGCTTCTATGTCCAAGTAAAAGTGTAATGGACTTAAATGAGTCCAAGAAGGCAAAAGAAATTAAAAAGACCTACCTTACTTACATGGAGGCATTCGGCCATACCATAGTAATTAGGGCTAGGAACCTGAAATGTTGATGCTAAGAGGCTCAATGTGTTTATACTAAAGTATAAAGGGTATAGAAATTAAAAAAGGTTTTCCAAAGAATTCAAGTTTTGGTTCCAAAGAACCAAGTGTTGTAAATTAAGTATTTTGATCCCGTGTGAAAAGTATTTAATGATATAAGGGTTTGATGTTGATCAACCACTTATTTTATCATGTTGTTTCAAGGAAAATATTTTCAAGAACAAAGAGTTTTCTAAACGATTCGTGTGGTTTCCAAAGGTTTTGGTTAGTAAACCTACTTTCAAGAGAAATGAGAATCCTTGTGAGTATTTTCTTTAAAACAATGAGTCTTTACACTACTATGATTAATTTTGGAATCTTATCAAATAAAAGAGTTAATAGTTTTCGTTTGAAAATGAAAATGTGATTTAAAGAAAAATATATTTTCCCTTCTTACACTAAGTAAAGGAAATAAATATTATTCTACAGTAAGTTTTACGTTAGTTTGGCAAAAGATGAGGTACTATGTGTCTTGGGGCTTTGAATACCTTACGAGTATATGTATAGAGTTTCAAAACTATGTTTGATAAAAGGGGATTTCATGAACCAGTTTACCACTAAGGAAAGTATTTTGAAGATCTTACTATAGTAGCGTAATTATGTATTATCTTCAAAAAGGAAATTCAATGAGTTCTATAACGGATTCACAAAGGCTAAATAAAAGACATGCACCTATACCTTGTGGTCATGGAGAACCATGTCCCACACCCTTGATGATTTAGGTCATCTAAGGACCCATAATACTTAATCACAAAGAATTAGTTATACAAAATAAGTAATTCTTTCTTTGATAGATAAGTGAGAATATATGATGAAGGAATCCTTGTGGATTCTGTTTTCCATAATACAGTTAGGTTATGGAATAATATATCATAAGACATGAACATCGCTTTCTGAACGACAGAGTTGTACATGGACGCAAGGAACGGAACCAAGAATGGGCGACTGATGGCAAGTCGTGTGAAAGTGGGTCCCGTAGTGTGCCCTGTGGTTTATCAAGAGATAGACGTGGTGCTATAGTGATAGTGTAGTACATGTTTGTGTTGTGGCTTTTCTTGACATGCATATGCATCTGTGCATGAGTTGGGCATTGTGCCTGGGAGTTGAGCTTACACCTTTGTGCGGGTGCGATTGTTGGAGGTGACGATCATGGAGATCTTGAGGACGTTGGGGTTGGGGAGACCACATGTGGTCAGAGAGTAGCTCCTCTGTATCGTGGGTGACCTGTCGAAAAATACAAACGTCCTGACTGGACACCGGACAAATCACGATTTGGGTATAGAACGTCTGGCGTGAGCCGTAAAAGCGAATTCACAATCTTATTGAGATAGCACATATTGGGCTGAGATAACGCAAACAATGTTCTCCCAATCACTCACTCCAGTTATGTTTAGCTCCATGGAGTAGGGGTCAGAGTCTTACCCTTGTGGCATATGGCATTGAGTCATGTACATAGCGTTGCATTGCATGACTGTTGATGGATACATTTACATGTTATACATTGTTATCCTATGTTGATGATGTCTTATGCTGTTGATTGGATAATATGAGATATTGAGAAGTATGATATGCATGGCTAGTATTTTATTGTCTTGTGTGTCGTACCATTTTTACTTCTGCCATGTGTTGTGCTGATGAATGGGAATCTCACCTCATTACTTTGTATTGCATCGTTATGTGCTTCTCTGGTTGTCTCCCGAGAAGGTTGTGTTACCAAGACTTCAACCAACGTTTTGGATGCTCCTCTCTATTGAGCCTCCCAGTGGTTTTGGCATTTGGACATCTCGTCATGATGAGCTTCTAGCAAAGTACATGGGAAGAGCCACACTCATTATCCGCAAGGGTCGCAGAGGAAGAGTTCTTGACTGCTCAACAGCTGGTCTTCATTTCGTCTGCTGTCAAGGTTGACATCTTAAGTGGAATGCTATATGGACTTTTCCACCGATGCGTTTAGTGCCTTCTCCCTCTGTTAAGGATAGGCCGCTTGTTGGCAAGGTTGCTTCTAGGGCAATTTCTGCAATGTCTTCCATAGGAATTCCAGTGGTAGTCCCTGCTAGGGTTCCTGTTGGGTCTCGTTTGATGGGTCCTGGTTGGAAGGCGATAAGTGAGGAGATTAGGAGGGAGGTGATCTATCCATGCCTCCTATTCCTTTCGCTTGTCTCTCCATAATGGAGGAGTCAGAGGAAGCATTCAGCGGTTGATCCGAGGGGTGTTTCCCTTTGTAGTCTGTTGTCGGCCAGTGTAGGGTGTCAGAGTGTCTGTACCTTTCTTTTATCTTTTGTGGAGCTGCGTCTCCAAGTATCTTGTGTTTAGGAGCTGCGTCTCCAATTCTTTATGTTGAGTCTGTATCTTTCTACTTTGTTTCTGTAGACGGGTTGGGTTCTTATGTAAAGCCTTTATGAACTTATGAAGTTATATTATGAAATGTTTTATTTACCATACACGCATAAACGGTTACAAGGTTTTACAATTATGTCTTGTGAAAAGGAAAATTTTACCACCCATCTTTCTTATATGTTTTTAATTAACCCGTTTTTCGGCCTTATAGCTTTTTAAAATGTTCGTAAATTTGATTCCCCGGAAAGGGTGTTACAGCGAGAGCTGGGAAACCTCAAGCAACGGCATGTGTGTTTGCGCTGCGAGGAGTTGGGACGTCCCAACCATGAACAGAAGAGCTATGAGTTTATCTTTTGGAAACAACCAATAACGTCCTTTGTAAGATAATCGTCTTTTGCTTTGATATACTGTAGGAAGCAGTGGTTCTTGGAACGTTAAGTTGAATGGTTATGTCGTCATCTCTATGTATCTCAACACGATGTAACAAATGTATGTTTTCAAATAAATTTCGTAAAGTATGCTTGCTTAATCTTGAACAAAGTTTAGTGTGATGTATACATCTACCTGCTGCTGAATTTCGAGGAGGAAATTCGTTTTAAGTGGGGTGATAATGTAATATCCCATTTTACCGAATAAGGTATAAGAGCTAAGTTAAGAATGTTTGAAGGTAGGATAATGTTCCTTATGGATTGAGGAGGCTATGGTCCCAATTTCAAGGAATTTGGCCTCGCAACGAACTCAGAAAGTGCAAAAACGTGGAAGTATAGGCCAAATCAGTGTCCAGCGTTTGGATGTTGAGTGACCCAACGCTCAAACGTTGACCGTTGACACTCTAGTGTGGGGTAGGTGCACGGCAAAGCGTGGAAGGGTGTACGCGTGTCAGTTTGCAAGTGCGCATGGCAGGAGAAGTGGCGACCAGCGCGCCACGCTCAAGCGTGGGAAGAGCCCACACCAGAGCGTGCCCACGCTCAAGCGTGGAGTGTAACACCCCAATCTTTTCAAACTCTCTAATACTAATTAAACAGTATTTATGAGTTTGTATTTTATTGGAGGGTCTAGAGAGTGAAATAAAATAAACCGAGACCATAGTCTAGCTCAACGCTATCGTACGAAGCTACGATTAAATTTTGAGCTGAAAACTCAAAAAGGAGTCCAATCTGCGTTTTTCCACTGACAGTAAGATTTTACTACTCAGGAGACCTCAGTTTGACCCGTGAATGAGACAGTAAGTCTTAGAATTGAATTTCCTACTTTTTCATTAAATTTAAAAAAAATCACTTCCTGACCTTCGTTCGAGCGAAATCTTTAATCGGGTGAAGAATGGAGCTGCATATGGATTCACTGGGACCCGCTAACGGATAATCTTGATGTCACATCAAGTCACATCACATGGGAATGCGTGCCAGAGACATGATGGCGTTTGAAAATATCTGGACGCGAAAAGACCAAAATACCCCCGACCTTTTCCTAAATGACATTTTAGTCCTTGAAGGAAAAGACTAAAATGCCCTTAAGTGACCCACTTTTGGGACATTTCAGCCCCTTATCCCACGCACAAGACCAGCCCAAAGGGAGCTTCTTCACTTCACTTTCACACTTCGTCTTCTTCCTTAAGCCATTCCACCATTTTCTTAAGAGAAAAAGCTTGAATCCTTGAGAGAAAAGTGTGATTCTTGATCAATCTTCATCATTCAATAGGTAAGATTACTTCTATGATCTCTAAGCTTCATTAATCTCTTTCTATTTCATGATTTAAGAACTTGATTTCTTGAGTTCCAACTTCAAGATCCAAATTTCAAAAATTCATAGAAAATTGTAGAAAAATCATTTTAATGGGAAACCAATTTCTTTGCGCTAGCTTCATCACCTTCAACCTCTATCCAAGAGTATATGATCAAAATCTCATCCTAGCCTAATCTATTTGAAAGGGCCGAACCCTAAGATTTGGGGGAAAATGATGGATTTCTTCAATTTTTGATTTTGAACACTTGATTCCATCCTTACCTTTCCTATTGTCCTAGAATCCAAGTGATTGGAAGACCAAATCAATCCCTAGCCATTTTTCCTCTTCATGGCCGAAACCTAGAGTGTGTAGAGCAATGAGTTTCGTTTCAAATTTTTTAGTGATAGAACTTGATTTAGTGTTAAGTATGCTTAATAATCCATCATCCAAAAGATTGGAACCAAATGAAACCCCTAGCCCATTTTCATACCCTATGGTCGAACCTAGCCTCTAGGGGATTAGGGAAATTTGTGTTGTTAGTTATTGATGTTTGGATTGGTTGTGTATTTGTAGTTGTTGTCGGGTAATCGGATGAGAAATCGGGCGACTTTCGGATCGGTCGGGCGACTTTTCACTAACAGGGAAACTTCAAGAGGTAAGGGGAGATTAGCTCCAATAAGTTTGATAGCCGCATAAGGCTGGTTGGGGTATGATTGTGATGATGTATATGTGAAAATTTGTTGGTAAGTGCGTGATTGAATATTAAGATGTGAATTGTGACGTTATTGCCTTGAATGAAATATTTGATATGGAAATATATTGTGGCATTTTTGCCTTGGATTGAACATATGTATGATGTCGATTTGATTTTGGAATGGAAATATGTGGTGTATGTACTTGATTTGCTTCATGAAGTATATACTTGGAAGAGACGATGTTGAATTGACAGAACTGGCTATGGCTCAAATAATGAAGATTAAGCTAACTAAAAGTCTTAATCAACAATTTTGAAATGTTTTGATTTGAGGAATGAAAAACTTCTAAGCTAAATGTTATAATGGCCAATTTTACAAAAAAAAAAAAAAAAAAAAAAAAAAAAAAAAAAAGCCACTAAGTTAAGAACCCAAGACGATTTCGAATAAGACTTAGGAAGTCGAGAGATGGTGAGGAAAATCATGAAAAGTGGCTTTATCTTTATTTTCTAAGCATGTTGTACTAAGAAAGGAAACCTTGAGAAAAATCTAGTTGTCAAAGAAAGAATCTTCTGAAAGTATTCGATTTTCCCAAATGAAAAAGTTTCTTCATGAAAGTTTGCTCCGATAACAATCTTTAGAAAAATGTTTTAAAAGGAGGGAACCTTTAGAAAAGGCTTTTAAAGCCAAAATCCTTGAAAGTGAATCTTTAGATCTTGAGCTGTTGAGAATGATTTGTAAAGAAAAGTTTTTGTGGAAAATGAGTTTTAGAGCGAAAACGAGTTTTGGTTTATACCAAAGAGAATCTGAGTTTTGTTTTTGAGCTTTGAACTGCGAAATGAATTTGATGAAACTGGTGATTCCCCCTTCACACATGTGAAGCACATGAACCTAGTGACCGAGACGTCGGGCTAGAGTTCTGTGACATGAACGGACTTTGTGTTTTATATGCGAGTCTAGTGTCCGCGACGTCGGCCTAGTATATCGTGGATTGAGTATTTGGACTACCTATCCTATGTTTTGAAAAAGAATGGACTTAGTGTCCTATATGCGAGTCTAGTGTCCGCGACGTCGGCCTAGTACTTCGTGAATTAAGAACTTGGACTACATGTCCTGAAATTTGAATTGAACGGGCAATATGTCCTTTAAATGAGTCATGAGCTGTGTGCCTTGACAGAAAAAGAAAGAATGAACGAAAAGAAAGAGTAGAAAACCTCCTGCATACATGCATGTGTCGACCGACGTGCCATACGAACCGAGCAAGTGGTTGAGAATATGAGCAAATTAAGACCACTAGATCTAAAGGGGCATCCTGTGTTCGAAACTCCACAAGAGGCCGGAGGCATCGCGACCCCGTGCCATGGTAAATCAACTGCCCAACACGGATGAACTCAATCAGAGACTGGACTATTCATGATATGGTTGGACGTGGTACCCCGGAACAATTGGAGCTCGGACCTAAATTGAGAGGCCGACTCAAGAGAACAATTGTGTTATAGGAGTATTCGCAGCCTATCGCTCGATGAAGGGAAGTAGGAATCTCCGGAGTACATGAATTAGAGAGTCGAATTGAAGTCTCATGCATTCATTTGACTTATCTTGATGAATGAGTGTGATATCTTGAAAGTGAAATTATCCCATTATGATATTATGCTGATTAATTATACTCTATCGCATGACTGTGTTTATGTCTTGTCTGTATGCTGCTTTGCTTGTGTCGCTATTACGATAAACTTGTGAACGAGTATCTCACCCTTGCCTGTACATGTTGGACACCTGCTTGTTGTGTTTTTCGAACACATGTACAGATATTTTCCAACGATCCACTGGGTCACTGCGGGACCCTGTAGCTGAGTTCCTTGGCGTCAACGACGAAGACGGGTGGACTGTTGATGACGAAGCCCAGTTTCATTGGGGCGATGCATGCTAGGCAGTATGCTTTATTGTTCTTAGAGTTTTGTTAGACCAGCTCTTAGGATTTTGATATTTAAAGTCAGGACCTTTGACCGTGACTCAGTATGATGTGTATTAATAAATTGAAGTGACGTATGCCTGAAGGCGTTGTTGAATGAGTTTTATAGTTGATGAGTTTGAATTCGATTCCGAGTTGTTGTTAAAGTTTTAAATTGGTATCAGATTTCCGCAAATAGTCTAATGAGTTTTATTTGAAAAGGTTTTAATTAACCAAAAAAGAGAATTTGGGTTACGAACTGTGACATCGAGAGGGGGTGTTACAATAGTGGTATCAGAGCTGGTCGATGTCTTTTGGGATCTAGTTTATGGATTCATGATGTTTTTGCTGTGTTTACTCTGTGGTTTGTTTTGATAGAGGACAATAAGAGTAAGAACAGTCTGTGATGACTTGTTTCTTTTGGAATACAACCAATTGGATTGGTTGGATCCGATGATTGAGATGCGTTAAGACTCTAAAGAGAAAAGTTATCCTAGTTAATAAGAGGTGACATCTAAGGTAAGCTTTGAGACAACTCCTTAGTCAGTTCTAGCAAAGAGGCTTGAATGTGACATTTACTTTACGAGTCAAGGATCTTAGGCTCTTAGTTATCAAGTGGGTGAAGACTCCTTGGTATGTGAAGGAAGTTTGAATGTTGGGAAAGTTTGCAAAAGGAACAAGCGTGCCTTAGGCAAGTAGAAGGATACCAAGAGGTTTTCGGAGTAGATACATAAGTAGCTAGTAACCGACCAGAGGGATGGCAAGATAACGATATGTGCTCTTGAGAGACTGGACTTGAATTCCAGTAAAGCAATAAAAGTGTGGTATTGCGTGAAGTTTATTCTGATAGTACTTTAAGAAACAATTGGAGCCTCCGCTATTGGTGAATTTGATGAATAAGATGTTTTTCTCCATTAGGATAGATGAAAGGCTAAGCCTTATGGGTAGACTGTAATCCATGTTGATGATGGCGAAGGATTCATATAATTCCTAAGTATAACTTTTCGAAGTTGCGAATGATCAGAGACTAAGTGAACCAGAATTGAAATGTGAACTTTGGCTATAGAACGAGTGCCCTTAGGACTGGTATCAGTAGGGGAAAGAATTACAATGGATCCTATATGAGTGGGAGTATTGTCTTGTTAATAGAACTTAAGACAGTGACCGACAGAGATGAGTAAGACGGATGAGTTTAGACTCGGTCGCAATGACCACTATCTGAGGATATGGTTGACTCCTTGTTTCGATACTTTCAAATTTCGAGGATTTAGACTAAGTTTGATATTACGTTTGGATTGTCACTTCGATATTAGAACTCTTAAGTGAGCTTATTGGGATTTAGAGGCATTAGAGCTGTTGGTAAGATTGAGACGTGTAATAACGAAATAAGAACTAGTTTAAGTGTTTGAAATACCCATGGAAGTTAACTTAAGTACTTGATCACGGAAGTAGTGCTTAGAAGTAAGACTGGAAGTAAGTCTTACGTGAAGGATTGGTAGTAGAGAATGACGGACTAACAGGTCAGTGAAAGAGGTAATGATTTTCCCGATAGTCGATGAATAAGCAAAAGACGGACGATAAGTTTCAGGAGTTAATTTTATTTCTCCACAAGAGTAGGACCGTGTTGAAATTGTTTCCTTGACGAAACAAGGTGTGTTGTAACACAAGGGTGTGCGTTTTGTTGAGTTCGAATCAGGTTGAAGCCTGGTGAGAACTCACGTTTAGAGAAAGGTACTTGTATTCATGTTGACACGTCGTTTGTCCTTTTGGGATTGTGTCAGACATTTGAACGAAGTGCCTGTCTGGGAAGATTTTCAGGATAAATTTTCTGAGGATATTCCGAGTCTGCGTTGCAAAGGATGTTGAGTTTTCGATTAATCTAGTTTCTAGACTCAGTCAGATCTCCATCGCTTGTGTAGAATATTACCTACGAAGCTAGCCGGATTGGGCTACATGAAATGGAATTTCGTTTCGTTCTTGTGAAATTCATCATCATCGACGATGTTCTCGTTTACTCTAAGAGTCACGAGGGACATGATGAGACTCTGCGTCAAGTATTGCGAACCCTACGCTAGAAGAGTTGTCGTGAAGTCAAATAAGCACAAGTTTGACTCGATGGTGGTAAAAAAAAATTTTTTTTTTTAGGGTATGCGATCCCGGACAAGCCTTTGTACTCACATTCCCATGTATTAGACATTTGGGTAGATTGGTTAATAGTAACCTTCGGCCTGGACATTTTCATGTCATTCCATCGAAAGATTTGTTACGAGTATTTCTTGAGTTGTAACACAGACGAATTCTCGACACTGGAAGTTTTTTGATGAAACTTAGTCTAATCACTTTTACTTTTGGTAACTGTGACCCAGTCTGATTTTTGACCAGACTGCCCATCTTTTGAATCCTTGATTTGTTGGAAGGTTCTTATGAAAGAAGGGACTTTATTAGAGTCATGGTTGTAAACATGTATTAGCTATGCATTTTTGCACTCACGAACCTATAGAAGAATCTTTTTACATACTGGATATTCCTGTATTCGTTTCCGAGTGATAAAATCCTTCTATATAAGTTCCTATGAGAGTAAGACCAAGAAAATTTTCTCTGTTGAAAGTTTCTTTTATTGAAAGATTTCTTTCCTTAATCTTCAAGGACCGAGTAGCGACTAAGTTCAACTGATTGCCCTCAATGAAGGAACCTGTTTGAAACACAAGAAGGGGGGTTGAATTGTGTTTTAGAGAATTTTAAATTCTTTTCGTAAGCAGATAATGTTTTTCTCAAGATTGGACGCTAAAACGATTGAAAGCAAAGAGAGCTCTTCCAAACACCACGTTGGACGCTAACTTAGTTTGACAGCGTAAAGAAAGGCAATTCAATCCTAGTTAGTTAATTAGATAATAATCTAAAATAAGAGTAAGGGAGAGAAAAGAACACAAAGATGTTATCTTGGTTCACTCTTCACCAAAGAGCTACGTCCAGTCCTCTCTACTTGAGAGCTTTATCCACTATAACAAAACCTTTTGTTACAAAGTATTCAACACCTCTTCAGGCAGTATTCTCAACCTCTTCAGGCTCTCTAAGTATTCTTTTACAGACAAGCCTCTTCAGGCTCAACCAAACTAAGGTTTTAAAGAAGATTGTTCTACTAACTCACTAAATGTGAGAATTCGAAACTAAAGCTTAGACTCTTGAAAATAGCTCTACATAGAGAGTAATATGAAGGTTAGAATCAGAGTAGCTTTTCTAGCTTTGCAAGCTTGAGATTTTCTCTTTTATCTCTTGAAGGATTTTGAAATGCTATGTGTTGCTTCACTTGTATTTTTGCTCAAGTTCAGTTTCGTTCAACGTTTCTTCATTGTGCACTTTCAAAAGATGAAGGTATATATAGCCTCTTTTCTTTGAGCGGTCTTCAGTCTTCAACGGATGGAAAAGGATCCGTTCTGATGAGCATTGAATGCATTTGATCCGTTGAGTCTGATAGCTTCTGAAGTTTCTGATCAGCAGAATAGACTATCAGGGAGATAGCTAAAAGTGGTGCTGACATATCCTCTGAGTAGAACGAAAGTTGCCTTTTGTTTATCCAAAACAAGAAGGTCAACTTCTTTAGGTGATAGAGACATTCTGGCTTATGCTTTTCTTTTGTACGAATCTTACAGAGAATGTTTTTGTCCCACTGGTATAAGCCTTTTACATGGAATAATAATTTCAAATGCTTTTACAAAGATATTCGCGCTTGAAATTTAAAAGACATTTATTGGACTAGCTATTACAGAAGGTAACCAAAAGAGTCTTTGGACTCAATGATTCTATAAGTTATCGTCCAGTCGTAAACCAAGAATAGGTGTTGGACGAGATAAAGTCTTTGGACTATGTTGGACGAGATAACGTCTTTGGACTATGTCAGATGAGATAACGTCTTTGGACTATGTTGGACGAGATAACGTCTTTGGACTATGTCAGATGAGATAACGTCTTTGGACTATGTTGGACGAGACAAAGTCTTTAGACTCAATTTAGATTTGTCCTGCACACTTAATATAAAACATTAGTCCATAACAAATCTTTGTTCATCTTAAATTAGCTCTTTGTTAAAATCAAAACTTAAGGGATTATCTGGACCATGACTACTTTGGTTCCAACACTCAACTCAAGTGGACGAACAAGAAAAGAGTTTCGATCTTTGAAGGACTGGTTGGGAGTAAGTGTAGTGATTCAACTACGAACATCCTATCAGCAGGATAGACGAGAAGTGATGGGATTTTTGTTAAGGTATGGTGTGGTGGATAAGATGTGGAACCTGGGGATTTAAAAAATCCTGTCCAGTTTTTAGTCACGAAATTTCGACGACGGAATTTTTTTTTTAGTGGGGTAGTAATGTAACACCCTGATTTTTTTGAACTCTCTAATACTAATTAAACAATATTTATGAGTTTGTATTTTATTGGAAGGTCTGGAGAGTGAAATAAAATAAACCGAGACCATAGTCGAGCTCAACGCTATCGTACGAAGCTATGATTAAATTTTGAGTTGAAAACTCAAACGGAGTCCGATTTGTGTTTTCCCACTGACAGTAAGATTTTACTGCTCAGGAAACCTCAGTTTGACCCGTGAACGAGACAATAAGTCTTAGAATTGAATTTCCTAAGTTTTCATTAAATTTAAAAAAAATAACTTCCTGACCTTCGTTCAAGCGAAATCTTCAATCGGGTGGAGAACGGGGCTGCATATGGATTCACTGGGACCCGCTAATGGATAATCTTGATGTTACATCAAGTCACATCACATGGGAATGCGTGCCAGAGTCATGATGACGTTTGAAAATATCTGGACGCGAAAAGACCAAAATACCCCCGACCTTTTCCTAAATGACATTTTAGTCCTTGAAGGAAAAGACTAAAATGCCCTTAAGTGACCCACTTTTGGGACATTTCAGGCCCTTATCCCATGCACAAGACCAGCCCAAAGGGATCTTTTTCACTTCACTTTCGCACTTCATCTTCTTCCTTAAGCCATTCCACCATTTTCTTAAGAGAAAAAGCTTGAATCCTTGAGAGAAAAGTGTGATTCTTGATCAATCTTCATCATTCAATAGGTAAGATCACTTCTATGATCTCTAAGCTTCATGAATCTCTTCCTATTTCATGATTTAAGAACTTGATTTCTTGAGTTCCAACTTCAAGATCCAAATTTCAAAAATTCATAGAAAATTGTAGAAAAATCATTTTAATGGGAAACCAATTTCTTTGCGCTAGCTTCATCACCTTCAACCTCTATCCAAGAGTATATGATCAAACTCTCATACTAGCCTAATCTATTTGAAAGGGCCGAACCCTAACATTTGGGGGAAATGATGGATTTCTCCAATTTTTGATTTTGAACACTTGATTCCATCCTTACCTTTCCTATTGTCCTAGAATCCAAGTGATTGGAAGACCAAATCAATCCCTAGCCATTTTTCCTCTTCATGGCCGAAACCCAGAGTGTGTAGAGCCATGAGTTTTGTTTCAAATTTTTGAGTGATAGAACTTGATTTAGTTTTAAGTATGCTTAACAATCCTTCATCCAAAAGATTGGAACCAAATGAAACCCCTAGCCCATTTCATACCCTATGACCGAACCTAGCCTCTAGGGGATTAGGGAAATTTGTGTTGTTAGTTATTGATGTTTGGATTGGTTGTGTATTTGTAGATGTTGTCGGGTAATTGGACGAGAAACCGAGCGACTTTCGGATCGGTCGGACGACTTTTCGCTAACCGGGAAACTTCAAGAGGTAGGGGGATTAGCTCCAACAAGTTTGATAGCTACATAAGGTTGGTTGTGGTATGATTGTGATGATGTATACGTGAACATTTGTTGGTAAGTGCGTGATTGAATATTAAGATGTGAATTGTGACGTTATTGCCTTGAATGAAATATTTGATATGGAAATATGAATTGTTGCATTTTTGCCTTGGATTGAACATATGTATGATGTCGATTTGAGTTTGGAATGGATATATGTGGTGTATGTACTTGATTTGCTTCATGAAGTATATACTTGGAAGAGATGATGTTGAATTGAGATTTGATGTGTGTGTGTGTGTGTTTGTGTGTGTATATATATATATATATATATATATATATATATATATATATATATATATATATATATATCCTAGACTGATTAAGAGCATAGCACTGGCTATGGCTCGAATAATGAAGATTAAGCTAACTAAAAGTCTTAATCAACAATTTTGAAATGTTTTGATTTGAGGAATGAAAAGCTTCTAAGCTAAATGTTATAATGGCCAATTTTACAAAAAAAAAAGCCACTAAGTTAAGAACCCAAGACGATTTCGAATAAGACTTAGGAAGTCGAGAGTTGGAGAGGAAAATCGTGAAAATTTGTTTTATCTTTATTTTCTAAGCATGTTGTACTAAGAAAGAAAACCTTGAGAAAAATCTAGTTGTCAAAGAAAGAATCTTCTGAAAGTATTTGATTTTCCCAAATGAAAAAGTTTCTTCATGAAAGTTTGCTCTGATAACAATCTTTATAAAATTGTTTTAAAAGGAGGGAACCTTTAGAAAAGGCTTTTAAAGCCAAAATCCTTTGAAAATGAATCTTTAGAACTTGAGCCATTGAGAATGATTTGTAAAGAAAAGTTTTTGTGGAATATGCGTTTTAGAGCGAAAACGAGTTTTGGTTTATACTAAAGGGAATCTGAGTTTTGTTTTTGAGCTTTGAACTACGAAAATGAATTTGATGAAACTGGTGATTTCCCCTTCACACATGTGAAGCACATGAACCTAGTGACCGAGACATCGGACTAGAGTTCTGTGACATGAACGGACTTTGTGTCCTATATGCGAGTCTAGTGTCCGCGACGTCGGCCTAGTACATCGTGGATTGAGCGCATTCGGACTACATGTCCTATGTTTTGAAAAAGAATGGACTTAGTATCCTATATACGAGTCTAGTGTCCGCGACGTCGGCCTAGTACTTCATGAATTAAGAACTTGGACTACATGTCCTTTAAATGAACGGGCTATATGTCCTTTAAATGAGTCATGAGCTGTGTGCCTTGACAGAAAAAGATAGAATGAATGAAAAAGAAAGAATAAACGAAAAAAAAGAATAGAAAACCTCCTGCATACATGCATGAGTCGGCCGACGTGCCATACGAACCGAGCTACAATCCAAGTGGTTGAGAATATGAGCCAGTTAAGACCACAAGGTCTTTAGAGGCATCCTATGTTCGAAACTCCACAAGTGGTCGGAAGCATCGCGACCCCATGCCGTGGTAAATAGGCTTCCCAACACGGATGAACTCAATCAGAGACTGGACTATTCATGATATGGTTGGATGTGGTACCCCGGAACAATTGGAGCTCGGACCTAAATTGAGAGGCCGATTAAAGAGAACAATTGTGTTATGGGAGTATTCGCGACCTATCGCTCGATGAAGGGAAGTAGGAATCTCCGAAGTACATGAATTAGAGAGTCGAATTGAAGTCTCATGCATTCATTTGACTTATCTTGATGAATGAGTGTGATATTTTGAAAATGAAATTATCCCATTATGATATTATGTTGATTATTGATACTCTATCGCATGACTGTGTTTATGTCTTGTCTGTATGCTGCTTTGCTTGTGTGGCTATTACGATAAACTTGTGAACGAGTATCTCACCCTTGCCTGTACATGTTGGACACCCTGTTGTGTTTTTTGAACACATGTACAGATATTTTCCAACGATCCTCTGGGTCACTGCAGGACCCTGTAGCTGAGTTCTTTGGCGTCGACAACGAAGACGAATGGACTGTTGATGATGAGGCCCAATCTCATTGGGGCGATGCGTGCCAGGTAGTATGCTTTATTGTTCTTAGAGTTTTGTTAGACCAGCTCTTAGGATTTTGATATTTAAAGTCAGGTCCTTTGACCGTGACTCAGTATGATATGTATTAAGAAATTGAAGTGATGTATGCCTTAAGGCGAAGTTGAATGAGTTTTATAGTTGATGAGTTTGAATCCGTTTCCCAGTTGTTGTTAAAGTTTTCAATTGGTATCAGATTTCCACAACTAATCTAATGAGTTTTATTTGAAAAGGTTTTAATTAACCGAAAAAGAGAATTTGGGTTACGAACTATGACACCGAGAGGGGGTGTTATATGGAGGGCCAGCACGCTTTAGCGTTCTCATCTGGGAAGCTTAAGTGAAATAATTTTCTTTCATTTCACTTGGCACGAAAACCTTTTCTTCTTCAGAGATATTTCCAATAGAGAGAATGTGGATCTTAGAGAGAGAAAACTAGGATTGAGGGAGATAAGAGCTTCGTAACGCAATTCCGACTACAACTGGATGATTGTGGCAACATGTTCTTCAGATTCAACCGATTGGTTTCTCAATTCGACAAAGGTAAACTCGAATCCCTAACACGTCGATACGCCGACCTTCTTATTCTTCGTATGTACTTCGTGTTTTTCGAGTTTCCCTTGATCTTTTTCTTGGTTCTAAGTTGTCCTAGGGTTAACAATGTTGCTCGCATGTTGTTCCCGTGATTAGGGCGAGGTTTGTGGTCATGGAGGTGCTTGCTTTTGGAGAGAAGACAGCGGTTGTTGTTGCTGTTTGGAGGCCATGAGTGGTGGTGGTGGCATCGTGCTCGCCGTTGTTGTGTTCGCGTCATCGTTTTCATGTGAGGAGGAAGAAACCTGTAACACCCCAATTTTCACTGCTTTCTAAGATTGGTAAATTGTACAAATTTTATCTAAGTCTTAGAAGTGATTTGGCATCCAACACAGATATATTCTTACTCTATATTACTGGTAGAGAATTATGGTTAAGGTTTGGGTTGACAACTTAAAAGAAACCTGGTCCGCATACGGGATTACCGGAACCGGTAACGGATAAGCATAAGGTCGCTTTCAAAGCCACCTCTTCCCTGGACAACTAACTACGGTTCTTGAGATTGAGAACGAGATTTGAGATATCGGCCGACATGCATGTAAGAATGAGATAAATATAGTATAAGTGTTGATTTTGAGCAATATAATTGCGAGATGGTTGTGTACATGCTTATGTGATGTGTGGATGTGTATATGTTTATGTAATATATGTGATGTCCATATATGTTATTCTATGATTTCTTTCCCACATATGCTGCTTGTTATGGATCCTTATCTCCCTATATTTTTCTATGTATGTTTTCTATTATGACTCGTGGAGAAGACACTGCAGTTGAGGATCCTATTCCTGAGGAAGGCAGTATTCCTTATGAACCTGATGCTGACAGAAGACTTGGGATAGAGGGTAGTTCATGGACTCCATATCATCCTTACTGATTTAAGTGCCTGGCCAGTACAGTATGTATTAGAGTTGTAGGAATTTGAATTTTGATGTATTTTGGTGAGAAGGTTGGGATTTGTAGTTTTAGTATGACTGGTTATGTATCTTTACTCCTGAAGGTTATTGTATTATGTATATAACTTTAGCAGCACACTCTGATAAATGGTACTTATATGTATATGTTGTTCGTAATGGGTTGCCTATGTTATTTATGTATCTGAAGTTTTCAATTTTCGCATGTTTTAGAATTAGGTTACAATGGGATTATCCTACATAAGTGGGATCATCTCAAAACCTCAATTATCAGCAAAATGGGCATAGGATATAACCATTAAGGTCAAGGTTTGGGTCCGTTACAGTATCCTTTTTCCGTCGGGTTGTAATTGTGTAAGGGTATACTCAATGAATGAAATAATAATTCCCCAATGTTTTCCCTTTCTAGTTGGTACTGGACAAGGTTCTCACCTATACAACTCTCTTCTTCCTTCTCTATTACTTCTTTCTTATTTCACCATGTTTTAGGTGTCGACTGAGTCCAAAACACAACCTGACCCTATCGACCCTATTACCACGGACTTTATCAAACCCGTTGCCACCCAAATTATAGTTGGCCCTATTAAGACCAACGTAGACTCCGACCTTGTTCCAATCACAACCATTCGCTTTAATAGGGATAATTTCCTACGCTGGTCACAAGTTGTTCAAATGTATATTAGAGGGCATGGAATGATGGGTTATCTGACAGGTGACAAGGAGCCCCCATCAGAGATAGATCCAGCCTATGCTACATGGGATGCTCAAAACTCCATGGTTATAATGTGGCTCATGAGTTCTATGGAAGAAGATATGAGCTCCAACTATATGTGCTATTCAACGACACAAGAGATGTGGGAGAACGTGAACCAGATATACTCTGATTTGGGGAATCAATCACATATCTTTGAATTAATTCTCAAATGTAGCGAGATGCGGGAAGGAGATGACAATGTTACCAAGTACTTTAATTTGTTGAAGCGTATTTGGCAAGATTTGGATCTCTTTAATACTTATGAGTGGAAATCACCAGAAGATGCACGTAACCACAAGAAAGTCATACAAGATAGTCGTATCTTCAAGTTTTTGGCAAGAAACAATATTAAGTTTGATGAAGTCAAGGAGAGAATCATTGGTAGACAACCTCTCCATTTGACTGGTGAAGTTTTTTAAGAACTAAACAGAGAAAAGAGTCGGAGGAATGCTATGTTGGGAAATAAAATACATGGGATTGCTACAGAAGGCTCCACTTTGATAACATCATCCAGGACATTTGTGAAACAACACAGATCTAGTTAAAAACCATGTGTGTGGTGTGACTTCTGCGTCAAACCATGCCACACTCGTGAAAACTGCTGGCGGCTGCATGGGAGAGCTGCAAACTGGAAGAGCAAGGCAGGAGATAAAACTGGCCGCTTCCTCACCACCCATGAGGCTGATGCCAACCCTTTAACCAAAGAGAAAATGGAGCATCTTCTTACACTGATGAAATTTGGTTCGTTGTTATCTGATTCTCCTAATGTTTCTAAGGAAGACATAGGTAATAATTTAAAAGCTCTATCTTTCTTTATTAATTTATTTGCTCTATGGATAATAGATCTAGGAGCATCTGATCATATGACTAATTTATTTAAACTGATTCAATCATATACATCCTGCCCTGGAAATAAAAAAGTTAAGGTTGCAGACGGTAGTTTTTCCCCTATTGTAGGAAAAGGTTTGATACAAATTTCAAACACAATAAATCTGAAATTTGTCCTCCATGTCCCTAAACTTACTTGCAACCTTTTGTCTGTTAGCAAACTATCCAAAGTTTCTAATTGTTCTGTTTCTTGCTTTATTAATTTATTTGCTCTACGGATAATAGATCTAGGAGCATTTGATCATATGATCAATTTATTTAAACTGATTCAATCCTATACATCCTCTCCTGAAAATAAAAAAGTCAAGGTTAAAGATGGTAGTTTTTCCCCTATTGCAGGAAAAGGTTTGATACAAATTTCAGACACAATAAATTTGAAATTTGTCCTCCATGTCCCTAAACTTACTTGCAACCTTTTGTCTGTTAGCAAACTGGCCAAGGATTCTAATTGTTCTGTTACCTACTTTTAATCCCATTGTGTTTTTCAGGATAGGAGCTCGAGGATGATGATTGGCAGTGCTAGGATGGTCAATTTTCTTTATTACTTTGAGAATAGTTTACCTAGTTCTAAAATTGCTCAAGTGTTTAGTAATATCAATTCTATGTCTACTAATGATCAAATAATGGTTTGGCATTACAGATTGGGTCATCCTAGTTTTATTTATCTAAAACATTTGCTTCCATCTTTATTTAAGAATGTTGATCCCCTGATTTTTAAATTTGAAAGTTGTTTACTTGCAAAAAGTCAACGACAAACCTATATTCCAAAACCATCACTACTACAGAAAAGGGATTTACCAGCGTTTATTTTAGGCCTTCAGCAGCGCTTCCGGGCGCTGACTATTTATCCGCTAGCGAAAGGGGAAACATTTCGCCAGCGCTTATCGAAGCGCTGGTAAAGTTTCACAATTGCCAGCGCTTCCTTGAGAAAGCGCTGGTAAAGGTTAAACAATTGCCAGCGCTTCCTTTAAGAAGCGCTGGTAAAGGTTAAACAATTGCCAGCGCTTACCAGGGTTAAACAATTGCCAGCGCTTCCTTGAAGAAGCGTTGGTAAAGGTACCAGCGCTTATTCAAGGAAGCGCTGGCAATTGTTTAACCTTTACCAGCGCTGGCAATTGTTTAACCTTTACCAGCGCTTCTTAAAGGAAGCGCTGGCAATACCCTTTTTTTTTTTTATATATATATATAATTACTAACTATTCCCCCTGTTTTCCATTACAATTTGCTTCCATTACAAGCTCAACACAAGCAAAACCAAACAATATTAAAATAAATATATATATATATATATATATATATATATATATATATATATATATATATATATATATATATATATAATAGCAAAACCTCAACAATTAATATGTTTATATATATATATATATAACAAGAGCAAAAAAATCTTGTACTATCACAGTAGCTTAATTGATTGAAGAAAGAAGAAGCCCTCGATCAATCTTAGCACAGTATATTCATGTACATATTCATACAGTTAGGAAAACCAACAATATGTTATATATACAAGAGCAAAAACCAAAAAATAATCCTAGCTAGTACTAGCTTGATTGAAGAAGCCCTTGATCAATGAATCCTTTGCTTTCCCTTCAACAAAATCCTTGCTCCCCTTCAATAATATCCAAATAAACATTGTTAAGTTCAAAATGGTATATAAAGTACTCCCCTTGGTAATGTGCTGCTTCAATTATCACATGTTAGAATATATAAATGAGAAACAGAAAATAAATGAGTTTAATTTTCATTATATCACATGTCACATTATTATTAAATCAGTTTGACTATAATAATAATCATTAAACTCAAGAATATTTTAGTTACCCAATTTAAGAATTTAAGAACAGTGCTTGATGACTTACCCAATTTGGTTCCAACTAGTACCACTGGGACACCAGGAGCAAAATGTTGGAGTTCAGGGATCCACTGCTAAGTGTATACAAAATGAGAAAAGCAAATTCGAAATCTGGAAGACATGTCAATTAAAGTACAAAACACAGAAACACAAATATACCTTCTACAACACATTCTCATAGCAAGAATATACCTCAAGGAAAATAAAAGAGAAACCGTGAGGTTTTTTTCCTTGAGGTATATTTTTTTCCTTGATATAGGGGAAGAGGATAAGGAGACTGCACTCTACAGGCATAGTGAGAAATTGGCTATTGCCTATGCCCTTATTAGTACAGTACCTGGAGTAACCATAAGAATAGTGAAGAACCTTAGAATGTGTGTGGATTGTCACCATATGGCAAAGCTGGTTTCAGAGGCTTACAGTAGGGAACTAATAGTTAGGAATAAAACCAGATTCCATCATTTCAGGCATGGTTCATGTTCATGTAATAATTTCTGGTGAGTGGTGAACATTTTAACAAATAAAAAGATCCTAAAAGAGTAGCCACAAGTAGCTAATGTCAATTTAGATATTCATTTAATCATTATAGAAATGGAATTCTCCTGGGTTGTATGCATTTTATTAGTTGCTAAGGTCAAAACCACATGCTAATCTTGATGGAGCTAGTCTATAAACAATGATAGAGGTTCCATTGCCAAATCTGAAGGGCTTTAATCTGGAATACTAAGAGCTACTTAATGTACATAAACAAGTCCTTACACTTGTGGATTACTTGCCGAATTAAGTAGAAGGCCACTTGTTGCAATAAAATTGAAGATAACTATAAATTTTCTATCTTATCATCACACAGACATTTTCTCAGTAAAGCAGAACCACAAATGTACAATACATATGCAACAGAGCTTATCTACACAATTGTGACACATTTTTTTCTTTGATGAGAAGTTGATCCACTTATAAGTCCACCTAGGTTCCAAGCTTAGAAAAAGATTTAGAATTTGCTTGAAAACTCTTGAGTGAAAGTTAAAATCCATTTAGAATTCTTGTGCTCTTAGAGCCGTAGTTAATTAGTAGCCTAACCTGCCTACAAGGCTAAGACAATGAGAAGTCAAGTTTCATTAAGGATTCAAACAGAGACCTAACTCATATACAACATTCCATCCCAATTAGAGATTTGGGGAAAACATATTAATTTGGAAAGTCCAAGTAAGTAGAATTCAAAAACTAAGTTCTATAATTAACCTAAAATTCTACCTTGATTAGGGAACTAATCTAACTTAGACTCTAAAGTTTATGTAAAACCCTTTTGGTCAATAGCAAAATCCAAAGGGACCTACTCCATTTTTTGGCAAATTAAAAGAGTAGTAGAAGATGCAGTGCAACATATAGAGTAAACACAAGTTGGATAAAAATGAACATATAAGCAATTATCCAAGAGATGGATATGTTCCAAAATGCATGACTGACCCCACAGAATAATAATGAATATGCACCCAAAATGTATGCTTCAATGATGGGAATACATCTGTTGAGAAGAGGGTTTGAGGAGAGAACCGTGAGGTTTCGCGAAGGTGCTGAGCGAAGAGAGAGATTGATCTAAAGCTGCATCAATTTTGTGGTTGTTTTGTTACTTTGTTGTTCTCTGTAAACCACGCTAGCTGGAAGACAGAAAATTAAAAAACAAAATAAATAAAAAATCTGAAAAGCTTGGATAATTTGTTGGGAAAGCACGAGGTGTAGTTCAGCTCACGTGGTGGCAACCTTCGTTCTCACCGTGGAGGAGAGGGTTGTGGACGCGCGGTTGTGGGGAGCGGATTGAGGGTCGCTGTGGTGGAGGAGAGGGGTTGAGTTCGCAGTTTTGGAGGGTTCAGTTCGCGACTGTGAAGAAGATGAGGAGGTTTGAGTTCGCGGTGAGAGTACTGTGCATGTGAAGATACTATTACTGAAAGCGCGCGCGCGAAGTGAAGATCGAGTACACTGATCAGTAATATAAATCAAAAAATTATACTTATATAGAAATTGAGTATTGCCAGCGCTTTTCCAAATAAACGCTGGTAAAGGACAAATACATTTGCCAGCGCTTCCTTAGGAAAGCGCTGGTAATACTCAATGTCAGAGATTTGCTTGCGCTTAGTTAAAAAAGCGCTGGTAAATCCCAATAATTTGCTAGCACTTACCAAAGAAAGCGCTAGTAATACTTCTCCGCCTCATATTTTCTAGCGTTTTACGGGAAAACGCTGGTGAATGTTGCGTCAATTTTTCCCTATTTTGGTGTAGTGCATTTTATATTCTCCATAATGATGTTTGGGGACCTTCAAAGGTTACCACAGTTTCAGAAAAAAATGGTTTGTCACCTTTATGGACGATACTCATTTATGTTAATCTGAAGTTGCAAAAATATTTGAAGACTTTTACAATATGATGGAAAATCAATTTCTGGCAAAAATAAGAATTTTAATGTTAGATAATGGAGTACTAAAACCAAAATTTGAATCCTTCTTACAAATAAAAGCGATTTTAAATCAATCCTCATGTTCAGATACTCCTGAACAAAATGGAATAGCCGAGGGAAAGAATAAAAACCTTTTAATAGTAGCTCGAGCATGATGTTTAACATGAACTTGCCAAAATATTTGTGGCGGGGTGCTGTTTTGAATGCGTCATATTTGATTAATAGGATGGCTACTAGAGTCTTACAATATACCACTCCTTTGAATTGTTTAAAACATTTTTTTCCTCAATCTCATATAAAATAAAATTTGCCATTAAAAGGCTTTGGCTACATTACATGTGTGCACCTTCCAAAGAGCTCAAGATCTAAATTAAACCCACGGGTAGACAAGTGTGTTTTTTTTTGGATATACTCCGAAAAAAAGGGTTATAAATTTTGTAACTCATTGACCAAGACATTTCATATTACCATGAGTGCAATCTTTTTGGAAAATTTGCCTTTTTCCGCAAAAATTTAATTCAGGGAGAGAAGTTAGAAGGATACAATTTTGGGAAACAAAACCAGCTTTACCACAAATAGTTATTTACCCAACTAAAATGGATAATGAAACTAGGATCTCCTAATCTGGAAGCACTAAATTTGGCATTGGTTTATCAAATATGAAAATATTATGGATCGAAAAAAATTGATCCAACATTGAGAATGTAATTTATTCTAGAAAAAATATCCTTGAAAGAGGTAAAGACACTTTGATCTGCTCAATACACGACCATGAGGAATTCTCGAGTGAAGTCCCTCCAAATACATTAGGTGATTCTCTATCTTCCCTATCTTTTATTCCAACTTATAATGAATCTAACTTAAGCCCTATATCTGTTACCCAAGAAAAAGACCTTGATTTTACCATTGCTTTAAGGAAAAGAACCCGAACTTGCACTCGACAACCTATTTCTAAATACATCTCCCATAATAACCTTTTTGTCAAGTATAGGGATTTTACTACAAAAATTTCAAAACTTGTGAATCCTAGAAATATTAAGGAGGCATAGGTGAACCGAATTGGAGATCAACAATGCTTGAAGAAATGAAGGCATTAAGGAAGAATGGTACATGGGAGGTGGTTGAGTTACCTAGTGAGAAGAAGGTTATGGGGTGCAAATGGGTGTTCATAGTCAAAAGTAAGGCCGCTGGTAGTATAGAGAGGTATAAATCCAGACTAATATGTAGCAAAAGGCTTTACTCAGACCTATGGGATAGATTACAAAGAAACTTTTGCCCAGTTTGCGAAGATAATTACAATTCGGGTCCTCTTGACCCTTGCTATAAATTATAACTAGCCTTTATTTCTGCTGGATGTAAAAAATGTTTTTCTCAATGCTTACTTGGAAGAAGGGTTGTTTATGAACCTACCACCGAGATTTGAGGATAACCTTGGGATTGGAAAAGTCTGTAGACTAAAAAAATCTTTGTATAGACTCAAGCAGTCACCTAGGGCGTGGTTTGAACGGTTTGGTAATGTAGTGAGGAGGTATAGATTTTTACAAAGTCAAGAAGATCATACCATGTTTTACAATCTTTCAAGGGAAGGTAAAGTTGTCATGTTAATTGTGTATTTTGATGATATTATCTTGATAGGAGTTGATTGTGATGAAATGAATAAATTGAATAGGACATTAGCCAAGTAATTTGAAATCAAAGACCTAGGAGTATTAAAATACTTTCTTGGAATGGAGCTTGCAAGGTCTAAGAAAGGAATCATTCTAAATCAGCATAAGTATGTACTTGATTTACTCGAGGAAACATGCATGATGGGTTGCAAACCAGCAGAAACTCCCATGGAACCAAATGTAAAGTTGCAACCAGCTAGAGCTGAAGATGTAAAGGATAAGGAGCGATATCAAAGACTTGTTGGCGGACTTATTTATCTGTCACACACACACACACACACACACACACACACACATCCTGTGGTATTTTATGTTTTGTTGCGTAGGAATGGTGTAAAAATGACAGATGGGAAACATCTAAGTTGGAGCTAATACTTAACTGGGAGTTGAGTTCACAAAATGGAGCAAAACAAGATCAACTACGACCTGAGTGTGGTGGAGACCACAACCATGGATCGTGGGAGCCATAAAAGTGAAGACAGAAGATCAGAGCCAACCACATCCATGGTTTGGTGGCCACCACGGCCATGGTGTGGTTGCCACCACGACCGTGGTCGGGAAAATTCAGTAAAAGCTTCCCAAGTCAGACCAAACCACGGCTTGGCCATGGAACGTGCCACGGCCGTCGCAAGGCATCGAAAATTTGTTTTTAATGATTTTAATTAGATTTTGAAGTGGGGTTGAACTCTTTTTAACCTTAATATATTAATAGGCTATTAAGACTCGAAATTAGGGGTTCTACACTAGTGTTTTGGAGCCTTTGCTGGAGATTAGGAGTGATCTTTCTTCTCTTCTCTTCTCTCTTGGATTCATGGTGTTTTCTAAAATTATGACTTATTTAATTTCCATTTTGAGTAGTTCTCTTTGTTTCTAAGACTAGCCTATGCCCTTTGTTGATCACCTATTTGCATGTCATAGATATATATATATATATATATATATATATATATATATATATATATATATAGGGATGTACCAAGAAGCGAACCTAGATATTGGATTTATAGGAATTGAACTTAAGACTTGTTATCGTCGTGCGGAGATTTTTGGTGTTAAGCCGTTTAGTCGGCTAATCCGCATGGTTGATAATGATTCCCCTTTTGTGTTCAGGCGATTTCACTGAGAAAAGGACTCTGTTTCTCAGCTATGGGTTCCTAGACTACTCCAAAGAGTGTCTAGTGTAGAAGGTGAAGCTAGAAAAACTAAGGTTCCATGAAAATTAAAGGATAAAAGCGATAAAAGAAGGAAAGCGATAAAGGAAAGTAAAGATAAAATGTACAGGCTGGTGTTTTATTGATTGTGTTCGTCCTTTTAAACAATTTCTACAATTAGTATTTATAGACTCAAACTACCTAAGAAACCTATACTAACATTGTTTGCCATGTTCTTAACCCACTAACTCTCATTTTACATCATATAAGATCATGGCTAACAACAAAAGTACAGGTAACTGCTCAATCGGCTAAGTTACAGCCTAAAAAGCACTTGGTCAACTAACTTATTAACTGCCCCATCAGCTGACCACGTCCTCCATAACCCTATTTTTAAAGAAATAGGCCTTCATGCACGTTCTTGACTTGGTCAACTCATAAAATTCACACATATGCTCAATCAGCTAAGTTATGGGCAAACATCCACTAAATAGGCTAAACCACCCATCAGCTGACCATGTTCTCCATATCCATATTTTTAAGGAAATGAGTCTTCAACCACGTCTTGGACTTGGCCAACTCATGGAACACCCATAATAATATAAATAACTGCCCAATCAGCTAAGTTATGGAGCAAAACCCACTTCCTCAGCTGACTGTCTTATCGGCTGATCATGTCTTCCATATCCCTAATTTTAAGGGAGGGGGGTTCATGCACGTTTTTGACTTGGTCAACTCATAAACTGTTCTTGATTACAGCTGATAAGCTTCTATCTTCTTTTTCTCTCTCCAAAACCACCTCCAACTTCATCCCAAAAATCGAGGAAAGTGGTTAAATGGATGAAACCTCTATTGACTTCTTCCTTTTCTGAATATTATTAAAGCCTTAGACCCATTTAATCAGCATCCACACGAGCTCATTAAGACCCAATAACAACCTCCAAGCCCATCTAGACTTAACAGCTATGTTCAGCTTATTCTACCCCGACAGATTCTGCATCAGCTAAATCTCCTCAGCTGTCCATCTTAACTGAGTCATTATGTTTGGTTCAACTGATCTCAATCAGCTGATCTTTTATTTAGCAGATTCTGAGTTAGCCGATCATGATTTTGCCATTTTATTTCAGCTGATCTGGACTCAGCTGATCATAATTCAGCTGATTGGAGAATATTCGCATTTTGGCCAAATGGCCCAAACATGATTCGGCTAATTATTTTTTGGTGTTAACAATTGTCCCTTGCATCTTTTAGCTGATGACAAGAAAAGGAAGCTAAAAGATATATTATGTCGGCCGAACTTCTTTCTTCCCGCTGCCCTCACTCTCGACTAATATGACTTTGTTGCATATGAAAACTTAATCTTCTGGAACAACTAGGTTTGCAGATAGTAGACTTACAATGCCAAAATGACACTGCTAAATGCCCCCCAGCTTCATAGGATCCAGATGATCTAGGAGACTCCAATATTATAAAGACATTGGGTTTGCAGATAGTAGTCTTATGTTGCCGATTCGGCACATAGCTAAATATCCTCCCGCTTTGCCTTGTTCAATTGTAATACCCTTTCGTTTCCATTGCTTATGCCTCGGCTATTTTCATTTACCTTTTGATGTAAGAAATGGTAAGCCAGGCGTTGAAACCATGTTAGTGAATTCAGTTGGGAATAAATTTGTATCAATCGTGATTTCAGCTACACCTTTCTCGGCTAACTTGGATCTTTCATCCTCCAAAGCCTTTTGGACAACATTTTCCTCAAGCTTTCGAATGTCATGACATTAACCGCCTAATCACTATGATAATCGGCTACATCTTCAGGCACATCATAATCATCAGTAGGGACTATTTACAAGTTAGATCTTTCTAGTTGATTCTCTAAAATGATGCGTTCAATCATGGAAGCTTTGGTTGTCAGTTGACTCAAGTCTGAAAATTCATGGGCAAACAATTCTTCTTTCATATGTGGAAGCATGTTACCCACAATTATGGCAGTATATTCAGCTTTTGGAAACTGTATCCTGCATTTATTACTCAGCTTCTTGAATCTTTCTATGAAGTCGGCAACCGTCTCATTATCTTGTTGTTTCAAACTTATCAAGTCGGCTACTGTAAATTCAAGCTGAGGTTTATAAAACCTATCATGGAAGCACCTTTCCATGTATGCCCAGTTTTGCACAAAATCAGGAGGCAATGAAGAATACCAAATGAAGGCTACTCCTGTCAATGACAAAGGAAATAGTTGCAGCTTGTAGTACTCATTCTGATTAGCCTCTCCACACTGGGCAATAAATCTGCCAATGTGCTCTATGGTAGACATGCCATCTTTTCCTGAAAAAGTTGTGAAATTCGGGGTCTTAAATCCTCTGGGTAATGGCATCATTCTGTCCACCCATTCCGGATAAGGGCATCATTCTGTCCACCCATTCCGGATATGGCTTTCTATACATAGACCTATCTAAAGGCCTTAGTTGCACACCAAAGTATCTTCTTATAATCTCAGCTATCACGTTGGGATCAATCATTCAGCTGGGTAAAATTTGGTCCTGGGGTTGGAGATGGACCTGACTGTCATGCTGGCATTTGGTACATCGGCTCTGGCGTACTTGAAATTGTTGTTTGATTAGCCGCAGTAGGTGGAATTGGAATCCATTGATGCTCTGTTGCATAATCATCAGGATTCCTATGTTGAATCCCATGGACAGCTAATTGAGTAGCCGAGGTAGGTGGAATTGTATTCCGTTGCTGCTCCCCAACATAATCATCAAGTGTCCTATACAAAGTTCCTCGGGGAGGAATTAAACCCATCTGAACATAAGGCGACTGTTCTGGGGTCAACTGATAAACTGGCATATTAGCCGAGATAGGTGGAATCATGTTCCATGGCTGCTCCCCAGCATAATCTCTAGGTAACTTTGTCTGAATTGCCCTATAGCCCATGGTAGGATATGTCATAACCCTATGCATAGTCACCTGTGAGTTTGCACCAATAGCCGAAGCGTTTGATATGAAACACGGCATACCAAGCTGGCCTGACATATTTGGTGGCCTTTTGGCCAATTGAACCTGTCTATACTATGATACCGGTTGAGATACAGTATCATTCACAACCATTTGCCCCCAAGTTTAGTAACACTAAGATCAGTTGGTGCCTGTGAGACGGGACTAGGTTGAGGGGTATGTTGAATCATGTTCGGCTGGCCCAGCTGAGATGGTCCTACCTGAACATGTTGGGTTAGATTTGGCTGTATTTGTTGGATAACACCATTTGAGATTTGTTGCATAGGATTCAGCTGTCCTGGTTGCCCAATAACATAAGAAATAGCCGAGTTCTCTCCATAATTCAATTGTTGTTTTTCTTGCTCCCTCATTTGATGCACTTCGTTATGCACCATTGGTTTAGCAATGTCTGCCAGCTCCTTAGACATATGGCATATAATCTTATGTACCCCCATATTTATTTGTTGGCGGATAAACTAATGTGTCATCATAATCGGCTGATTTGGATCAGCCATATTAGCTGCTGCTGTTGAATGTCCACCAATAGTTAACACTGATGTAGTAGACATTGATGCTTTGACATGTTGAGTTGGTGTAGTTGTCACTAATGGTTGAGATGATGGCATGCCTAAGGCAGCTGAAGTTGAAGATTCAACTGCTTTATGACTGCCAATCTTCTTAGTAGTAAATTGAGATGGTTCCATTGTAAAACAATATAATCTGACCAGAGAGGTTAACTTCCCAATGTGTTCACCTTCTCGGTCCCACTGGGCGTGCCATTTGTTATCGTCGTGCAGAGATTTTTGGTGTTCAGCCGTTTAGTTGGCTAATCCGCATGGTTGATAATGATTCCCCTTTTGTGTTCAGGCGATTACACTGAGAAAGGGACTCTGTTTCTCAGCTATGGGTTCCTAGACTACTCCAAAGAGCATCTAGTGTAGAAGGTGAAGCTAGAAAAACTAAGGTTCCATGAAAAGTAAGGATAAAAGCGATAAAAGAAGGAAAGCGATAAAGGAAAGTAAAGATAAAATGTAAAGGATGGTGTTTTATTGATTGTGTTCATCCTTTTAAACAATTTGTACAATTAGTATTTATAGACTCAAACTACCTAAGAAACCTATACTAACACTGTTTGCCATGTTCTTAACCCACCAACTCTCATTTTACATCATATAAGATCATGGCTAACAACAAAATTACAGGTAACTGCTTAATCGGCTAAGTTACAGCCTAAAAGCACTTGGTCAACTAACTTATTAACTGCCCCATCAGCTGACCACGTCCTCCATAACCCTATTTTTAAGGAAATAGGCCTTCATGCACGTTCTTGACTTGGTCAACTCATAAAATACACATGTATGCTCAATCAGCTAAGTTATGGGCAAACATCCACTAAATAGGCTAAACTACCCATCAGCTGAACATGTTCTCCATCTCCCTATTTTTAAGGAAATGAGTCTTCAACCACGTCTTAGACTTGGCCAACTCATGGAACACCCATAATAATATAAATAACTGCCCAATCAGCTAAATTATGGAGCAAAACCCACTTCCTCGGCTGACTATCTTATCAGCTAACCATGTCTTCCATATTCCTAATTTTAAGGGAGTGGGGGTTCATGCACGTTTTTGACTTGGTCAACTCATAAACTGCTCTTGATTACAGCTAATCAGCTTCTATCTTCTTTTTCTCTCTCCAAAACCACCTCCAACTTCATCCCAAAAATCTAGGAAAGTGGTTAAATGGATGAAACCTCTATTGACTTCTTCCTTTTCTGAATATTATTAAAGCCTTGGACCCATTTAATCAGCATCCACATGAGCTCATTAAGACCCAATAACAACCTCGAAGCCCATCTAGACTTAACAGCTACGTTCAGCTTATTCTACATTGACAGATTCTGCATCAGCTAAATCTCCTCAGCTGTCCATCTTAACTGAGTCATTATGTTTGGTTCAACTGATCTCAATCAGCTGATCTTTTATTTAGCAGATTCTGAGTTAGCCGATCATGATTTTGCCATTTTATTTCAACTGATCTGGACTCAGCTGATCATAATTCAGCTGATCGTAGAATATTCGCATTTTGGCCAAATGGCCCAAACATGATTCGGCTAATTATTTTTGGTGTTAACAAGACTTAAATCACGAGAGTTAGATTTGATCTTTCGAGGATTCCAGTGAATTGTCATAAATCTTAATGGATTCAATCTAAATACCACAAGCGTAAGAATTGGTTTAATTGGACACGGTTCTTGCATCTTGAGAGGAACATTAACTATTTTAGGATAATTCACCTTTAATAGAGTTTAATATTAATAAAAGGATAGTCAATTTGGATTTGTAATTGGTCATTGTGGTATTCTCAATCCTGGAAACCTCTTCGCAATTTGAAAAACACAAACTTGCTTTCCTGCTATTTCAATATTCTTGCCTGTAATTAATTGTTATTTCTTATTTTAGAATTGTTACTATCGTCTTTTTCACAAATATTATTCACTCTTGTTTAGTTAATCAAATTACTAACTAATTGGTAATCATAATCATCGTCTCTGTGAATTCGATCTTTATATTAGTTGACGACGAAACCATATACTTTTCAACATGTCAATATGTAACTTGTAAATCGAAGAATTGTATGCGAATTGCATTACTCATCTCAAATAAACAAGCCTATATATGAATAGCCGATTATTGTCGATATCAATGGTGTTCGATACCTGGCAGATAATTCTCAAGAAAATTAAATTGAAAAGCATTGCATGTGGCAGCATTAGTTGGGATACAAAGATGTGGCTCTTTCATTTAGGACTAAGTTGGATGAACGTACAAACAAGCTCACATGATTTGCTTAAGATAAGCCGTGTTTATTATTCTCCACTAGAGTTGAGCAATAATTATGGGCATTATTAGTTGGTATAGAATTGCAGAACCAACCCTGATTTGTTTTGTTCATGATCTTGAGGGTATAGGGCCTTGCTCTGATAAACGCTTGCGGTAGAAAACCAGGAATAAAATCCGGATTAAATAAAGTTCTGATACGTTGTCAATGACTAAGAGATTTGGTATTATTACATTTCTGATATAATAATAGAACTCAATCTCAATGTTTACATAATTAACTGGTAAGTTTGAAATGGGAATCAAACTTTAAGAAAAAATCAAATTGGCAACTATGAAATATGATGCCCTTAGCCTCGAATTGAAGTTGCATTGACATTTGGCATAGACAATATATAAATATAAACTGTATTTTTCTTTGTTTGTCATTTTTTATCCAAATACAAGTTCCGGAATATTGGTTAAAATTTGGTAATTTGGTAGTGGTTAAGAGTATCCATGCCTAAGATAAAACGAAATTAACTACTAAGTACACGGATAACTTGCACCTGAAAAGGAATAATGATAACAAAAAGATATCGGTTGATCATACAATATTAAATATAAGAAATTGAGAATGGAACCTGGAATAAAGTACAATCTATAAATAATAGAGTAAGTTTTCGTCAAACCAGGGAGGCAAACCGAGTTCGTTATTGTTCTTCGAATATATGGCTAATTTGGTAGTTGATAAGGAAAAATAAAAGGCTGAATTTCTTATCCATCATGAAGTGTGGATTAGATACATACACGTATAGAAGGAACGTGCATTGTCTTGAACCTGAAAATCGCCAACACGTGTGCTTTAATTTCATCTCTGACAAAACAAATTAAAGCACCAGAAAAACCTGTTCGGTGGTTAATATACACTAATGAACAATGATAGAGGCATATAAATCTTTTTCACTTAACTATTGGACTAATTTTATACCTAACCTAGAATTTCTCAACCACGCATTATATGCTGGACTCAACAATTAGATCAACTAATATCAAGAGTTTTCTTCTTGTTTAGTTTTTAAGATGTATGTATTTTTTTTTTTTTTATCACTTTAAGATATGTGTATTCATGTTAAAGAATTAAAAATAAAAATTATATTAAAGAAAACTAGAAGTGTAATTTAGTGTTTTGAAAATTTTAAAATACTTAAAAACTTAATAGGGTTTCCTTTTAATAATTAAAGTAAGGTTAATAATTTGATCTCTATACATGATATAGATTATTTATTTAGTTTTTATATGTAAAAA
This sequence comes from Ammopiptanthus mongolicus, assembly GCA_039655645.1. Lineage (NCBI taxonomy): Eukaryota > Viridiplantae > Streptophyta > Magnoliopsida > Fabales > Fabaceae > Ammopiptanthus > Ammopiptanthus mongolicus. Next base: position 69,663,610 of record CM077347.1, read on the forward strand.
ATTATTTAAAAGGTTTGTGAAGAGAGCCTGACCATTGCTTATATAGCTGGGTAGATCACCCCCTCATAAGCCGGTTTTTGAGGGGACCATTCGGATGCCTGAATTCTTCACAAGGTTCTTATATGTGCAGTTGTTACCCATTTGGTCTCTCCTGTTAGACGACGTTACCTTGCTGACTCTAACGGATGTTAACTCCTACATTTAAGATTAAATGAAGAATCTGTGACACGTATAGGAACCGAATAAAAAAAAAGTAATTTAAGAGATTAATTTTTAGAGATTTTTTAAATAAAACAGAAGTTAACTTGTGTTTTTTTAACATCATAAAATCATTTTTTATAAGAAAAATAATTTTTAACTTGTTTGGATATATAGTCATATAGAAGTGTTCTTTTTGTAACAAATTTACAATAAAGTACATAAAAAAAGTCATTTTGAAGTAGGGTACAAGGACACGGGTTACACTAATCTAAAATTTTATAAGGTTAGTTTGGTTCAAAAATGGTGCCATTTTTTATGAACATTCTCTCTCCTTTATAATAAGCAATGATTAATAAAATATTTAATAATTAAAAATAAAAATGACCATATAGAAAAAGAATGTTAGTAGGGAAAACATGAAAGATAAAAAATATAACGATATCAAATATATTGGAGAGGATAAAAAGTAGGGTTCGTCCGGAAAAAAATGATCAATTATTTGGAAAAAAATGATCATTTATAAGGATTTTAAATTTGTTTTTTAAGCTTTTGAAAATAGTGAGAATTTGAAAACTATTATATTAATGTGAAAAATATATATATGAAGCTATTATGAATAACTTCCGATTATATATATATATATATATATATATATATATATATATATATAGAGAGAGAGAGAGAGAGAGGATTCGTTGACATCAGGTGTCAAAGTTTTCTCTTACGTCAATTTTAACCATTGATTTTAATTTGATCTAACGGCTTAAACTTATCAACTTTAATGAAAAGATAGAATAATTACAAGTAACATCAATGTGAAGGGAAAAAATAAAATGTATTTAATGAAAAAATATTTTAAGTATCGCGAACTTATTAAATTATAAATTATTTTATTAAATAAAAATGGATAGAAAAATAATATACTAATGATACAAATATAATTTTTTTAATAACAAGATTGTTTAGCTTAAAATTATAATATCTTGATTTTTTTTATTAAAATATAGTATGTATATCCTGAATTTTTGTTAACATTATAGTATTTTTTGTGCTCTTCGTTTCTTTTAGGTGATGTAAAGTTGTAAATTATAATATATATATATATCAGATATCATTCATTAAATGTTTTTTATAATTGTTAAATATTAAATATTTTCAATATATTAAATATTTTAATATCTTTTCAGACTATTTTTATTAGTAAAATATTTTTAATTTTTTTTTATTTGTATCATATCTACATATAAACTATAGTTTATTTTATTATTTATCAAGTTAAAAAAATAATACATAACATATCAAAGTTTTAGCAAATATTAATAAATTTTAAATGAATAAAAAATATTACAAAACTTTTAGTAAAACAATCTGCATTTTTTGCAAAACGTTACACATGAAAAAATAGATATGCATTTAGTAAAATATTCTTCTATCCATTTTTATTTAATAAAATAATAGTTATCTATAAATTAAACATAAAATATTTAATAAATAAATATTATAATTTTAATAAAGTTTAAGATATTTAAAATCTTTCTTCATTAAATACGTTCTATTTTTTCTCTTTACATTTATGTTACTTTTAATTATTCTCTCTCTTCAATAAAATTGATAAGTTTAAGCTGGTATATCAAATCAAAATCAATGGTTAAAAATTGATGTGAAAAAAATTTTTGACACCAGGTGTCAACAGCTCCTGTCTCATATATATATATATAGGAGACAGAATGTTCATAAAAAAACGGAAATATGTTTTGGACCAAACTAACCTTATAAAATTTTTTTGTACCCTACCTTGAAAATGACTTTTTTATGTCCTTTATTGCAAATTTGTAACAAAAACAAGTACTTCTATATGGTTCTATCCAAACAAGTTAAAAATTATTTTCTGTAAAAAATGATTTTTATGAAATTAAACGAACACAAATTAACTTTTGTTTTAATTAAAACTCTTTAAAAAATAATCTTTTAAACTACTTACATGAAAATCACTTTTTTTATTGGGCCCCTGCCGTCTCTAACGAACGTCGCCTAATGAGACGACCCCACTTACTTACGGTAATCCCATTAGTCCTAAGCTTATATTATTAACTATACATTAACTGTATTATAACGTTAACGCGTTATTCAGGAAGCGGGCGCAAAAGAAAAACGATAAACATACAAAAACATACAACACGCGTTACGGAAAAGGTAAACCAACAATTAGAGTCAAACACAGGTAAAAGATAACTATATACAAAGTCATGCATAATTGTCCCCATCGGTAGGGCTATCATATTGTACGTATACATACGGTCTGTACATAAAAATATAAAGAAAGCAGATATAGTAAAAAGACTCAAAGGCTCTCAAAAAGCTGACCAGCACACCCTACCCTCTCAAAATACACCAAAAACAGCTCATCTCAACCTACAAATGACGCACTGGCACTATCGCGTCCTCAGCGATGTGGGTACCTGGAACTACCCTGCCCTTCGCCATGAGTATGTCTATAGACCTGTAAGGGTACATACTCGGACGAGGAACTAGACACCACAACTCTGCGCTGACGGTACATCCGCAGGTCCTGCTCTGACCTCCTCTACTACCCGCGCAACACAAAACCTCTCCTACTGGACACGTGAGATGACGCTGGCATCGCCCACATAAAGTCTCGCTTGTGGCGCCTCAGCGGGTGCCACATCTGGGTGAAGGGAAGAAACTGAGTAACTTTGAAGGGTCCAACTATGTCCTCTCTGGGTGGATCACAACTCTTGAATAGCAGACTGATCGGTCCTGTGTAGACCGTAAGGAACGTTGAGGGGTCCACCTGCCACCCTCGATCATCATGATAGATGATCTCAAGGTCCCCTAGCATCGACATCCATGGTAACTCCTGGATGAACGATGTAACACCCCGATTTTTCAAGCTTTCTATAGGAATTAAACAGTATTTATGTGTTTGTATTTTATTGAAGGGTTTAGAGAGTGAAATAAAATAATCTGAGACCATAGTCACGCTCTACGCTATCGTAGGGAGTTATGGTTAAATTTTGGGTAGAAAACTCAGACGGAGCCCGGTCTGTGTTTTTCACTGATAGTAGTGTTTTACTACTATAAAGACCTAATTTTGACCCGTGAACGAGATAGTTAGCCTTAGAATTTAATTCCCTACAATTTTGCTAAAATCAGTTCTTGACGTTAAAAAGTGAAAATAATATAAACTGTTCGAGCGAAAACTCGAACCGGGAGACGATTGGAGCTGTGTATGGATTTAACGGGTCCCGCTAACGGATAATGTTGAAGTCACATCAGGTCAAGTCACCCAGGAATACGTGCCAGTGTCATGATGGTTTTCAGAAAATATCTAGATGCGAAATGACCAAAACGCCCTTGAGTTTTCATGAAATTACAACTTAGCCATAGTGAAATGTCCAAATTACCCTTAAGTTAAAATTTTAAACCTCCTTATCTCTTCACTCTTCTCACTCCCACGCTTCCCTCATCTCTTTTCTCTTCATCTTCTTCCTTCTTCTTCATTTTTCCTCCACTATTTTCTTCAAAAATTCCTTCTAAACTTTGAAGATTTTGTGAAAGAAAGTTGATTCCTCCTTAAGCTTCATCATCTAGGAGGTATTAACTCCATTCTCCATCTCTTAATCTCTCTATTTCTCCATTCCATATCTTGATTCATGGTAGTTTAGGTTTTGAAACATAAACTTCAAAAATCCATGAAATATTGTAGAAAAATCCTTTTAATACCAAATCAATTTCTTTGAGCTAGGTTCATTGTATTCTTTCATAATCCAAGAGCTTAGAACCAAGGAATCCCTCTAGCTCATATGGGTATTTCTGGGCCGAACCTACCCCCTTTGGGTGTGTAGAGTTTTGGTTGAAATTTTGGTATTTTAAGCTTTGATTTCATCTTGTCAAACCTAGTTAGTATGGAATCCAAGAGATGAGAATTTTTGGAAAACCCTAGCCCTATTTTCTAGCACATGGCCGAACCTAGGGTGAATAGTGTAGGAGCAAATTTTGTGATTTAATGTTGATGCATTGTTGGTTTGTATGTGTATAGTGATCGTCGAGTAATCGGGTGAGAGATCGGACGATTTTCGGATAAACCGGGAGACTTATCGCTTTAAGGGAACTTCGAGAGGTAAGGGGAGAACATGAGGAATTCCAATTCTGATAGCTGTATGCTATATTTGTGTGTATGGATTGTAATAATTTATCCGTGTTTGATTGTCATGGAGTGTTTTGAATTTACCTGCTGATAATTGCCTATATCTGAAATTACCTGTTTATGCCTGATTTTATTGTTTGGCATTGGATTGTGACGTATGGATGTATAATATGCCTGTCGTGGTGATTATTATATTAAAGGACCTAACATCGGATCACGACCGTCTTCGTCAACTAACCAGCACCACCGTCTTCGGATCACGACCCGAATAACCATATAAGGAAAACATAGGAAAAGCAGGCACAAGAGGTAAGAAACTCTACTACTATCATGTATAGGGAATCACATAGAACATAACACATTAACGCACACAACAAAAAAGCACAGCCATCTCCCGAGATCATCACACTAATGAACCTCCAGATTATCACAACTAAGGATCACCGCATGCTCTACATGTACAACTGAGTCTACATGCACGATTGGCCAATTATACAACATGCAGTCTTAGCGATGGGAATGCAACAATCATCCTTTAATTGCGAGGAATGAGAAATCAGTCTCCAACTGTCAGAGCGGCCACTCACCAAAGTAAGAATGTTGCCTCCAACTGTGAGAACATCAAATCGGTCATTCAGGTAATTGCTTTCTGAGTTCCCAAGACAGTGCAATAGTGGTTCCTCCAACTGCGAGGAAGCACTGCCTCCCCGAGCCCCTACAACTAGGAGAAGACCTAACAAGTTCTCCAACTGCGAGAAAGAACCTGCGTCCCTCCAACTGTGAGTTCAGCTATCTTGGTCGCACCAGAATGTCCACCTCGAACAACAACCTCGTGTGACAACCACTCAAACTGCTATTGTAGCTGTACACATGGATTTTCACCACAACAATGAAAATGTCATGATTATGCATCCATCAACACTAGTTCGTGCTCAACGTATGCACCTAGCATCTCAACGACACTTCAACAACAACTTGATCAACGTCTTAGAGGTCAACATCCTTCAACTGTGAGGAAGTCACTCTCCAACCGTGAGAGCCACTATCACCTATCCTATCAGTTTAACATCACAACAACCATCTCCAAACTCAATCAGAATCAGAGCATCGATAATATTGTCACATCAACAATTCATAGTAGAACACCATGTCACCATTGCAGGCATATCAAAACATCAATTACTCATGGTATCATAATAAGCATACCAGTGCATCTCACTTAGCATGACATCATCAAACAACATCATTTAAGCATGTTATCAACCATAACACATAAGGATACATCCCCAATAAACAAATATCATAGTTTATCCTATGAGGGATAAACCTACAATGCCTAAACCTTAGATTGGTACAACTCCACAGTAGTCACCAATGTAAGTTAGGTGTTGTCGGTTACTCAACCACTAGTAGGGTTTGAGGATTCCTACAAATGTTAACAGTTATATCCTAAGCCCATGTTCCTAATAATTAAGGTTTCTTCCTCCTCATCAATAAACAATAACGCGAACGCAACCACAACGAGCACTATGCCACAACCACCACTCACGGTCTCCAAATAGCCACAAACAGCCACCACAACCACTGCTTTCTCTCTTAAAGCTAGCACCTTGACGACCACAAACCTCGTCCTAATCACGGGAACAACATGCAACAACATTGTTAACCCTAGGGCAACTCAGAACCAAGAAAAAGATCAAGGGAAACTTGAAGAACACGAAGAACATACGTAGAACGCGAAGGTTGACGTATTAGTCGCCACGTCTCCTGCCACGCGTGCATGCAAAGTGACACGCGTACACCTTTCCACGCTTTGACGTGCACCTACTCCACGCTCAACCGTCAACGATCAACGTTTGAGTGTTGGGTCACTCAACATCCAAACTTTGGACGCTGATTTGGCCTATACTTCCACGTTTCTGCACTTTCTGAGCTCATCCATAGCCAAATTCCCTCAAATTTGGACCATAGCCTCCTCAAGCCATAAGGAACATTATCCAACCTTCAAACATGCTTAACTTAGGTCTTATAACTTATCAAGTAAATGGGATGTTACATTACCACCCCCCTTAAAAATAATTTCGTTCTTGAAATTCAGCGGTAGGTAGATGTATACATCACGCGAAAATTTGTCCAAGATTAAGCAAGCTTATTTTACCAAACTTCATTGAAAACATACATGTGTTACATCATGTTGAGATACATATAGATGACGATACAACCATTCAGCTTTTCCAAGAACTACTGCTTCCTACAGTACATCAAAGCAAAAGATGATCATCCTACAAATGACATTACTGGATGTTTCCAAACGATAAACTCATAGCTCATCTGTTCATGGTTGAGATGTTCCAAAAGTCAAAAGATAAACTTATCGGCCCCTTGTTTTTCTTTTGTTGACGGGCTTCTATCCTCTTGTCAAGATTTTCCAAAGCAGTACATCTCTCAAGCATTTCTGGAAACCTGGAAATTCCCAAAGGTAGCACTGCTCTCTGCAATTCATGCCTCAATCCGTCTTCAAACCTTCTGCATATCTAGTTTTCATTCGGAATCACTTTGTAAAAGTTTGATAATTTGAGCAAAGACTCAAACTTCATTGCATACTCACCCACCAATAGGTTTCCTTGCTTCAGGCTAAGAAATTCCTTTTTCTTCTCATGCCTAAGGGCTTCAGGGAAATACTTCTCCAAAAAGCATATCCTAAACAGCTCCCACATGATTATCCTTCCATTTGACTCCAGCGTTCTCTGCCGATTCTTCCACCATGATTCCGCTCCTTCCACAAACATAAAAGACACGTAGGTGACCTTCCGATCTTCTCTGCAGCGCATAGCCAAAAAGATTTTCTCTACCTCTTGTATCCATAACTCTGCTCCTTCCGAGTTATATTCTCCATGAAACTAGGGTGGCTTGTGGTTTATGAATGCAACCAACCCTGCATCCACCACTCTTTCTTTCTTGATTTTGCATTCTCTGAAGGAACTCTTGTTGTTGTTGCATGAGCTGTGTATACTGATGTGACTACTGTAACATAGTTGTCGCCATATCTCTTAAGGTCCTCATGACTTCAAATTCTCCTCCTCTTCCAGTCCTAGGAGGTCCATTGATCTCGGCACCAGCGTCTACATTCCCATCACTTCCTTCACTACAGGTCCTTCGAGCCATAGGTTCCTAGTAAGAGTAACCATTAGCTCATATTCATAAGACATGTAACACAATCATCATGTAGATACAAATATCTTATGAATAATCGAACCCGTTATCATTGCTTCCCAACCTAGAAACAATAGATAACTCACGAATCGGTCACTCTACCAGACTTCTAGACATAGCCAACATCCTATGCGGGTTCAACTAGACACGGCCATCTCAACAACAATACCTCACAGTCCGGTCGAAACCAAACTGCTCTGATACCACCTAATGTGATGCTCCCAAACCTTAACCTTCTCTTTCTGATTCCATAAAAGCATAACAAGATAAAGTTTTATTTTAAACTTAAACACATGAGCATGTATAGAAACTCAAAACACCACATCAGAGTTTCGCCTGGAAGCCAAAAACGTATACATACTCACCTAAAGACGCCCCATTGGCCGGGGTACAAACACTACAGCAGACTCAAAAATACCTTCGAGGTATCTCGTTACTCGAGAAGCACGTTGACATCTGTTGTGTAAAAACGTGATGTGCAAGTATACACAATTGTGAAACAAGTAATAAAGTAGTAAGAAAGATCGTCCCACGAGGATTATAAGGTGTTTTTGCTTCCAAATTTAAACCAACGGTTCTATAGGCTAAGATTAACAAAGGTGACAAGTATTTTGTATGTGATAGCGTCCATAAAAGATATAGCATATAACAATGGAAATAACGAAAAGGTTATAGCAACAAATATGGGTAAAACAGCTACGGCTATGTGTCCCTTGTAATTTCAAACTAGATCAGTTATGAGATTCAAAGTGCTATAGCATCAGGCTCCAAGAAATAAAGGCTTGCTTCTCAGCAATCAAAAGACAAGTTCACTAAACGCTCCTATGTCTAGTTTTATATTAGTTACGTTATCCCTTGTTTTAGTTCGTTCTAGCTAGCCTAAGAGTTGAGCATTTATGTCTAAATTACTCAAAATCAAACAACCTTTCAGTTGAAGGTATAACACTTATCTATAAAACAAGTTCAGCAACACATGTCTCTTTCAAGTATTTGTGAGCTAAGGTTTTAATGAAGATGATCAAGCTTAAGGAAAATGAAAACAAGCACAGATTTATAGAAAATTCAAGGCAAGAATCATCACTTAACTTCATTAGAAATCCATTACAAGTTAACAACCTATAGCTACAACGAGTTTAGCTCATAATGAGCTTACAAACAAAACAGAAAATTTGGAAGAAAACCATTACAAAATGGGAGACAGTGGAGAGAGAGAAATGGGGGGCAGAGCTCTGCTATACTCCTCAACTGGAAGGAATAGAAGAAGAATGTCCTAGGGTACTTGGTGTCCCCCTTTTAGGGTATTTTTGTTTTTGGGTTCAAGGCCCCTTTTCTCTTTCTTCCTTTTTGGGCTAAAAGTTAGTACACAAATGATTGACCCAAATTTCAAGGATGCATGGCACTAAGCTCCAGGACCTCGTGTGGGCACCTAGCCTCTAAATAAAGGACAAGTCATCAGGTGAGAGAAATTCTGGGGGTGCTTATCCTTTTCTTGTGTCAGCTCACGGCTACAATGCTACAGCTAACCTGGAGCACTGCTTCCAACTTTACGTTCAAAACAACCAAACCTACTATGTAGAAAAGGCAACAAAAGGCAACCACATTAACATAAAAACAACTCTAAAAATAGACTAAAATGCTAGAACTCATGCAACCTTATGCTCAAACAAACTTTACACTAAACAAAGCTTAAACATAGAAAACCTAACGATAAAGTACCCAAGAACTAACAAAACTCAAGTTAAATGAGCATGGATAACTATCATTTTTGAGAGTTATCACACCCCAGACTTGAATCATTGCTTGTCCTCAAGTAATGCATGGAAAGATTAAAAAGACAAACCTAAAACTTGTCATCCCTCATATGTGCACCCCACCTTTATTCAAAACATATTGGATTTTTCAGATCAGAACTTTTCTCCACAAGACATGCTTTTCAAATCATCAACATTCATGAATCTCAATCAGGCAAATGTTTATGATACTCATCATTTTCAAATTTCAGCACATGCCATAGCATTTTCACCCTCAGAACAAACAATGTGTTCTACCTCACTCACAAAGCTTATGAAGGTTCACTCAAACATCATTCAAATGCAACCTTTTTTTCTTGAGTTTGACAAGTTCTAACATACTGCCCATCACCAAAGCTTTACACTGCTAGAGGGATTTATTTGGATATAGTGAGGCTTGGGTTAGGGTGGAACAGTTTCAGGAAAATGGTTAAAACTAGGTAGAGTTCAAGCATGCTTTTCCTCATTTTTGTTTCACACCAAAGTTTACCACAATTCAGTCTAACAATCATTAGTACCTTGGGGGGTACTCTTATCTTTTTCTTTTTCATTGAAATATGTTCCTTTCCCTTCCTTTTCTTACTCACTTTTCTTTTTATGTACATAGAGCAGTTGTTGCAACTTTTTGAAGCAATTGGTCTTGTAACTGCTCTGTTGATTTTGATTTGTTTTTTTCTTTTTTGCAACCCTGCTTATTACCAGCAAGGGTCAAACACTGTACACTCTCAGCTGTATAGCACCCCCAAACTTAGATTGATGCTAGTCCTCGAGCACCCCCAAAATTATGTTACAGCATGTATGCAAGGCTAGCATAACCTCCACACCAACTTTTGGGACATTTTGTTTTTCAGGGAGGAGCTCGTAATGTGGGTTCAGTTTAGTACAAAAGGGCTTAATGCTCAAAGGGGTTCACACAAAGGTTAAACAGTTAGGTGGGCTATTTCAGGCTAAACTAGGCTAAATCAAAAACAAAAATGGTGCCTCTAGCAATTATGTGTGCAGCAAGAGATGTACAGAGATGTACACAAATGAAAGCAACAAGTCAAACTCAAAAAGAGAATACAAGAGAATGACACTCAAGAAAGAATGTTAAATCTATTTAGGCCCAAAAGCTCACAAGGTAGATAGATTGCTACAACATGTGCTTCAAGCCTCAACAAATCAGTCATTCACACAACCAAAAAGAGAACCATTATGCTATTTTTCAAAAAGGCACACTTGAGGACCACAAGCAACTTGATTTTCATTTATCATCATATTTTTTTGAAAGATCACCCATTGTTGTGGGGATGATCGTGGTGGTGCACACAAAAAGGGACAAAAGCCCTACACATCAACAACTATAAGATAAACATGGGGCCAAAGTCCACTGGCCCCTTACTAACAAAACTAACAACTGAAATTTAAACTAAAGTCCTAATGACCGCAATACATCAACATTGACAATTTTTCTTAAAACAAAAGAAAGAGAGGCAGAGGGATCAAGAGAGTCATGAATGAGTTGCTATAGCAAGCTGCAGCAACTTGCTTTGTTGGCTCAAGTGTTCAGATTCTTTACTCGGGAGCCCTTCCTGATGCTCCTTCCTGCAGTGTGCTTAGTATTGGATTTGGGGGTTGGAGTCCACACTTCTTTTATACATTCTAAGTCTGCAGCCTCTTCCTCTCCATGCTCTGGATCAGCTTCAGCTTCCTTATGCTCGCCCTCCCCTTCTATTGCTGCAGCAAGGTCCTTCATCTTGGAGGCACTGGACTTACCAGTCTTGCTCTTTTTGGTGCAGGAAGATGCTCTTCCTCTTCTTCCTCAGACTCCATATAAGCTGCAACAATTTGAGTTATAGCATTGCCAACAGATGCTTCAGGTTTCTTGCGCTTCCTTGTTTTGTAAAGGGTGGGACTTCCCAACTTCTCAGGCTAGGCATCTTCAGTTCTTGCTTCTTCAGATTCAGCTCCACATCCAGCAGGTGGCTTTCAAACATCTTTTTCGTTCCCTTAAGATTTCTCTTGGGGGTGGTGGTGGTGGGTTCCTGGGCACTGGGTGGCTTGGGGCACCATTCCTCGGTATCAGTGCTGCTACTGCCAGATTTAGTTCTGGGTTCTGTTGGCTTGGTGGGGGACATCGCTTCTTCAGCTGATTGTTGGAGCTCCCGCAAAATCTGCTCTGGGAACTGGGGCAGTGGTAGATCTTTCTTCCAGTTGTTGAGTTCCAGCCCTCTCTTCTACCACTTAAAGTGGTCATAAGCAAACCGCTAGAACAGCTTTTGCTGCAAGATGTGCTGCTACAGCAACTTAGTTATGGATTCGATTTGTTGTTCTAGCCCCTCAGAGCGTTCCGCCTGCTCTGAGAGTCCTGCCTCTGGTTGACTGGTCCTTGTTTTGGCCTTCTTCACAGCAAAGCTTTTGGGTGATTGGGAACGGTCTTAATACGAGGCATGGTGATTGGGATTGAGGGGTGGTCTGAAAATTTAGGTAAAAGAGAAATGGGGAATTTTGGGAATATAGGGATAGGAAGGGGTAAGGTTTCAGGTGATAGTGGAAAAGGAAATGGGGAGGATGACTGGGGTTGAGGGGGTATTTATGGTGGGTTGGAAGTTGAATGTGGTTGGTTGAGAGGGAAATTCAAATTAATGGAGGGAAAGTGGATGTGATTGGTGAGCTTAGAGGCATGATGGCTGACATGATGGGCGAGGGAATTTTTATCGTTTCAAACCCCCCAGCCTTTCCATTTCTCTTTTTCAAAATTTCATCAGAATTCAAATAAATTATTTTTCCCTCGATGAACTCAGCTTGAGAGACCGTGCCAACTTGGGCCTTGCAAACCCAACTTCAGCCCAAGTACACACCACCACCATGACAGTTACACTCCTGCATCCACAACTTCAATTTTCTATATATACATATATATTATTTTATTTTATTTATTTACGCATTTATTTTGTTAGTCTAAAATAAAACTAAAATTGCCAAATTGAAAAGAAAAAGCCGGGCTGCCTCCCAGTAGCACTTGGTTTAAGAGTCCTCAGCCTGACTCAGTTCTCAAGGAACATTAAGAATCCGCCATTACAGTGATGACCTGTGCTCTAGCAACGGGCTCACCAAAGTAATGCTTGATTCTTTGTCCATTTACCTTAAAGGTACTGTTACTTGCTGCATCCAACAACTCAACTGCTCCATGGGAGTGCACTTGGACAATTGTGAAAGACCCTGACCGTTTGGATTTTAATTTTCCTGGCAAGAGTCTCAATCTAGAGTTGAATAGCAAAACCTGCTCTCCCACAACAAATTCCCTTTTATGGATCTTTTTGTCATGTCAGGCCTTGTTCTTAGCTTTATAAATATCTGCCCCCTCATAAACAAATAATTTGTGTTCTTCCAACTCATTGAGCTGCAACATTCGAGCAGCTTCCGCCTGAGCTAGATCATAATTCAATTTTTTAATTGCCCGGAAGGCTTTGTGTTGCAGCTCAATGGGAAGGTGGCACGCCTTGCCAAAAACCAACCTAAAGGGAGACATCCCCAAAGGAGCTTTATATGCAGTTTTGTAGGCCCACAGTGCATCATCAAGGTATAGAGATCAGTCCTTCCCACTAGGATTCACCATTTTCTCAAGAATTTGTTTGATTCCTCTGTTTGAGAGCTCTGTCTGCCCATCGGTCTGGGGATGGTATGTTGTAGCAACTTTGTGTTTAACCCCATACTTTGCTAGAACATTGGCAAAAAGTTTGTTGCAAAAATGTGTACCCTCATCACTAATGATAGCCCCGGGAGCACCAAATTTGGTAAATATGTGCTTCTGAAGGAACTTGGTGATTGCCTTGGCGTCATTAGTGGGAAGTGCTACAACTTCTACCCATTTCGACACATAGTCAACTGCTACCAAGATGTAAAGGTTACCAAAGGAAGGGGAAAAGGTCCCATAAAGTCTATACCCCACACATCGAACAGCTCAACTTCCAAGATGGAATTGAGGGGCATCTCATTTCTGGTGGATATACCTCCCATTCTATGGAATCTATCATAGTTTTTGGCATAGTTATGGGCATCTTTGAAGAGTGACGGCCAAAAGTAGCCAGACTGAAGGACTTTAGAGGTTGTTCTCATTTCTCCAAAATGTCCTTCGAAAGGAGAAGAATGACAATGCTGGAGAATATCCGGTATTTCATCTTCAACTGCACACCTCCTAAATATTTGGTCAGCACACTGCTTGTAAAGATATGGCTCATCCTAATAAAATTTCCTTGCCTGCTGAAAAAAATCTTTTCCTTTGTTGGGAGCTCATGTCAGGAGGAACAACCTTGCTGGCCAAGTAATTTACCAAATCAGCATACCACGGGGTCTCAGTTTCTTCCAATGCAAGTAAATACTCATCCGGAAACTGTTTTGGAATTTTAGACTTGTTTATATCTTCAGTACCCTCAGGAAGTCTTGACAAGTGATCTGTAACCTGGTTCTCAACCCTTTTTTTATCTCTATTTTCTAAATCGAATTCCTACTGCAGCAAGACCCATCTGATCAATCTGGGCTTTGCATCTTTCTTAGCAATTAAATACTTGACGGCTGCATGATCTGTGTATAATATCACTTTAGTCCCTACAAGGTAAGGCCTATATTTGTCAAATGCGAACACAATAGCTAGCAGCTCCTTTGCAGTAGTTGTATAATTTTGTTGTGCCTCAATTAAGGTCTTGCTTGCATAGTAAATGGAGTGAAATATCTTCTCATGCCTCTGTCCCAAGACTGCTTCCACAGCATAATCACTGGCATCACACATTAACTCAAAAGGTTTGGACCAATCTGGAGCAGTGATAACAGGTGCAGTAATTAGGGCATTTTTCAGAATTTGAAACACTTGCAAGCATTCAGGGGTGAACTCAAAATGGTTTATCATGTTCAAGGAACTGACATAATGGTATGGAAATTTTGGAGAAGTCCTTGATAAATCTTCTATAAAAGCTTGCATGACCAAGGAAACTTCTAATGCCTTTCAAAGAGTTGGGTGGTGGCAGCTTTTCAATAACTTCAACCTTTGCCTTGTCTACCTTCATCCCTTTCTTTGAAATTTTGTGACCAAGAACAATTCCATCTTTGACCATGAAATGGCATTTCTCCTAATTGAGAACCAGATTAGTCTCTTCACACCTGTTCATTACCTGTTCCAGTTGACTCAAACAGTCGTGGAATGTCTCCCCAAAAACTGAGAAGTCATCCATAAAAATCTCCATTCATTTTTCAATAAACTCAGTGAAAATAGCCATCATGCATCGTTGGAAGGTGGCAGGGGCATTACACAGCCCAAATGGCATTCGCCTAAAGGAAAAAGTGCCACATGGACAGGTAAATGTGGTCTTTTCCTGGTCTTCAGGTGCTACAGCAATCTGGTTGTACCCTGAATACCCATCCAAGAAACAATAAACTCGTTCCCTGCTAACCTATACAACATTTGATCAATGAAGGGCAGTGGAAAATGATCCTTTCTGGTGGCCTTGTTTAGTTTCCTGTAGTCCATGCAAATACGCCATCCCGTGACAGTCCTGGTAGGTATCCGTTCATTTTTCTCGTTGGAGATCACAGTCACACCTCGTTTCTTTGGGACACATTGCACAGGGCTGACCCAGACACTATCAAAAATGGGGTAAGTGATGCCTGCATCCAACCACTTGATAACTTCTTTCTTCACCATCTCGTTCATTACAGGATCCACCCTTCTTTGTGCTTCAATACTGTTCTTTGCATCTTGCTCTAACAAAATTCTGTGCATGCATAAGGTTGGACTAATATCTTTAATGTCAACAAGTTTCCAACCAATTGCTCTCTTATGCCTTTTTAGTGCAGCTATCAAACTCTCCTCTTGGGCAGAAGTCAGCAAAGAAGAAATGATCAAAGGTAAAGTTTCAACTTCTCCCAAGTATACATATTTCAAGTGTTGCAGCAACTATTTCAGCTCTAGCACAAGGGGTTTCTCTATAGAAGGGACATTGTTCTTGGAAGTTTCATTAGTTACATCCAGAGACTCAAACCTTCAAATCCATGCTGGTTGTACCATTTTGCTTTCAGCCACATCCTTTCTCACTTCGTCAGATGAGTTAGAATTTGCATCCCGTGCTACAACATTAATCAAGGCATTGTGTTCTTTCAAAAACTGTTTTTGAACCAATGAGTCAACTGTTTGCACAAAGTTACAATCTTCTATACATTCATCTGGGTATCTCAAGGTATTAAACACATTGAAAGTCACCCGCTGATCATTAACCCTCATAGTCAACTCACCCTTCTGCACATCAATCAAAGTTCTACCCGAGGCCAGAAAAGGTCTTCCAAGAATGATTGACACATCTCTATCTGCTTCAAAATCCAGAATTATGAAATCCACCGGGAATACAAATTTATCCACTTTAATTAGCACATCTTCTATTTTTCCCTCCGGGTAAGCTATGGACTTGTCAGCCAGTTGTAGGGTCACAGTGGTGGGTTGAGCATCCCCAATATCCAATTGCGTAAAAATGGACATGGGCATGAGGTTTATGCTTGCCCTAAGATCACATAATGCTTTACCACAGTAGGTGTCTCCAATAGAGCATGGGATGGTGAAACTTCCAGGGTCTTTCATCTTAGGAGGGACTTTAGTTTAGAGCATCATGCTACACTCCTTTGTCATAGCCTCAGTCTCAAACTCTCCTAATCTTTTTCTCTTGGTCAAGACATCTTTCATGAACTTTGTATAGTTTGGCATTTGTTGCAAGGCATCAACCAATGGGATATTAATGTGCAGTTGTTTTAGGATCTCCATAAACTTCCAAAACTGCTTGTCTTGTTGTACCTTCCTCAACCTTTGAGGAAAAGGAGGAGGAGGTCTTTCTAGGGTAAGCTTTGTAAAAGTTTCAGTATCAGTAACAGTCCCGGGCTTCTTAACATTGGTCTTTTTCTTTTCCACTTCCTCAACCTCACGTGGTTTAGATTCAACTCTTTTCTTCTTTTCTCCCGCAACAGGTACCTCAGTGTCACTTCTCAAGTGAATGGCTTTGCACTGTTCCTTACTACTTGAACTAGAGGTGTTCGGAGTTTCAGTAGGAGCTGGCAAGGATCTACTTTGTCTGGAATTCAAAGCTTGAGCTAACTGCCCCACTTGTGTCTCCAAATTTCTCATAGAGACCCTTGCTTTTGTATTTGGGCCTTTGTTTCTGACATAAAGGCTTTCGGCACAGCCTCTAAAGACATATCTTGACTAGCTGATGGAGTTTGTTGTTATGGTGGAAATTGCTGCAGCTTTGGTGCTTGTTGTGTCATGAATCCAGGTGGTGCAGTTGTAACACCCCGATTTTCGAGTTTTCCTAATTATTCAGTATTTATGAACTTATATTTTATTCGAGGCCTTAGAAATGGAAATTAAATATTATGACCAGATAGGAATGTCCTACACAACCATAGGAAGCCATGGTTAAGTTTCGGGCGAAAGCTCAAACGGAGCCCGGTCTGCGTTTTTCACGGATAGTAGTTTTTTCCTACTTTTAAGACCTAACTTTGACTCGAGAACGAAACATTTAGGTTTTATATTTTATTTCCAACAATATTGGTTATTTTGGAAATATTCAAAATAAATAAGTCGTCATACGACTTTCTTGGGCGAAAACCTAAATCGGATAAAGAACGGAGCTGAATACGAGATTTCAGTGACCCGCTACGGATAAGGTTGAAGTCACATGGTGTGCTATGACTCATCAGTGTAATGATTACATTTAGAAAATATCTGGACGTGAAATGACTAAAATGCCCTTGACCCTTTTCAGAATTACCATTTGCCCTTGAATGAAAAGACCGTTTTGCCCTTGAGAATTTATGGAATAACCATTCTGACCCTATGACTCACCATGTCATCATTACCTTTCTAGAAATATCAAGATATTTATAAGGGAAATGACCAAAATGCCCCTAGTCTTTGAAGGAATTACCAAATTACCCTTTTGGTTATTTACAAGTTTGCCATGACATCAATATATATATTTCTCTCTGTCTCTCTCTTGGCCATTTCGGCCATCACTCTTTCTCTCTCTTCTCTCTCTTGTTCTTCATGTTACTAATCTTTGATCCTAGGAGGTATGATCCTCATCTTAACTCTCTCAACCTCTCTATTTCATCTCTTGAATCATTTGATTCATGAAGATCCAAGTTTAGATCTAAAACTTTGAAAATCCATAGAAAATGGTAGAAAAATCCTATGATCATGAAACCAATTTCTATGAACCCATCATGATGTGTACTTTGAGTGTCTGGAAGCATGAACCCAAAAGAAATTTTCTTCCTATTCTTCCGTGGGAGGGCCGAATCCTAATCATGATGAAAGGATGGGTTTTGTTGCAATTTTTGGCTATATAGCACTTGTTCTGGCTTACTTGATGTCTTTGAACCCTAAACCCAAGAGCAAAACATCAACCAAAGCTCATAACCTATTTCTCCTCTTCATGGCCGAAACATATAGGGTGTAGAACCATGAGTTTTGTCTCAAATTTTTGGGTCATAGGACTTGATTTAGTGTTAATCATGCTTAAGGACCAACCATCCAAAAGTTTGGAACCAAATGAGATCCCTAGCCTTTTTATCCTTTCATGGCCGAACCCTATACCTTCTTGGGGAAGAAAACTTATGTTTTGATGTTATAGATTGATGTTGCTTTGTTGTTTGAATTGAATTGTGTTTGATTGTTTTAGGCGACGCTAACGGAACCGGAGCCGGAACCGAGAACCGATCTAGTTTGGAGTGAACACCTTTGTGAGGTAAAGGGAGGTAGTTCATTTTGAGTTTGGTAGCCTCATGGTATATGATTGATTAGTGTGTTATGATTGAATTAAGACTTGATGTATATGTATACTTATATCCTGGATTGATTGGATGTTAAGTGTTGTGCATAGTTGGTTATTTGATATAACTGTGGCATGGATGCCTTGGATGATATCTTATTGTGATATTGAACTGTTGATATATATATCTGTACATATATTTATATCCTCGATGAGCATAGGACTGGCTATGTCTCGATAATTGTTAAAAGACTCGGAATAAAAAACAAAGTTTTGAAAAACGCATTTTGAAATTAAAAGTGGTTTTTGGAAAACGTGTTGCTTTTCAAGAAAAGTTAAGTTCCCTTTTGAAAAGTACGTTCTTTTGAAAAGTATGTTCTTTTAAAAAGTTGTTTTGGGAAAAATCGTGCAAAATGTGTTTTATTCTGTAAAGTGTTTAAAAAGGGCGTGAAACCTTAGAAAACGGTTTTGTTTTCAAGAAAGGTGTTTTTCCCGGAAAATGTGGAAATGTTTTATTTCAAGAAAACAAAAGTGTATTTTGTTTTCCAAAGTTGTTTTGAGAAAGTTTGACCGAAAAGAAAAATGATGAACCTTTGAGACGAACCCAAACCTAGTGGCCGAGACGTCGGGACTAGTGTTTTGTGGATTGAGCACTCGAACTTCATGTCCTGTGTTTTTGATTTGAGTGGGCTTAATGCCTTTTTGAAATGAGTCGTGGACTTTATGTCTCGACATTTGAAAGAATGAACCCAAAGAAAACAGAAAACTTTCTTTGTACATGCATGAACCGGCAGATGTGCCATTTGAAACCGAGCTACAACTCTAGTAGTTGAGAATTTAATCAGTCAAGACCACTAGGTCTATAGGGGCATTCTGTGTTCGAGATCCCACAAGTGGCCGGTGGCGTAGCAACCCCGTGCCGTGGTAAATCGGCTGCCAAACACGAATGAACTCGATCTGAGACTGGCGTATTCAAGATATGGTTATGACGTGGTACCCTGGAACAATTGGAGTTCGGACCTAAATAGAGAGGCCAACTAATGAGACCAATTGTGTTACGGGTGTTACTACGGCCTATCGCTCGATGTTGGGTAGTAGGAATCTCCGGAGTACATGAATTAGAAAGATGATATTGAAGTCTCATGCATTATTATAACTGATGATTATGTTTGAGATATTATATTGTGTTGTATAAATCATTGTTCATATAACTGTATTTATGCTGTTTGTCGCCTGTGCGGCTATCATGATAAACTTATTATATGAGTATCTCACCTTTGCCTGTACATGTTGGACACCTTGTTGTGTTTTTGGAACACATGTACAGATGTTGTTCATAGGTCCCCGCGGAGACGTGAGGACTCGGATGACGGAGCGTTCTGATGAAGTTGACGTTGGGTTGTACCCCAATAGCTACTTTTAGCCGACCAGCTTAGGAGTCTTTTATTTTGAGCAGTTTTATATTACTGCACGCTTTTGAACTTATGTTTTCAAGTTTGTAATATGTTATATATTAGGTGAATATATACTGATGTGCTGTAAGAAGTTTATTTCTTCACCTTGAGTTTGTATTGCCTATGCATGTAGAAAATTTTTAAAACCGCGTTTTCGAACGTAGCTACTTAATTAAAGTATTTTTCCGAAAGCAACCAGCGTTTTTTTTTCTTCATTTATTTTCCGCATTAGAGTCCGAGTATGTAGCACCCGCGAGGGGGGTGTTGCATTAGTGGTATCAGAGCTGGTCGATTCTTTCGGGAACCCTTAGGAAGTGAGTCTGTTATGTTTGTGTTGTGTGATCTCTGTGTTAACCTTGTTTGAATTGTTTCTATGTTGAAGCAATGTGTGTTGACACACTAGTACACTAGTACACTAGAACACTGTTACTTGACACATTAGCACTTAACGCACGAATTTATGTTTCCTTATTAAGGTAGATTGGTCTGCCTTGTAGGGAAACATGAATCTTAGAG